>OZ010797.1:169237773-170437773 GCA_963932465.1 Maratus speciosus
TTCTGCGAATGCCTGTGCAGCTGTAGTAGCCCTATCTCGCGATGAAGCGTGAGTGGGGCGCGGGTTTTCTGTTTTTTGCTGATCCCCTTCATTTATTTACCGCGGCTTTTTAAAGTCCGCCTTAGGCAGGTTTTTGTTTCTGCCACTTTTTTCCTTCCCTCCGCCAAACTTAGTTTTGGTTCCAAATTTTTTAAGTTTTAATTTCTTTTGCCCTCATTTTATACCAGAGTTTTAGAAACATAGTTTCCCAGGTACTCTAAAAGCTTCCCCTTCAACGTCAACGTCAAAAGGCTGCGTGGTGTCAAGTGCATCTGGACGCCCCTCTCGCTATGCCATTATTTTGCAATAAATGTGATAAACAAAATTCAGTTCCATGAGTGACTAAAGATTTAGAAAATATCCGCCGATGGTAGATAACCTGTCACATATGACGTCACGCAAAAAGCCCGCGTATGTGGATTATCACCCTGTCCCCAAGATGGCGCAAAAGTGTTAATTTATGCCCGATTCCAGTATTAAGTTTGTACGCTTACTTATATCGCTTTGGTGGAATTTATCAAATTCCCGGGCATTGGGATGGTCGAAGCAAGCAAGTTTAAAGGGGAAAATAAAAGACCCCAGAACCATACATTTTTTATATAAATTAAATAAAACAAAAAAAATTAAAAAAATTAAAATAGAACTAAGAGGGTTTATTTAATAACGAAATGTCTGGTATTAAATAAATACAAAATGTATATTTTAAATTTCTGGTGTGCATACGGAATATGTGAATAAAAAATTCTACTAATTCGGGAACATGGTAGCATATATGCTAACATGAGCCTTAACCCCTTTATTCTCGCTCCCGTGATATTCAAGGGCTGTGTCTTTTATTGATATTAGGGGATCGTACCCGGGCTTCCCGGGTTCAAGAATACAGGTGAAATCATTTTTTGTAATTGAAAACTAATATTTTTTTTATATGCAATAAGATTTTTAGATTGCCCACTTACATTAAAAAAGTCCTTCCGGCCAGTGCCGGGAGGAAGAGGTAGCTTTCATAATCCTTATTTAAAAAAAGCCAAATTATATCATTCAAACACATGAAGCTCAATTTAGTGGAAACCGAATATAGGAGATTCAATACAAATTTTTATCAATATAATGAATGAGAATTTCGCGAAATTAGTCAGATTTATCCAAGCTGCTTTTCTTTAAAGTGACATATATTTGGCTGCCAAATTCGGCAATTTCTTAAAGTGCCTGTCATTTTAAGACAACATGGTGGATGAAGCTAAGCAGTGAACTTGGTCGAGAACTTAGTAATTGCTGTGCACATGCTCACTCACATCGGAATCGGTTAATATATAGGAGTGCTGTCGCATGCAAAAAATCAGATTTTTCAAAATGTCACCCACAATAGAAATTGAAACTGCTATATCTGAGCCATTTTTTAAGGTAAAGACAAACAAAAAATGCTCCTGAATCCTTATATCAAGGTCAAATACTTAAGAAAGAAACCTTTTTCAATTTCTAATTTTTTGCACCTCACTTTAAATATATATATATTTTTTAATTTAACGGTCGCCATTTTGAAACAAGATGGCTGAAGTATCTGGCCAGCGAACTTGGTCGAGGTGTTGATGTATACTATCCACACGCCTTCTTACATCGAAATAGGCGAATACGTGTGTTATCGCGTGACAAATACAAGATCGTTTCAAAATATTAGCCATGCTAGAAATTCAAAGTGCTGTAAATCAACCATTTTTTAAGATATAAACAAAAGAACAAATTTTCAGAAACAAAAACTGCTCCGGAATCTTTGTATCAAGGCCAAACACATAAAAAAATCTTTTTCATTTTCCAATTGTTTAATACCTCATTTTGAATTTTAAATTTAATTTTTTTAAATGGCAACCCTTTTGAAACAAGATGGCGAATGAAGCTGGCTAACGAACTCGATCGAGACATTGGTATGTACTATGTACAGACCAAGTTACATCCAAATAGGTTCATAATTACGCCTGTTATCGCGTGACAAAAATCAGGTCGTTTTAAAATGTCAGCCACAAGAGAAATTCAAAATGCTATTACTCAGCCATTTTTTTTAGATATAGACGAAAGAAAAACTGTTCCGGAATCTTTGTATTAAGGTCAAACACATACAAAAAAAAATCTTTTTCACTTTCCAATTTTTTGGTATCTCATTTAATTTTTTTTATTTTTTAATTTTTTTAAATGGCCGCCATTTTTGAAACAAGATGGCGGATGAAGCCGGCCAACGAACTCGGTCGAGATATTTGTATGTACTATGTACACACCAAGGTACATCCAAGTCGGTTCATAAATACGCCTGTTATTACGTGAGAAAAATCAGGACGTTTCAAAATGTCAGCCACGCTAGAAATTCAAAATGCTATAACTCAGCCATTTCTTAAGATATAGACGAAACAAAAACTGCTCCCGAATCTTTTTATCAAGGTCAAACACATAAGAAGAAAATATGTTTTCAATTTTTAATTTTTTGGCACCACATTTCAAATTTAACTTTTTCTTAAAAAATTAAATGGCCACCATTTTTAAACAAGATGGCGGATGAAGCTGACCAACGAACCGGGTCGAGACATTGGTATGTACTATCTATAAACGAAGTTACATCCAAATCGGTTCATAAATACGCCTTTTATCGCGTGACAAAATTCAGGACGTTTCAAAATGTCAGCCACGCTAGAAATTCAAAACGCTATAACTCAGCCATTTTTTAAGATATAGACGAAACAAAAACTGCTCCTTAATCTTTGTATAAAGGTCAAATACATAAGAAAAAATATTTTTCCATTTTTTATTTTTTGGTACCACATTTCAAGTTTTAAAATTTTTTTAAAATTTTAAATGGCCGCCATTTTGAAACAAAACGGCGGATGAAGCTGGCCAACGAACTCGGTCGAGAGATTAGTATGTACTATGTACACAGTGAATTACATCCAAATCGGTTCATAAATACGCCTTTTATCGCGTGACAAAATTCAGGACGTTTGAAAATGTCAGCCACGCTAGAAATTCAAAATGCTATAACTCAGCCATTTTTTAAGATATAGACGAAACAAAAACTGCTCCGAAATCTTTGTATAAAGGTCAAATAGATAAGAAAAAAATATTTTTCCATTTTTAATTTTTTGGTACCACATTTCAAGTTTTAAAATTTTTTAAAATTTTTAAATGGCCGCCATTTTGAAACAAGATGGCGGATGAAGCCGGCCAACGAACTCGGTCGAGATATTTGTATGTACTATGTACACACCAAGGTACATCCAAGTCGGTTCATAAATACGCCTGTTATTACGTGAGAAAAATCAGGACGTTTCAAAATGTCAGCCACGCTAGAAATTCAAAATGCTATAACTCAGCCATTTCTTAAGATATAGACGAAACAAAAACTGCTCCCGAATCTTTTTATCAAGGTCAAACACATAAGAAGAAAATATTTTTTCAATTTTTAATTTTTTGGTACCACATTTCAAATTTAAATTTTTCTTAAAAAATTAAATGGCCACCATTTTTAAACAAGATGGCGGATGAAGCTGACCAACGAACCCGGTCGAGACATTGGTATGTACTATCTATAAACGAAGTTACATCCAAATCGGTTCATAAATACGCCTTTTATCACGTGACAAAATTCAGGACGTTTCAAAATGTCAGCCACGCTAGAAATTCAAAATGCTATAACTCAGCCATTTTTTAAGATATAGACGAAACAAAAACTGCTCCTTAATCTTCGTATAAAGGTCAAATACATAAGAAAAAAATATTTTTCCATTTTTTATTTTTTGGTACCACATTTCAAGTTTAAAAATTTTTTTAAAAATTTAAATGGCCGCCATTTTGAAACAAAACGGCGGATGAAGCTGGCCAACGAACTCGGTCGAGAGATTGGTATGTACTATGTACACACTGAATTACATCCAAATCGGTTCATAAATACGCCTTTTATCGCGTGACAAAATTCAGGACGTTTCAAAATGTCAGCCACGCTAGAAATTCAAAATGCTATAACTCAGCCATTTTTTAAGATATAGACGAAACAAAAACTGCTCCGGAATCTTTGTATAAAGGTCAAATAGATAAGAAAAAATATTTTTCCATTTTTAATTTTTTGGTACCACATTTCAAGTTTTAAAATTTTTTTAAAATTTTAAATGGCCGCCATTTTGAAACAAAACGGCGGATGAAGCTGGCCAACGAACTCGGTCGAGACATTGGTATGTACTATGTACACACCGAATTACATCGAAATCGGTTCATAATTACGGGAGTTACAGTGTGACATAGGTCAGATATATATATATATCAATTTTGAACGGAGGGTGGTTTCGGGGTCTGGGGGTCATGATCGATGAAAATATACCAAAATTTTTTGAAATCGCTTTCCTCCGAACGGCTGCAATAGGTAGCTTTTTTGTAAAGAAAGCTACCTAAAAGCATTTTTCATATGGGAAATACGAATTATACAATCAAATAAATTTTTGAAACTTATCAAAAGCTATATTTTCTGATTAGCCGCATGCTAAGAGTTATTTGCCAAGATTTTGCTACTTATGGCATCCTTTTATATTCTGATAATTTCATAGCTTATACATGTCTGGTAAATTTGTGTTTTATTTATATAATTTTATTTATTTGTTCATAGGGAAGTTTTTTTACGGATATTAGCCGGAAGAAAATGATGAACTCTTTATTTTGTTTTAAGGGTAAACGGATTATTCTTTCGTAATCGAGCTCCGCGCGATATAGATAAATTAAAAAATATTTCATGCTTTAAAATTGTTTTTTAAACCATAGACAATCAGTAAACTGAGATGAACTTTGCAAACAAATTCCATTAAAAAAAAAATCCTATTTGGTAATCTAAAAATTTAAATTGTACGTTTACAAATATGTTAGATTTGTGTTTTTTCTGTGTTATTCTTTTATTTGTTTATAAAGGAAGTATTAATTTCGTTATGCAAAAACAGTCAGAAACAAATGCTGAAAAATGTTTGTTGCTTTATGTGCAAAATGTTTATTATTATTATGTATTGAAACCGATACGTGATAAGATAAACTTAAAGAAAATCATGCTTAAAAAGTATTTTAGAAAATATAATATATCAGTCAATGAATACAGTTTTTAAACAAATTGAATTTGAAAGTAATTTTTCCCCCCTATGCGACGAAAATTGAAAATGTACGATGGTCAGAACATTAAAAAATTGCAGTAGCGAAAAATTCAAGACCGAAATCTGATCGTGAAGTGTTGCCATTCGCAAAATGACGTCAGCGTTACGTATAGATACGTTTGTTCTTTATAATATAGATACTTAATCAGTAAAATATAATAAAGATCAGTTATTAGGATGTGGTTAGCAATTGAGGCTCTTATGTTTGGATTTCCGGAATGAAAACAGCAATTTTCACCTTCTCAAAATTTGCATACGCACTTCTCATATCCATATTCATCATTTAAAAAAAATTGTACTTTGTTTGATCATTTTTAAATTATTTTAACTCAAAACTTGAAGTCACGATTGTCAGCAACATCTTTTATGTGAACAGCCGCACTCATTACTTGAGATTCTAATCCTAATTCCGGAGAGTAAAAATTTCCGTAATTTATGTTTTTTAGACTCATTTGTGTTAAAATGTTTAGTTTTATCTAAGACAATTATCATTTTCTTTTAAATATGACTTCATTTTCACTTAAATAAGCATTTCGCCTAGTGTCTGAAACTTAGTATCAGTACACATGCAGAAGGAAAAACAATATAGAAAATTTATGAGGAAAAATGCGTGTTTACAAAAGTAGTCTATCATTTTCCGTTATTATGCCCCTAATGTAATATTCTGCTCCTAATGGGATTTTGCGCCACTAAACCCTATACAACAATTTTTATCAAAAATTTTGAATTTTTTTCAGAAAATAGCATGAATGAAGTTAAAAATACCTCATTATTTCTCTCTTGTCTGCAATAATGAAAGCTATCTAATTTTCATCATTTTGAAGAAATTTCATTAAATGCTTTTAAAATTAAAATATAAAAGTGGGGATATTTAAAAAAAAAACAGATAGTGCGATCACATCTTCAAAGAAAGAGCTTTCAATTTTTAAAATAATATTAGTAAAATTGGTTCAGCAGAAAGATTAGGGCAGATGACTAAAACACTCATTTGTGTTTTAAATATATAGATTATATAAAATTAGGAAAAATTAATTTAAGCAAATTGTGGTATTTTGATAAAATCCTAGTAGAATGTCCTAAAGAATAGCGGTAAAATTTTATTATTCGAGATAATTTTTGATAAAAACTTCAGGAACACGATATTATTTTAAACCAGGAATTATTTGTTTGCCTGTCTAACTCGGCGAAGCAAATCCATCCAGGCGAGAATCATCAATTTCTGTAATATAAATCGCTATTATTTGCATGCCACCTCTCTTTTATAAAGATACTCTAAATTTTTGTAAAACATTGCGTTTTATAAGTGTGTGATTTTGATTACATTATTTTCAAAAGTGAAGTATTTTCACATGTGAAGAATTTCAAAGCTGCTGGGCTGTGAAAATGACGCACTTCTACAAAACATAATTGAGGTTTAAGAATTAAAATACACGCTTTTTTACAAAATGACGTCATTTGCATCCGCTAAAGCAATTCACTTTGACAATTCAGTCTTAAACTTCGTCTGTAGAAAAGTGTGCATATGACGTCATTATCACGGAATAATAGACAATATTCTTGACATAGCCCATATTTTAATTTCAACTTTTTTTCAGGTTTTATGAGAAAATGGCAACAAAAAGATACAGTATCTACTATTTCCAACTATTTTCCATTTACTTTCAATGACTTTCAATAGAAATGAGGTACTTTTGTTGCCACAATAAGAAAAATGGTATTAAAAACTACAAAAAAATTAATATCTCAAAAATAAATTGAGATACAGCTTTCAATCAAATTGCATTTAAAAGTGCATTTTTTTCCTTATACGACGGTGTAAAAATTTTAAAATGTGCGATGTTTAGAAGTTTAAAAATTTGCAGTAGAGAAATTTGGAAAACCAAAATTTTATTTCAAATTTGAAAGTGTTGCCATTCGCAAAATGACGTATGCGTTACGCACAGATATGTTTGTCCTTTATAATATAGATTGTTTGATTCCCACTAGTTTTATAAAATAGTGTAATTGGCTTTATTATGGGATCATTTTGCCTGTCATTAAATAAGGTGAATATTTCTCTTTCAAAAAAGGGGTACAAATAAGCAATTTGAATTTTTAAACCGTAATTTAATGCGACTGTTAAGGTCTTAAAATGTTAAGGTATAATGCATCCATATTCGGGACAACCAATTTTTACTGTACAAGCGTATTTTGTCCAATTGGATACCAGTATTTTTGCACAGAAAATTTCGCATTATCTAATCGCAAAATTTCAGCAATTAAATAATGCAAAAAAAAAAAAAAAAAAAAAAAAAAAAAGTTTGCAAGAAAAAGTTACGCCAAAACAATAAATGGAAAAATCACATTTGGACATTAAGAATTGTTTGTAACAAGTATGCTGGTTTGTTTTTCTAAATGTTTTCTGAACTTAGTTTCTAATTTTAAATTGAATTTCTATTTCAAGGGGCGTATACTGCTTAGAATTTCCAAGGAGAATGGCACCATTTTTTTACCTTAAAAATTTTCTCTTTTATTATTAAATCGCAGAATTAATGAACACCTTATTTAAGAGTAGATTTTGCTATAGTTTTCTGAAACTATATAAGAGGAAAAATTCGATCAAAATAATAAAATATAATGTTATTGGTATAACATTTTAAATATCTCCTTGCCATTTCATTAAAGTTGATTTTTCTGAATAGAATTACTAACCCAGGGCTGTCACATGCGACTATTTTTTAATTCTATCTCGCACCCGCACCCCCCCCCCCTTTTTTTAAGCAGAAACTTTTCGTGTACTCTTTGCCATCTGCAGGAGAAATATACTACAAATTTTATTTTCTTAAAATAGTGGTGCAATTACGTATAAAAATAGTCCTCAGAAGAAGCTCTGTAACCCATTTTCTTTAAGGAGGCCGGGTAAGCGAAATTCAACCAAAAAATCGGTTTTTACCTTTTTTATATCTTTAACACTAGAATGACAGCGTGGGGGCATTTTGGCCATTACCATTTCAATACTTAAGGCCTCCGGACTGATTTCGGGACGTACTAAATGAAGATTAACCCCTTGAAGGACAAGCAATTGCTTTTGTGTAATGCTTAAATCCCACCGGAAATTTAGAAAAAAATTATTTCAAAATAAGCAAAAGCACTTTTACGACTTTTCTCCACTAAAGTCAAAAAACTAAAATTTCATAAAATTTTTCTGGTGCAAATCCTGATTAATCGTAGGTGGGATAAAATATATCCCACCACCCCTCAAGGGATTAAGGGGTGGCGGTATATATTATATACCACCTACGATTAATCAGGATTCGCACCAGAAAAATTTTAGGAAATTTTAATTTTCTAGCTTTAGTGGAGAAAAGTCGTAAAATTGCTTTACCTTATTTTGAAATAAAATTTTTCTAAATTTCCGGTGGTAATTAAGCATTACACAAACGCAATTGCTTGCCCTTCAAGTGGTTAATCTTCATTTGGTTCGTCACGAAATCAGTCCGGAGGCCTTGAGTATTGAGACGGTAATGTTTTGGCCCGTACCAAATGAATATATTTCAGTTCAAACCATAAATTTCTTTATAAGATAAGCTTAAAAGACTTTAAAATAAATAGGTTAATTAAATAAGTTAAAGACTTTTAAATAAAAATTCTGGTGTTAAATGTTTTTATAAAACTTGAGCAAAATTTCCCTTCTTTCTAGTGTTAAATAGTTTAAACTTTTATCTTTTCAACGATGTGTTACACATGTTTACACATATATGTATAAAGAGTTGGATTTTTTCATTCTTTCTAAGAGCACTTCACAGCAGTGGGCTACTTTTTTTAAATGCAGATTTCTTGATTGGCACCACTTTTCTGAAAGGGTAAATTTTCCGTTGTTTTCGCCTTAATTAATATGTTATTAAATAAGGCGAATTTTAGTATTTTAAAAAGGTGGTGCCAATCAAGATATCAGAATTAAAAAAAATAGTCACTGGCAACACTGCTTCACAGCTTTAATTATTTTTTTTCTCAAAACTTCGATTTTTCAGGTTTGTGTTCCTTTTTGTCAATATCTATTAAACTTAAGATCTCAGATTTTTCTAAATACTTATATTATGTTATAGAGCATACTTTAACACAGGGATTTAATGATTTGTCGAGAATTATTTATTTTAGGCAGTGAAATCTTACAAAAATGCTAATTTAAAAATGTCTTTCAATAAATAATTAATAATTAATTTCCAGTTTCACTCAGAAAGAAAATGGTTTGTTAAAATACGCAAAGCATGTTATTCAAACTACTATAAAAAAAATCCAGACCTCTATCTTTCACCATTTCTGAGAAAAAGGTACATAAAGTTAGTGAATGTAACATTGCGGAGATAGGGCTTTCCCGGTCCCCTTGAAAATTTATGAAGATTTCAGAAAAATGCAGGAACATTATATACTTTTTCGGGAAGATTTGATTTTACGGACTGAAATATAGAGACAAAAGTCTGTTGTACTATTTGAAAAAACAATGCTGAAATTATTTTTAATATATACAGATTTCCGACTTTTTGCATACCAGTATAATCTTACAGAAAATGTTATTTCATTTAATCGGATCATTTTTGCGATTTAACAGAACAACATTTTCTCCAGAATTATACTGGTATGCAAAAAGTCGAAAATCTCATCCCTGTATATAGACGATTGCCAAACCATAATGACATTTAATGATGCATTTTAATTCCAATCGATTGACACCAGTATCAATTTTATACAATGTTTTGTTGCAAAATTATTATCATAGGTATCTTTATCCGTGGAACTATTATGATCAAATAGGATTTGATAAATCCTCAACTAGCAGAAGCTTCAACTGTAACCGGTTCCGCAGTGATTGACAGTGTTGCCAGATAGTCAAAAGTCAATTTCCCCAAAGTTTCTAAAATTTTCCCCAAATCAGTATTTTTTTTCGCAAAAGTCCCAAACTCAGGTTTTACTCAAAGAGTGAATTTTTAAATTTTCAATTTACCACTATAAAAAATATTTAAGTAATTTAAGCTTAAAAAATTTTCCCCAAATCAAGCCTTTTTTTTGAAAAAATTCCCCATTTACATAAAACAAACTTTTCAACTGGGCTGAATGCATATTCTGTAGCTACATTAAGAGAATGAGAGATATATTTTGCAGTGACAAGTTATTTTACGTTTGCTTTTATAAAAGTATTGTCTAACAATGTTGGACTATTGTTATATTAGCTCCATAGCTTCTTTAGACAATCTCTTATCAGTTGGGGTTTAAATGAATCCGAGATGGTATGCTGTTTTAATTCTTTTGTTATCCCTATACTGAAGTGCACAATCATAATGCAAAGTATTTTCGCTGTACCAATCGATGTGCTTTTGTATATCATAAGAGAAAAGTACCTGCTTTCCACACATTTAAATTAATTTTTTTTAAAGTCCTGCAGATTTAGTCACGCGCAGGTTTAAGCTGCTTAAGACTGTAGAGTCCCATGCATCTGCAATACGTATAAACTGTAATGTAGTAAACAAAGAACACGACCACATACAAGAGAATAATGACTGATATTCCCGATTTCTGGATTGTAGATTCGTTTTTCAAATCAAAATTGAGTTCGAAACAGATCCAGTTTTTCTACAGGACTAAAAGAAATCTTTACGGAAAATAGTAAAAAACAAAAAAAAATCCCCAAGTTTTTCCCCCAAATTTTTTGTAGTCCCCAAAAATTTCCACACGAACTACTTGTCCCCAGAAAAATCCCCTAGAGGTTTAAAATTCCCCAAAATGGGGACAAAATCCCCAATCTGGCAACACTGGTGATTGATTACCGCCGAGGCAAAATTCCACCAGTAAATTTGAATAGAAATTTTCTCTTTATTTAATTTAATTTAATTTAAACAGATATACATGCAGAATTTCAGTCATAATTATGGCCAAAAACACATATTTACTTTTACTGGTGGAAGTTTACTTCTGCGGTAGTCAGGGTACAGCGTTTCTGCCATATTGTGACAATCTAAACAAGCTCCTGACAATGTCAGTGAAAAATATTATAATAACGTGTCCAACTTCCACAAGAAAACACGAATAGATATTTTTATGGTATTTTGAGAGAAATTTTTGCATGAAGTTTTGGCGGTAATCAGAAACTTTTGATCCGATTTGAAAAGATCAGTCGTCATCATGTGACGACCTCCTCAATTAACTCATTTGCAACTGGTGGACTCTCCTCTACATGTATACATACAACTCCATTTCTTTATTCCACGACTGAGCGTATCTTTCAAAAAAAGTAATATTTTGCGTCAACCCCTTGGCCTGGAAAGACGTGCTATGTACAGTCGTGGAAAAAAAAAAGTAAACACCCCCTACTAACTCCTCAACAAATTATCATAGAAGAAAGTTACTGGTACCGAAAGATTAGAAATAAAGTCTAGTTTTAAATGATGTATATAAAATTTGCTTAGGGGGCCATCTACATATTAAAACGAACCATAACTTTGTTTTTTTCAATAGCAGTACACAATTCTGACAGCATAAATGAACTCCACACCCTTCAATTAGTCTAAAGATAAATTTTTATGCAATTCGTGCCATAAGTTTCCGAGGAATTAATTATTTTAAAACGAGCGTATTTTAAGGGCTGTATCCAAATTGAAAGTTCGGTACTCGATTGTTAACCGAGAGAGCTCCCTTCTTGATCAAGGCACCTTAAGCAGTCAATGAAGCCTGTTAGATTACAGGATAGCATAAGAAATTTCAAAATATTTAGCCACTTCTATCATAGATAGTTCCTTAAATCATCATTTTTCCGTCTTTTCAGCTTAATTTGAAAACTACTTGAAAGAAAAATGTGAAATTTTGGATTTCCATAAAGCAGGACTTAATAAATCTGAAACCATAAAAAAAAATGTAGATTGCAATTCATAATTTTTTTAATATTAATTTCATAATTCATAATTCATTTCAGAAATTATAAAAATTGGAATTTCAACGTATTTATGTCTGGGTATATTAGTGTTACTGCTACACAAAAAATTAAAACATTAAGACCATAATTTCAGAAGTTATAAATAAAAATATGAAAATGTAATTTAACATTAGAAGCACTAAATTTTAAATGTTTCTAATTCAAAAACTTATCATTAAAATGGCTCGAAATTTGGTGTCTAGGCATAGTTTGAACCAAAGATCTGAAATATCTCGTTAAAATACTGTATTGCCATTGAAAAAAATGAAGTTTGGATTCGTTTTAATATGTAGATGGCTCCTAAACAAATTTTATATACGTCATTTAAAAGTAGACTTTATTTCCAATCGTTCGGTATCAGTAACTTTCGTCTACGATAATTCGTTGAGGAGTTAGTAGGGGATGTTTATTTTTTTTTCCCACGACTGTACGTCGCCTTGGACTAACACTAGAAAGCCAGCGACAAATGAATATATCTGGCTAAGAACCAGAATTTTTTTTATATAACTAGTTTAAAAGATACAAAGAAAAAAAACTAGATAAATGGATAAGTTAATAATTTAAATAAAAATTCTGGTGTGAAATATTTTTCTAAAATATGGACGGCTTCTGCCAATTAATTTCCAGCGCAAGAGGTTTAGGGGGAGATCACCTTCAGAAGCTCCATATTGCTTGATTTTAACACAATATTAAAAAAATTTTGATGCTGCAAATATTTCTTCAAATTAAATAATTTTTTCAGACTAAATTGTGCAGATCTTTGTTGCTTTTCTTTAGAAGTATTGCATTAAATACTTGTAAAGAAAAAAAAAAAAGAATTTAGTTTAAATAAGACACTAATTAAAAATTTTCAAAAAGCTGATTTGACACATGTGTTGCGCGCAGGATTATAAAAAATATATTCGACATATCCACTTAATATTACATATATAAATTTGTAATATATTGTACTTTAACTCCAACCTAAAATAGTAATCAAGTTTCCAGAAGAAATTATTTTTTAATGCAGTTACACCATAAAATACAAAAAGTATGATACAATTTCAATAAAAATTAATATATATATATATATATATATATATATATTACAGGTACTTACTTAAAAATAGGTCGAGGTTATGAAATTCTATATAATACAAAATATTAAGATTCTATATTACTCAGTTTCGAAAACATGATAGGTGCAATGTGAGAAATATCTGATTTGAGAAAAATGACTTTAAAGTTCAAATTTAAATTGATTTGGATAGGTATCGCCCAAATAGTTTATCATAAAATCGGTTCTGATTGGAGTATCATCATAACACGTTTGGTAACATGTTACTCTTTAACCCTTTCAGGGGCAAGTTACTTGTATTCGTAAAATGTTCAAATAATTTAGTTACACCAGCATTAACAAGAGATTTTATTTATAAAGATGTAAAAGTACATTTTCGCGTGCTTAATAAAGATGAAATTTTCATCATAAAATTCCGGTGCCAATTTGGCAATCAGGGATTAAAATTATGTGATGCCGTGACGGCATCACCGCCCTTCAAGGAGTTAATAATAGAGCAAAAAACATGTCATTTTTAAATTTTTTAATGCAACTTCCCCCTCCCCCCTCCCCACTTAACAATTTGAAACAAATGTGATGACACAATTTTAATACCTGACCTCGTATATGTTAATAAACTTTTACAAAATGAGGCCAGCCTTTCAATTCTGCAGCTACAGTAGGATTGACAATTTTTATTTCGAAATTTCAGATCCATACCAGAAGTTTTGAAAGAAGAACCTTTACTAAATGCAATTGAACAATTTCTGTCATTAAATAAAGCAAACAATACTATTACAGTCAATCAGCATTACAGTCTTTGATCCGCATTTTCTCTATTTTCATATGCCACACTCTTATTTGAAGAATATTGTCGCAACTAGGGGCATAACAGAGAAAAAATGATCCTAAATTATTGTTTGACTATCAAAAATTAATGAATAATAAGGATAAAAGCAAACTTTGCACCATATGATAAATTTTTATATAAAATAATTAATTATAAAAAAAAGTATTGTAGTCAACTTTAAACACCAAAAAATTTTTCAGATATGTAAAGACTCCGAATTTACATTTCCCAACATCACAAGATTTGTATAATTTATGATATTACAACAAATATCTGCCATATGAAAAGTGGAAGAAGAGAAACATGAACATTTAGAAAAAAAAAAAAACCTGTTTATTGTTCATATAAAACATAAAAATGCAGTGAAAAACAATTATGAATGTTTTAACTCCATAATATATCCACAGTTACAGTAATACATACAAGTACTAGTATTATACAAACAAGAATAAAAAACGTCGAACGTATGAAATGTCAAATTTGAGTAGCTCCGCCTCTAATCACGCCTCTAAATGAATTTTATGTATTTTGCACATATTTGTAAAAATATTTACATGTAATATCTAATGCACACTTTGGGCCTTTATATAAAATATACGTGCAAATATGGGAAATTTTCGACAGTAGTACCTATAATCAGTAAATTATAAGCATCAGGGTAACTTTGAGCCGGCTCAATGTTACCCTGAAATTGCGGTAAAATGCTAGTGCCTCCTTATTTTACATTTTATTAACTATTAATAAATAAATAATCACAAAATAGTATCACATTTACAACATTAAAATAATAATATGTCTGATAAATGAGTATACTGTTACTTACTGTGAAAATTTAATTGGATTACAACAACTTCAAAACAGCATTCAAAATTAACTTGAAAACAGTACTTCACAAAAATAGTTAGATGATGTAATGAATTGCGCATAGTGTTGCTAATTTATTTTCTAAAACAAAGAGTAGAAATCCCAGTTTAGAACCTTGCCAACAGAACACAGTTCTAGAGTTTATTTAGTCTTTTAGAGTCAAAAATATTGAAAAATAGGAGGTGGTGCAAAGTTACACCCCGTGGTTCAAACTTACCCTGATTGACTGTACAGCTTCTGGTGCGAATTCGCACTTTCTTAATAAAAATGGAGGTCATTCTGGCAACCCTGAGTTACACAAGGAAGCGTTTAGAGCTCGCAAGCTTGCTAAACAAGTTGAAATTATGTATAATATTTATAAAACTAGTTATAGTACGAAAGCACCTCAATTGCCACGTTTGACGTGTAATTCCCCCTTGTTTATCTAGTTTACAAACCTCAATTTTCGTGTTTCTATAACATATTTTGGACTTTGTGACTTCAAAAAAGTCCTTCCGGCCAGTGCCGGTAGGAAGAGGTAGCTTTCATACTCCTTATTTTAAAAAAGCCGACTTATATTATTCAAACACACGAAGCTCAATTTAGTGGAAACCGAATATAGGAGATTCAATACTAATTTTTATCAATATAATGAATGAGAATTTCGCGAAATTAGTTAGCTTTATCCAAGCTGCTTTTCTTTAAAGTAACTTATATTTGGCTGCCAAATTCGGCGATTTCTTAAAGTGCCTGCCATTTTAAGACAACGTGATGGATGAGGCTAACCAGTGAACTTGGTCGAGACCTTAGTAATTGCTGTGCACATGCTCTCTCACATCGGAATCGATTGATATATACGAGTGCTGTCGCAGGCAAAAAATCAGATTTTTCAAAATGTCACCAGTCGGTATAATATTTTTAAATATTTTTAAAACCTACTAATTTTACAATTTTAGTTGCCAACTTTTTGTATTTTGTTTTGTGTTGAATTGCAACTTGTATTTTTTGAACTTGTATTCTGTGTTACAAAATGACAAAGCCGAAAAGTGTTTTTGAGGGAAGACATGACTGGGTCCCACCATAGAGGAAATATACGAGCTTTGAGACCTGTTTCCTCGGAAACTATCAGGCCGATTTTGATAAAATTTTGAATCTCTATTCAGTGGATCTCAAGATTTATGGCACACAGTTTTTTTCTGCGACTAAAACTTTTTATTTTAAACCAATGGCAATTTTTCAGAAATTTTCTATTTTAAGAGAAAAAAAAATTCTGAAACCAATTATTTTATTTTTTAAACTATCTGCCACAATGATCTTATATTTATACTCTACCGCGGAAATTTTTTTTATCGAAATGGCTCGAGTTCTTTAGGAGTTAATGGGGGTTTTAACTGAAAAGTACAATTTTTCGGAGAGCTAAAAAACTTAGACACTCCTAACTTGTGTGAAGTTCTTGCACAGTTTTATGAAATACATGAATTAACTCGTTCACTGCCAAGCCTATAAAGTAAGAATTTTCAAATTTCTTGTTGAAAGTCGTTTGCCATCACAAATTCAGAAAGGTAAATTTCGCTTTACTAATACAGCGAAATTTCTGCCAATAAATAAGGCAATTTTTTTAATTCTAAAATAATGGTGACAAAGTAATTAATAAATTAAAGCCACGAATATTGAAGCTACGAGTATACTCGTAGCTTGGCAGCGAACGTGTTAAAGTATATATAAACACTTGGATAACATTTAATAACAGATAATAAATGAGTATAAAATGTTAGAGTAAAATTAATATGAGTGGGCGAGGCGTCCCAGTCTTACATTCCCTTGAATTATTATAATTATTTCTAATGGTCAGAAAAAACTGGGCATACCAATGGATTCAGGAAGGTTCAAAGAGTTTTTTAAGTGAATAAAAATGAAAAAATAAATAAAATAATAATTACTTATGTCTCCCCTTAAGGGCTTCAATGTTTAAATACACCTATGTTGCCTGTATCTGTATAATGCATAACAATCATAAGGAAAAAAATTCAAATGGAGAATTTCTAAAACCTTTTATCATTAATTACTTTAATACAATAATATAAATTACTTAAACATACAGTTTATCAATAATTGTATTTCTGAAATATGTTTTAACAAAGTTTCTTCTATATTCTAACATTATCAGTCACATTTCCCATTGAATGCGGTTACGAAGATTATGCTATCTATATCATTATTATTCCAAACCACTTTTTTATTTTTGCCGTTTATTTCAGATTCATGCATTCACAGTAGTGTTTTTCAAGATCTCCTGAGTTGTTAATCTGTTTAAATGAATAGATTTTAAAATGCTGTTTATAAGGAATAGAAATATAACAAATACACCAGAAAATACTTTTTTTACAGTTTAGCATATACAGTCAAGCCGTTATTTAATAGCCGTTAGCGGATTTTTAACTAAGTCCCTAAATCCCGAAAAAAAGTTCGTTATATGGAAAATTCGTTAAATAGAGATTCACCTTTTAAAACACTTTAAACTACATAAAACACATTTTAAATTCATAAAAACTAAATATTTTTACTAAAAATAATTAATCACATTTTTCTGATAAATTATATCGATTTGTTTTATTTATTTTACCCACTAATATTCATCATCAATTCATTTTTTCTATGTGCATAAATCTTTGAAATCTGCAAAGAAACAAAACATAGTCCGGGAATACACTGTATTTTCTATTAGTAAATAGTTTTACATTAAAATTAACGAATTTTAATGACCTTATCGTATTTATTATTATCATAACAAATAATTTTAGCCATACATTAACATATGCATCCTTAAATTTAGTTTCTCAAAACCTCTGTTAATTTTCTCTGAGTTTTTTCTTTTATAAACTACTTTCTCACAAAATACGTCTCGCATCTTTGCAATGCACCAAAAACCCCTTCATGCGTATTTTCTTCTAACTATAATCCGCGTCGGATTGTTTCAAATGATTTTAGCATTTCATCAATCGAAGTTTTGTTAATTCCTGCATCATGATCATTTCCATCATCATCATATTCGTCTTCATCGCAATTCATTGCTGTATTGTTTTTATTTTTCACACTGTCGAAAATATCTAATTCGGATAGTGTTTCCGAGGTGTCAATTTCAGAATTAAGTGAAATACATTATTCAATTAGCACATCATGGTTAATTTCTTCTTTTTTTCTCATCTGTATCCACATTTCTTTAAGTTACTCTAGGGATTATAGTCTTCGTCCTCCGTACTTACCGAATTCTCACTGCTGACAAAGAAGGTGCCTGGTAAAACCAGTTCAAGGCCATTGAAGATCATAAAATATGTTTAAAGAAAGAATAAGTTTGAAATGTCCAGAAATATTTTTAGAAATGGGGAGAAAAAAAAATTAGATCACAAGAAAAAGTTCGTTAAATAGAGAATGCACTTCGCTATTTGGAGGTTATTTTACGAAGAAATTCGCAAAATGTTCTTGGTTCCAAGGAAAAGTTCGCAAAATAGAGAAATTCGCAAAATAGAGGTTCGTTAAACAGAAGTCCGACTGTAAAACATTTATAAAATTCATGAGAACGCTGTGCGCGAGACCCTAATCACTCACTTTAAACCCCTTGAGTGTCGGTGAGATATATTATATCGCATCTAATTTTAATCAAGAAGTGCACCAGAATCTTTTAATTAAATGTCATTTTTATAGTTTTGATGAAAAATGTTGTAATATTGCATTTTCTTATTTTTAAATAAATGTTTTCAATGAGTTCAGAAACAATTTACATGCTCCTGAAAGGGTTATGTATGATCACGAGCATTTAAACTATCAATATTCCAGAGGACTGTGGAATTTTTGCAAGGACCGAATTCTACTAATAAGAGTATTTAAGGGTAACACTTACATATTTTCGAAGCATGTCGGCCGTCGGCCATTTCTACAATGATGTAACTGCTATATTTATTATGATACTTGTCCATTGGCCATATGACGTGATGAATTACTAACATAAACTAATAATTTATAAGTGCATTTTTATATTAATCAATATTAAAGAACTAATATTAAAGGTACTAGGGGATCGTACCCGGGCTTCCCAGGTTAAAGAATATAGGAGATTTTTTTTTATTTTATTGAAAACTAATATTTTTTTTTTTATATGCAATAATTTTTTTAGATTGCCCACTTACATTAAAAAGGCATTTTTCATATGCAAAATATGAATTATACAATCAAATATTTTTTTTAAATTTATCAAAAGCGATATTTTCTTATTAGCTGCATGCTAAGAGTTATTTGACCAAGATTTTGCTACTTATGGCATCCTTTTATATTCTGATAATTTCAGAGTTTATACTTGTCTGTTAAATTTGTGTTTTATTTATATTATTTTACTTATTTATTCATAGGGAATTTTTTTAATGGATATTAGCCGGAAGAAAATGATGAACTCTTTATTTTGTTTTAAGGGTAAACGGATTAATATTTCGTAATCGAGCTCCGCGCGATATAGATAAATTAAAAAATATTTCATGCTTTAAAATTGTTTTTTAAACCATAGATAATCAGTAAACTGAGATGAACTTTGCAAACAAATTCCATTTGAAAAAAAATCCTATTTGGTGATCTAAAAATTTAAATTGTACGATTACAAATATGTTAGATTTATGTTTTTTCAATATCATTCTTTTATTTGTTTATAAAAGAGGTATTAATTTCGTTAATTTGTCTTTCACAAATATGTCAGATTGGTGGGTTTTTAATATTATTCCTTTATTTGTTTATAAAGGAAGTATTAATTTCGTTATGCAAAAATAGTCAGAAACAAATGCTGAAAAATGTTTGTTGCTTTATGTGCAAAATGTCTAGTGTCTGAAACTTGGTATCAGTACACATGCAGAAGGAAAAACAATATAGAAAATTTATGAGGAAATATGCGTGTTTTCAAAAGCAATTTGTCATTTTCCGTTATTATGCCCTTAATATAATATTCAGCTCCTAATGGAATTTTGCGACACTAAACCCTTTACAACAATTTTTATCAACAATTTTTAATTTTTATCAGAATATAGCATGAATAAAGATAAAAATACCTCATTATTTCTCTCTTGTCTGCAATAATGAAAGCTATCTAATTTTCACCATTTTGAAGGAATTTCATAAAATGCTTTTAAAATTAAAATATAAAAGTGGGTGATATTAAAAAAAACAGATAGTGTGATCACATCTACAAATAAAGAGCTTTCCTTTAAAAAAAATATATATATACATATTAGTAAATTTGGTTCAGCAGAAAGATCAGGGCAGATGACTAAAAAACACACTTGTGTTTTAAATATATAGATTATATAAATTAGAAAAAATTCAATTAAGCAAATTATGTTATTTTGATAAAATTATAGTAGAATGTCCTAAAGAATAGCATTAAACTTTCATAATTCGAGAGAATTTTGGACAAAAACTTCAGGAACATGATATTATTTTAAACCACGAATTTTTTGTTTGCTTGTCTAATTCGACGAAGCAAATCCATCCAGGCGAGAATCATCAATATCTGTAATATAAATCGATATTATTTGCATGCCCCCTCTCTTGTATAAAGACACTCTAAATTTTTGTAAAGCATTGCGTTTTATCATTGTGATATATCGATTACATTATTTTCAAAAGTGAAGCATTTTCACCTGTGAAGAATTTCAAAGCAGCTGGGCTGTGAAAACGACGCACTTCTACAAAACATAATTCAGGTTTAAGAATTAAAATACACGATTTTTTATAAAATGACGTCATTTGCATCCGCTAAAGCAATCCACTTTTACAATACAGTCTTAAACATCGTCTGTAGAAAAGTATGCATATGGCGTCATTATCACGAATAACAGACAATATTCTTGTTATCTAGCCCATATTTTAATTTCAACATTTTTTGTCAGGTTTTATGAGAAAATGGCAACAAAATCTCATATTTTCGACTATTTTCCGTTTACTTTCAATGACTTTCAATAGAAATGGGGTCCTTTTGTTGCCACGATAAGAAAAATGGTATTAAAAACTACAAAAAGATAATATCTCAAAAATAAATTGAGGTACAGCTTTCAAAGAAATTGCATTTAAAAGAGCATTTTTTTCCTTATACGACGGTGTAAAAATTTAAAATGCGGGATGTTTAGAAGTTTAAAAATTTGCAGTAGAGAAAATTGCAAAACCAAAATTTTACTTCAAATTTCAAAGTGTTGCCATTCGCAAAATGACGTAGGCGTTACGCACAGATATGTTTGTCCTTTATAATATAGATAGAAGTGGAACTCCATTAGCTAATAGGGGATGATCCAGAAGTTGAAATGAAACGCTACCGATTAGACCTATAACATGCTACTGCATTATTGGCGTTTTTAACTGGGAAAAGCTTTATAGAAAACCGAAGATTATTTTTATTGTATGAGAATTTTTTAAATCTCGAAGTCTTTAAAAAATACTTACATCTGTACAGCGTTTTAATTTTGTGCCCGAATAGTGAAGGAGGATGAAATTAATCGGATACATTATACAATTGACATCTTTCAATAGTTGAAAGAAAGTTTTGCCAGAACACGGGTGAAAACTGTCCTATATTATACTGATCAGTACAGCAGCATTTAGGGGTTTTCTAGTAGTAATCAACAGTACTGAATCCTAGAGCAGGATTGAGGAGGATACCTAGCTGTGGTCAGCTTAACATCAAGTCTATTGTTTTAACACTAGACTTGCTATTTCTTGGCGTATTTTTTGTGTACCTAGAACTACCGGAGTGGGTCATACGTGACCCATGGATTTCAATTACATTATTCTTGTTTTTTATGCGCGTTAGCGAAAAATAAGTTCTGATGAAAATAACAAACTAAGTTTTACAAACTCTAAACAAAATAAGTTCTTATGATTAATTCAATTATTTTAATTAAGGATTAATACAATTTAGTATTTAAAGTATTCCAGAATAAGCAATTTAATGAATAGATTCAGTCAGAAAATTTTAACTTTTAATTTCGGAATAGATACTTTGTGATATACTAACAGTTTGTATGAAGTAAAAAGTAAGAAATACCATTTAAATAATGTTTCTACATATTAATAATACGTTAATACAAAATAAAAATTAAATATATATAACTGCATGATTTGTTTACGTACATTACGCTATTTTACATCGAAACAATCCACACAAAATGCAATGATATTCGTTTCTCTTTTTGCAGTGCATAAACCACACACAAATTTTAAACATCTTTCACATACAGTATTAGTCTTATTATCTTTGTAATGCTTTATTTGACAATTTTTCGTTTGTTTGAAACCTCTGGGATGGTTCGTAGACGTCATGTTCCTTCACAACATATTTCTCTTTCAGCTCCTCTCCTAATTTTAGAATATAGTCTCTTCTGCTCATATTCCTCTGAAAACTACCCATTCATTTATGACAGCTAGATCTAATATATTTAATAAAAAACATGCATTGGCCAACGCTTTGATTCAGATTTCACGGAATATTTCCTATCAATTTGTTCTACAACATGAACTCCAAACTTTGTGGAATTGTAGAAATCTATTATTTCAGGAGTTTTCTTCTCATTTTGAATAACGTGTAGTGATGAATGCAATGTGCTAAGTAGAAGTACATTTTTGTTTTTCTTAGATTGGTAAGAAACTAGAATTGTATTTTTATGTGTCATGAATGGTGTTGTATACAATTCTTTTTTTGTTTTCCTCAAAGATTCTTTTTTGCTCTATTAATTGTTCCTACATAGTTCAAACCATTTTCTTTGAAGCTTTCTGCAAGTTTTAGAGATTTAAAAAAACTATCACTTGTTATATATTTCGTCCTGTAAACAGACAAGTTTTCAGTAACCGAAGAGCAACATTTTCACCATCACTTAGATCAATTGATTTGGAATCATGTTCTCCTAAATATGGAAAAGCATTGATTATGTATTTAGAGCTCACATCTACACTCAACCAAAATTTGATGCGAAATTTATCAGGTTAGTTCGGCATATACTGTAAAAATGTACAGAATGTCTTTGACGGAAACATCCACAGTAATGTTTTCTCCTGGTTTGTAACACGTAAAACAGTTTTCTATAAATTTATTCCAGAGGTCAGGTTCTGAGAAACATCTGCTATTGGAACTGAGGTTATATATTATTCTTTTTACTTGTATATTGTATTCATGTCGCTTGGTCTGTGTACTGGAAATTTCAAAGTAACTTTTTTTCTTATCTAAAACTTAATCCGGGCTGGTGAGTTAGACAGAGTGGGTGAAGGGAAGTAGTTATAAAAGAAAGTTGTTTCCCCTGCTATTCAAGTGCCTGCCTGAGATAAGGAGACAAGGATTTCACCAGTGAGGGAAAGAGCTGACATTGGGGTCAGAGTGGAAAACACCGTTTTTATGTTGTGGGAGGAGGAATGATTCAGTTAAGGGACAGAGTTAATGGTGAGTAGTCGCTTTCTCGCAGAGTGCGGTTGAAATCTGGCACGCGAAGTGGAATATTGTTCCTGTGTATAGCTCTTAGATAGAGCGTAGGGTTGAATGAAGCTCGCCGAGCTTAGAGCCCTGGTGTTGGGAGATTAAAGGTAATCTCCAGTAACGCTAATTGAACGAGTGTAGAGTGAAAGTGATCTAACGTAGTTTAACAGTACACAGCCAACATTTACTATATTTAATTTAATGTTGAACCGGATCACCTACATTCGAGTTTTTAACTGTAAATAGTGTTTTGTGATTTGTAAATAGTGTGTAAATAACCTGTTAATTTAGTTAATTGAACGAGTTGGTTTTCATTTAAACAATCCTCTCAGAGCGTGACCGATATCACGCAATCATATCGGTGGTGGCAGCATACAAATAGCAAAGGATTTTCTTCAAAGTTGTGCGGAATAAGAGGAAACTCCGACACCAGACATCTGATATAAGAGCAAATTTATCATCTCTCCGTTTCTTAGATCTTGAAATTTTTACGTCAAAACGAATATATCCCATGATTTCTAAAAATCTGTTCTAGCACATTGTTGAAGAGAAAAAATTGTGACCCCAGGTCTTTGACTAAAGATTGATTATGTATATTCCTTTTGCGACTAAAACTCCTCGAGAATGCAATATTGCAATAAAAGAATCAAATTCATCAAGAGAAATGCTGCATTTTTAACCCTCCGTCTACCAGACGGGTCCAATGGGCCCGATGGGTACATTCGAAATATTTATTCTAACCAGAAATTTCTTTAAAATAAACTAAATATCTAAACCAGACAATAATGAGTTAAGTAAATAAGTTCAATAGTTTTAAATAAGAATTCTGATGTGTAATATTTTTATAAAACTTGAGTAAAATTTTCGGTAGTTCTAGGGTTAAGTATTTAGTTTTGATCTTGGTTCTACGTTTTCTACGTCGTTTATAATATTCAAAATTTTATCATTTATGAAAAGTCTCCAGGAAGTCATGGGACTGTTATTACTAACATTTCTTTTCGAGTAAGGTGTAGGTCCTGGCTTTTCTTTTAGAATATTTTGAATAGGTCTTCTACCAGATGAAAATGAACACTTTGGCTCTATTTGCCATACAGTTCAATCTTTCGATTCTTCCAAATCACTTTGTAGAGGTAATTCATTTTCTGTATATATCTTCTTCTTTTTGTTCTTTCCATTATTTTGTATTCTCTTCATAAGACGTTTGGTAATCGTTGGCGTTTCACCCCTTCCTCCACTGCATTTACTTGGAATATTTTCCTTCATCTCACTGTCACTTGAACTGGATTCAGATGATAAGATTTTGTTGGCATTTTCACCAATATTTGTTTCTTTATTTATAGAAAAATGCTCATCATTAACAGATGCAATTTCGTCGCAAGACTCATTTTCCGGTAGTTTATTTTATAATTTTCTCATTAGAAAGACCTTTACGGCACGAAGCCGTTGTTATACATGTGCGAAACTCGAATGTCACTAACAGACTGGGTTTTTTTCGCGCCTTTAGTTTACACCTGCAAAATAGTATTTTTACTTAGTTTTAATTCATAACAGAAATAAGAACATTCTACAACATTCCAAATACATAGATACATTAGCTTGAAATTATATAAAATCTCACACATTTGTCTTGCAGGTGCATGGCAGATGTGTGAAGATGGCAGATGTGTGAAGCAATAAAAAGACCTTTACGGCGCGAAGCCATTTTTATACATGTGCAAAACTCGAATGTCACTAACAGACTGGGGTTTTTTCGCGCCTTTAGTTTACACCTGCAAAATAGTATTTTTGCTTAGTTTTAATTCATAATAGAAATAAGAACATTCTACAACATTCCAAATACCGGGTGTCCCAAAAAGGACTGACTGATTTTAAAATTCAATAACTTGCAAACGGTGACAGATATTAAATAAATTCTTGCAGGAGGGTTATGCATAAGGTCAAAAGTTTTTTTACAGTGATTTTCAATTTTAGTTCGAATTACAAACAATAGATGGCGCTGCGATCAATAGACGCTGAATTCAGGCTCGATTTTTGGTACTTCGTGACCCGGATAATACATTTCCATCTCCTTTTTCAGCATGGAACAAGAGAAAGGACTAGAAATCGAGCCTGTATTTAGCGACTATTGCTTACAGCGCCATCTATTGTTTGTAATTCGAACTAAAATCGAAAATCACTGTAATAAAACTTTTGACCTTATGCATAAACCTCCTGCAAGAATTTTTTAAATATCTGTCACCGTTTGCAAGTTATTGAATTTTAAAATCAGTCAGTCCTTTGTGAGACACCCGGTACATAGATACATTAGCTTGAAATTATATAAAAGCTCACACATTTGTCTTGCAGGTGCATAGCAGATGTGTGAAGCACCCCTCCCACACACACCACCACCACCCTTTCCCCATTCATGAATAGCAGAATAGCAGGTGAAATAGATTTCCTTACACTATCCTTTGTCTTAATCTACGTTCTTTGGCCTGATAGACATCTGGGAAACAGAGTCTCTGCTTATGCTTACCAGGCTATGCTATTTTACGTATATTTTACAATATCCCAGAAAGTCTGAAAGTAACGACTGGTTTGCCTTATAACCTACATATTAATCACTACTACTATGAAAGCAGCAGTTGAGTTTTAAATCTTAGTTCATTGTCACCGGGATTTAAATTATCTGCACAGTGCTGAACAGTGCAGAACAGTGCAGAAGCTTTGTGGGGATTTTTTAAACTTTTAGATAGAAATAAATATTCCTAAACTTTACGAAAAATATTAAAAAATAGTTTTTGTTTTATTTCCGGTGTAAGTTTATAAATTAAAATGTTTGTTATTCATTTTTTCAAAATTATTAATTAAAATAAAGAGTTAAGATTTATTTATATGTCGAATATGAACTAATTTTCTTCAGACATGTTTACTAATTATATGTGGTAATATAAATAAATAATTTATTCATTCCTTTCTTGTTTATTTTTTTACATGATTTTTTCAGTGTTTATTTGAACAACATAGTGAAATAACGAAACAGATAGTACTCGACAACTACGCAAGAATTTAGAGACTAAGCAAACGAAGAAGGCAGTGAGAAAAAAATTGACTGCCGCGCCGGTAAGATTTCAACTGAGTTTTGTTTTCGACGGAAATGCGTAATAAGCTTACACACACATATATATATATATATATTCTGACTAGTGTTTGCCCATCCACTGTATGATCGAAAATAATTTCCTTGACATAATGTTCTGTTGTTTTTCCGTAATTCACTTTTGAGTTTTTCAAAAAAGTTAGAGCACAGAGCAAAATAACGATTTTCTGTTCAAGATCTGTATCAGCAAGGATACATCTTTTCATTTTCTCTAGTACTTTAGAAGGAGGGGCCTTCGCACTTTCTTAGACAAATTAGGCACTTGCAAAAATTTTAATGCGTGCGTAATCGCTTTTAAAATTATATTTTAATACTAAGAAACCTATTGATAATATAAGATAGAGTTTTTATTCCTTGTTGATGTTTGAAAAGATTGCGTTGTATGTGTGGGAGGGAGGTGTAATAAACATTTATTGTCATTACCTTTGGCACAAAGGGCTTTTCGCCACACACAAAGCTCTAATTGATTCTCAAAAACACATTTCCGAACACTTTTCCTAAATACGGGGCGGATGTTTCTCAGCTTTAGTAGGGGAAAATCTGTTTGAGAAGCTGAAAAATAATTTATTCTTTGCATTGATTGTTGCAATATGTACTAATCGTTCTGATAAAATGCAAAATGATTTATAAGATACATTTCCCTAAAAATTTGATTTCTTAAAAAAGATGCATCATTGCATTCAAACGAACATATAATAGCTTCAATGCTGAAAATTCCGAATTAGTTCTGATCACTTTCAATCGAGTGAATAATGTAAGTGTCATTGTATGTAATACTGATGTAAATACTATAATTTTAATTATTAATCATGTAGTATATAACACTTATGCAAATAAACGCAACATGTAAATAATATATGTATAACACTGGTGCAAATACTCAAGAAGTATGAAGGTAACGATGATGGCGAAGAATTTTCACTCAAGATATCTTATGTAGATTGGTTTACTGAAAATCTTAAGTATATTGATCATGATTGTCAGTTTGGCCTCCAATTTTAATACAAAAATTCAAATTCATACCGGAAATTTCGTAAGACGAATTTTTACTATATGTTATTACTAACAATCTGTCATCAAATAAAACATAAAATACTATTCTTTATTTCTTGTATGAACTTGAAATTTTTTATATAAAACGGAGACCAAATTGGCAACCATCATATTGATGATTATTGAAGAACAAAAATTTTAAATTTGACAATTTATTAAGTGAGTCAAATAAATTCTTTCCTATTAGAATTCCTTTGGATTGACCGAAATACTATAACGCATCGGGCTAATAATACTTTAAATAAGTGCATTGAACAGGTAACGTATTGATTCTATAAAATATTTTCCAACTAAAAACACAAATGCTCGTTTCGAACATTGTAATCTATGACGTTTCATTTTATTATCAAGAATAAATACTATTAGTGAATGCATTTTCTTCATTACGCATTTAGTATTACTATGTTAGCATTCTTTAATATTAATAAGTACACATTAGTAAATAGTTTATATTAGTAATTTATTGCGATATATTAAAATGTCCATATATCATAATGAATGTTGCAATTACATTTCTATACAATAACCCGACATGTCTGCGAAAATGAAGGAGTGGCCTTAGAAAAATTAGGCTCTTATAAAAATTTTAATGTGTGCGTAATCGGTATTAAAATACCGATTGATATTATATAGATAGAATTATAATTTATATCATAGACAAATTGTTTAGCTGAGTACAACTAATTAGTCATTAACATGAAGTGCATATATACAGTACAGGTTTCAAATGTAGATGCAATGTACGATTTTTGAACTGATACCAATTGTATAACATATACAGGGTGTCCGAAAAGTCTGGAAACGGTCCAATAACTCGCAAAATACAAAGCAGATTGAAAAACGAAAATATACGTGTTAAATATTTTTAAAAAAAGATACTCGGTGATACCAAATTTGATCTCCGCAACCGACCCCACGGGGGTCAGAGGGGGGGGGGGTCCAACTTTGAAATTTTGAATGATAACCCCCATTTTGTATTGCAGATTCGGATTCTACGGACAAAAATACGTAACTTTTGTATTTAACGTTTTTTTCTAATCCTCGTTGATCACGGTGTAATTGTGCAAATAAAACAGATACATATTTTCGTTTCCCAATCAGGTTTTGACATCTCGAAATCTGATTGGCCAGAACTTTTAACGTCAAAGTTGCCGTCTTTTGCGGAAATAGTGTTTCTCAAAAACCATCAGTGGAGATTGTTTTCTTGGCGTTTTATATGCTTTTTTCATAAAAATTAATAGAAATATATTAAATTAGTTTTCTATTTGCATGTCTTTTTATCAAGTCGATCATTTTTAAATAATAAACTGCGTATTTTAATATTTTCAAGAGTAAGTAAGCACATCCCCTCCCGAACAGAAAAATGATAGTATTCATTATTTGGGGGCAGAGTGTGTTGATATTCTCTGTTTCGATGTCTTCTGCTGTAAAAAAAAAAAAAAAAATCACTTAATTCGGGGCCGTATGGGAGTGTATAAGTTTTTTTTTTTTTTAATTATTACTATAGAACAACATAAAGGAGCAAAAAAACAAACATATAAAATCTTTTTGTGCTGGCTGAACAAAGGATGGGAAGTAGCGTAAATTTCAGGTGGAGGAGGGTGGGATTATAGGATTTGATGATTGGTTAGTTACTGTAACAACTGACTAGCAAGTAGGGGAGAAAACATTCAAAAATTCTAATAAATGTAATACTTTTTTGTAAATTAATATTTTTTTCCATTTTAACATTTTTTTTTCCCTAATTTTAAATTTATTATTGGGTTATGTGGGAAGTCGTGTCCGTTTAGGAAAATCAATTCGCACCAGAAAATCCTGCCCGGTAATTATTAGAGATTAGATATAGGAATTAATTATTAAATGATAGAATTTTACGGTACGAGTTGATTTTTCCAAACGGACACGACTTTCCGAACGACACAATAATTTTAAATAATTGAAAATTTTTGATCTTTTAAACTTTTGAATTTAAAATATAATTTAACTCTTTAAGCACTGTTGATTATTTCCTGGGGAAGAAGACGTTTTAATTTTCATGGGGGAAGGATAATGTAGAAAAGTGTTTAATTATTTATTAATTATTACAATAATATAACAAATGTGGAAAAATCTATAAACCAAAACGTTATTTGCAGAACAAATTAAAAACAAATCAGTTTTTTCCTACATTTTTTAAGCCCGAGAAGGGACATTTATTCACATATATCATTCAGTTACTTCGATGTTTAATGTTAAAGTTTTGTGAGAAATAAGTTAGAGCTTTTGCGGACAGTGTTCTTAAAAAAGGACTCATAATTTTTATTTTACTGGCACCCAGAAAATTTAATTGAAATTTTCCATTGATAACGTACTTGAAAATAAGAAACTAGGGAATCCACACACCAGCTTTATTCTTCCATTGTTCCAGAAAGTTTGCATTTTCCAATAAACTCGTTTATAAATTCTGATGTCAGTCTATCATTTCATCAGTTTATAAACAGAATTACTCCGCGCCGGTAAGGGTTAAACCAAATGAACATTAAAAATATATAAAAAAAAAAATTAAACAATATGATAATTTAAATACCCTAAAAACCTCAAATATTTCCCTTCAAATTAAATCGAAATAAATCTTAGACTTTTAAAAATGTTTTTTTGTATTTTACATGTGCCTTATCTTTTTGTACACACTCATCATAAGCATAATACAAAATCTGCAATACAAATACTTGCAACATAAAAAGGAAAAAAGTTAAAAATTTATTTAGATTTCTTTTTAACGGGTCCTAAGTTTTTAATGGGTTTTATGTATCATACTGTTTGATTTTTTTAAATTGTTCAATTGGTTTAACTTATTTGTTATAAAAACTTAAGAACGTAGAACTAACTGAATGAAATATATTAATAAATGCCCCTTCTAGGGCTTAAAAAATGAAGAAAATAAACTGATCTGTTTTTAATTTGTTCTGCCAATCATGTTTTAGATTATATTTTTTGTCACATAAGTTATTTTATTGTAATAATAAACAAACAATTTTCTACATTATCCTTCTGTTATAAAATTAATACGTCGTCTACCCCAGCAAATAATCATTACACTTTAACCCTTTCGAGACTGCATCGCGTACACAAATTTTATTTGGAATACACCGGGTTTTTTCAACTGTCCCCTTTACTTGTGAAATACCAAAAAATCCTTTAATTAAAAAATTAAATAATATTAGTCATTTATTAATGGTGCCCAAAATAAATTCCGCATGCACCTTTTGACGATGAATATATGTGCCTCACAAATCCCGACAGAGTTAAAGAGTTAAATTTTTTTTAATTAAAAAGTTTCAAACATCAAAATTTTTCTATTGCTTAAATTTATGACAAAAAATGCTAAATTGAAAAAATATATTAATTTACAAAAAATTATTACATTTATTAGAATTATGGAAAATATTTTTGCCCTACTTGTTATTTTCTGGTTGCAGTAAATAATCAATGATCTAAATCTCCAATCCGACCACCACCTGAATTTTACACTACTTCCCCATTCTTTGCTCCGCCCGCACACAAAAAAATTGTATGTACTTCCTTTTATTATGTCCTATATTTTACTCTATAGTAATAGTAAAAAAATTCCATACACCCACCTCCTGACCACGATTTAGAGTATAAAAGAAAAAAAAAACAGCAGAAGTCATCGAAATGCCAAATATCCACGCCTACCTCTACCAAATAACGAAGATTATCTTTCTTTTTCTGTTCGGAAGAGGAGGGGCATGTTTACACATAAAAAAAAAATAAAAAAAAAACCGCAGTTTAATTAATTAGAATGGACTGAATGGATAAAATAAAAACACAAATTGAAATCTAATTTAACATATTTCTGTTAATTTACATGGCAAAAGCATATAAAACACTTTCGCCAAACACTTTTGCCATCGAAACAACCTCCATTGATAGTTTTCGACAAACACAATTCCAGCTAAGGCGACCCACTTTGGCAACGAAAGCTTTGGCTCATCACATTTTGTGATTACAAAACATGGTTGAGAAAACAAAATATGTATCTGACACATTTTGTTGGATTACACCGTCATCTACAAAGATTCGAAAAAAAAAAAATGTTAAAGGCAAAAGGTGCGCATTTTCCCCGGTAGAATCCGAATCTGAAATAAAAAATGGGGATTATCATTTACAATTTCAAAGTTGGAACGTCTCTGACCCCCAGGTTGTCGGGGTGGGGTGTCAACTTTGGTATCACGGAATAGCTTTTAAAAAAATATTTAACACGCATTTTTTTGTTTTTCAAACTTATATGAATTTCTTGAGTTATTCGACCGTTTCCAAACTTTTCGGACACCCTGTATTTTGTCACATTTGATATTTTATTGTAATAATTTATAAATAATTAAACAATTTTCTGCATCATCCTTCCCCTGTGTAAATTAAAGCGTCGTCTTCCCCAGAAATAATCAAGAGAGCTTAAAGAGTTTAATTATTTTTTAAATGAAAAAGTTTAAAAGATCAAAAATTTTCAATTGTTTAATATTATTAATTTTAAAATTATGAAAAAAATGTTAAGTTCAAAAATATTTTAAATTGCAATAATTTATTACGTTTATAAGAATTATTGAAAAAGTGTCTGCTCGACTTGATATTTTAGAGTTACACTAACTAATCAATCATCAAAATATGCAACTCCATCCCCACTGAAATTTACGCTATTTCCCCATCCTTTGCTCAAACAGTATAAAAAGTTTTTATATCTTTTTTTTTAATATTTTGTCGTATATTTTGTTCTATAGTAATAATTTTAAAAAACTGTACACCAGTATCAGTCTCCTGAATTAGATGATAGTTAAAAAAAAAAAAAAAACAGCAGAAGCCATCAAAACGCAGAATTTCTGCACACTCTTCCCCCAAATAATGAAGATTATCCCTTTTCTGTCCGGGAGGGAAGGTGTATATTTACACGTTAAAAAAATCAAAATACGCAGGTTATTATTTTGAAATGATTGACTGGATAAAAAATATCCAAATACAGTACTAATTTAATATATTTCTATTATTTTTTATGGAAAAAGCATAAAAAGCGTCATCGAAACAACCACCACTGATGGTTTTTGAGAAACACTATTCCCGCAAAAGACGGCTATTTTGACGATGAAAGTTTTGTCCAATCAGATTTCGAGATGTCAAAACCTGGTTGGGTAAACCAAAATATGTATCTGTTTTATTTGCTCGATTACACCGTGATCAACGAATATTAGAAAAAAAAATTAAATACAAAAGTTACGTATTTTTGTCCGTGGAATCTGAATCTGCAATAAAAAATGGGGGTTGTCATTCAAGATTTAAAAGTTGGACCCCCTCTGACCCCCGGGAGTTCGGTTGCGAGGGTCAAATTTGGTATCACTGAGTAGCTTTTTTAAAAATATATAACACGTATATTTTCGTTTTTCAACCTGCCTTGAATTTTTCGAGTTATTCGACCGTTTCCAGACTTTTCGGACACCCTGTATATAAAAAAATGTAGTTAAGAAGAATATGGGAACGTCCATTGTTACTCTTGTGACCGTCAGAGCAAATTTCCATAAATATTTCCAATTCCTTTATTACAGAATGCATTTACGATAAATTTTCTGCAACCACTTAAAAGTACATGTGCTCTACTCTTATAAACCATATGCAATTTGCGACAAAAAGTATTTTACTTGCCTCTATAATAGATGAAAATTTTGTTACTCTTGTGACCGCGAAAAAATGCAATTTAAAAAATTGTGTTTAACGCAGAAATTCTGAGAATTATATGAGACTATAGAAATTAAATTTACAGAATATAGCAGAATAATTATATCTTTTTAAAAAGGATTAATCATTGAACTCATCTGATAACACATGAATTAGTTACATTTGATTTTAAAAAATGATAAGTGTTACTCTTGTAACATTACCCTAGTGACATTTTGTCAAAAATGGAATTTTAGCAAAAATTCAGTCAAAATACTAAATAAAATAATTAAAATAAATGAAAAAAAAATATTTTTACATAGAAAACTATTTATAATGATGATTCAATTTTAAAATAACATAAAAGAATGTGAAAAATTCTAAAATTAATTAGAGTTTGTAAAATCCTGGAGATTTTAACAATCTGGGAGCATAAATGTCAGCCACAATTTGATTCTTTTATGCCAAATATTGTGTTCATCAGATTCAAACTTAAAAATTCCTTTTGCTTTTCATAGATCTTAGCACTTTATTTGGTAATTTATATTTACTACCTCAATTGTAAAACCATGAATCTTTAAATCATCATATTTTAGAATCACTTACTATAACCACATAATAACCTTTCAGTTTCTGCTACTGAGCAGAATAAATTATTGTCTTCATTATCAATAACATCAATTGCAACTTCTCCTGTATCATTATTTACTTAACCTCTTGCGCTGGAAATTAATTGGCAGAAGCCCGTGACTATCTCGTCCATATTTTAGAAAAATATTTCACACCAGAATCTTAATTTAAAATTATTAACTTATCCATTTCTTTGTATCTTTTAAACTAGCATCATAAAAAAAAATTTCTGGGTCGTATTCATTTGGTAGCAGTCAAAATGACTGCTCGCGGGCTTTCTAGTATTAATCCAAGGCGACGTACATAGCACGTCTTTCCAGGTCAAGAGGTTAATGAAACAAAAATTTTTTGTACGAATCATGCTAGTGTATGGTTTGTAGTAGATAGTGCCATTTTCCATGGTTTTAAAAAATTGTATTTGTTGAATGCCCTTCGCTGTTGTTATTTTCTCTCAAAGTAATAAAACAATATTGTTCTATTTCTTCATCTGATGTATGGAATATGCTTACTTTTGTTTTGCCATGAACAATTTTGACAATATAAGCAGTATTCCTTAGAATTGATTTTTTAGAACGCATTTCATTCCACATATATCATTATACAACAGCACAAAAGAAATCTACAGCATCTATACCAGGAGTATTTTTTAAAAAAATGCCCAATTAAGTTAACCGAGAAAGAAGTCTGATTCATCGCAGGCATATTTGCACAGATATATTTTTGTTTAAATTGGAAAGCGCAACCATCATATAAAAAAGCAAAACAGGTACACTTTAGGAAAATACAATTTCCTTAAATTTCCTACACTGAATGGGTCTAATCGACCCATTTCTATTATTCATTTCATTCTGTTTGAACCAGAAATGTTTTTGTGCAGTAAGATAAATAAGAGAGACCGAAAACTAATGTTAATAAATACATTAAATAGATTTAAAGAAAATTCCTGTAAGAAATGTTTTTATTAAGGTTGAGTAAAATTTCAACAGCGTAGGAAGGTTAAAGATGCTATGATGAAATTTTAGATACGAGAGCATTTACAGAAAATTGATTACGAGTTACATTATCTGAAAGGATAGCATTAGATTTTTCTTTATGGGTACTAAATAATGACTGAAAATACAGTCGTTTCTGGATTTGATAAGTAATGCAGTATTTCGTACCAAAATTTCGCATTGGCATAAACATGTACAGTTTTCAGAAAATCCACTGGCATAACGATTCTTTGAGAAATGGTCATTTTTTTGGCATTATCAAAAGAAAACTGTGTAGAAGTTTGAATGAATGTGTACCACAGAAATGGATTTTGTCGCTTTCGAAAATTTTGTAAACAATCAGAAATAGTTACTTCAACTGTTACTTTTCCAAAACGTTTATCAACTTTTTACGAAAGTAACAATATTCTCAAACTGTTGATAAACGTTTTGTCAATAGCAAAACATTTATCAAGGTTTTGCTATTTACAAAAACTTATAAGAAGTTCTGTATTATGGACTTCCGTTTCAAATAATTCTTCGATGTTGTCTTCGCAAATTAGACATTCTTAATTCGTACATTCTAATTATAAGGTATCTCAACCAACAAAGTCCTTTAATCCTTCATAGGAATGTTTAATTCAGGAAATACGCCAGTTACTGCATTATGAATTGCTTGAATGTTTCCGCGACAAAGACAAAGGCAGATATACTGATGAATAATTTTCTATTGTTTTATGAAACTGGGTAGCTGTAAAGGAAGCTCCAATTTTTCAATTTATGAAAGCTTCTTTAACCCTAGAACTACCGGAAATTTTACTTAAGTTTTATAAAAACATTCTACACCAGAATTTTTACTTAAAACTATTTAATTTGTTTATTTAACTTATTATTGTCTGATTTATACATTTAGTTTGTTTTGAAGAAATTTCTCGTTTGAATAAATATTTTGAATGTACATGTCGGGTCCAATGGACCCGTCTGGTAGACGGAAGGTTAAACAAAACACGTATTCTCATAGTAAATGTCACCTAGTAATGATGAAATTATGTGACCTTTTTCACGCCTAACTAATGTAGATTTAGCTGAAGAATGACCTCTTCTTAAATCTTCATCGGCATGAAATTCTCCAAAGCTGTAAAGTTAGCTTTTTTTTTAGTTACAAAATCTGAGGTTAGCTAGTTCTCTACTTTTCCTTTTCTTAATATGTGCATTGTCTTACTGAAGCTGTTGCTGGCTAAGACTTTTCTTCACTTTATCATAATATATTTTGTTTTGTTTCTTTCTCAAATCAACATATTCAATTTCATTCTTATTTTTTCTCTACAATTTTTGTCGGTAAGCAGAATTTTCCTGCTCTTTAAAACAATGCCGCGTATAAAAAGCATTATTAAAATCTTTCATTTAAAATATACTATCAGAATCCTTTCCATAAGAGTTTCTATAAGAATCTCTGTAGGTCATACAGCAGAATTTAGTAAACGAAGCTTTACAAAGACTATAAAATATCTGATCATAGACCATGTGCTTTAAACCAAAAGAAAGCACACAAGAGGGACACGGGTTGGATTGTTTTAATCTATCTTTAACCCGTAACTGGAGACATGAATTTCTTTACGCGATCAGAGACATAGAGTCAAAAAGACTCCAATGTTATTTTTCTTGTGTATCTTTTGTAAACTGCATTGGAATTTATTTTGGAAACGCAATATATTCTGAAAATCTGGTAATGATAAAAGAACTACTTAACGGTACTCAGGAGCTGATTTTATTCAAGGAGAAAAACCACGTGTTGATCAGAGCCAAAGAACAACGCGGAGTCATTTTGACTCCCGTCTCCAGTTACGGGTTAACTCTAATGATTATTTTATAATTTTAAGTATTAACAAAAATGAATAACAATAAATCCATCCATTAAAAAAAAAAACACTAATAAAGATAATTTATCTTCCTTAAAATGTACAAAATAATTTTAATTATGGCTAAAACTATTTCAAGAACTGTTCTAATAAGGGAGAAAACAACTAAACTTTAAGCATTCTGTTTTTTTTTGTGTGTGTGTAACGCAGTTTTATATCAAACTATGGACAAAAGTGTTATGTGTTACACAGACATTTGTTACTCTTGTGACAACACCCCCGAGCGTATACCATGCGTAGCATAAACAAAATATTTAATGTAAAATCTGTCTTATACCTCGAAATAAGAGAATTAGAAGTTTTGGGTAAAAATTTTAAGTAGTTTTCATAAAATTAAAACTTTAGTATGTTTCCTGTTACTCTTGTAACATTTAATTATCAACTAATAAATAAAGTTAAAATTGCACTTAACACCTTAGATAAAACATTTTAACTATGAAGATCTGACGAATATAATAATATCTTGTTATTTTCAATCCATAATAATTTCATTTAATGAAAAGAAGTAAAAAGAAAATTACACACTCAGTAAGTGGATTTTTATGCTTAACTCTAAATGAATTTTAATACTGTCAATTTCCAGCCCAGTTTCGGTGTAGACTTATTTTTATGAAATTAAAACTTACAAATTTATATACTGAAACTCTTTAGATTTAAATTGATGTATCCGTTTTTTCGTTTAAAATAATTTTTCAGCAAAAAAAAAACTATTGCCGTGGATCTTCCCATACACTCGTTGTCCTGAAATTCAAGGATTCATCGAGGAAATTGTCTTAATTAAACTTTTGAAAAATTTCTTCAAATTTCTTAAATAAGCCTTCACATTAAAATTGAAAATGGTGCAATATTGTCAAACGCCAACAAAGTAGTATAATTTCACAATTTTTAGATTATACTTCAGATAATTAATGTTTTAATTCTACATAAATAAGAAGATATCCAATAATTTGAATTATCTGTAAACATTGTACACTCTCTGAAATGTGCAAGTGGTGTTTATAATGGAAAGGGTGACAATTTTTTCTTCGAAAAAATATCGCGTACTTGCAAGATTTCAGCGACAAAATATTTGATTTTAACCCTTTGCACTCGAGAGGTGACTTTCACTCCCCACTACTGATGCCAGGTGTCCCGCCTAATTCGTAGCTCCAAATGATCTGGACACCAGTATTTTAAAGAAATTTTGTTCCCCTTATCTAATAGCACAATTATCTGCCATTAAGGAGGGCAAAATATACTGTAAAAAATAAGTGGTGCCCCGAGCATTTGGAGCCCATATTTACATGGAACACTTCGGAAAAATTAAAAAAATAATTTTTAAATATTCCTTATTTTTTTTTTATTATTATTACAAACGAATTCTTATGTATGAAGTTCCTTCCAAATACCGGCAAATTTCGCATGTCCTGCATATCTATATACTTTTTCCTGCTACACACGAAATACGGGGAGCTTGAGTAAATAGGCGCGATAAACACATTCTTCTTTAGTAATAAAATATTGTAGGTAGGTATTACAAAAAGTAGTTTATAAGTAGTTTAAAAGTATATTATAGATATTATAAAAAGCTTCATCCTTTCCTAAATGTCTTCGGTATGTTGGATACATTTTTCAAATTTATGTATTAGTAAATATCTTATAATACATAACTTTAATACAACATATCTTGCAATCTACAAATCAAGCAAAGTATTCCGAAATACATGATTGGTAAAAATTAAGATTCTTTTGATAAAAGTTTATGGAAGCAAAGTTGCATAGGTGGAATTATCAAGTGTTCAGGAATCGCATTAAATAGGGAAAATTTTATTGCTCCTACCAGAATCCTTAATGAGTTACCCTCATGATAATTTTATCTAACATAATCTAAAGAAAGGTGCGATGAAGATATTATTTTCAAAATAGTGGTAGGAACAATAGAAGTTTCCCTATAGAATGCGACCCCTGAGTGTTTAAGGCAGCAGGGTTCGTACGGGTCCTTGAATTTCCAAACTAAGAAATTCTTCGGTACCAGTATTTTCTTATAGAAAATACATCCTCAAATAAGGCGAAATTTCGAGCGTTTAAACTAGATTTATTTTTCTATAAAAAAATACTGATATGTGGCATTGAAAATAACGGTACCCGTACGATTCCTGGGCAGGCCTTAACCCCTTAACCTACAATGACGGGCATAGTCCGAGTACGATGATCGAGCCAAATGTAAATTCTTCTTACCACTAAAATTTCACAGTAAATATAATTTAATTTAGTCGTAGAAATTCCATGATTAAACAAGGCGAAAATCTCTATTAAATTTTAGTGGTAGATTTGGATTTGCCAAACCGTGGAGCTGTTAGACGTAAATCGTAGGTTAATAACTCAAAGACGTCCATTTTAAAAAACGAATATATCGCGTGACTGGTCAATAAAATTATGAAATAAAATATGGTCTTCCGTCGAATATTCTTAGAACTTATTTAATTCGTTTGTTAAGTAATTTTTATTTAACTCAGAATAAAAAGGGTGAGAAAAAAATCGGGAAAGGACTTTTATGAAGAATTATTTCATAAAAACATGTTAATTGACTCATCATTTACTTTTGATTGTAGTATTTTGTCAAGTTGATACCTGATTAATTACAAGAGGAACAAAATCCAATAGCAATCATAATTTTTTAATAATTAAAAGTTTCGTTTTACGAAAAATCAACAACGAGTGTACAACGAAATATCGTGCTTTTTCATTTATTTTTTTCTTTTAACCTTAGCGAAGAAAAGCAGTTGTAAGATTTATTATTATTTTATTTTATTTATTTATTTATTTTTTTTACCCCCGGTACGGTATGTTATTTCTTTCTCCCAGCTTATTTTGTATCCAAAAAATAACGTTACTTTACAGAAGCCATAGCAATGAACAATGTATCATTGTACGATTAAATACTCTATTGCATTTTTTAAAATTTCTAAACATTGCACATTTTCAATTTTTATACCGTCGTACTGGAAAATAAAGTACTTTTAAATTCAATTTGTTTGAAAACTGTATCTCCATTGATTTTTGAGATATTAATTTTTTGTAGTTTTTATCACCGTTTGTTTAATTTTGCCAACTCAAGTACTCCTTTTATGTAGAAAGTAAAGGGAAAATAGTTGAAAAGTAGCAATTATATCTTTTTGTTGCCATTTTCTCATAACAACTGACAGAATATGCGTGCTATTTTGAAAAAATATAAACGAATAATTTCTGTTAAAACATGGAGCTATTATAAAGTATATTTCATTTTAATTATAAAATTTATTTCTTTATTATTATTAATAACAGCGAAGAAATGGGAATTTTTTTAAAAATAAATCAGTTAATTAGCTAGTTATCTATATTAATGTTACAAACAAATGAAGGCCTATGAATCATTAGATAGCCTTTTTTTTGGCGAGTTTCTTTAATGACGGCATCATTTTGCTGCATTTGTGTATTATTTTGCGATTATTTGTGTATTATTGTGTGTATTATCCTATGCATGCTTTACTATAGATGATTAAGAGTGGATCGTAAATGTGGAATTCTTAAGCGGATGCGAATAACGACATTTTACATAAAATAAAAGTGGGTCCTTTAAAGCTTTAAATTGAAATATGTTTTGTACTATTTATATATACATATATTTCTTTTCATCGGAGACGACACTAAATTCTGAAAAAGTAGAATTCCTGTTTTCTAGTTTTTAATATAATTAAGAAAAAAAAATAATAACAGCAGCATCATAAACTACAAAAGATAAACACTTTGTAACCGTTAATTATTGTATAAAAGTAAGCTGTTAAAAGTTGTAGATTTGTTTAAGAACGTAAACTTCTTTCTTTTTGAGTAAGTGCTGTTTGTGTAATTATAATGTATTTTATACATTCTTAATCGGAAAAACACTCGAACACTTTCCATAAAGATGAACGAGAATTTTAACTCTTTTCTTGAGCTAAATTGCGAGCTGATATTCCTCATATTGTATACGAGTTATATGTTATTACTTCTGAAATATTAGATTTATTAATAATTTATTTGAAAATATTGTGATGAATAAAAAATTTTAATTAATACTCAGCTTATTTAGGATTAACTAAATATTAGTCGATGCTTTATAAACTGTTACAGGTATAAAATTTATTTCTTTATTATTATTAATAACAGCGAACAAATGGGAATTTTTTAAAAAATAAATCAGTTAATTAGCTAGTTAAAAATGAAATACTGCGCTAGGAACGCTCGACCAAAACGATTAGATTTTTTTTTTTTTTTTAATCACAGAAATTTTATGAAAAAAAATTCCAATTTTTAAAAAGTGGCTTTAATAATCTGGAGGCAAGTTATTCCCTGTATTCAGTTTAAAATCTTAAGCTCGGGTCGAAAAAATGTATAAAGAAATTAATATAGTTATAAAATATATGTAGTTCAGACGTAATTTCTAAAAGTTGTCTGTTATGTAATTCATCTCACTAATGCTGAGGTGGATTGAAGTATACAGTACTAATAGGGAATGAAATATATTTTATGTACTGATTTTTTTTTTCATTGAGGATATTAAATTTAAATCATTACAAATTCATATAGTACATTTAATATGTGGCTTGGCTCTAGATCAAATACAATGTAAAAAAAGATCAGAATATAAAAATTATTTAAGCCAAAATTTTGCAACACCAAACTATGCAATGACTTTTTCAATATCGACTAAAAAATACACGTTTCGGCTTTCACGGTCATCAAAAAAGGGAAATAACGCATCTTCAAAATAGCAAAGCTTTAACTGAAACCTGAAAAAAAAAATTAGAAAATTATTAATATTTTTATTATTATTATTATTATTTTTTATTATTTATTTATTTTTTATACCTTTTTTTTTTAAAGAATCTTGTTCTTTTTTTTTTTAAATCTTTTTAAAAAATCTCTAAATGCACACAAATAATACAAAAATATTTAAAAAGTGTGATTTTTCATTTATCCAGAAATAATTGATTTATATCCTAATGCTTGAATAATTATTTCCATAATTATAGTACTGCTTATGGAACGTTTAAATAGTTCAGAGCTAAGTATCGTTTATTTCTAATGTTAATTTTGAGTGGCGCAATTTTAACGGTATTACGCTTCAATTCCAGCTTAAAAGTTAATGAATAAATAAATATTAAACAATTGTGTTAAAATAAAATTAATTTAGCGAATTGTTTTTTACAATAAAACAATAAACTTAATGATGATTAGTTATAATGGATAAATAAATTTAGTAATTTTTTGAAATAATAAATAAATTTACAGAGAGATGTTATTAAGAAAAAAATGCACGCTATATTTTTTTAACTGAAATTTGTACTGAGACACATCATTAATTATTTCACATTACCTGTAATCTTTTTAAAGACTGTGTGTATTATGAATTTATTAAAAATACTTTAATAATTAATTTTTCTGTTATTATAAAAACATATTCAAAATTAGAATTTTGATTTAAATTCCTGTCAATATTCCCAAATTGTGACAAGACTTTACAATTGGAAAATATGAATGTATGATGAGCGAACAAATACAAAATATGTGATATTATTTATCCACACATTTCTGTTCATGTGAGTGAAAAGAAAGTCATTTTTTAACTAAAAGGCGATACATTTACACAGAAATCAATTTTATACAGAATAATGCAAAAAAAAAAGGTAAAATAAAATAAATAAATAAAAAAAAAAATAAAATAAAAATAAAGATATCTCAGCCCACGATGTTTTTTTAAAAATAAAGATTATAAAAATGAAAAGAAAAAAGGATAAAATAAGTATTTTTAGTCAGAACTCCTCCTACGAAACAATTTTTAATCCTATTGACGTAAAAATCCATGTTTTCTAGTTTTTAGTACCTAGATTTTAGTATTTTGGGGGGCCCGGTCGGGCCAAGACGGGATCGGCTCGAACTTTTACGTTTTCTACCGGGCCGGACCAGTAATTTTTTTTTTGTACGGGATGAACTTGTAGATTTTATACCGGGCGGTTAGTTGATTATTTTTCTATGGGCCGGGCCAAACTTTTTTCTGTGGATGGGACTGGGCAATACCTGGAAATTTCAGTGCGAAGAGACATCTAGTTTGGCTGTTTCCAGTTACCACCCAACAAAGTTTAATCTCAAATACTTCTTCTATATAAAATCAAAACTAAAATAATTCAAGCTTACGGTGAAATATTTTCTCCTTCGCGATAAATTTGATACGAAAAGTAGGATTGCGTCATCTTAACTACCAACCAACCAATCTTACTTCCGCAAGTGAGTCGAGAGTCGAGTCAGTATGTCGACTCCTCAAAATTCCCAACTCAATTGTAGTTCCTGCGTTTTAACTCCCCACTACCTCATTCAATTGAGGTATGACATTGTCATGACAAAAATGTTTCAGAGGTACCTCAACAAACGTACGAAATTTCTCGTGTCCTACCCAACACCATCAGAAAAGAAAAAATGTTGAACCACACCCGTGATTTGAATCGATTGACCCATATTTTACAGTCATAACATCGGCCGCTTAAACACTTCAGCAGCCGATACATGAGATAAAGAATAAGATGTATTATTATAAACACGAGTAGTATTATTATGAGATACACATTTTACAAGACAATATTTGCGGTGTGAGTTTTTAAATTATATGACAGTTATCCCATTTTATTACTTAACATCTTAACCTTTTCAGGGCAAAGAACTTTTATTCGTAAAATGCTGAAATGATTGAATCAGACCAGAATTTAAAAACAAATTTATTTCAAAATAGGTAAAAGCTTCTTACTATCGTAATGCTAAATGTGTAATTTATCAAAAATCACCCTCTGGTGGCGAAATTTTGAACTATTCTTAATTTTATTTTTTTGCTTAAAAAATTTCCATCAATTTTTTCTGTATTTTACAAAATTTCACAACTTTATGAACAATAGTTTTGTCTGTAGACAACTTTAAAGTAGGGTCGTTTAATTATGGACACCCTGTATGTGATCTAGGGTAATCGCTATATTTCTCCTGCAAGGTTTAAATTAACGTCTACTACATCTAATTTTTCATAATTTTATATTCAGTAGATTCGGAAATTGAGGGAGGGGGGGAGCATATTTTTGCACTACATTTTCTACGATATCTATCTATTCTAAAAAAAAAAAATAAAATAAAAAAAAATAAAAAAGTAACTAACGCCGTCAGCGCCACCGCCGCCGTTTTGAATTTTTTGTGACCGAAGGTCTTTCTTCGTTAATATTAAGAAAAATATTGTACACAAAAATATGAAAATCGCTGATGCAGACAGTTTCAAATCGAAGAATTATTTTAAGAGATATTTAATGGTAAAGTTGGACAAAATGGTTTCATTAAAAAAGATTTATAGGAGGAAAAACTATACATAGGAATTTAATCCTTTTTAGATCATTTTATACATTACAAGTTCCTGGTGTGCAGACTGCATTTATTTGTTTTATTTTACTCATTTTTTGAGGTTTTATTTCTATTTTAAATTTAAGTTTTCAGCATTTCGAGAGTTTTTTTTTTAAACTTTTAGAAAAGGGTATTATTTTAAATTGTTACCAAATTTAAAAACAGCGCAAAGAATAATATTTCCTTCAAATTAAGCGTTTATTTACACGTGACTACTATAAACAGGAAAAAACTTTCAAATGAGAATTAAGTGATTACGTATTAAAAGCAGGAAAATATTGATAATTACGTCATGAAAACTATATTTACACTTGAATTTTAAAAGAGAAAGCGAAAGAAAATTGCAAAATAATAAATTCATTAATATTCTTTAAATGCCGTAAATGGGGGAAATTACGTCATATTTAAAATGACCAATCCATAATATTTCCAAACAGTTTAAATTTAAAAATCTACTTGCACGAGACATTTATTGCATATTTTGATATAATCTTTTAGAATTATTATATTATATATTAGAATTATTATATTTAGAATTATTATATTTAGAATTATTATATTATTATTACTAGTTATTTTATAGAATAACGATTGCCTAACCGTTAAAGTTTAAAATAATCATTTTTACATTAAAATAAATCCGTTGTTTTGTAAATTAACGGATGCTAAATAGTTAGTCACTCGAAAATTACATCCAAATTATTAATAGATGAATTGATAAGTGATATATAAAAACAGAATATATAATATTATATTATTTTTATATTAGTAAAACAGTAATACAACAACAGAATGCAGTGTGGCAATTATATTTAATTTTTAAAGCTATATTTAATTTTTTATAAATTTCATTACATAAGTATTAGGTATTTTGCCCAATTGGCAAAAACATTTACACTTTTTAAAACATATTACAAAGATTATATCCAAAACGAAAGATATAAATAATGCTTAGAAAAGAAACAATAATAATAATAATAATAATTTTAAATATTATTAAAAACTGACATGCTGGCAGGAATAATTGTTATTTAATAGCAACACTTCATAAACTTTTTTAAAATTAATAATACAAGAGCATTTTAATTTAAAATTTATGGAATACCGTCATTTTATTTTCCATTATTAATCAGAACAAGGATCGCTGTGATGACACTTAGAATTGCATTGCAGATTATTTTTGATACAGGCACACTTTTTATTATCACACAGTGCTTACTTGTGCAATCGAATTTAATTTTTTTTTCACGAGCAAGTATACAGTCATTCAGGGTAACTTTGATCCACATTTTCTCTATTTTCATATGCCACACTCTTATTTTAAGACTATTGTTGCAACTAGGGCCATAAAAGGGAAGAAATGATCCTAAATTATTGTATGACTATAAACAATTAAGGAATAATAATGATAAAAGCTATAAAAAATGAATTTTTATCCTGTTTCAAAGTTACCCAGCCATTTAGAGTAACTTTGCACCATTTGATAAATATTACCTAAAATAATTCATTATACAAAAAGTATTATAGTTAGGACAAAATTGAACCCCAAAAACTTTTTTCAGATATGTAAAGACTCCGAATTTACACTTCCCAACATCACAAGATTTGTATAATTTATGATATTACAACAAATATCAGGCATAAGAAAAGTGGAAGAAGAGAACCACGAACATTTAGAAAAAAACAAAACAAACATGTTTATTATTCATATAAAACATAAAAATGCAGTGGAAAACTATTTTCCATGTTTTATCTCAATAGTATATCCATAGTTACAGTAAAACGTAGTAGTACTAGTATTATTCAAACAAGTATAAAAAATGCCGAATATATGTCAAATTTGAGGAGCTCCGCCCCGAAAAACGCCTTTAAATGAATTGTATGTATTTTACACATATTTGTGAAAATATTTACATGTAATATCTAATGTTCATTTTCGGCATTTATATAAAATATACGTACAAATATGGGAAATTTTTGACAGTAGCACCTATAATTAGTAAATTATAAACATCAGTATAACTTTGAGCTGGCTCAAAGTTACCCTGAAAATGTGGTAAAATGTTAGTTCCTTCTTATTTTACATTTTATTAACTATTAATAAATAAATAATCACAAAATATTACCACCTTTACAACATTTACACAATATGTCTGATAAATGATATTGTTACTTACTATGAAAATTTAATTGGATTACAACTTCAAAACAGCATTCAAAATTACCTTGAAAACAGTGCTTCACAAAAATAGTTAGATGATGCATTTAATTGCGTATAATGTTGCTAATTTATTTTCTAAAATAAAGATTAGAAATCCCAGTTTAGAACTTTCCGAACAGAGCACAGTTCTGGAGCTTATTTAGTCTTTTGGAGTGAAAAATATTAAAAATTAGGAGGAGGTGTAAAGTTACACCCCATGATTCACAGTTACCCTGAATGACTGTAGCTCTGTTTTTCTTTGTTTCACGCTTTTTTAACATGAATTCCAGCCGCTCTTGCATTAAGTTTTTCTTACTTGCCGATTGATCTTTCATACCTGTAGAACTCATCGTTTTAAAAAAAAAGATTGCAAAAATCTTTGAGAATAATACCAAATGAAAAACGCTAACATAAATACATCGTTAAAAAAATTATGCAAGTTCAATAGACATATCGACGAAACATGCACTCCGAAAGACATTTACATAACTGCCAAATTGTACGTATTTTTTTTACCACTAAAATTTAATAGACATTTTTGACATATACGTTAGAATTGTTTGAATTTCGGCGATTCAATTAGCTAAAATTTTCTATTAAATTTTAGTGGTATGGAAAATTTGTACAAGTTGGCAGCTATACATTTAGCAACAATTAAGAGGTCTAAGAAATTCAGCATAAACTCTGACTGAGAAACTGCCATAACCCATTCAAAACTGACTAAAAACAGCTATAATCGGTATTAGATGTAAATCTCCAACTGGGTGAAAAATGTCCAGACCAGGATTCGAACCAGGGATCTCCTGGCTGAAGCTGCCAGTCCTCTGCCATCTGAGCTATCCCGGACGAATCTGGTAGAACTTTTTCACCCAGCCAACCTTAATGATTACAGCATCTGGTCTGAAACCTGGTTCAGCTCAACATAATAAATCTCATGTAATGGAACTCCAGAAATCGCTGGATACGAAATCACACTAGATTAATTTTAACACAATTATTCTAATTGGTAAATAAATCATATTAGATGTAAATCTCCAACTGTTCGAAAAATGTCCGGACCAGGATTCGAACCAGCGATCTCCTGGCTGAAGCCGCCAGTGCTCTGCCATCTGAGCTATCCCGGACGAATCTGGTGGAACTTTTTCAACCAGCCAACCTTAATGATTACAGCATCTGGTCTGGAACCTGGTTCAGCTCAACAGAATAAATCTTATGTAATGGAACTCCAGAAATCGCTGGATACGAAATTATACTAGATTAATTTTAACACAATTATTCTAATTGGCAAATAAATCATATTAGATGTAAATCTCCAACTGGGCGAAAAATGTCCGGACCAGGATTTGAACCAGGGATCTCCTGGCTGAAGCCGCCAGTGCTCTGCCATCTGAGCTATCCCGGACGAATCTGGTGGAACTTTTTCACCCAGCCAACCTTAATGATTACAGCATCTGGTCTGAAACCTGGTTCAGCTCAACATAATAAATCTCATGTAATGGAACTCCAGAAATCGCTGGATACGAAATTACACTAGATTAATTTAACACAATTATTCTAATTGGTAAATAAATCATATTAGATGTAAATCTCCAACTGTTCGAAAAATGTCCGGACCAGGATTCGAACCAGGGTGGTGTAGCTCGTAGGGGGCAGAGCCCCCTAGTCTACGAAAATATAATACCTAAAATTAAAAGTTATGTATTTTTGAGTTTAGCGTTACGAAAGCTTTCACACGATATACAAAGAAAATATATTTTTTCAAGTAACTTAATTAGCCCCTCTACATTTACCCTAAATATATATGTGAATGTTTAATAATCTGTATATATGTTGATCAATAGTCTTTATTGCTTCTCCCAGTTTGAACTTTCCATGTTCCACAGTTTACTACTAAAATGGCTGTGACAGACAAACACGAAAGTGACCGTGTGATGGTTCCGTTTTTACGGAACCCTAAAAACCTTTAATCCTTGTTTATAGCTCTTTTCCTTTTTTTCTTCTCATATCTACAAAATTTAGCAAAAGTTCCTTTTTAACCAATTACAGATCATGGGTTCATATATGCATACAGAATTTGTTATTAGAACCAGTAAAAAGAAGAAGTAACATTTGGTTTCTTTAATTACAGCATTTTCGTGGTATTTAGGTAAAAACAACTTCTTTAAAAAAATGGTGCCGACCGAATAAAGTTTGCGCAAAAGCCGTCGGTCCCGAAGGGGTTAATAAAAACTTGTCACATTCACCCCCGTTAAAAAATAAGTAGAATTTATCTTCTTTTACAGAGACACAAAAAAGAATTCGGTTCCATGACGGACTATGACAGATTTCATTGCATAAAGTTAACTTTCTTAACCCCTTGAGTACTTTTGAGGCAGTGTTGTCAGATTGGAGACTTTTTTAATTCAGGTTATTTGACTGTCACCACTTTTTTAAAATAGTATAATTCGCCTTATTTTTCGGAATTTTTAATCTATTTCTAAATAGGCCGAATATTTCTATTTAAAAAAAGCGGTGATAATCAACAATCTGGGGACAAAAAAAAAGTCCCCAATCTGGCAACACTGACTTGAAGGTTGAGACTGGTCATGTATTTGTCCGCTGGCACTTATTTTTATATTCTACTAGAAAGGTAGCCCGTCAAAAATGACGGAAATTTAGATATAAAGATATATACAACTCATGTGCAAGAATATGAGTTTTCTCGTTTGTTCCGCAGTGGTAGATGAAAATAACACATTTTAAAAACGAAACACGTTTATGAAAAACTGTGTACAGTAGAAGACCACTAATCTGCACAGTTTGGTTCCAAGTGTTTAATACAGATTTGAGGCTCTTTGCGGTCATGTCTATTCAATCTTTGTTTACATTTTTTTTAATTAATATATTGGTCAATTTAGATTGTTAAGCCGTAAAAATAAATTACACACTTGAAGTAAGGTAAAAACTATTAAATTATCGTATACGATTTCATGAAATGGTATTATGTGGTATTATATGTGTGTGCTTCACGATCTTGGTTACGACTTTGGCGAAATTGGCTGCAACTTGTCATAATTCTAATAGTGTGGGCCTCTATAACATAAAAGTAACCAGTTTTTAGTAAAATTTCTGATATAAAGTAGTTTTCAAAAACTTGTGTAAAATTGCAGGCCGTTCTCATGTTATGCCAGTCCTAGGAATAATATTTCTAACACTGAAGAGTTTCCATGTATATGTGCAATTTAGAAAAGCTTCTCCAAAAGAAAGGTCATGAAATGACATTCTAATTCCTCTAACTTCAAAGTTTAATCGGGCCCTGGTGTTGTTTACTGAAATCTAATAAATACAGTTATTTTGAATATTACAACAGAATTAAACAGCTAAACTTATTTAACTTAAACTCGCTGTTACTTCACGATGTTATTTTTTAGTATTAAGAAAGAAAATTATTTAAATTTTTCAAATCATGCACATTTATAATTTTTTTCCGTCTTTAATAACGAAATAATGAAAAAATATGCTTTTGTACTGAGTTCATAAATATGACAATAAAATAATGTAACTAAGAGACATTGGAAAATTAAATCTTTGTGATTTCAAACCATAAACAAATGATACCGCCACCATTTTACCTACTATGACGTCATTAGAATATTGGCCATTGATTGTTGGAGAACTTACTTTGTGAATGATTACCTCAATGATTTAATATTTTTTACGGTTCGCGATGGGTACAAACACAATGAATCACTTGTGTTTGTTTAGGTTTATGGAATGAGATATTAAGCCGTGAACCTAATTTCAACTAAAGTTATCCAAGGATATATGTATTTTTAATCGAAATTAAAAACAATGGTACAGATGTCATATTCGCCCCATATTGGCGCGATTTTTTTCTGTCGCAAAATCATATAGGCAACGGGTACTTAACTTGCGCCAAAGGGCTTGATGTGGTAACCCGGATTATGTTGTTTATGCTGTTGATGTTTTCGCCAAATTGGCAACCGAAAAAAATCGCGCCAATATGGGGCGAATATGACATCTGTTCCAAATTGTTTATTTACTTTTATTTTCTGTTTTTAAATTATATAAACTGTTTTGTTCTATAGTTATTATTCAAACTTTTATTTATTTATAGTTATTTCCTTTTCAAAATGATAGCAAATAATTTAAAAATATATACGTAACTGGTATTCGAAAGCGAGATTTCTGCCGAATTGGCGTCAGAGAAAAATCACGCCAACCCCGATGCGTATATGACATCTGTGCAAAAATTACTTCTGTTTCTTTATAAAAATGGGTAAATAGATTTTTTTACATTAAATAAATTGTATACATATGCAAAAAATTGCTTGTGAGTATGAAGCAGTAAATAGGTTGACAGAAAATACGTTGGCAAACTTCTTTCTCGCCAAGAAACTTTTCTCCAAAGTATTGTACATAAGCAATGATTGCTAGAAATGCATTTTTAATTATGATATGCGCTTTTATGTTTCACTACATTTATGCATACTATACCGTGTGTATAAATGCTACAGCTCATATGCAGGGCTACACAAAAGAATTCGTAAGGGTTACTGAGTATGAGAATAAATTGCTTAAAGGTTGTTTTTAAAGGAGTTATGCAGTTTTACGCTGAACTGCATTTAGTTTGCTAAGAAATGTTTGTAGAATATAGATAAAATGATATACAGGGTCACGCAAAGAATTGGATACATAACCGTCTATGGATGATAATATCTGGAAATGTGATTTCAGTAGCTTTAAGAGTAGTTTAAATTAAATTTTAGCTAAATAGTGGCATGTAATAACGGTACTATTGGCTATGGACGGTAAGTGCTGAAATCAATTTTTAAAAATTTTTATGCGTTTTCTAAAATGTTTACTTAGTTATCTTATTTACCTTATTTCCCTAAATAACGAAGTTTTGTTAAAGCATTCAGGATGTGTTGGAAATTGTTTCATATTCTATGCTTAAAAAAATGATTTTTCTTTCTTCTTTAGTCTTATTTTGCATTTATTTTATTCTTAATTTTTTAGTCTTATACTGCTTTATAGAAACTTTGGCACAGTTGTCATATATACCCCATATTGGAGCGATTTTTTTTCCGACGCCAATTTGGCGAAAACATCAACAGCGTAAACAACAACATCCGGGTTACCATATCAAGCAAAATAACGACAGTTAAGTATGACATTGGCGTCAGAAAAAAATTGCGCAACATGGGGCGCGTATATGACATCTGTGCCGAAACTTTAATATTTAATGTTTAAACTCTTCGCTCCACCCACCTTGCATATAGTATAAACTATAACACAGATAGCGCAAAATAATAGACAGTTTGATACTTTTCCACTGTAGGGGCTTTGGCGATTTTTAAAAAAAGCTTGGTGTAATTTGGGCATCAGAAAGTGAGATTTGGGTACTTTTCCGTTATACGGATACCATTGTCGCCAAGCGTTATAGTTGGCGCAAAATGAAAATCACGTGAATTGAGGCATTTGAAAAATAAAAGAAAAAATATTGTCGATACTAAAGTGAGCATTTAAAAAATATAACATTTGAAAATTCCAGACTTTTACGAACTATTTCATTAAATCACAAATATACTCGTATATTTAAAATAATTGAACAAATAACTGTTATAAAATAAAGCAATAAAATAAAACTCATATTAAACTGCTGGCATAAAATTACAAATATCTTTTAGCATTTTGAAATAACAGGCGCATTAGCATACATTTTGGCATGGTGTCCGTATAACGGAAACATATTGAGATTTGTTGTCAAATCATATAAACAGCTATGAAAACAAACTTGATGAGCTTTTGTGTTTTTTTTTTTTATATGTTTATTTTATTTTATTACCGACTTCGAAAAAAGGAGGAGGTTATCAATTCGACGCGTATGTATGGTTTTTTTTTTTTTTTTATGTATGTTCACCGATTGCTCCGGAACTTTTTGTCCGATTTATGTGATTTTGGTTTTAATTGAAAGAGGATACTTGCGAATTGGTACCACTTCCGTTTCATCGAAATTGGTTGAGTAGTTTTTTAGTAATTCAACAAAAACCAATAAAATAAAGGATTTTTCGCAAATTATCTTTCATTGTTGTAACCGGTTTTTCATTCATAAGCATAAAGCTATGTATGCATATGCGTTATCGCCAAGTTGTCGCCAGACTTGGCGCCATTTGATGAAATATCGCCAAATTTGGCGACCAAAATAAGTTGTCATAAATGAAGCCAACTTGGCTGTAACTGACTAATTTGGCGATATTCCCATTCACATTCACTAATGGATCTTCTCCAATATGTTTCTTCACAATTTCTAATCGGCAGTCATATTTACAATTCTCAATTGCCAACCATTATTTAAAATGCTAAATAATACAGAAGCAAACTAAATTAATACATGAAAACATCTGAATTGTATCAAGAAATGAGAACATGTAAATTTTAATCAGATTGCACGATAAAAGCAAAAAGTGCGCTTTTTACTTTGCAGTAGTTTTTGAAGTCGGTTTTATTTTTGGTAAAAAAGTTTTATATATATATTATTCATGTTTTTATTTACAAATTACATCTGTTTCTGTATAAAATTAGAGAAACGGCTTTTTTATGTTAAATAAATCGTATAAATATCGAAAAAAAAATGCGTGTGTATATAAAATGAAATAGTGGATACGTTCCCGGAAAATATGTTGCCAAATTTCCTTTTTCGCCAAGGCACCTATACTGGAAAAGTACCTAAAGCACATTAAAATCGCGCAGTTAGGAGCTCATACAGTACAGCGTCGTCTATTGGCGGTTATTTTATTAGTAGCATCGGGAGGAAGATGTAAAGATGTACTTTAAATTCTCACCCATAGATTTTGAAAAAATATCTTAAAAGAGCGGAGTTTAAATTAAATTTTGGTGACCTCCTTTGTGAAAGATTAATGGTTTTAAATGGGAATTTCGCCAAATCAGCCAGCTATCGCCAAGTTGGCCAACATTTGGCGCTACTGTGGTAACCCTGCATTAGTATTTTTCAACAATTACTCATTTCAATGAGGTGGTCCTACCGGAATCGTGAGGGACACACAGAGACTTGGATTTTATATAAATAGATTCATACCATTATTTATTGAAAAAGAAATTGGATTATATTTCTCCATGTCGTTCAACTACATGCAGTGGTGGAACATTGGCGTAGCCGTTAAGCGATTGTCGCCACTAAAATTTTTACAGTATTCTTCGCCTTCAAAAATTTCTGTAATTCTGTCCTGAAGTTACATGAAGAATACTAATAAAATTTTGCGGCATCAATTGATTCTCTGCTTCTACACTGTTCCATCACTCTGTGTATGTGAAAGATTCTTGAATTAAAAAAAAATCGTACGAGTTGGAATTAAAAAAAAAAGAAAACGCTACCTGCAGTGCTGACAAAAATGTGTACCCATGGGATTAATAATATTCTGTTTGTGTTGGAAATTGTTTTATAATATTTGCCTGATGTAAGATTTATTGTTCTTTTTTAAATACTTGTTAAGCCTCAATTACTTTTAAATCTATATCGCGCGCAGTCCGATCACTACAGATTAATCGTTTTACGCTTAATACAATATGAATAGCCCAGCATTTGCTTACGGCTTATATTCTAGAACGAGATTAGAATTTCATCAATAAATAAATAAAAATAATGTAAAATAAGGTAATGTAAATAAAAGACAAATTTAAGAAACATATCACAAACTTCGCATTTAACAGTAGACGCGTTTAACGCCGAACAGGTGTCATTTCGACATCGATCAATGCACTAACTGTCGATTCGAACCTGAAAGTTCTTCATAAAATAAGTTAAATATAATATACACTAAAATATGTTAAACACTTAAATTAAATAATTTTAAATAAAATTTCTAGTGTATGATATTTTTTATAAAACTTACATAAAATTTTAAATGCGCATTTAAGGTTTTTGATGGTGTTATACGAAGATCTTTTAGTTCCTATTGATTCACACCAGTTTCAACTTATTTTCTTTTACATAAAATTTCCCTGCGTTCTAGTGTTAAACCGCCGAAATTATCAAAATAAACAATACTGCAGTAAGTAGCGAAAATCTTTGGCGATTTCTTCGTATATTAACTCCTGGCATACGAGTAAGCGAAAGTATCGCATTTAATAAATTTCAAAACTTTATATAAATACATATTGATGTTAGTCCAGTGGTAGGGGAGCAAAAAAAAAAAAAGGCCGAATTCGGAATTATTTAGGGGAAAGCTGGAAATTGTTTTAATCCCTTCAGTTTAAGTCTAGGATGAATATACTATGTTTTCCCCCTCGTACTAGGAGAGCGTTAGGAAATATGTATAGATTTATAGTCAAAAAACACGTTTTTTTACATACCATAACAGTATCTCCAAACAGCTAACTCTGTCAAAAACATTGTCAATACAAATGTTGTAGAGCTTAAAATTCTAAGTAAAATGAGTACCTACACTTAACATTTTTGTTGAACATTAAGGTCACAATTCCTGTTTAAAGTTTTACACCCGTGGTCAAGGAGTTGAACGTAGAATTAATTAGGAGAAAACTGGAAATTGTTTTAATCCCTTCAGTTTAGGTCTAAAATTAACGTACTATGTTTTCTTCCTCGTACTTGGGTGAATGTTAGAAAATATGCCCATATTTATTTTCGAAAGACACGTTTTTTTTAATTACCTTAACAATATCTCAAAACAGCTAACTCTATAAAAAACATTGTCAATACAAATGTTATATATCTTAAAATTCTGAATAAAATAAGTACCTTCATTAATATTTTTGTTCAACATTAAGGTCGCAATTCTATTTCAAAATTTTGCCTCAATCGCTAATCAAGAGATAGAAGCCAGGAGAGACCATGTTAACTTAACAAAATCTCAAAACAGCTAACTCTGTCAAAAACATTGTCAACACAAAAGTTGTAGAGCCTAAAATTCTGAGTAAAATGAGTACATATACTTCATATTAATGTTTAATATTAAGGTCGCAGTTTCAAGATGTTGTTAAGTTAACTTGATCTCTCCTGGCTTCAAGCTCTTGATTTGAAAATTTTTGAAGTAGAATTGCGACCTGAATGTTGAACAAAAATATTAATGATGGTACTCATTTTATTTAAGATTTTAAGCTCTACAACATTTGTATTGACTGTTTTTTATAGAATTAGCTATTTTGAGATATTGTTAAGGTAATTAAAAAAAACGTGTTTTTCGAAAATATATATGTACATAATTTCTAACATTCACACAAGTACGAGGAAAAAAACATCGTATGTTCACTTTAGACATAAACTGAAGGGATTAAAACAATTTCCAGTTTTCTCCTAATTAATTCTGAGTTCAACCCCCTGAGCACGGGTCTGAAACTTTAAACTGGAATTGTGACCTTAATGTTCTACAAAAATGTTAAGTGTAGGTACTCATTTTACTCAGAATTTTAAGCTCTACAATACTTGTATTGACAATGTTTTTGACAGAGTTAGATGTTTAGAGATACTGTTATGGTATGTAAAAAAAAACGTGTTTTTTGACTATAAATCTATACATATTTCATAACGCTCACCTAGTATGAGGGGGAAAACATAGCTTATTCATTCTAGACCTAAACTGAATGGATTAAAACAATTTCCAGCTTTCCCCTAATTAATTCCGAATTCAACCCCCTAACCACTGGGCTATATGTTTTATATAAAAATGTTTTTTCGTATTACTTATGGGCAATCTAAAAAAAAATAAATATTAAATGTTAATATTCTATTGGAGTTGGAAAAAAATTTCATTTATGTTCTGTATCCCGGGAAGCTCTTGTTGAATTTCTTAGTTTTCTTTTAAGTAAAAAATTTATAAATTTGCAGAATTTTACTTATTAGAGCAAAAGTCAATCTAAAAACTATTTTCTTAATATTTTGAAAAATGGAATTCTCTCCCTGACATCAACCTTAATCCCCCTTGATTCAGCGTTAAGGAATAATCCTCAGCCAGTGTTGCCAACCTTTACTAAGGATTTTTTCCTAAATTTTAACTTAAAACCTGCTAGATTCATTTTGACCCATTGTAAATAATAATAATAACAGTAATCGCGCTACTTATAATAATGATTTAAAATAGGGGACCTACTGTTACTAAAAAGTAAAAAAAAGATCCACGGCATTCTACATCTTTTCCTACGAAACGCGGGTAAAGTTCAATCCCTATCAGATAGTTTGCTATTATAAAATGTCAAATATATTTGAAAATCACACTAAATAATCTTGAAGATGCGAGTTTCCTTTTCATTTTAACGGAAATCCCCAAAAACTTATTTTCCCTTAAAATTTCTTTTACAGCTACAAGAAAACCTCCAAATACAAACATTTCAATTAGCTGCTGTGTTTTAGACAAATGATTGTAACTCAGTATAAAAATCCGATAGTAACGAATAATGCTTTTAGCCTGAGAGGAAGCGCATCGAGCCTCTCAAGCTGCAAAAACATAGTACAGAAAATCAATCCTTCCGTGAAAAAATACCAATGTCGCAGTAGAAGTTAAAGTTTAAGGTCTTTTATCAGCCGCAGACTTTTCCCCTTTTCTTTTAATTCAAAACAGGTTGCCGAACAAATCAGACAGATTTGCACTAGCCTTTCCCGGCCACCTCGTTCCATGTACTTGAGTGTTTTCGTTGAATTGTACGTTGGGATCCTAAACTACTATTTATCCAATAAGCGTATATCGTACTTGCTTTAGATTTTTCCAGGTCTTAATAAAAATTATATGATAGACACATTTTTCTAACCAATAAGAGCATTTCTTTGTCATAACAAAGGATTTAAAACTAGTTCATATATCCTATAAAATAATATATAAACTAAACTTAACGATGTAGAATTATTAGAAAATATATTATAAAACTATTTTCCTGGCAAACAACTATTGATACAAATTTCTTTTAATTGTGTAATCAATTTACCATTAATTTTTATCTTTTACATTAATATATATACTACGTTTTATATATTAGTAATATTAATAATTAGTATTAGTATATTAGTAAATTAGTATATATTAGTAATTAGTATATTAGTAAATGTAATATACAGGGTGTCCGAAAAGTCTGGAAACGGTCGAAAAACTCGAGAAATACAAAGCAGATTGATAAACGAAAATATACGTGTTAAATATTTTTAAAAAAGCTACTCAGTGATACCAAATTTGATCCCTGCAACCAAACCCCCGGGGGTCAGAGGGGGTCCAACTTCAAATCTTGAATGATAACCCCCATTTTTTATTGCAGATTCGGATTCTACGGAATAAAATACGTAACTTTTGTATTTAACATTTGTTTCTAATCCTCGTTGATCAAGGTGTAATTGAGCAAATAAAACAGATAAATATTTTGGATTTCCCAACCAGGTTTTGACATCTCGAAATCTGATTGGCCAGAACTTTTAACGTCAAAGTTGCCGTTTTTTGCTGAAATAGTGTTTCTCACAAACCATCAGTAGAGATTGTTTTCATGGCGCTTTATATTTTTTTTCCATAAACATTAATAGAAATATATTAAATTAATTTTCTATTTGCATGTCTTTTTATCAAGTCGATCATTTTTAAATAATAAACTGCATATTTTGATATTTTAACGAGTAAATAAGTACCTCCCCTCCCGAACATAAAAATGATAGTATTCATTATTTGGGGGCGGAGTGTGTTGATATTCTGTATTTCGATGTCTTCTGCTGTCAAAAAAATCACTTAATTCGGAGCCGGATGGGAGTGCATAAGTTTTTTTTTTTAAATTATTACTATAGAATAACATAAAGGAGCAAAAAAACATATAAAATCTTTTTGTGCTGCCTGATCAAAGGATGGGAAGTATCGTAAATTTCAGGTGGAGGAGGGTGGGATTATAGGGTTTTGATGATTGATTAGTTACTGCAATTACTGACTAGCAAGTACGGCAGAAAATATTCAAAAATTCTAATAAATGTAATACTTTTTTGTAAATTAATATATTTTACCATTTAAAAAAAAAAAAAAATTCCAAATTTTAAATTTATTAATGGATTGTTCGGGAAGTCGTGTCCGTTTAGGAAAATCAATTCGTACCAGAAAATCTTGCCCGGTAATTATTTGACATTAGATATAGGAATCAATGTCTAATTATTAAATGATAGAATTTACCGGTACGAATTGATTTTTCCAAACAAACACGAATTTCCGAACGACCAGATAACTTTAAACAATTGAAAATTTTTGATCTTTTAAACTTTTGAATTTGAAATATAATTTAATTCTTTAAGCACTGTTGATTATTTCCTGGGGTGAAGACGTTTTAATTTTCATGGGGGAAGATTAATGTAGAAAAGTGTTTAATTATTTATTAATTATTACAATATTATAACAAATGTGAAAAAATATATAAACAAAAACATTATTTGCAGAACAAATTAAAAACAAATCAGTTTTTCCCTACATTTTTTAAGCCGGGACATTTATTCATGTATTTCATTCAGTTACTTCGATGTTTAATGTTAAAGTTTTGTAACAAATATGTTAGAGCTTTTGCGGACAGTGTCCTTAAAAAAGGACTCATAATTTTAATTTACTGGCACCCAGAATATTTAATTAAAATTTTCCATTTATAACGTACTTGAAAATAAGAGAGTTTCTATCTTCCAATAAACTCGTTTATAAATTGTGATGTCAGTCTATCAAATTAAGTTATAAAAACATGTATAATAATCACTTATAAACAAATTAAGTTAAATAATGCTATAAAAAGTGATAGAATATCTTTATTAAAACTTACGATCGTTTCATCGCACAATCGGCGACATTTTCAAAATCAATCATAATAGAAAATATTTTCACATAACTTAAAAACAATAATATAGTAAACAATGTCACGAGACATGAAACATAATGAAAATATTGCAACCATAAAATAAAATAAAAATTGCTATTTGCGAGCGTGGATTAATTTTCACATAATTTAAAAACAACATGGTAAACAATGTCACGAGACATCAAGCATACTGAAAAACATTGCAAAACATAAAATAAAATAAAATTAACTTGGCTATTTGCGAGTGTGGATTAATTTTTACTATTGTTTCTACAATTACTTAGTATCTCTTTCTAAATTCTAGGTAAATCAAGGGACACAGAATCATTGCAAATATTCTCGTTGCGTAAAAGTATTTCTATTGATTCTCGGACTATGGATGGTAAATAAAATCTTGATGGATAAATTAACTTGCTATTTTAAAATTCAATCTGTCAAGGTTCTTCGCTGCATAATCTGGCCAAAGCTGTGGTTCTTCTATTGTATTTGATGTCTGCTATATGTTCTTTGATTCTAGTTCTAAGTTTTCTGCTTGTCATACCTATATAAAACTGCTTTGTTCCATCTTCTTTGGTGAAAGGTATTTCGTATACTCCTGCTACAGTCTATCATTTCATCAGTTTATAAACAGAATAACTACGAACCGGTAAGGGTTAAACCAAATGAACATTAAAAAATAAATTCAAACAATATGATAATTTAAATACCCTAAAATTCACTAAAATTTCCCTTCAAATTAAATCGAAATAAATTTTAAACTTTAATTTTTTTTTTTTTTTTTTTTTTTTTTTTTGTATATTTTACATGTGTTTTATCATTTTGTACACACTCATCATAAGCATAATACAAAATCTGCAATACAAATATTTGCAACTTAAAAAGGGAAAAAGTTTAGAAATTATTTAGCTTTCTTTCTAACGGGTCCTAAGTTTTTAATGGGTTTTATGTATCATACTGTTTGATTTTTTTTAAATGTTCAATTGGTTTAACTTATTTGTTATAAAAATTTAAGAACGTAGAACTAACTGAACGAAATATATTAATAAATTCCCTTTCTAGGGCTTAAAAAGGGAAGAAAATAAACTGATTTGTTTTTAATTTGTTCTGCCAATTATAATTTAGATTATATTTTTTGTCACATAAGTTATTTTATTGTAATAATAAACAAACAATTTTCTACATTATCCTTCTGTTATGAAAATTAACACGTCGTCTACCCCAGCAAATATTCATTACTCTTTAACCCTTTCGAGACCACATCGCGTACACAAATTTTATTTGGATTACACCGTGTTTTTTCATCTGTCCCCTTCACTTGTGAAATATCAAAAATCCTTTAATTAAAAAATTAAATAATATTATTCATTTATTAATAGTGCCCAAAACAAATTCCACATGCACCTTTTGACGAGGAATATATGTGCCTCACAAATCCCGACAGAGTTAAAGAGTTAAATTATTTTTTAAATTAAAATTTTCAAATATCAAAATTTTTCTATTGTTTAAATTTATGAAAAAAATGTTAAATTGAAAAAATGCATTAATTTACAAAAAAGTATTACATTTATTAGAATCATGGAAAATATTTTTGCCCTACATGTTATTTTCTGGTTTCAGTAACTAATCAATGATCTAAATCTCCAATCCGACCACCACCTGAATTTTACACTACTGCCCTATTCTTTGCTCCGCCCGCACACACACACACAAAAATTATATGTACTTCTTTTTATTTTGTCCTATATGTTAATCTATAGTAATAGTAAAAAAATCCCATACACCCACCTTCTGACCACAATTTAAAGTATTAAAAAAGAAAAACAGCAGAAGTTATCGGAATGCCGAATATCCACGCCTACCTCTACCAAATAACGAGGATTATCTTTTTTTTCTGTTCGGAAGAGGAGGGGCATGTTTACACATCAAAATATTAAAAAAAAAAAAAAAAGAAAAAAAGAAAAAAAACGCAGGGTAATTCATTAGAATGGACTGAATGGATAAAATAAAAACAAAAATAGAGATCTAATTCAATATATTTCTGTTAATTTGCATGGCAAAAGCATATAAACAGTGCTGCCAAGTCTCCGGCTTTTTGTACACCGGTTTTTTAATACAGAAAATGTTGTTTTATTTAATTGGAACATTTCGGCGATTTAATAGAACCAGATTTTTTCTAAGATAATAGTGGTGCCCAAAAAGTCGGAGACTTGGCAACTCTGATATAAAGCACTTTTACCATCGAAACAACCTCCATGGATAGTTTTCGACAAACACAATTCTAGCTAAGGCGACCCACTTTGGCAACGAAAGCTTTGGCCCATCACATTTCGTGATTGCAAAACATGGTTGAGAAAACAAAATATGTAACTGACAAATTTTGCTGGATTACACCGTCATCAACAAAGATTAAGAAAAAAATGTTAAAAGCAAAAGTTGCGCATTTTAACTCCGTAGAATCCGAATCTGAAAAACAAAAATGGGGATTATCATTTACAATTTCAAAGTGTGAACGCCTCTGACCCCCAGGTGGTCGGGGTGGAGTGTCAACTTTGGTATCACGGAATAGCTTTTAAAAAAATATTTAACACGTATTTTTTTGTCTTTCAATCTTATATGAATTTCTTGAGTTATTCGACCGTTTCCAAACTTTTCGGACACCCTGTATTTTGTCACATTTGATATTTTTATTGTAATAATTTATAAATAATTAAACAATTCTCTACATCATCCTTCCCCTATGAAAATTAAAGCGTCGTCTTCCCCAGAAATAATCAAGATAGCTTAAAGAGTTTAATTATTTTTTAAATGAAAAAGTTTAAAAGATAAAAAAATTTCTATTGTTTAAAATTATTAATTTTAAAATTATGAAAAAAATGTTAAATTGAAAAATATTTTAAATTACAATAAATTATTACGTTTATAAGAATTATTGAAGAAGTATCTGCCCGAATTGATATTTTGGAGTTACAGTAACTAATAAATCATCAAAATATATAACTCCACCCCCCACTGAAATTTGCGCTACTTCCCCATCCTTTGCTCAGACAGCATAAAAAGATTTTATATCTTTTTTTTTTTATAATTTTTCCTTTATTTTGTTCTATAGTAATAATTTAAAAAACTGTACACAAGCATCAGCCCCCCCCCCCCAAAAAAAAAAAAACAGCAGAAGCCATCAAAACACAAAATATATGCACACTCCGCCCCAAATAAAGAAGATTATCCTTTTTCTGTCCGGGAGGGAAGGTGTAAAAAAATCAAGATACGCAGGTTATTATTTTGAAATGATTGTCTGGATGAAAAAATATGCAAATACAGTACTAATTTAATATATTTCTATTAATTTTTATGGAAAAAGCATATAAAGCATCATCGAAACAACCACCACTGATGGTTTTCGAGAAACACTATTCCTGCAAAAGACGGCTACTTTGACGATGAAAGTTCTGTCCAATCAGATTTCGAGATGTGAAAACCTGGTTGGGAAAAACAAAATATGTATCTGTTTTATTTGCTCGATTACACCGTGATCAACGAATATTAGAAAAAAATGTTAAATACAAAAGTTACGTATTTTTGTCCGTTGAATCCGAATCTGCAATATAAAATGGGGGTTATCATTCAAAATTTCAAAGTTGGTCCCTCTTCGACCCCCGGGGGGGTCGGTTGCAGGGATGAAATTTGGTATCACTGAGTAGCTTTTTTATAAATATTTAACACGTATATTTTCGTTTTTTAATCTACTTTGTATTTCTCTAGTTATTCGACCGTTTCCAGAGTTTTCGGACACCCTGTATATATTACATTTACTAATGAATATTAATCTCTATAATAATAGCCTAAGTCATGTGACTGTCATCAACAGTTCCGGGATGACCACTTCGCTTTTTATATGCCAGGCAGCCCTTTTGGTACTTGGCGCAGGTGATTAATTACCAAATGATGTTCCATCGCCATCATTTCATGTATGTTATAATAGTTCAAGTCATGCGATTGTCATAAACAACTATGCTTTTCATATGCGCAGACATTTTCAGTCAAAATTGTTTTCTCGAATAAAACTGACATAAAATTGTTATGGTCGCTAAGAATTTCTGGTACTTTTATGTTAGACGGGTAAAAATCTTGCCAATAACATTTTCTTTATTGCGCGGTAAATTAAAACAATGCTTTGATGTTTAAATTAATTGTCACGATTTATGGTATCATTTATTATTTTTATTTTCTATCTTTTTTTAAGAAATAATTAAAAGTTACGAATTTTAAATGTTTCAGTTTTAAATTAAAGTTCCGTTTTTAAAATAAAATGAGTAAAAGAATTATATTTTAAATGAAAATAATAAAATACGCTAAAAATGCGACAGGAACAATATTAGGCGATTTATCCCCTGCGTCCGGCTAACATAAATATACCGAGTTCTTGGTTCATCTCTGCAGAATCTTCCGATTTGGTGAAGGATTGAACAAGTAAATTAAGTTATGAATAAAATAAACATGATACCCCTTAGCAAAAAATGACATAGGATTTTTTATGGAAACATATGGTTTTATATGGAAAATCATAAAAATTTTATGGCATTATATGGAAACATACTGTATCCATATGGTAAACATTCTTCATTCTATGGTATTCCATAGCAAAGTGTATGGTAAAATTATAGGGTAATGAAATTTACTATATATTCAATGGTGTTCCATAGCATGATGTATGGTAAAATTATAGGGTAATGAAATTTACCATATATTCAATGGTGTTCCATAGCATGATGTATGGTAAAATTATAGGGTAATGAAATTTACCATATATTCAATGGTGTTCCATAGCATGATGTATGGTAAAATCATGTGATAATTGCTTGTACCATAAACTGTATGGTATACCATAGCATGATGTATGGTGTACCATAACATGATGAATGGTAAAATCATATGGTAATTGCTTGTACCAAAATTATATGGAATTCCATAGCATGATGTATGGTAAAATCATATGGTAATTACTTGTACCATAAATTGTATGGTATTTCAAAGCATGGTGCATGGTAGAATCTTAAAATTAGGGATGCACCGAATATTCGGTATCCCGCCTATTGGGCCATGTTACCGAATATTCGGTTAGGCCGAATATCAAACTATTTGGTATGCCGAATATTTGGCTTGGCCGAATATAAGAGATTTCAGTATACCGAATATTCGGCCAGACCGAATATTTAAAAAGCCTTAATTTTTTTTTTTTTAAACCGTAAAACAACTTCTATTTTTAACTATCAGTTAATAATGATATTTAGAATAATTAGAAATAAAATTATATTTAAATAAAACAGAATGCTTTTACATTTTTTACTTGCTATTTAAAAAGTATCACGTAAGAAAATTAACCAATAATGACGATTTATTTAACTTTTTAATACTTTGAAACTTTGAAATTTAAACTTATTCGGCAAGCTGAATATTCGGAATTCGGTTTACATGTTGGCCGAATATTCGGTATTCGGCCAAAATCACTATTCGGTGCATCCTTACTTAAAATATACAATACCTTTTGAAAGTTGATAATATATTGATTTTTTGTAACTATAGTACAAAAAAAGTTGTGTTAAAAAGCCGTACGCTAATTCGGGACCTTGTATCTGATTTGGATAAACACCAGTGTTGAATTCAGGGGGTGGCCGGGGAGGACCCCCCCCCCCCCTTCCCCACACCCGGAGCAATGAGATGTCCGCTCCCACTCCCGGGAGATTTGAGATTTTGTGTTTTCAATGAAAAACACAAAATGAAATTCAATTTCAAAAAATGAAATTTCCCCCTGGAACTGTATAATGCCCCCCTCCCCCGGAACCACAAAAATCCCCCCCGGAGAAAAGTGCCTGAATTCAACACTGATAAAGACCGCTACTCATACATTTAGATTTGGAGAATGGCAACGCCTGCCATCGCCATGCTTGTTTTGTTTACCCCTCACTCCGTAGCGTCGCTTGTGCCGCGTCATGTTTACTAAGAGCGAATACGCAGTAATTCCAGCAAAGCATCCTGGCTACATAATTACTGGACATATTCAGGTATTTATTTATCTGTTTTTTACCTTATTTGATTTTAATTTTACTTATATAACGTTTGTTATAACAATATTCTTATGTTTGTTAGATTGTTATACATTTTCTTACACGTGATACGCTGAAATGAAAGTGGATTTTAAGTTTGTCACTGCAACATTATTGATTGTCAGAACAATTTTAAAATTTTTAATGTACTGTATATTTACAAACATAAAGATATTCAAAATGTTTGTAAACAACCTTCTATGCCATAAATCTGCAATAAAACTTTTTACATAAGCGTATGTAAAAAGTTTTATTTTTATTGCAGAACCGCTTTATATGCCGAAACACTAATCTTTATATATGTACATATAGTGTACATATGAAGATTAGCGTTTCTGTAAAGTTCTGAAACTCTTAATTAATAGTATCAATTTTATTAATCTAATCTAATTTCATAAAAAATTTTTATTATCGAAGTTTATAGAAATAATTACAGAGAAACCACGATTTGATCTGGAGTAACAGTTTTTTCAGTTTTGAATTAGATGATCTTCAATTTTGTCATATTGAGAAAAAAACAACAAAAAAAAAACATTCAGAATAGTGTTTTACCTATTAAGTTTTCATGTTATCTGCATTATGTTTTAGTTTCTAATTCATATAAAATATAATATATATCATCAAAACATATTCTTTATATTTTAAAAAATATAATATTTACAAACCCTGAAACCTGAACTATATTTGGCAATTTATCGATTTATTACCTGTTACCGGCTAATGGAAACATGCCTTAAAAATGTATTAATTTAAAATGAAGTTCTAAGAATATTAAAATGATGTTGTGGACATGTTCCTAATGTGTTGGAATTGTGTACATATTTTGTGTTATTCTAGCACGCAAGAAAGTGCAAAATTGATTGCAAAATTTCATCGTTACATACATAAGCTAAGTTAAATTAGAATGCAATTAAAATGTACTTATAATATTATATTTACTTTGGTGAAGGTAGTTTAATTACACTCAGTAAATGGTTGTACTATAATTCCTTTTCCAATTATGAATGTCTACTCAAGGTTTTCTTTTGCATTTTTGCTAAATGACTACTCACAGGTATTTTAGCCTTTTCTTTGGTGAAGAGAAAGGGGTGGGGGGTATTCTTATGAATTTTGATAATTTAAATTTAAAGCTGCAAATTCATGTTAGTGTAGGTATTACTTAACTACTACCATTTACATAAAAATTCAAAATTTACTTTTTCGGATTTTCTTTTCTGTTTGGATTTTTCGTTAAGTTTTATTGACATATTTTTGAAAACCTTTTGCAGTGTAAAATAAGAGAAAGAAACACAGCTTAAAACCTGTATCAACTGTCAGTATCGGATATCTGATGATGTGTCAGTGAGGTTTGAAAAACGTCATTGCATTATGAATCAACTGTAATAGTATTAAATATGGGGAAAAAGGGCTGCCTGGCGAGAATTTAATAAAATAGGGGCACATTGCTTTCCAAAATGGCACTCTTTTGCCCTGTTCATAAAGCATATTTTGAGATGGTTTATTTAGTGTTCCCTTCTAGTAGAATTTTATAATATTTTTCTGAACGACTGGTGAATTTTGCGACATATTCGTGCATACAATCGAAGAATTTCACGATATTTTCCTGTGACCATTCAACGAATTTTGCAATTTTTTTTTTTCACAGTTGACAACACTTAAAATTTTCTGGATTTGTCCCTGCGACTTACTGGTGAAATTTGCAGGATGCAATTGAAAATTGTGTGCATTTTTTAAACGATATATGGACAGATAGATTTTTCATTTTTTTTTTTTTTTTTTTTTTTTTTTTTTACGACAATTTGATCTAAGAATTTCTTTTTTTTTCCCCCTTGTGTTTGATTGACAAATTATTTTATTTTTTTCCCTCTTGCGACCAATTGACAAATTTCAGATCCCCCTCTCCCTCTTCCTTAGCCGATTAGCAGATTTCATTTTTTTTTTTTTTTTTTTTTTTTTTTTTTTTTTTTTTTTGCCTCGCCCGATTGATGAAATTCATACTTTTTTTTTACATCCGAGATCGATGTATTTTGCTAGGAAATTAACAGAAAAGGTACATCAAAAAGAGCAGTAAGGATCAACAGGCACATCTGTAGTTTGGGATAGGGCTACAGGACATATAAAGTGGACAAGTCAAAGAAGGTCCACTATGCACTGCGCTTGGCCATAGTGTTAACTCTAGGTAAAGGAAATTTTCTTCTGGTGAATCGATAAATGTCATGTAGATAACTGATTTCTTCATTAGTGCAATATAATTGTAGGCTTTAAAGTATAAATTTTATTTTAAGGAAAGCAATTAGAACTCTTAAATGAAGCATTTTGTTTCAATAGAATGCAAAAGCAAAATAAGGTTAATTAAATATAACTTTTATATTGTGTGTTGAGTAAATTTATGTTTTTTGATAAATATGTGTTTTAGAAAAAAATTGTGAAAGTAAATTTGTTTTTTATAATGTTTGTCATGTTTTACATTTTTTGTTTGTAGCTGATGTCTGCTTTGGATATTCAGAAAATTAGTAAATGCCCCCCGAAGAAACATTGATTAAGAAATGGAAAGCTGGTGCTGTTGATTGTAAGAGATTATTTAAAGAGGACTGAGCGTTTTAGCCCCATGAAAAAATCATATGGTATGAGATTCTTATTTAATTTTTTCATTTGCATGTTGATTTATTTATGACAATATAATATATTAAGCTAAGTGATCCTGCTATATTTATCAAATCATTGGGACTCTAATAGCTCATAATATGATTTTGGGGGGAGAAAAAGGAGGGGAGGAATGTGAACTTTTTTGTAAGGTACTTTCAATTTGAATGAATAAAAACTTCAATTAGATGTACTTACAAAAATGTTTATTTAAGGGAAATAATGTCTTTTTAAAATACTTTACACTGCTCCTTTTGGCAACAAATTATTTCAGTCGCACAATGCATTTTCCCCCTTTACATTTTTTTCCCGCATTCTCATACCTTAGATTAAATAATGATACAGATGTGAAAACATGAGAAAATTTGAAAAAACCAACAGTATTTTTTTTTAAGTGGGCCCGAGATTTAAATCAATATGGTTTTTTTTTTTAATCTTTGATTTAAATCAACTTAAAAAAAACATATTTCAAATTTACGTCAAGATATTTTGTGATAAAAAGTTTTGCCATATGAATGCATTGTAAATTTAAACGGTGGGAAAGGCTGAGAACTAAAAATCTATGTTTTTTTTTTTTTTTTTTTTTTTTTCACTTTAAATGAAATATCACATTTAAAAATAAAAATTCTAAATTAAAAATAATCTCATCTAACACGTTCTATTGTACACACTGAATACATTGTGAAAAATATTAAACAATTAATGCATATAATGTATATTTACCTATTGGAAAACAACCTTATGCGATTTTTTTTAATACAAAAAAAAAAAAAAAAAAATGGAGATTTTCTGCAAGGATATGGAAAACTTTGGAATAATTAAATATATGTCCTTCAAAAGTATTTTTATTCATATTAATGTAGAGATTTCATTTTGTCCTTGTGAACATACAATTTGTTAAAATAATTTATTTATGGACAGATTTGGAAAATAAAAATAAGGATTTTACGGTTAGTAATCTGAAATATGTTTATATATTTTTTAAATATAAGTATAATTTTAAGTACTTATAAATGCAAACTAATTAATAACTAACTTCTTAAGTTTTTAAAATGTATATATATCTGATTTAAAATGTTTTAAATTAAAATCAAATAAATCCAATGTTGATATTCACACTAAATTCTGTAATCGCTTAGAAACTCGTGAAACTGAAAAATTAGTGTGTGGGTTTTTTTTTTTTTTTCGAACATTTTAATAACAAACATAATAATTTTTCAGACCCATTGAAATTTATAATACACTATATGGCCAAAGGTGACCGGTCACTTGCAATTTTAGACGTTTTGTTAAATATCTAGAAAAATACATACAAGAATTAACCTGAAACTGCAGATGTGTAAACAGTATAGTATAGGTCATATATTTCCATGAAGATTTTTTCTCAAAACTCTATAGGGGACCGTCAACAAATTGAAAAAGAACGAATATCTTTTGGATAACCCTGTAAAATATAATGTAGCAAAAGCGTTCAAACTCGAGATTATTAATAAGTGGCTTATTGTAATATACTGTGTTCATTTTTATGAGGATAGCATTTATACTCATAGAGAAATTAAGGTTTTTATAAAAACAGCGCCAAATTTCGCCAAGTTTTTTGCTTATAATTTGCAGAGTTCTTAATATAAAAAAAAAAGTTCTTTTTCAGAAAATATGACAAACAACATTGTGCACAATACCCTGCAATCAGAATGAAAAAAAAATAATTGTATGAAAAATGAGCAGGTTTACTAAATAATGCTTCACTGCGCATGCTCGAACGTAATAAAAATATACTTTGCATAACGTGTTAGCTAAATGTATAGAGCAACTTTTGTGAAAGTCTTAAAAACACAGTTTGAAAAGATTGATAATAATCGTTTATAGAATGAGCTCAAAATCCATTATTCTTAAAAGGAAGCAAAAAGATGAGGGGCTGTATCCAAATACAATAATATATACAATATTGTGTATGCTATATTGGCACTAATCAATGAATATATGGATACAACCCCTCATCTTTTTGCTTCATTTTGGGAACAACAGATTTTGAGCTTATTCTATAAACGAATATTATCAGACTTTTCAAACTATGTTTTTGAGACTTTTACAAAAGTTTCTCTATACATTTAGCTAACACAATATGCACATTATATTTTGATTCCAGTCGCGCAAGCGCAGTGAAACATTTTTTAGTAAACCTGTTCATTTTTCATCCAATTTCTATTATTTTTTTAATTCTGATTGCTGGTTATTGTGTACAATATCGTTCGTCATATTTTCTGAAAATAACTTCTTTTTATATTAAGAACTCTGCAAATTATAAGCAAAAAACTTGGCGAAATTTGGGACTGTTTTTATAAAAACCTTAATTTCTCTATGAGTATACATGCTGTCCTCATAAAAATGAACATAGTATATTACAATAAGCCACTTATTAATAATCTCGAGTTTAAACGCTTTTGTTCCATTAGTTTTTACAGGGTTATCCAAAATATATTCGTTCTTTTTCAATTTGTTGATGGTCACCCATGGTGTTTCGGGAAAAAATCTTCGCGGAAATATATGACCTATACTCTACTGTTTATACACCTGCGGTTTCAGGTTAATTCCTTATGTATTTTTCTAGATATATAACAAAACGTCTAAAATCACAAGTGACCGGTCACTTTTGGCCAAATAGTGTATATAAATGATCATCTTTATGTGTGTGTAATACATGCTCCAGTTTCATTAAATAAATATTGTGGTATGTATTCCAGAATGTTGTATATAATCTAGAATAGATATGTTTAAAAGAATAAGTAGTACAAAAGTCCCAAATCCCCTGCCCCACCCTGACTGAAAAACATTGTTTTTTCCATTTTCCTCCTCCTGCCCCCCCCCTCCCCCCTTTTTGGGTAACTGAAAGCTAAAAGAAAAAAAATCATGTAATTTTCAGTTTTTTTCTTCTTCTTTTTTTTTTTTTTACAATAATGTTGGTTAATTTGGCTGGGCACAATGCCTGACAGCCCTTTAAAAATATTTTATTTTAAAAGGATTAAATTAAAATCAAATAAATCCAACGTTGATTCATACTAAATTCTGTAATCGCTTAGAAACTCATAAAACTGAAAAATTAGTGTGTGTGTGTTTTTTCGACCATGTTAATAACAAACATAATAATTTTTCAGACCCATTGAAATTTATAATATATAAATGATCATCTTTATGTGTGTGTAGTACATGCTCCAGTTTCATTAAATAAATATTGTGGTATGTATTCCAGAATGTTGTATATAATCTAGAATAGATATGTTTAAAAGAATACTTTAGTACAAAATTCCTCTATACTGTACAAAAGTCCCAAATCCCCTGCCCCACCCTGACTGAAAAACATTGTTTTTTCCATTCTCCTCCTCCCCCCCCCCCCCTTTGTGTAACTCAAAGCTTTACAAAAAAAAAAAAAAAAAATTTCAAGCAATTTTCAGTTTTTTTTTTTTTTTTTTTTTTTTACAATAATGTTGACTGTTGGCTAATTTGGCTGGGCACAGTGCCCGGCAGCCCTTTAAAAATATTTTATTTTGAAAGGAATCCCCCTCTCCCGTTTCTTGTACAATTGAAAGCTAAGAATTTTTTTCTTCAAACTTTCAAACGATTTTCAGTGCTTTTTAAAAATAGTGACTGTTTCTAAAAATAGTTGACTGTAGACTGTTTTGGCAAGGCTTAGCACCTGGCAACCCTTATTAAATATTTTGCACATCCAACAACCCTTACTGCTCTTTTTGGCAACAAATTTTTTCAGTCGCACAAGGTAGGCTTTTTTTTTTTGTGACCGACTGATAAATTTTGAGATTTATCTTTGCAACCGATTAATGAATTTCATGGTTTTATCCTGTGACAGATAGATAAAATTCACCATTCCTCCCCTACCCATTCAGCTAAAAAGTTTTATTGTCTTTTCCTTTGCCCCTCACCCTCCCTTGTGCAGCTGAAAGCTATTTTTTTTTTCAAAATTTCAAGCGATTTTCAATGTTTTTTTTTTTTTTTTTTTTTTTTTAACAATATTGACTGATTCAATTTGAACAATTTTTTGTACTTTTCAGTTAACCACGTGCCAGTGTTATATATACATATAAAGCAGAGTGGAGTGTCAGCATTGTTGTTCCTGCATCTCTTAAGCCTGGCTGTTCGACCAGGAGGTTCTAAGTTCGCTCTTTTATGTGGACAGCGAGGACAATTTCGAGCTTAGCCCAAAGCATCTGAAATGGGCCTGGAGTTAGTGATGCGCCCAGTCCCTGCACGTAAATATATCAGTTATTTGCAGCCTGTTTTTTTTTTAGAAAAAACCTATGTTTATACACCACTATTTTCTGTTAATAATTAATTTTTTTCTTATTTTTATTCATTTCATTCCAATGTTTATTTATATATATCTCTGTTAATTTTATTTTTAAATAAATGTGTGCAGTAGCACTTTGAAAACTTAAAATTTGTTTGTTTATTTATTAATTAACAAATTTTTAATTTTCAGATTTTAATTGAGTTTTAGTTTGTAAAATATATTTAGTCTCTCTTAATGTATGTATCATGCTACTTTTATTCAAGAACTCTGTTTTTTTATGTTAGCCAAATGCAGGTAATAAATTGCCAAACATTTTTACCATCGCATTTTTTCGTATTTCATTTGTATAATTTAAAATATAATCCTTTCACTAATTTTATTTAAAATACGTAACTTAAAGAGTGAAATATTTAAAATTCATGACTTTCACTTATTTCTTTAAAAAAAAAAGAGAGAAAAAGTAATAAATTCATAAACCATGATATTTAATTTCAATATCAAAAGCATTGGTTTAATTTACCACACAAAAAATCTGGCAAGTTATAAAATGCTATTGGCGAGATTTTCGCCTGCGTAACATAAAAGTACTAAGAATTCATTGCGATCATGGCAACTTTTATGTACTTTTATTCAAAAAAATATTTTTTATTATAGAAATAATCGCCTTGCACATGGAAAGCAAAAGGGTCAGCCCACTCCCGCTGGAGTCATGCGATTTTCGAATACTCCAATGCAAGTGTATGAAAAGAGCATTACGTCACTCTAGCAGTCTGTAAAAAAAAAAGACACTTGAGATGCATTGTGGTAGTTTGTCTTTTTCATTTGCCTCGGATAAAGGGCAGGGGGTCAATCCTGCTTTGACTGTAAATAGATCTCGCACTTGAAAGCTGTAAATTGTGCATGTTTTGAGTGTTTCTGGAATCAAGTTCTGCTTAGTCAGACGTAATCGAACCTCTAGTCATAGTATGTTTGTCATACAAATTGAATATTTCCAACTGAGTGAAAAAATGCCCAGGCCGGGAATCGAACCCAGATCCTTGGCTTACAAGACCAATGCTTTACCTTTTAAGCTAACTGGGCTAACAACCAGCCAGCATATTTCGCTCAGAAAATTTATTGGTAGTAACATCTGGTCTGTCATGTAGCTCAACAGAATAAACCGCAGGTATGGAACTCCATATAAACAATGGATATGTAGATGAACTATTATTTTAACACAGTCAAACTGATTTGTAAAGTTATCATATGAATTGAATATTTCCAATTGAGCGAAAAAATGCCCAAGCCGTAAATTGAACCCAGATCTTTGACTTGCAAACAAATGCCGGCCTGGGCATGTTTTCGCTCGGTTGGAAATATTCAATTTGTATGATAATTTTACTAATCAGTTTGATTGTGTAAAAATAATAGTTCATAATATGTTTGCTTTGCTTGCATAAAAACTGCTGAGCGGCTGCATAATGTCGCACAAGGCAGACTTTTTTTTTTCTTTGAGACCAACTGATAAATTTTGAGATTTTTCTTTGCAACCGAGTAATGAATTTCATGGCTTTATCCTGTGGCAGATAGATACTTCCCCTTCCCATTCAACTGAATTTTTTTTTATTTTTTTTTCCTTTGCCCTTTTGCGACTGAAAGCTAAGATTCTTTTTTTCTTTTGTTTTTCAAAATTTCAAATAATTTTCAGTTTTTTTTTTATTATTTTTTTTTATTAACAATACTGTTGACTGTAGTCCAATTTGGCAGAGCGGAGGGTACTTTTCTGTTATACGGAATCCATTGTCGCCAAGCATAATAGTTGGCGCAAAATGAAAATCAGGTGAAGCATTGTCGATTGTAAAGTGAACCTGGCAGAGATGTCATATATGCACCGGGTACTTAACTGGCGCCAAAGTGTCGTTATTTTGCTTGATATGGTAACCGGATATAGATGATATGGTAACAAGTTTTTTCGCCGGATAAAAATCGTGCCGGTATGGGGCATATATGATATCTGTGGCGTGAGCCTTTTAATTATATAACATTTGAAAATTATAGACTTTTACGAACTATGGCATGTCTATATGTATATGGTGTATGGTATATGATGTCTATATATGTTTACGGTATATGATGGCATATATTACAAACTATGGCAATACCTCACATGGTTTACAATAAAAATCCTTTTCGCGATCAAGGTTGAAATAATTGGTGCATCCGTATAACGGAAAAGTTCCGAGCGGAGCGCTAGGCAGCTGTTTTTAGGTGCGTTCGTAATTATATAAATACGTAGCACCTATAGTTGTCGTTCAGTCCGTCCGTCTGTCCGTCTGTCCGCATATAACAGAGCAAAAAGTACCCAACCGAATCGTTTGAAATTTAAAATATATAATTGTTGCATAATTTTGTCGAGTCATTTCAAATTTTATGAAAATCGGATGTATAGTTTAATTACAGGGACACTCAAAAGTTTTCCGTTACATTACGGCCAATGGGAAAAATTATTGCAAGTGCATTTTAATGATGTTACAGCCTTCCGAATGGTCTGAAATTTTAAATATATAATTGCTTCAAGATTTTGTCGAGTCATTTAAAATTTTATAAAAATCGGATGTACAGTTTAATTACAGGGACCGTCAAAATTTTTCCGTTATATTACGGCCAATGCGAAAAAATTATTTCAAGTGCAAATTAATGATGTTATATAGCCTTTCGAACAGAATGAAATGGATAAGCACTTATGAAGTGCACTAAAATATACATTCAGTACAATATGCGGTGCAAAAAATATTTATAAAACTAGTTATAGTACGAACGCACCTCATTTGCCACGTTTGACGAGCAATTTCCAACTTGTTAAATATTTTACACATTTGATAACCGTTACCGCCCCTTTTTGGCACCATTTTTTGGTACTTTTCAGTTAACCAGGTGCGAGTGTTATATATACACATATACATGTGTATATATATATATATATAATGTATATATATATGTACCCAGCTAAAAATGAACTGCAGAAATTCTACAAAAAAACCGCAGTTGGAAAACTGCGGTGATTTGTCCGATTCCACTACAGATTTTTTGCGGTCAATAGAACTACAAAATTACCGCAGTTTACTAACTGCAGTAATTTAGCAGTTGTATTGACCACAAAAATTCTACAGAAAATTTATAGTTATATCAATATTAAAAATTCTGCAGAAATTTCGCAGTGTTATTGACCGCAAAAATTCTGTAGTGGAATCGGCCAAATCACCGCAGTTCTCCAACTGCAGTTTTTTTGTAGTATATCGACCTCAAAAATGTAGTTTTTTTTACTGAGTATCCACTTTGCCTCCCTGAGGAAAGTGCCCTCAGGGGGGCAAAGTAGTGCACGGAGCAGTGGAAGTATATAAAATGATTAAGCGGTCACAGGTTTGGGTGTCGGCAAAATGTAGGAAAGTGCCCTCCAAAGGGGGGGGGGAAGTAGTGGATGGAGCACCAGAAATGCATAAAATGATTAAGCGGTCACAGGCCTTACCAACGATATGTCACATGATGGGTGTCGCAAAAATTTAGGAAAGTGCCCCCCAGGGGGGCAAAGTAGTGGGCGGAGTACCGGAAGAGCATAAAATGATTAAGCAGCCAAGGGCCTTTCGAACGATATGTCACATGATGGGTGTTGGGAAAATTTAGTAAAGTACACCCCTGGGGGGGCAAAGTGGGGGGTGGGGGAGGAGTACCGAAAGTGCATAAAATGATTAAGCGGTTACAGGCCATTCCAACGATATGTCACATGATTAGTGTCAGAAAATTTTAGGAAAGTGCCCCCCTAGGGGGGCAAAGCAGCGGGCAGAGTACCGAAAGTACATAAAATGATTAAGCAGCCAAAGGCCTTTCCAACGATATGTTATATGACAGGTGTCGGGAAAATTTAGTAAAGTGCCCCCCTGGGGGGCAAAGTGGTGGGTGTGGTACCGAAGTGCATAAAATGATTAAGCAGTCACAGGTCTTTCCAACGATATGTTACATGACGGGTATCTGCAAAATTTAGTAAAGTGCCCCCCCCGGGGGGGGGCAAAGTGGTGGGCGGGGTGCTGGAAGTGCATAAAATGATTAAGCGGTCACAGGCCTTTACAACGATATGTCACATGACGGGTGTCGGAAAAATTTAGGAAAGTGCCCCCCAGGGGGGCAAAGTAGTGGGCGAAGTACCGGAAGTGCATAAAATGATTAAGCAGCCAAGGGCCTTTCGAACGATATGTCACATGACGGGTGTAGGGAAAATTTAGTAAAGTACACCCCTGGGGGGCAATGTGGGGGGTGGGGGAGGAGTACCGGAAGTGCATAAAATGATTCAGCAGTTACAGGCCATTCCAACGATATGTCACATGACAGGTGTTAGCAAAATTTAGGAAAGTACCCCCCAGGGGGGGGCAAAGTGGTGGGCAGAGCACCAGAAGTGCATAAAATGATTAAGCAGTCACAGGCCTTTTCAATGATATGTCACATGAGGGGCTATGGCAAAATTTAGAAAAATGCCCTCCCACGGGGGAGGGGCAGGCGGGGAGAGGGACACGAAGGTGCTAATACAAATAAGCAGCCACACACCTTTCCAAAGATATGTCACATGATGCATGTCGGCAAAATTTAGAAAAGTACCCCCCCCCCCCTGGTGTGAATGTAAAGGGAGGGTCACCGTAGGTACATAACATGAATAAGTGGTAAGAAATGTGCATATTACACAATCTTTCGAGGAAATACACATATTTCGCACGACCTTTTGAAGAAATTCACTTATTTTACACGATCCTTTGGCAAAAATCGCAGTTTTCTACGACCTTTCAAAGAAATTTGCATATTACACAATCTTTCGAAGAAATTTGCATATTTTGCATGATCTTTCGAAGAAATTTGCATATTTCACACGATCATTTGACGAAATACACATTGTTTTCGCGATCATTTGACAAAAATCACATTTTTTCGCGATTCTTTGACAAAATTAGTGTTTTTTCCGTGACCTTTCAAAGAAATTTGCATATTACATGATCTTTCGACAAAATTCGCATATTTTACACAATTCTTTGGCAAAAATCACATTTTTTCGCAAGATCCTTTGAAGAAATTCGCATATTTTCCACGATCTTTCAATGACATTTGCATTTTTTCTGCGATCATTTGACAAAAATCATATTTTTTTGCGATTCTCTGGCAAAATTCGCGTTTTTTCCACAACCTTTCAACGAAATTTGCATATTACACTATCTTTCGACAAAATTTGCATATTTCGCACGATCTTTCAAAGAAACTTTCATATTTCGCACGATCTTTCGAAGAAATTCACATATTTTACACGATCATTTGACGAAATATGCATTTTTTTCGCAATCATTTGACAAAAATCACATTTTTTCGCGATTCTTTGACAAAATTCTTGTTTTTTCTGTGACCTTTCAAAGAAATTCGCATATTACATGGTCTTTTGACAAAATTCCCATATTTTACACGATCCTTTGGCGAAAATCACATTTTTTTGCAAGATCCTTCGAAGAAATTTGCATGTTTTCCACGATCTTTTAACGACATTTGCATTTTTTCTGCGATCATTTGACAAAAATCATATTTTTTTGTGATTCTTTGGCGAAATTCACGTTTTTTCCACGACCTCTCAAAGAAATTTGCATATTACCCGATCTTTCGACAAAATTTGCATATTTCGCACGATCTTTCGAAGAAATTCACATATTTTACACTATTATTTGACGAAATACGCATTTTTTCGCGATTCTTTGACAAAATTCTTGTTTTTTCGGTGACCTTTCAAAGAAATTCGCATATTACATGGTCTTTCGACAAAATTCGCATATTTTACACGATCCTTTGGCGAAAATCACATTTTTTTGCAAGATCCTTCGAAGAAATTCGCATGTTTTCCACGATCTTTTAACGACATTTGCATTTTTTCTGCGATCATTTGACAAAAATCATATTTTGTTGTGATTCTTTGGCGAAATTCACGTTTTTTCCACGACCCTTCGAAGAAATTCGCATTTTACACGATCTTTTGATGAAATTCGAGCATTTTGCACAACCTTTTGAATAAACTTGCATATTTTACACGATCTATTCGCAAAAATCATGTTTTTTTTGCAATTCTTTGATGGAAATCGTGTCTTTTTCGCGATCCTTTAATGAAAATCTCATTTTTCCGGCAATCCTTTGACGAAAATTGCGTTTCCCAGCGATCCTTTGACGAAAATTGCGTTTCCCAGCGATCCTTTGACGAAAATTGCGTTTCCCAGCGATCCTTTGACGGGAGTCGCATTTTTTCCTGTAATCCTTTGACGAAAATCGCATTTTTCCCATGATTCTTTGACATTAATTGCATTTTTTCCATGATCCTTTGACAATTGTGCTCAATTTGGTGCGGTTCGTAGTCACGTTTTTGTTATATTTCCTACACTCCCACTACAACCCTTCCCTCATTAAAAATGTTAACAAATTTTAATGCATATTTGCATCGATCCCAGGAATAAGAAAATTCAATGCTGAAAAAGCGGAATTCCGCGTTTCTGCAGTAAAATAAAACGTCTGAAAACATCTTTCGATTACATAGTTTCTGAACACAAACACCTGCTAGTTTCATGCGTTTCCAAACAAAAATAATTTAAAACATATGTCATAAAGTTGCTTCTTTGGATTTGAGAACACCCATAATGAAAAGCATTCACCATAACAAATGCACAGGGATAAATTCAGTCAGGAGATGCAGCGTTCCCACATCATATATATATATATACACATACATAGATATAATGCTAATAATGTATTATACTTAAATTGAAGGATGACATTTATAAAAATATTTTACTCAAATTTTTTCGATAGATTTCAGTACAATTTAAAAAAAAAAAAAAAAAAAAAAAAAAACAGAGCAAACATAAATACGTCAATTTTTTTAAATTGAACAGAACTGAAATTATCAATGCAAGTTTGAAAATATGAATTTCATAAAGTACGATAAATGTCACATATAATTTTTCTTTACAAAAAATCCCAAAACTTCCTTAAATAAAATTGCACATAACAAAACTTTTTCAAAGAAAATTACGTCATAAGAACAGTTATTACTTTGTTCATTCTGACACTATTTTCTAGGTGTGCCCTCTTGAGGAGAAAAGTAATGTGAAGTTCCCAAATTTTTAGATAATTTCATATATAAACATCAAGCAAACACAATTCTATATTATTAATTGAAAAAATTCTAAAATGCCTATAAATTAGTGATTTGGGGACAAATCTACAACTAATGTCACAAATAATGGCTGTTTGTTTACATCAGATGAATCAGAGATTAAGGGTAATGTTTACATTAATGTCAAGATTATAAGTAATTTAAGGGGGAACAAATGTCATATCTTTCCGTCGAAAGAAAATTTGCAAAATTTGTCAGTCAGTTGTATGAAAATATCTCAAAATTCACCAATCAGTCGCAGATCAAAAGTTAATTATTTTTTTCAGTCAGACATGGAAAAAAATGCAAGTTTTGTGACTCTGTCACAGAATGAAAATACTAAATTCACAAATCAGTCAAAAAATATTGCAAAATTTTAACAATTGAAGCATTAATTAATCAAACAATCACTTACCTGTAGCGTTTTTAGGTATTTTATGAATTGTTATTAATAATAATCTCAACTTTTTGTATTAAATAATAAAGAGCTAAAAATAATATGAAGCAAAGAAATGGCTTGATGAAAAAGAATATGCAAAACAGAAAAGAAAATCTGTGACGACCGCTGCCAGTCTTGAACTTTCTGCAAACTGGCGTCGGAAAAAACCCCCGCCCGTATATGACATCTGTGCCCATGCAAGTACATGCACTTTCTAATCTTAATCTTTTGGAGATTTTTTTTTAAATATCTCGTTTGCATTCCCATGCTTTTGTTTGCATTGGGTAACTAAAGACGATCTCTAAAATACACTTTTTTTTTATGAGGACGTTAATCTTTTTCAGACAAAAATAGCCTCAGAAAAAAAAACCTGCAAACAAAATCAAAAAAGTAAAAAACGGCTGTTGTAAAGATCGACCTCAGCTGGCATACAGAATAATTTCAAAATATGGAAATGCAAATGAGATACTTTAAAAAAAAAATTCTTATAAGATTAATATTACAGGGCAGGCGTTTTCATGTGAGTGAAGTAACCTCTTAAGTAAGTAGTGGAGATTCTTTGCAAAAATCGACTTCATACTGTATAGTACTGTGTTTACTCTCATAATAGTTGCACTTTTTTTTGCCAAATTTTTATTGTGAAAGTCTAGGTGCAACTATTATGCGGAGAAATCTACTGCATAATATTGTACACTGAAATGCTGAAACATTACTGGTATAAAAAAGCACATAATAAAATTAGTAACTTACCAAATGTTTCCAGATTATGATGTTTATTAAATACCATTTTCTTTTTATGGTAATATTTTTATAGATGTAAAATTTACAAATAATAATCTTTGTGAAAATTTAAACAAAAAAATTATCATAATAAATTTCTTTTACTAAAGGTTTCAGTATCACTATTGTAATGAGAGTCGGTGTCTGAAGAATCTCCGTCATTCCATAAAATGTCATCTTCGCTTCCGTCCAAAGCGTCAAAGATACCCATCTTCTTAAAATTTTTTGGAAATTATATCGCTTGTCATTAAAGTCAAGCTTTGTAATGTCCAACTACACATTAGTTCCAGGGATGGGCGCCTTACTTTTCCACTGGGAATTTTCTCGTTGTTCCCATTGATTATCCAATATCCATATACCCGTCTTATATTGTCTTGCAGAATCTCTGTGACTCCTCCGGGAATTATCACAAGATCTGTTTTGCCTTCTGAAAGTTTTTTCTTTACATCATCAACAAAATGTCTTTGGAAACTATCAAGTACCAGCATGGCTGTTTTTTTTAGCAATGCTCAAGACCTTTTCTTCCAAACGTTGCGAACCCAATCTTTCATAATTTTTTCATCCATTCAATTCATGAAAAGAAAATAGTTTGACGATTTTTTCTGCTTCAAATCAGGGGTGAGACTATTACACAAGTAAACACGGCAGTCTATTGAGTGCTGCTTTGCATAATTGCTGAGCATCGAATACCAAGTACTAGTGAATACTAAGGCAGAAACATTCATGCACACACTCTAATCAATACTGACCACTCGACTGGAGGCAGAATTTTTTTAAAAGAAGTTGCCAGACAAATTTAAAAGAAAAATTGCTTAAATTAAAAACATTGAAAAGTGGGAAGGGTTAGTTCCAGGCCATTGGACAACCGCTGTGGCTTCAAGTTTAATCTTCAGCAGCAGTTGAGGGTAGGCAGATTTAAAAAAAAAATAAAAATAAAAATAAATGTAAGATTTTTGCATTGTCTGAAAACATACTTTTTCTGTTTACTTTTAAAATTTAATTTTATTCCAAAATTTAATAAGTCATGCACATTGTTTTAAAATGTTTAAAACCAGCAGCACTACTTGAAAAGTTACATTAAATAACCCGAACAATACACACACACAAAAAAAACTATTCAATAAAAAACTTAGATTATTGAACTCTTTTCCTCTGTAGTAACAATAAATTACTTAAATTTACACTAACTAGCTTTTAATCAGCTACACCTCTATTATTCTTTAAAGAAAAACCAAAAAATATACATATAAATAGTATCTTGCACCTACAAATCCTCCTCCGAAATATTTTATTGGTGCGACTTTTATTTTCTACTGCTGAATAGTATATCCGAATTTTTTAAAAAGGGCCCACTTTTTTGGAAGTATAATAGTCCTTTCAAAAAGAGAGATCAAGCTCGGTACATAATTTAGCAATCTTAAATATACATTCTAAAAGAATAATCAAAGTATTATACGGACAAGTCAGATTTAAAAAATAGTATACGAACGCAAAAACCGAACGGGCATGGTGTCAGTTCTTTAAAAAATTAGCTCGGTACATAATATTCGCAATGTTATGGTTATTGACATTCATTTAAAAAAAATAATAATAATAATTAACGCGAAAGCAATAAAAAAATAATAATAATAATTAACGCGAAAGCAATACGAACAAAAGGGGCTATGAAAAAAAGACGAAGGTCGAATCGCGAGTCACATGTATTGTAAATAAAGCATTCCGCCTAGATCGAAAGTTGAGTTGTACGAGCACTACTGCTTCATCCGCCGGAATCCAGATAGATTTTTCGCTGTTAGCGAAACGAGATCGACCAATCAGGAAGCTTGCTTCCTTAAAACAGGGAAAAGTTCGCGAAATGTGAGCTTCTGATTGGTCAATCTCGTTTCGCTAACAGCGTAAAATGTATCTGCATCCCGGACAGAATTTAGAATAAAAAATATTATTTAAATAATATTAATTTATTATATATTATTAATAATTATTAATTATAAATAATAATTATTAATTATTTAAATTATATTATTCATATTATGTAATATATAATTAATATTATATTAAATATCAATAATTATTAATTATAAATATTATTAATAATTATTAAATCAATTATAATTAAAAATTAACTTAAATAATAAATATTTATTTAGTCAGAAATGCAGCCTCAGCTGCGTGAACAATAATCAAATATTCCAATGTAAATTTAAAATAAAATATTTAATAAATAAAGTAGAAGTAATTTTCATACGAACTGGGAGTCATGTAATTTCGGGGAGAAGGGCAAATTGTGCATTTAGTAAATCCGGGTCCGGGTGTGCTATGAAAAAGAAAAAAAGGGGGGGGGATGCCTCCTCATTGGATTTTGAAATTAAAGTAAAAAAAAAAAAATCTGCTTTTGAAAAACACAGTAGAATTTATTCCTTTCGTGTATGTTTAAAAAAGGGAAGCTGGAATTTTCCGTTTAGGGGAGGAGGGGGGCATAGGAGAGCAACTACCCCTCCCTAGATTTTGAAGTAAGTAACTAATTTTATTTTCTTATTTTGAAAAACATAATAAAATTTATTCTTTGCGAGTGACTAAAAAAAAGAAACCAAGAATTTTCCGTCAGGAGGCGGCGGGTATAGAACAGTTATTTGTTCCTCCCAGGATTTAAAAATATAAGTAACTAATTTTTTTTTCTACCGGTTTTGAAATAGTGAAATTTATTTAATTCGACTAACTTAAATTAAAATAGGAACTAAAAAGTTTCAGTTGAGGGAACGGTATAGGAGGCCCATTGCCCTTCCCTGTATTTTGAAATTGTATAAACTAAATTTTCTTTTTTTCCTATTTTGAAAACATAGAAGAATTTATTTTTTTTCGAGTAACTTAAAAAAAAGGAAACAAGAATTTCCGTTTAGGGGAAGGTGGCATAGGAGACCAATTACCTCTCCCTAGATATTTCAATTTAAGTAACCCAATTTTTTCTCTCCTGTTTTGAAAAACATAGTAAAATTTATTCTTTGCGAGTAACTTAAAAATTAAGGTAACCAAAATTTTCCGTTAAAAGAGGGGAGCCTAGGGGAGTCATTGTTGCTCCCTGGATTTTGAAACATATATGTAACTGAATTTTCTTTTTCTCCGATTTTGTACATAGTAAAATTTATTTATATTCAGAAACTTAAAATAAAAGAGAAGCAGTATATCAGAAATATCAGTTGAGCGGGGGAAGGGGGGGAAAGGGGGATAGGAGAAAAAAGCCATTTCCCTTCCCTGGATTTTGAAATTTAAGTAATTAAATTTTCTTTTTTTATGAAATGCATAGTAAAATTCATTCTTTTTCAGTATTTTAAAATAAAATAAATAAAAAAATTCCGTTAAGGAGGGTGGGTGGGGGGGGGGGGGGGGGGTGGAAGGCCCATTGCCATCCCTGAAGTCTGAAATTTAATTAATGGAAATATCTTATTTTCTCCGATTTTGAAAAATATAGTAAAATTTATTTATTCCGAATAACTTAAAATTAAACAGAAACTAAGAAGTTTTTGTTGGGGGAGAGATTCACCCCCCTATATCTCACTCTTGGTAGTTAATTTTCGGTCGATTTTTTTTCATATTTATGTATTTAAACTTTATCTTAAAGTCAGGTTAAAAAGAGTTCTTTTTTTTTGGGGGGGGGGGGGGGGTGGAGCTGTAACCCGAGGACGGCATTCTCTTTCGGACTTTGAAATTTAATTTTAACTAAATTTTCTTTTTCTCTGATTAACACAAAATAAAATTTATTCCTTTCGGACAACTAAAATAATTAAACACTAAGAGAAAAAGACGAACTGGTAAAATTATGAGATAAAATTACTTCAATACTGCAGCATTACTACAGACGCAAAATCTCATTATTTTAAAAGTTTATGATGACTTCAGATAAACTATAGTATTTTTGAAGTTGATAGCACAGAGTATTTTTAAAACAAAGTACCGCAAAATTACGCCACATTAGCCGCAGAATTTCTAAAGTATTTTCACAGTCGAGATTGCACTACAGAAAATCTATAGTTGACTATAGAAAAACCTCAAAAATACTCCACTTCTGTAGAAAAACTGCAGTTCATTTTTAGCTGGGTACTTATATGTTTATGTGGTCGTTGTCGTCAATGAAGGATTTCTTATGCTGCTCAAACCATAAATTTAAATTAATAAACACATTTATTTGATGAAATTATTTAATAAAGTTATTGACGCTATGTCATATTGGAATTTAGTTGATTACAAGATGTATTTTAATGTTTGTGCATGTACTAAATTTTAAAATTCATTTTTTTAATAAATTTCAATGGTATCGATTATTTCAAAATGCTCCATGTGCATAATTTTTTCTCTGATTCCTTTGAAAATTTCTATGGCTGTTTGTACTTATATATTTCATAAAACTGTGCATGATTTTTTAAAACTAAATATAATTTCAAAAGTTAAAAGCAACTAATTGCAGCAATACGATGCAAAAATCCTGAAAATTTCATAAAACTAAGATTTTTTTAAAAACTTGTATATTAAAAATAGATAAAATTTGATGCACAGTTTCATTTATATGCATAAATCAATCTTGCATTAAAAATATTGGTGATTTTAATTGCTGTGAAATGTGCATAGAACAGTTCGAAAAATTCTTCGTAACACTACGAATTTTTTCATCAACGAATGATTTCTTAAGTTCTTTATTTTTCTCAAAACAAATTTAAATTGTATAAACGCATTAACTTGATGAAATTATTGAATAAACTTATTGAAACTGTGCTGATATGTGAACTTGGTCAATTAGAAGGCATATTTTATATTATAATTATTTCTGTCTTCATTAAGCCTTAAAATTAATTTTTCTCAGTATAAAAATTTTGTCGATATTATTAATTCAAAATGTTCCATGAGCATAATTTTTCCTCCAATTGCTTTGAAATTTTTTATAGCTATTTGTCATCATATATGTCATAAAACTGTGCATGATTTTTTGAAAATAAATATCTCTCTATTCTTAAAAAAGTAACTACCGCTGTCACCGCCACCGCCGCCGCTGATTTTGAATTTTTTGTGACTGGAGGTCTTTCTCCATAAATATTAAGAAAAATAATGCATACAAAAATGTGAAAATCGATGGTTTTATACAGAAATGTTTGATAAACACGCTGATGCAGACAGTTTTCAAATCGAAGAATTATAATAAGAGATATTTAATGCTAAAGTTGGACAAAATCGTTCCACTAAAAAAGTTTTATAGCAGCAAAAACTATACATGGCAGTGTAATCATTTTTAGATCATTTTATGCGTTAGAATTTGCCGGAGTGCAGATTGCATTAATTTTTTTATTTTGACTCATTTTTTCAGGTTTTATTTCTATTTTAAATTCAAATTTTCAGCATTTCTAGAGATATTTTTTACATTATTTTAGAAAATGGTATTAATTTATACTGTTGCCAAATGTATAAACAGCGCAAACAATAATGTTTGCTTCAAATTAAAAATTTATTTACACGTGACTATTACAAACAGAAAAAATCATTTGGAATTAGAATTAAATAATTATGTACAAAAAGCAGGAACTTATTAAAAACTACGTCATAAAAAGTATACACGTGAATTTTAAAAGAGAAAGGATATTGTAAAATAATAAATTCATTAACATGCGTTAGAGGTCTTAACTAGGAGAAATTACGTCATATTTACGTCACATTATAGTTATTACATAAAATGAACACAAAATAATATTGCAAAACAGTTTAAATTTAGAAATTGCGCTAGACATTTATTTGATATTTTGAGAGGATCTTTTCAACTATTTTTGTTAGGAAAGCGCAAATAATATTTCTTTTCTAACAAAAGTATTTTCACGTGAATATTTCAAAGAGAAAGAATAGCTTGGTAAAAATTACGTCAGATTAAAAACGATTAATTTAAAATGTCTCATTTAAAAGAACTTTCTTTTCACTTTGTTAAAAAATACCAGGAGACAAAGACTATGTTTACTTAATTCCTTTTATATTAGCCTATTTTGAAATGTTGTTACATGTGTCTACGTCATCAAGTTATTTTTATTTCGACGGTTTATTTGTATTTTTATTAATGTTGTACTAATTTATTTGTTCTTTTGTTATTTAAAATAAAAATTATGTCAATTTGTATAATTTGGCGAAATTGGTCGACGGGGTAATCAAGTAGTACCGCAGCGGATTTGGTGTTAAAATTCCCTAATCAAAGAGAAATGAATAGAAATTCGTTTATAGGGAGATCGCCACTGTTTTTTAAATTATAATTCAATCTTTCGAAATCTTTTTAAAGCCGATCAAATTAGCATGCATTTAGAGTCTGCGGTGTCTGGACGGGGGTTGGCGAGCGTAGCTCGTAGGGGGCCGAGCCCCCTACTAATTGTAAAAGTTAAAGGTAGTTAATTATAGAAATATGGTGCAAAAATGCTCAAAATAAAAAAAAATTCAGAAAATATTTTTTTCTAACCTTTATATTCAAATATATAAAATTTGATACACAGTTTTATTTATGTGTATAAGCCAAACTTGTATAAAAAACATTGGGGATTTTCATTGATATGGAATGGGCATGGGGCATTTTGAAAAGTTCTCCATAACATCTAAAATATTACAAAAAATTCCTTTTTTTTTAAAATAAAATTGTTTTTTAATTTTTTTTTTTTTTTTTTTTTTTTTTTTTTTTTTTTTTTGTGATAAATGTATCGCATAACGCATATAATGTACCCTTGAATAATTTAAAGGGAAATTTACAAAAAATAAAAAGGATTTAAAAGAATTAGCTTCAAAAGTTCCTGGCTGTTTTTTACCGTTTTCTTGAGTGTAACTCTCTTAATTTTACTTGGAATTTCATAAATGAGACATCATTTTAAAGCATTAATTGCGTACTAACTAATTACTTCCGCACTCCCTCCTATATTGCTCCCTTTTTATTTGATAATTATCAATACCATATGATTTTATTCTAAAACACCATAGATTATGCTATATAAATGCCATAAGATTTCACTTTAAAAACACCATAGATTGTGACCCAATTCCATAAGATTTCATTCAGAAACCCCATACAAATGCCATAGGATTTCATCCCTAAAACTCCTTAGACATTTACCATACAGTGCCATAAAAATTACCATACGTACCATTTCCATGCCATTGTTTCTATGGTTTTCCATAGGAAATTTTTTACCTTAGGAAAAAAGCCATAAGATTTTTTTTAAGGTAATTCTATGTCATTTTTTGCTAAGGGTAGATTTCGGCGATTGTTTTTGATAAAATTTTCTATTAAATTTTAGCTGTTAGGAAAATCCGTACAAGTTGGCAGCTATGAAATGACGCACTTTGCTCGATTACACCGCAATCAACGAGGATCCTAAAAAAAAATTTAAATACAAAAGATGTAATTTTGCCCGTAGAATCTGAATCTTTAATAAAAATTGGGGGTAATCATTCAAGATTTCAAAGTTGGATCCCCTCTGACACCCAGGGAGTCGGGGTTTTGGGGGAGGAGGGGTCAACTTTGGTATCGTTGAATAGCTTTTAAAAAAATATTTTACACGTATTTTTCCGTGTTTCAATTTTATATGTTATTTTTAGAGTTATTCGACCATTTCCAGACTTTTCAGACACCCTGTATACATATATAGGGGAGGTACGATACACTGTTTTTTACTAATGTTTTACAACACTTAGAAAACTATTTTTAAACAATTTTTTCGTGTTTTCTTATAAAGTGATCTCTTATTCATTTATTAAAAATATTGTGAATTTAAAAAATAGTCATTCAAAAAATATATCCCAATTTTTTTTAATGGTTACTACTGTATCAAATCTTCCCATTACTGGGGAGGATTAATACACTAGTAAGGGAGGTTTGATACATTGTTATGTAAATTGAAAAAAAAATGCAGAAAATCCAATTTATGCGTCATACATTTTTTATCATAAATTTTAAAAGACTTAAGTAAAAAATTTAAAACGAAATGACATTGACATATTTTTGTTTCAGAAATATTTTTTACAAAAATATTTAAACTATTGCTATTATTTAAACAATCCTATTAACACACTTTTTAGAATATAAATAATAAAACCTTAGAGATTTGGCTTCAAGGAAAAATGAAGTGAACATTGCTGATTTGCAAACATTTTAACATAAATTTAGCACATTTAAGATTCCTTTAACCCCTTAAAAGGCGGTGATGCCGTCACAGCATCACATAATTTTAATCCCTAATAGCCACCTCGGCACCAGATTTTTTTAATGAAAACTTCACTTTTTTAAATAAGCGAAAATATACCTTTACTTGTTTATAAATACGTCTTCTTCTAAATACTGATGTTATTCAATTATTTCAGCAGTTTACAATTACCTTGCCCCTGAAAGGGTTAACCCTTTCAGGGGCAAAGCATTTTTAATCCTAAAGTGCTGAATAAATGAATGACACCGAAATTTGCTAACAAATTTAATTAGAAATAAGAAAAGGGATATATTTCATTTTCATAGTAAATGAAATATATTTCACCAAAATGCTGGTGCCAATGTGGTATTTGGAAATTAAAATTGAGTGTTTCATAAACATAACACCGCCCCTGAAATGGTTAAAAGAAACCAATAACTATATCATTTTGATATATGTTTTTTTTTTTTTTTTCAATTTGCCCTTCGTCAATTACAGAAACATTTTCCCTTTCAGGCCATTTAAACTTTTTTCCTTCTACATGACGAGCAAAGCGATCTAACCATCTATCATCGCACTGCTTTTCTATTTAACTTGCATAATGTCTATGAATAGTCCTGTGTTATTCCTTACAAATTTCAGTAGCTCTTATTGTAAAATGATAATGAATATTATAGTCCTATATTAGTTTAAAAGTTTAAAAGAATCTATTAGATTTTAAATGACCAAGTGTATCATTTCTCCTCAGCACTAGTGTATCATTTCTCCCTATCATGCCTTATTGGATTTTCAATCACTTTGTATAAATGCAGTTGCAAAATTCCAATCTGCTTTCTAGTATAACTTACCTTAACATTGTGCTTTACAAATAAAAAATAATTACAATACATTATCTTCACTGTAATAAGAGTTATGAAAGAAAATCAGTATTTAAAAAAAATTACATTGACATTAAAAAATCTCTTCAAAATTAAAAGAAAGAAAACTTTGTCAGTCCTTCACTGATAAGTCCAGCTAATGATGGCCTCTGCTAATAAAAGAAGCCTTTACATCTGTTACAATGGCTGTTAATGCCATTTATTGAGAAAAATTGTCAATGTATCAACCCTCCCTATGTATCAAACCTCCCTTAATATATATAATTAATTTTCTTTTTTTTAAGTGTATATAAAGTGTTATATGCATTTAAAAAGCTTATAATTTACTAAACAATTGCAAAAAACAGCATAGTGTTGCTAATTGGCACAGTGAAAAAAATATATTTTACCTAACTTGATACGTGGTGCTGCAATTTGGCAACCATTTAAAAAAATACAAAGTACTGAGCAATATAAAAGTGATTTTTTTTTTATTTTCCCTGTAATTTATGCCCATTAAAGATTCAATTATAATTTTTTAAAATAAAAAAAAATCACGCACTAGCGATTTCAGCGATATTAAAATTACAAAGTAATATTTGACTTACGCCAGAAATATTAGTTAGTATTTTCATATAACAAATTGTATGTTACGTTCAAGTTCAGAATTTGTTTGTTCAGACAATTTAGTCAAGATATCGCAGTCACACGTTTGATTGCGAATATAGAAAAATATAAGACCGCGACCATTTGACAAAGTCTTTCATACTTCCACTGTTATGGACCGTATCAATGAATTCTTAACCCTTAAATGCGCGATTTTTTATTTTGTTTCGAAAAAGTTATGTATATGATTCTCTGAAAGGTTTATTACACGGGAAAAATAATGAAGAAAATCATAGATACATTTTTTTTCATAAAACGTAAATATTTTCTTCTGTTGCACATTTGCAATAAAAGTAAAACTACAGTTGTGTGGCTGTTTTACGCTAAAATATTCCAAGCTAGCACATATTTTAATAAGTATGTCTTCAAATATCTTATTTCATTTAATAAAAACTTTGAAACCAAATTTCAAATACCACAAAAGTTTATTTAAAACATGAAATATATAGTTCGGTCCTTCTCCGACCATTTCCAATGTCTTACTGATTCAGACTTGTTTTCCGCTGGGCCTGTCTTCGGATCCCACCGCCTCTTCTTAGCATATTCGTATCTTTTCTTATTCATCTCTCTCCAACCTTGCTCCACCAGCGCATGTTCCATGCGGTTGATCGCATTGCTCTCGCTTACAATCTCCACGGACTCTCTCTTTAGGGTATGATTAAAGTTCTCGTAAATTGCTAACTTTTTATACGCTCAAATTCGATTTCCAGCCTCTCCTCCGCATTGAACCTTGCCAAAACTGTTGTTACTTTTCCTTTCTTTATATCCTCCCTGTGCTCTTTTACTCTTATTTTTATTATTCGCTTCATTACTCCAAAATGTGATTTTGCTATGGTCTTTATTGTTCTGATCTTTTCTCTTAATAATTCTTTATTGGAGCAAATTTCAATAGCTCGATTGACATAGACTCTTATGGCGGCCCATTTGTAACTTTTTCGTGTTTTACTTTTTTTTATTAATAATATGGTTAGCATTTGTAGGTTTTCTGTATATCGTTGTTCTAATTTCCTCATCTGTTCTTATTATTTTCACATCAAGAACGTTTAGGATTCCCTCCTCCTCCATTTCCAATGTGAACTTAATGCTGTTGTCCACATCATTCATCTACTTTAGAATTTCTTTCGAATTCTCCCCCCCTTTTATCTCCGCAAAAATGTCGTCTACATATCTTAAACAGGTCTTAATTTTTCCGCCTTGATTATCTAGTAGTTTTGCTTCTAGATCTCTTAATTTAAATTCGGCTAGAATGCCTGATGTAAGCGAACCCATGAGGAAGCCATTGATCTGCTTGTAAATATCGCCATCAAATGAGAAGTAACTCTCGTTTATTACTAAGTTACTTGATCTAACATATACATTTGTCATTTGGTTTTTCCTAATTTTTTTCTTTGGTTTTTCATTTACTACATTCGCTATCTCGTTTGTATTTACCGAGGGATACAGTTCTTTCACATCGAAACTTACAAGTACATCGTTTTTTCCAATACTTATTTCTCTGAACTTTTTTTGATGCACTCCTGCGTTGACGTTAGCGTGTTTTCCGATGCTGGCAAAATTTCGTTGTATATATTTTTCATTATCTTCTCCAATTGATATGTAACCCCTTCCCTTTTATTTACTATTGGCCTCATTTTATAAGGTACTTGCGATTTTTAATCTCCCAAATAACCTTGTTGTTATTGCGGTAACATTGAAGTTGAACATTGTATGCTTAGGCCATTTCGGATCTTTTATTATGACTTTTATTTTTTCAATAAGCGCTGAGTTAGGGTCTCTTTTTAATTTCGTTACTTTCATACCCTCATTTGTTTCTAGCATTTTCTTTACGTAATCTTTTCTTGGCATCATTAATACTTTTCTTATCTGGTCCGTCTTAAGAAAAGTGATGTCTTCCCTCTTTTTAAGTGTGCTCAGTTCCCTTCTATCTTCACTATCTGTTCCATTCTCTTTGATTTTCTATGACATAATGCCTTGAATTTCTCCCCTCATTATATTCTGTTCAGTTTTAGGCATCTTTCAGATAATTTCTTCCATTTTGGGTACCGTGACCTTCAAGTTAATGTCGTCGTCTAATATGTACCTAGAGCCTTTCTTTAGCAGACTGTCTTGGTAATTCCTAAATTTTTCTTCCATAAGATTCAAATAGTGAAATTCCCTGTCCTTGTTTTTCATTGGAATTTGCTTTCTTTTTAGCCAGAATTTTAACTTCCTGCTTTGTGCCTGCTCATGTCTTTCTTTTTCGTACGCTGCTACCCTCATAGCATGCATGGTCACAGTGACGTCATTGTGACGTCACTGTAAGTCACTGTGGTCACGTCACATCTGTGACCAAAATGCCACCACTCAGTGATGTCACATTGTGACTGAGATGTGAACTTCTTAGAAAACATTAAACAATTACAAAAATTCTTCAAAACATGTTACTTATTGTAAAATTTTATTTTTCTGGCAATTAAAAAAAAAATGTAACGTCACTGTTATGTCACTGCATGTAACGTACGTCGCGTCACATATGTGACAAAAAAACCCACCAAATTGTAAATCACAGTGTGACAAAAATATTAACTTCAAAAATTTTTGAAAATGAAGAGAAATAGTTAAAACATGCCCTAATTACAGCGGCATAAGGAATGAATATATATTAGTGGACAGCAAATAGTAAATTCGACACGAAAAGAAGGGGGAGGGGAGAAAAAGAAAAATGCACGTACAAGTATCAACAAACTAGATTCCCATGCTATATTTTATCAATTTGATATCTAAGACAGTGAAAGTATACTTTTTTCATGATTTCAATTTTATCTAGCATTGCAATTTAATATAATAATACTTCACGGATTGTTATTATTATAAAAGTATTTCTCAGAAAAATGCTACGCGCTGGAGCAATTTGGATAGCATATTTAGAATTAGAAATATTAAATCTATACACTTTACATATTTAGTTTGCAGGGAGGAAATTTTTTAATTTTTTTGCCGACCACTGGTCGAAACACTTCTGTGGTTTCAATCTAAAAATTTTCTATTACAGTTAAGTCTGCAGATTTTAATGAGCACGCAGAAAGAATTTTCAGAGTTTAGTCATATATGCATTTATTGCTTTATAATTTGCATTCAAGTCATATTTCTTCCTGTTAATCTATTTTTAGTAACTGTTTTTTGTTTTTTTTTAATTACTTCTTTCAGCCTTTTTAAATAAAATTAACATTTTCCGAAAAAAAAAATATACATACAAAATTTATGCAAAATACATGATATAATTAATTTTTCGCATTTCCAATTTGTGTTTTAGAGTTATGAATTTTTAAAAAGTTATTTTACAAACTGTTTTATTCTGCAGAAAATTAACATGAAAAGATTGACAGATTGACAAAGAAAAATTTTTTTATCCTCAAAAACATTTTTTTTATTTATTAAGAAGATATTTTTTATTTATTACGTGTGAAACAAACTTTACTTAAAAAAAGGGAAGAGGTATTATTACCATTAAATTTATTTTTACACATTTTAAAAATTTAAGCAATGTTTTATCTAATAAACTTTCATTTTCAAATGAATTTTTTTTAAACTGATAAAAAAGAAATGGTAAAATGCATTAGAAATTCTTCAAATAGAAAATTTTAATTACAGACTGACTCATAAAACGATTGCGCATGAAAGTTAGGACTGCAAATAAACAGTAAAATCTGCTGAAGATCGTCTGCGTCGGATATGACCGCAACCGCAGAGTAAACAGAGAACTTTTTGTAATACACGGGGGAAAAGAACATCACGAAGACTACAATGTCAGCTTTTGTTTATGCTTTTTTAAACGTAAGAGAAAGACGTCTGCCATTTTCAGGCAAAAATACTCGGATATTATTAATTTATAGCATAAGGTAAGTCTTATTTAATTTAAATTTTTTATTTCTGTTTTGTATATTATGAATATGAATTAAATAGTTTTATGTTATACATATAGAAAAAGACTGATCTGGGATTGTTTTGAAGCGAAATTTTCCTAATCGATTCTATTTCGTAAAATGTGTTAATCTACCATTGCTCAAAAAAAAAAAAAAAAAAAAAAAATAAGCTGACGCAGAAATTCATGCCTACATTCATAATATAAACATTAATTTGTAGTTACTTGAGATTGAGACAGTGATGTGGAATTTTTTTCGGCTTCTTACTTTTTTTCTGATTACTAACACTCATATAACAGTATTCATCATCATTATTGTTTTGGAGTTAAATATTATATTCGAATATTATGATATTACGAAACTGTTTCAGTTTAGAAATTAACATTATAGTGGGAAAATGTCTTTTTAGGTGCGTTCGTAATTATATAAATACGTAGCACCGATAGTCGTCGTTCAGTCTGTCTGTCCGTCCGTCTGTCTGTACGTCCGTCTGTCCGTCCGCATATAACAGAGCAAAAACTACCCAACCGAATGGTCTGGAATTTTAAATATATGATTGTTGCAAAATTTTGTCGAGCCATTTCAAATTTTATGAAAATCGGATGTATAGTTTAATTACAGGGACAGTCAAAAGTTTTTCTTTACATTACGGCCAATGGGAAAAATTATTGCAAGTGCATTTTAATTGTGTTACAGCCTTCCGAATGGTCTGAAATTTTAAATATATGATTGTTGCAAAATTTTGTCGAGCCATTTCAAATTTTATGAAAATCGGATGTATAGTTTAATTACAGGGACAGTCAAAAGTTTTTCTTTACATTACGGCCAATGGGAAAAATTATTGCAAGTGCATTTTAATTGTGTTACAGCCTTCCGAATGGTCTGAAATTTTAAATATATAATTGTTGCAAAATTTTGTCTAGCCATTTCAAATTTTATGAAAATCGGATGCATAGTTTAATTACAGGGACTGTCAAAAGTTTTTCGTTACATTAAGGGGAATGGGAAAAAATTATTGCAAGTGCATTTTAATGATGTTACAGACTATGCACTTATGGAGTGCAAACAAATATACATTAATACAATATGGGGTGCAAAAAATAATTATAAAAACTAGTTATAGTACGAACGCACCTCATTTGCCACGTTTGACGAGCAATTTCCAACTTGTTACATATTACAGTAGTCAAACTTTTGAAAGATCTTTTTTTTTTCATTGCTAATAATATTTTAAATTATTATTTAAAATCCTAAATCTTCATGCCAATGTTTTCAGATTTTACATTTGCCAAAATTATAAAATAATAGGAGTTCCTTATAACACATGGAAAGATTTTTGAGAAATTGTTAAATCTAATAATGCATTTAATTCATCTATTGTATTTTGTTGTTGTTTAATAGTACAATTAAAAATACTAATTATTATTTTTAGTGTTTTTCAAATTGGTATATTTATTTATTTATTTTTAATTGTATGTAAGCATTTTTTTTTTCTATTTGTGATTTTAATCAAACATTTAATTATAGACATTCAGAATCAGTTATTAAATTTTCTTCGATTGTAAACTCATTTTCTACGTTTTCGATACACATAAATACTGGCATTAAGGGTGTATTCGAAAAAATATTTTTCCCCCTTCAACAGCTCGATATTTTCTGAGACATTTTCAGACTCATTTTTAAAAGTAAAAACATGAAACTTGCTGAGGTGATTTTTGAAGAGATGTTTAAGAGGCCGTGTGATTTCATTTTCCCCTCAATTCATTAGAATTTGAGTTTTAAATAATTATTTTCTCAGTATGACCCTTTTTTTTTCATTCCGAGATCTTCCGCTGCGAAAAATTCGGTTCAAAACGCCTACTTTGACAGCAATTTTTTGTAATATTTTCTGCATTTATCAAAAAATCGAAGAGCACGCCACATTAGGTAGTTTCTAAATAAGAGAATTTCTCAGTTTGATGCGTTTGAGAACAAAAATGAATTTAAAAATGAATAAGAAAATAAACAGTTTGGATTGAAATACACCCTTAAAAAATAAAATATTATATTTAAGCATTGAAATAAAGTTTGTTTCATGCCTGATAGCAAGTTTATAGATTAAACTGCTTTGGTATATATTTTTTAAAGTTGATATTTACATGCATAATATAGGGCTGAATATTTTTTTTAAAGAGATTAATAATTACTTTTTACATTAAAATATTTTTCAAACAATAAAAATAGTTCATATATGCAGTCATTTATTTTACTTTTATATTTCCTTTTTAACACCTTTCAACAAAGTTGAAAAGTGTTTATGACTTTGGTTTGTCTAGCCGTCTGTCCGCGCTCTAACTCTCGTAAATATACTCGGATTGCCCTGAAATTTTTAGATGTTATTGACGTTTACCATAGCACGGTCCCTATGTGTAACAACGTTTGTAGCATGTTTAGTTAATTTACAGGGACAGTCAAAAGTATTCCGTTACATTACGGCCTATGGGAAAAAATCGTTTCAAAGGATTTTTTATGATTTTACACGTTTTCAAACAGAAAAAAATTGATATGCATTTATGAAACGTACTAAAATACGCATTCTGAAGAATACGCGATGCAAAGAATAGTTATTGTTCATTTACAGGGCTAAAAAGAAATTCCAATACATAATGATATAGCGGTAGAGGGAATTGTTTGCGGCGTACTTTAATTATGTTAATCTATTTCATATATAATGAAAATGATATACGTCGTTGAGGTTTACATACTATAAATTTTTCATGTAGAATACGAAGTGTGTACAGCATTTACAGGCACACACAATATAGTTCAGATACTATATTGTATCCGACTATTCATTAGTGATGATTGCTGGAAATGCATTTTTAATTATGATATGCGCTTTTATGATTTACTATATGTATGCATAGTATATGGTGTATATAAATGCTATAATTCATATACAGGGCTCACAAAAGTATTCGCAAGGGCTACTGGGTATGAGCGCAAGTTACTTAAAGGTGGTTTTTAAATGAGTTGTGCATTTTTACTCTGAACTAAATTTAATTTACTGTTTGTAGAATATAGATAAAATGATATACAGGGTCATGCAAAGAATTGGATACATGGCCGTCTATAAATTATAATTTCTGGAAATGTGATTTCAGCTGTTTTAAGTGTGTTTTAGTTTGAATTAAAATTTAACTAAACGGTGGCGTGTAATGGAGGTTCTAGGTCAACTACAGCGTTGTAAAAAAGTATTCAAGTATGTTTCCATATATTAGTATAAATATCTGAAAGAGAGTTTCAACCTGTTATGCGTTTTCTTGCTAAACTAAAATATCCCATTATATAATATATATATCAACCTACAGATCAAATACAGGGCTGTTCAAAAGAATTGGAAAACCTATTTAGCTATGGAGAGTAGCTGCGGAAATCAGTTTTTCAAATGTTTTATGCGTTTTCTAAAATGTTTACTTAGTTATCTTATTTACCTTATTTCCCTAAATAACGAAGTTTTGTTAAAGCATTCGGGAAGTGTTGGAAAGCGTTTTATAATCTATGCTTAACGCATGATTTTTCTTACTTGTTTTTTCTATTTCTCAGATCAGTCTTTTCCTATACAACATACCAAATCTATTTAGCTCATATTCACAAAATACAATATACACGGAAATAAAAAAATTAAATAAATATGGTGTACGTCGTATTTAATAAAGCAAAGATTAATCACAACCACAACACCTTTAAATCTTACACGTTCTTAATATCAAGCTTGAACTCAAGATCAAGCTTAGAACTTAATAAAAAAAGATGTCAGTTGACAAACATTGTTTTTAAAGTGGAAAATTTAAAACTATTTTAGAAGAATAGGACTCCAAAATAGCTATATTTTGCTAAAAAGTACGGTAAAAAGATAAGATTTTATATCTCAAACAAAACTTTATTTTAAAATTGTGCATTTCAAAATTCATCACAGTATTAATACTTGGAAATTTTTCCACAGAGAAATATTCGGTTTGCATATAATATTTGAAATGAAAATAAATTTCAAATTAATTGCTTAAAAGGCGCAAAGGCCAACCTAGTGAAAATAGTCTATGCCGGGACTCGAACCCGTACCATCAGCATAGCGCACTGACATTCTACCGACTAAAACACATGGAACGACACTCAGCCTGGAAAATTTCTCGCTATTACATGTTGGCAAAGCTACAAAAGCAGCATAAGATGGGATATTTATCGTGAGCCACCGACATGGGGCGAACACGAAACTTAATTAAATTCAGCATCGATTGAAACTATATTAAGACTTGGAAATTTTTCCAGAGAGATACATTCGCCTTGTATACAATATTTCAAATGAAAATCAAATTTCAGATTAAAATTGCCTTTTAAGCATGTAATTTGAAATTTGATTTTCATTTGAAATATTGTATGCAAGGCGAATGGTTCTCTCTGGAAAAATTTCCAAGTATTAATATAGATTCAATCGATGCTGGATTGAATTAAGTTTCCTGTTTGTTCCATGTCGGTGGCTCACGATAAATATCCCATCTTGTGCTGCTTTTGTAGCCTTGCCACCATGTAATTCTGTGAAATTTTCCAGACTGGGTATCGTTCCATGTGGTTTTGTCGGTAGAATGTCAGTGCGCTATACTGATGGCCCAGGTTCGTGTCCCGGCATGGAATCTTTTTCACTAGGTTGGCCTTTGCACCTTTTAAGAAATTAATTTGAAATTTGATTTTCATTTGAAATCATCACAGTGTTTATGACAAGTTCGTCACAAATGACACATATTTCACAAATTGGTCACAATGTGACTTCAAAGCATTGTCACTTTCGTCACATGTTAGTCACAAAATTAATGCCAAAGTAGTCACAAATGTCACACTTTTCACAAATTTGTCACACTGTGACTTCACAGAGTGGTCACAATGTGACGTCACAAACGACCTCTAAAACGGCCATAACGACTTCACATTCTAGTCACTATGACGTCACATTGACGTCCTGTGACGTCACATCGACGGTCACAAAGTCACAGTGTGACTTCACAACGACGTCGCCGTGACGTCACCATGCCTTACGGGTATTCTCTTAAGCTTATTACTATACTCCTTCATTTTCTCCTCTGTATATACGTTTTCCATTTTTGATTTTAATTGCTTCACCTGCTCTTTAAGGTATGTTATTTTGGCAAATTTTTTCCTGATAAATTTATTTAGGATCAATCTTTCAAATTTTATCGTATCCGCATAGAACTCTTTTTTGAGGGTTTTATTTCCTATATTTATAAATTTAGGTATTATTTTAAACTGCTTACACGCTTGTAGCAAGTTTTTGTGCCTTAATTCTCTCTCATATTTTAGGTGCGCTTTCTTCCACAGTTTATACTCCATCCTCAAGTGCTCCCAATACCCCTTGTTTTTCCACAGGAAAAAAAAAATATTCCAATAACAATTTTTATAAATACTGATTATTTATATCCCTCGGATCAGGTAGGAAGAAGTCGCAATACAGAGTTTTCCGTGATCTTGATTTTAGGGGGAGGGGGTGGGGGTGAAATTTTTTACTATTAACAGTATAGGTTTTATGCAAAAATTTCCGTAAGAATATATATTTTAACGAATCTGTACTAACGTTATAAATTTACCGTTGTTAAAAAAAAAAAATCTTTGAGAAGTAAATACCAGGATTTCATATATGGTCATAAATTGAAGAATAAAAATATATCCTCTAATTAATAAATGTTTTAAAGTTCCCTATAATATCAGTAAGAAACTGAATATGGTTCGGGAAGGGCCGAACTATATACAGTGAGCAAAAAAAGTATTTGCACGCAGACGATTTTTTGCATAAGTAACCATACAAAGCAAATTTGATACTATTCTCTTAATTATTCATTTATATAAATAAGAAGAAAATAAAAATAACTACCCATTTTCCTTAAACAGTAATATTACACATTTAAAAAAATAAATTATTATTTTCTCATACATAAAAAGTATTTGCACAAGAAGCATTGACTGTTAAAAAAGGCATTAAATGTGAACATCATGCAAATGTTTAGCATATCAGCACCGCAGTACATTAGCCCCGCACTTTAAAGTCACGTAAGGTAATATATTAACTGGAGCAGGGATTCTGGGGAGTTTTTGTTCTAATGGCGCCGAAAACTTGTGAACTGTCTGTTGCTACCCGTGAGAAGATTATATTTCTTCACAATTCTGGATTAAGTTACCGAGAAATAGCTAAAAATTAAAATCTAAACTTTTCTAGTGTTCATTATGTAATTAAGAAGAAAAAAGAAACTGGTTCGACAATAAATAAGCCACGAACTGGGCGTCCAAGAAAGCTAAATACCAGGCATAGGAGAGCCATCATAAAAGAATCTTCAAAAAACCCTTTTCTAAGTGCTCGAGAATTGGCTGTTGATGTCGATTCAACGTCGGGAACAATAGTTACACCACAATCAATTAGAAATATTCTTCATGATGCAAATATTCGAGGAAGAGCCCCTCGAAAAATACCATTTATTAGTGAAACAAATAGTATGAAAAGACTTGAATTTGCAAAAGCTTATGTCAGCAAATCACTAGAGTTTTGGAAAAGTGTTATTTTTCCGATGAAAGCAAGTTCAATATTTTTTGCTCAGATGGTACGAAAAAAGAAAATAAGAGAGTATGGCGAAAGCCAAATACTTCTCTTCAAATTAAAAACTTGAAACCAACTGTAAAACATGTCGGTAGTCATGTAATGATTTGGGGATGCATGTCTTTTAACGGAGTTGGCGAAATGACCTTTATTGAAGGCAATATGAATGCTAAAAAATATATTAATACATTGCGAGATCATTTATCTAATAGTGCTCTGAAATTAGGAATTCCTAGTTCATATTATTTCCAACAGGATAACGATCCGAAACACACTGCATATATTACGAGGTTATGATTGCTTTATAATGTAAAAAATCAATTGAAAACGCCACCACAATCACCAGACCTCAATCCGATTGAAAATTTGTGGCATATTTTGGATGTGAAAATAAGGAAAAAGAAAATTTCTAACAAATCAGAACTTAAACAAGCTCTTAGGGAAGAATGGCTACAAATCAGCCGTGAAACATGTCATAAATTAATAGAATCAATGCCCAGACGATTACAAGCTGTAATTGAAGCAAAGGGCATGCATACTAAATATAGCACTGTTTTTAACTTATAAATAATTCCTCTAGTTCTATTTTTATTGCTAGTGTGCAAATATTTTTTTGGGAGTACAAATGCTACTTTTTTATGTTTTCATATTTTAAATATAATTATGAAGTCAGATATTAAATATGTTTATTTGTTTTATAAAAGTGTTGGTATTTTTAATTCTTAGTTGCTTTTTATTTATTTATACATATGCTACAACAAATTTACCTGGTGTGCAAATACTTTTTTTTGCTCACTGTATGTCATGTTTTTAAGCACCTTTTATGGTATTTGAAACTTGGTTTCAAAGTTTTTATTGAATGTAATTGAAGACTGGTGACTGGCGTTTTATTATTATCTTATAGGTACCTTATTTCATATAATTAATTATTTTATAAAATTTAATCTTTAATACTTTAATTCCCATGACGTTCGAGAAATTACGTAATCACAGAATCTGTTTCTACACCAGAAAGTTTCAATGGCTAATTTCTTTTTATTTAAATACGGAATGTCTGTTATTAATTGAACCAGATATTGCTATTTTAATTTTCTGGTTTAATTAGGTATACGCAAATAAAACAATCTATTACATCCAAAACACTGTTATTTGCATATATGCAAAGCTGCGCACCAAATGATTAAAGTTCAGTGGCCACTCATAATTCATTTAAACAATGTCGCCAAAAAAAAAAAAAAGAAAATGCCTATATTTCAAGATAAGTAACAGGTTTCACACACGCTCTGTGAAATTGCAGAATACTAATTTTCTTATTCATGAATAAATAACTTTTTTATTTGTTTATATTTTCACTCAATGTTTAAAACCAGAAATTCTGTACAATTACTCTTTATTCTGACGTATAACTCGCGCTGATGATTGCATATAACTCGCTGTGGCGTATAAATTGTTCTGATGTGATTTAAGAGTGTATTTTTCTATTTATAGATACATTCGCCATTTTAGGCGTGCCCCTTTTTTTTGCAGTCAAAACTTAATGGGATATGTAGCATGAGATTAATATAAAGAGCAAAAAATTTAAAAAAACTATTACGATGTTTAAAAAATAAGCAAATGGGAAATGGGAACATACGCTACTGCTAATACTATTTGCTTGAATCACCTCAAAATAATCCTCGTCCACTGAAATAATCAATTCTTTTTCAAGTGCTCAAGTTACTGACTCCGTGCAGTGACCGAACGCTACCTGTTATATGCGTTCGAAAGTTTGTGGCACCGCTAGAACCTCACAACTGGGCGCGACAACCTCCAGTAGCGCACAGACACGCAGGATCTGGGTCGGACCAAGATTTCGCCCAAGGTTCGAAGCATCGCCGCGTTAGTCGACGAGCCTCCGGTCCGGTTCCCTGCGGGGATAGTGTTCAATGGCGGACATGCCGGCCGACCCTCTCCCAGTGTTTACGGCGCGATATCGGGCAACCAGAGCCATACACGCCTCCCTCTGCGACCGCTTCATGGTCAACGTGGGACCACGAAACCCTACCCACCTTAGGGCATGCTCACAACTGCTCCAGCTACGGATATCTCGGCATGATGAGCCTCCTGACGCAAATAGCACATTAGGCGCTGTCCGAAACCCTCACACTTCGGTTGCTCCGGGAGACCCTGCATGGCGATATCGCGAGCCTCGTCGTCATCAGTGAGTCACCGAGACACCGTTCTACAAAACCCGCTCTCTCTCCTTAGGCTCCCTCTTTATCAATGGGTGGATAGGGTCCTATCACATTTGCCATCATTTGCCTGGAGAAATCGTCCGGTCCATGACCGGCTCGTTGATGGTCCGTTGCTATCCGGCTTGCCCAGAGAACCTGGTGCCGGAGGTGAAAGCACGGCACTCAATATGCCCACCTATGCACAACGTCCGTTACCCGTGGCCACCGGACTCGAGGCCTGTCGACGGCGAGCCTCTCTAGGAGGTTGTGATTCGTCCCCATCCGGTCCCTTCGCATTAATGTACAACGAACTCGGCCGGCCTCCGAGCCACCTCCCCCCACTCAAGGGGCTGGTTTCGAACCACCAGAGAGGCGGCCATACCAATTTCGTCAAACTAGCCACTCTTGGCGACCAGTTTGGTCTCCCGAAAAATTTATGTTTGGAACATACAAAGCATTGTATCCTGTTACTTTTATTCATAATTCAATTTACCTGGACTCACTTAAATATAATTAATATAATCCCTTAAGCTAATAATTACTTTTGGTTGCATTAAAATATCTCAATTTGTTGATTTTCTGTAAGTAAACACTATTGATTTACAATGGAAGTCTATGGGAGTTTGGGGCAATATTAAAAATATTGCCAATGTGGCGTTACTTTTGCCGATTAATTTTGGTCTCCAAAATTCGCCAAATTTGGCGATATATCAACACGTTGACAGCAAAATTGGCGTCATTTGGCGACCAACTTGGCGACAGAACAGGGTCTTTCTTAAGGTACCCCTTTTAGCTATGGAGATGCATTAAATGCTTGATACTTACGATAAGCCATTATTGTCATTTAATCTTATAGTTTGGCAATAGTTTTTTGGACGGCGGGTTAATCGAGTAGTACCGAATTGCGTAAAAGAGACATCCCTGTAACTCGAAAAATTATAATCATATTAATTATCAATTTAATGCATCGGATTAATTGTGTCATTTCCAATTAAAATATATGTTTGAATTGAAATTCAGATGAAATACAGGATCATGAAAAATCGAAGAGTGTGAAAAATAGGAATACAAACATCTCGGCAACTAATTAGCCCGACGTCATTCTTTATGCAAAATTTATGTTTTTATATTGTATTTTATATTCACTCCTTCAAATAAAAAATTTCGAAAATTTTTGTATACCTTTTATCAGAACGAATATTTCGAGAGGCCGAAAAAATAGTTCCGGATAATCGAGGTTACTGACACTCAATAGGCTTCTTCCCATTATTACTTCCATAAACCAAATTTCAAGTCTCTATCTCAATTTGTTCGGGAGATAGAGCGTTTACATAAACACACCCAGACGGACGGCAAATTTTTTTTTTCTTCTAAAAATACGTTTTTCGGAATCTCCAGTTTCTGAAACGTGTAAATCTGTCAATTTTTACTTTCTTTTATCTTCAATAGAAGAAAGTATTGTAATCGAAATTTTTTTCGACTTCCGGTTTTCGACGGATTTGCATGTTTTAGGGGTCAGAGATTCCAAAAAACATGTTTATAGAAAATGTCTGTCTGTCTGTGTGTCCGTCTGTCCGTCTGTCCGTCCGTCCGTCTGTCCGTCTGTCCGTCTGTCCGTCTGTCTGTCGCCATTGTACCATCAAAAAGTGTATGAAGTTATGTATAGAATTAAACCAAAATTTTATTATAAGTGTTTGGCTATGGCAAGCAGGTCCTCCCGGAATTTGGAAAAAATTCGCCGGTAGGGGGCGCTGATATAAAAATTTTTGTGCGATTTTGAATATTGTACCATCCAAAAGTGTATGGAGTTATGCATAGAATTGAACCAAATTTTTAGTTTAAGTTTTTGGATATGACAAGCAGGTCCTCCCTGAATTTGGAAAAAATTCGCCGGTAGGGGGCGCTGTAAATGCGTTTTTTGTGCGATTTTGAATATTGTACCATCGAAAAGCGTATGAAGTTATGCATAGAATTGAAGCAAATTCTTATTTTAAGTTCTTGGCTATGGCAAGCAGGTCCTCCCTGAATTTGGAAAAAATTCGCCGTTAGGGGGCGCTGTAATAGCGATTTTTGTGCGATTTTGAATATTGCACCATCGAAAAGTGTATGAAGTTATGCATAGAATTGAACCAAAAAAAAATTTAAGTTCTTAGCTATGGTAAGGAGGTCCTCCCTTAATTTGTAAAAAAATCGCTCGTAGAGGGCGCTGTAATAGCGATTTTTGTACAATTTTTGTGCCATTTTGAATATTGTACTGCCGAAAAGTGTATGAAGTTATGCATAGAATTGAACCAAATTTTATGTGTTTATTTTTGGTCATGTCACGAAGGTCCTCCCTGAATTTGGAAAAATTCTGCCGGAAGGGGGCACTATAATTGCGATGTCTGTACCATTTTCATTATTGTACCATCGAAAAGTGTATGAAGTTATCCATATAATTGAACCAAATTTTTTGTTCATGTTTCTGGCTATGGCAAACAAGTCCTCCCTGAACTTGAAAAAATTCCGAAAGAAGGGGGTGCTATAATTTCGATCTCTGTGCCATTTTCATTATTGTACCATCGAACAGCGTATAAAATTATGCATACAATTGAACCAAAATGTTTGTGTTTGTTTTTGGCTTTGGCCAACAGGTTCTCCTTGAATTTGGAAATATTGCGCGGTAAAGGGGCTCCGTGCTAGCGATTTTTGTATACTTTTCTTGATTTTTCGTAGTTCTATTGTGCATCGGCGGCTCATGCAGCGACGGGAACTCGCTTCCTGCTATGCCGGCTATTCACAAACAGCTGATAACGACAGAATAAGGAAAAATTAATAATTTTAACAAATAGCATGATATAGATTAACTCGTTTTTAGTCCGTTTAATTGACTTGAGCAGAAATTTAAGATGAAAATCAAAGTTGGTATAGTATTGAACTAATAATATTGAAGTATTAACATGTGTAACTAGGTTTTGAAATATTAAGATGTATAAGATAGAAGAAAGTTTTGGGATTGGCACATCCAACTAGTTTTGTTCAATTTTCAAAACGATTGCAAGACTTACCCTATACAACGTACGATGGGTAAGTGTGAGTAACTGAAAAACTCGCTGGATTTCGTGCATTGTTGTTATATTTCCCTACTCTGTAAAAAAAGGGGAGTATTAATACGCTGAATTTTACTTTGTGAAATAGCAAATGAGGCTTAATGTACACTATTTTTGGTGTTAGCGCCTTATTAAGTGTTATTATACATTTGGAATGGTTTTTCTTTGCTCTTTCAAACAAAGTTTGTCAATTAATCACTTGTTTATTAATCACTTATTTTTAATTATTACTCTTAAAAATCCCGGTATGGTGTCAAAAGTTAATTTGAAGAGTCACACCTGAATGAATTTATATAAAGATATAGAGATAGGTTATAAGGATTTATTAAAAGTCAATAACAAGCTGTTGTATTAGACTTAAACACGACTACTCAGCAAAATCTCCGGTATTGCACAAAATTTCTGGTTTGTCCCATTAGGTGCGATTTTGATAACTCCCCAAATTTAACTCCGTTTTATTAAAAAAAAAAAGATACCATTCAACATGTAGTAATTCACAGTAATAGTTTATTAATTATTATTAGAAATAGTCAAACCTGAAAACTATTCCGATATTTATTACATTGGTAAAACGTAACTAAAATGTTCAAGACCGACCATTTGCTGATATTTAGATGGAAAACTCAGCACTTCCAGAGAGGGGGTGGTGGGGCGAGGTGATAAGCAAGTAATTATCTTTCAGAAGCGCATGCTCAAATGAATTTAAAAACATCCAATTTGGTGTTAAAGTACACGAAATCAGTGGTGGTGATTTATTACACCATAAACGTTGTCTCTTTACACCAGTTAATTATTGGTGTTTCATTACACCAATTTACTGGTGACGTCTCTTTTTACCACTTTTAGTGGCAAGTTAGTTGCTACCATTTTTTGTGTAAAGTTACACAATATTTGTACAGTGCTTCAGGCCTGTTTATCTGCCTTATTGACCATTTGTTTGCTATTAAATTGCTGTGTTTCGAAATAGCAAATATCCTAGTCTCATTTGAAATTTGGTTGCCTAGAACATTTTAACTTTATCCACCAATAAGCATTTTACAAAGCTTGGAATATACATGAATTTTCTGACGGCCTAATATAATGGAAATTAAAAACATTAATACATCAAATGATTCATAGTTTTATTACTAAAATAGGTGTAAAAACAAGTTAAAGACTTTAAGACTTTAAAACCAATTTACAGATGTTAAATATAAAAACAATCGCCGGAGTCCCGAGCACTTTCGACCAAATCCTGAACATCATCAAGGGGTGATGTGAGAAGTAATCAGCAAACCTCCAGAATGCATCCTGGTTTAAATATTGCAGGGTGAAACCAAAATTGAAAAAGGGGCGGGGGAGGGGAAGTGGGTGAGTCCATGAAGCGACTTAGACAATTCTAAAGCAAACACACTATTAACATCAAGCAGACTAAACCAAATGTGCGAATATGGAATGATAATGTATCATTACATTAGTTCCTTCATCTAGCCAATATCTCTATAGACTCCCGTATAATCCATGTTGTTTAAACCCGTAATTCTTGCCCCCGTAATATTCAAGGGTTGTGTGTTTTACACAGATTGTTTGATCCCTACCAATTTCATAAAATAGTGCAATTGGCTTTATTATGGCATCATTTTACCTGTCATTAAGGAAGGTGAATATTTATTTTTCAAAAAAGTGGTGCCAGTGTGCAATTTGAATTTTTAAACCGTGATTTAATGCGACCGTTAAGGGGATAATCTTTTATTTGTGCGATGATATTTGTAAAATAGATGTCAATATCTGTTTTTAAATTTAAACGAGAAAAAGCTGAAGATTGTTTTCCTCTTGCTATGTCTGTCATATGTTCAGTCAATCTTTCCTACAATTTCCTGGTTACCATTCCTACGTATGTAAATGATTTCTTTTTTTTAATTTTTATATCTAAATGGGATTATATATATTCCTGCTTTTTCCGCCTGCCTTTAATAAAATATCACCAAAATATATGACAAACAAGAGGTATTGTTTCTGATAAAATTTAGAAAAATATATTATGTTTTAAACTACATGATTAGATGGAACTAGGGATTTAGTACACCTTTTACTTTTAGTATACGACTTTTGGATTTTATAAACACAATTATACACGTGATTTATCCTGAATAGTCAGTTGAGCTAGATTGTTTTTTAAAATTCAGATTGCTTAATTTCTATCAATTTTTTGGCAAGAATAATTCATATCCTTTTTATATTTATTAAACTGTCATTAACCCCTTGAAGGGCACCGACACATTACATATACCACTTAACTTTAATTTCCAATTACCACATTGGCACTAGAATTTTGGAATTACTTTTGATTTTTATAATGAACGTGATGAAAAGCTTTTATTTGCTTTCATATAATTTTTTTCATAAATCCCGGTGTCATTGAATCAATTTCACATTTGAGAAACAGAAGTGCTTAGCCCCTGAAAGGGTTAAATAAAGTGAATATTACTGTTTCAAAAAAATATAGCAATCAAGAAATCCAAATAAAAAATGTAGGGTACTGGTAACACGAAGCCGGTCAACGATATTTTAAAATAATCTTTACGAGGGAACTAGCGATGAATTCAAGTTTTGTTCTGGAATCTGAAACAAAATTCTTTTAGCATAGACCGAGGTCAGAACCAAAAGAACGCAGTATAAATTTGTTAATACGATTTAAAAAAAAATTCTAGATTAATTTTGTCGTTTTAAAGAATCTTCTTGGATATAAATAAGTATTAACCTACGTACTGTATCATGAGAGTTTCGTGAGTTAATTGTTCCTGAAAAACTTTTAATAGCTATAATTAAAATAGCGAATTTGTAATTTATCCCCAACTATACGCAGAAATCTGAAAATGTCACATTTCATATAATTTTACACCTATAGCAGAAATATGAGTTTCGATTTCTAGTAATTCTAGATAAGGTCTTTAAACAGAAGTCCAGGATAGACAAAGGATATCTCAATACTCTTGTATGAAAATAGCACTAATGTTGCAAATTTCTCAGAATGCGATAAAAATTTTCTATTTGATCTATAAGTAACAATTTCATTTCATTTCAAATTTATTTTTAAAGTATTGTACAATTTCTTAAGAAATTTGTACAATGTTCTTTTTCCTCAAATGGCAGATTAACTTTTTTCAGTGTGTGAATAAATAAACTTTCGTGTTAAACCCGAGCCCTACTCATATCTCGTTAGAAAAAGAGAATACTATACCACTTAACATTCTTTTTTAGCCATATTTACAACACTAGCGTCTAAATCGCGCCCCTCACAACGGCTCATATCACAAATGCACCCGCGAAATTCCCTAGCACGGCGCGCTGGCTTTTAGGATGCTTTGTTTACTTTCAGATTAAAAGCGGAGCGTTGCATATCCTGTATTCATAGTTTTTAGAAATAAAAAAATAATAATAAAACAGCTAACAAATATCATTCATATACAAGTAAAATGAGCTTTATTTAAAACCGGATTTAAATTGCTTGATATCATCATTTATTTGTATTATTATTATTTTTTTTAATCTGAATAAAATCAGTTTTTTTTTTTCTTTTTGATTGATTTTTACTGGAGACAGGATTTTATATTTATTAATATTCAATAAAGAGAAATTAAAACAATATTACAGACAACTGAAACATAATTAAAGAGGTAACATTTTATAAAATTTCTGTCTTTTAGAAAAGAAAAAAACTCGCTATTATTTTATGAAAGTAAATACTAGAATACATTAAAAAAATCTGCCTTTTAAGTACTTATGCGAGATACAAAATCCTAAAAATAAAAGTATGGATAAATATATTGGTTTAAAAAACTGCTTCATTTCCTAGTTAGATGATCACTTTATTTTTGTAAGAATATAACTACACTGATGTGCCAATTCAAAACTTTATTTTATTTCATACAGGTTAAAAATTCAAAATTCGCTATCACAGTGCTAAAATTAAATGGCAATTTATGTCCATCATGAGGAAAGTAAAGGTATATAGGTCCGTTGAATTGTATGTATTTAATAAGAAGATAAAAGAATCGCAATGTTTCAAACAAATCATTGAATTTCGGAACCCGACCTCTAAAATTTCCGCAACCAAAATTCTAACCCAAAGTATCAAAACCAACACCTGTTGTTCAATATACACCCAAGTTTAATAAGGATCTATTTACGTGAAAATATAACAGAATACTAAGTTTGATAAAATTCCGAGCATTAGTTTTTGAGATATAGCTTTTGCGAAAATTGTGAAAAATTCAGCATAGCAGCGCCACCTGTTGTGCGATTTACACCAAAAGCTAATCAGTAACAGTTTACATCAACGTCTAGCTGAATATGAAATTTGATGGAAATCCGTGCATTAGTTCTTGAGATATAGCTATTAATTACTGAGAAATCGTACAGAAATCAGCACAGCAGCGCCGCCTGTTGAGCGATATACACCAAAAACTAATCAAGCTAGTTTATATCAAGGTCTAACTGAATCTAAAGTTTTATTAAATCCCGTACATCGATTCTTTATAGAGTTATTGCTGAAATCGTGAAAAAATCAGCATAGCAATGCTACCTGTTGGACGATATACACCAAACACTAATTAGCACCAGTTTATATCAAAGTCTAACTGAATCTATAGGTTTGTGAAATTTCGTGTATTAGTTATTGAGATAGAGTGCCCGCAAAATTTTTGTCATATACAGACAGAGTGACAGACAGACATTTTCTAAAAACCATTAAATCGTGTTCAGGATTTTCTATAACGTATAAATCCATCGAAAACCGGAAGTCAAACATTTTCCCGAATCCAACTAATTTCCTCTTGTAAAGACAGAAGAACACAAACATGAGAAACATGGATTTTTCTTTTACAATTTTTATTAGTAATTAAAAATCAGTACAAAAACCCTCAACAGGTTAAACGTTTGTAACACAGCACTTTCCCTTATGGCTCGAAAAATTTTAAATATACGTATTAAAAATAATGATATAAAAATTTCGTTAAAGCTATGCTATTAATTAAAAGAAAAATGTATCATAATTTTCTTTTTTCTATTTATATTCAAAAGTGCAAACAGTATTTTCAACATCAATTGATATATATACAATTTATTCACTAATGCTTTTTTCATTTAGGTCTCTGATAAATTCAAAATATGGGTTTTAAATGAGATGATATGAAAATTTGAGTGGCGAATTTATAGGACTTCGAAAGTTTTATTTTAAAATTCGATGAAAATTATTTTTGATTTGTCTTTTTAAATGTTTTCACATCCAAACGATATTTAAAAAATTTCCAGTACACTGTTAAATATATAAAATTTTCACTGAGTCTATATCATACATAGAAATGTTTTATTTCAATCAATTGAGTTATCTTTTGTGTCAAGCTATCCAAAAATCATAAGTAAAATTGATATAAATGTTTTGTTTGCGTCATAGTATCCAAATTAAATGAAATATATGCAAATCGATAACATGGCAGAAATAAAACCCGATAGTTTTTTTATTCTTTATTTAAAGAAAATAATCTGTAACATTTCCTGTTCACACACACACGCGCGCAAAAAAAAAAAAAAAAAAAAAAAATTCTGAATTAAACTTGTTTCCGCAGATAAAAAAGAAAAGCCATATTTTCCCTTTAAATAGGGACTTTCTCAGTAACACAGGGAATTTTGCAAGTGCATTTGTGACATGAGCAAAGCGTTATAAGTAAGCGAACAAACTTAATGCTGGAATCAGGCGTAAATTAACACTGTTGCGCCTCGTTGTGGACGGAGTGATAATTCACATACGCGGGCTTTTTGTGTTTCGCGTATTTTCTAAATCTTCAGTCACTCATGGAAATGAATTTCGTTTGCCACATTTATTGCAAAATAATGGCGTAGCGAGAAGGGTATCCCAACGTACTTGACATCACGAAGTTTTCTTCATCTTATCAGAGGCACTTCAGTTATTAATCAAGGTGAAAAAACTTTACAATTTTAGTGGTGTCACTTAGAAAACAGTTAGGTATCTACCTGTAGTTCACACCCCATCCGCTACGTGGCGCATGACCTTGATTGATGTGACCTCGCTTTTAATCTTGCGGTTACTTTTCCCATTTAAGATAGGATGCTTACTTATATGGCTTTGGACATGAGCGTCGTGAGGGGCGCGGTTTAGGCGCTAGTATTTACAACTCGCAGTCGTCAGGCCATGGTAACCGCGATCGCTTGAACTTGAAACTAAGAAGTTATCTCAAGACAAACATAACCCTGTTAAATTAATAAAAATAAGATGCACCATTTAATGTTTCTGGTTTGTAACAAATAAAAGGTAAGTTTTCCTGTTTTTGAATATGTGTGTAAAGAGCGCTTTATTCGGAAATTAATAAAAACATTATGTTCAATCGAAAATAGTTAAATTATTTTCTCCCGCAAATCATTCTACAAAATAATAACAAAACAAAGAGTACAAACAATAACAAACGTTATAAAAGATTATCATATATCCAGATCTTCTCCATTACTAAAGCTCATATCCTGAAATATTTACAAATATATCATTAATATTTGTCAGGAATAAAATAATGGTTCTTTTAAATGATCGAATATCTTATTTTATTTTTATAATTTAAGTTTTTGGAATGATTTATTAATTTGGATTTGCTATTTAACCCTTTAACAGTTTCTTTTTTTTTACACAAAATAATTAATAATACAGGCGTAGCACCCTTTTCCCAGTACGAAAACATCTGCTATGTATAATCGAAAAACATACGCCCAATAAATAAACCAAAAATTATAGTTAAAATTTAGTGGAATCCAAAAGATTTCAGCAAAGAAGTAAGTAAACTCTTCATGCCGCCCGAGCGGCGTTCGGTGAAAACTATTACGGCGAAATGGCAGTTTTTGAAAAAAAATTGCGAGAAACATAACTGCTAACTATTATTTTGCAATCAGTATTTCCATTTAGTTATTTCTCCCTTATTTAATTACAGATTTCTTTGATTAAATAAGGCGAACCGCTACGGCGACAAACGATACAATGCATATAAATGTAATACGTCACCATAAACATATGTAGCATAAAATTAAAATATTTCATGCATTTAACACTTTGTAACTCAACAACCCCGATTTGAAAAATTCTTACACAGATATTAAAATGCATCATTTTAAGTATGGAAAAAATAATAAAAAAAATCAGAACAGAAAAATAGAATTTTATTTGGAAAAATGAGTTTGTTGCATATCTTCAACATCTTGCCAAATGGCACAAAAACTGAAAATATTTAAAATTTTAATTTGCACGAAAATTTTTGAAACAATTGTTAGTTTTGTTGTAGCAAAGTCCCACACCACATTTCTCACAAACAGTTTGATTAAAGTTTTTACAATAGGGCTATTTACAACATATTCTTTTTTCTGCCCACTATGGCCAGTGCCCAATTTCGTCTAGGCGCACTTCTTTTGGTGGAATATGTTGAGTAGGCGCTCTATGCTTTTTCTGTTAGAATTATTTTTTCTACTACGAGACCTTTCCCTTTTTTGCTAGCTTTGGACTTGGTGTTAATTTTACAGAGGGGGGTGGGGGTGGGGGAGATCCCTAACTTACCCTATAGCAATTAAATATAAAAACAGACTAATGTTTCCTCTTTTCAATAATTTTGCTCTTCTGAAAGAAATGCAACTTAAATAACCATTAGAAGATATTTTCGAAGCTCTTTTGATATTTTAAAAAATCCATTACAAGAGAAGATATGGCGCGTTGTTGCAGATCTGCAACAAACAGAAGTTTACGTTTATCTTATACATATTATAAATTTCCTAGTTCGAAAATGGTCTTTAACACTAGAACGGCGGGAAAAAAAGGGCAAAAAATCATGCACTTAACCTCTTTGGACGAGCGTCATTTACAGAATTTTTAATTTTTTATCACCGGTTTTTCAAAACAGAAATATTTGCCTAATTGAATCGGGTAAATGCTCGGATTAACCCTCTGTCTACCAGAAGGGTCCAATGGACCCGACATGTATATTCAAAATATCTATTCAAACCAGAAAATTTCTTCAAAACAAACTAAATGTATAAATCAGACAATAATAAGTTAAATAAACAAGTTAAATAGTTTTAAGTAAAAATTCTGGTGTAGAATGTTTTTATAAAACTTGAGTAAAATTTCCGGTAGTTCTAGGGTTAAATAAGGCAAAATTTACAAAAAAGAAAGAAAAAATACTGGTGAAAATATTCACTAATTCTGAGCACCTTACGCGGCACGTATACCTGTCGCTCGTCCCCAACGTGTTAATTGGCTTCTTGTAAGCCAGGTTGTGAACAGGGGCTTCTAAAATACTTCTTTTTTCTCTCTCTTCGCAGTAAGTCACAAGCGACTGCGATCTCTTGAACAAAAATAAAACGTTACTTCTGGAGCAATTAAAGCACTATACGTTTCAAATACATAAACAAAGTACTACTAAATATTTCTGGTAACAAAATGAAAGATTAAATTTAATATTTTTGTATTTATTTACCTTTTTATAAATACTTCAAGAAATCTGCATACACTCTGTTTTAGAAATATTTAAAGTCATTTTTATTGATGAAGTAAAATTAAACTTCCTCACTTTTTGAAAGATATATTTCTAGCAATATTTTATCGTAAAATTTTGTATCGGAAATTAAAACATTTTATTTTAACATTAACAGCCGATTATTTTGATTATTTTTATGGCTTATAATAAATTTGAAATTTAAATATTCATGGCAATGTTTTTCTGCATTTATAAAAGACTAAATGTAAGAAACATTCACTTTCATTATAGTTGGACATGAAACTTATCGTGTCATTAAATGTGCTTTCAATATCACACGTTATTCTATAACAACACAAAGATTTTTTTATAGATTTGTACGAGCCTAAACAATATTAGATTATTACTGTATTCTACAAAGGATGGGAAACAATACTTTTTTCTCAGTGTTTCAGAAACGTACGTAGTTGCATTTTGATTTTACTCATGCGCATAATGTGATTGATCCGCAAACGAGAAAATCACTGCAATAGTAAGAAATGTTTTCAACTTAGAAAGCAAATTAGTCTCTTTCTTTGTTGTTGTTGTTGTTGTCGTTGTAATGTGTATTATAAATTAATTAAATTTCATCTCTGGAAAATTAAAGGTTATTTTTTAAAACTCAATCTTTTGCAATTTTGAAAATAAGTGTGACTTGCTCTGACGATCCTGCAGGTGCGTATATTTTAACAAAAATTTTTAAAGAAATTTTTCACCTTATTTCATCACAGAAAAAAACTGAAAACTCTACAATTACATAAGTTAATTGCGAATTCTGAGATTGAAATATTAAATAGAAACTGTCTTATCTGAAATAGTGATGCAAGACGACTCAGAAACACGGTAGTCAATGTTGCCACCTTTATTAAAAAAGGTGGTAAAATTGATCACAGTGTTTTTGAATCAGAAATTCCAAATTAATACCACAAATTCTCAATGAAGGAATGAAGTCCTTTTTTATTTTAAGTAATCGCGTAACGTCTGCAATTAAATAAAGCAAAAAAAAAATATTAACAGTTTTTGCTGTGAATTCGATATTTTTGTTTAAAAAAGGAGGCCAAATCGCAACCTTGCTTAGAAATTCCAAAGAGACTCGTCATGCATTTTGCACTGGCGCCTATTTTTATATTCTATTCATACCACTATTTAAAGGAAAATATTTTATAGTATTTTTCTCTTGCACTTACTGTCAACGTGTATATGAAATATTTTTTTTTTGAGAAAGTTGTGCGAGATAGGATTTAAGAATAAAAGCCAGTGGCAGCCCTGAAATAAATCCGTACCCAAAGGGTTAAACGCGACAAATACACCTATCCAAAATTCATGATTAATTAGGTATTAAGTATTTTATGTATGGAAAATTTTTATGTTTAAACCATTAGACTGATTTTCTTTTCCGTACATATATGTAAAAATCAATGTTGAATTCGGAGGTTATAACCAGGCTTAATATACGCAGCTTCGAGTTGGTTTGCAGGACAACTATAAGCCTAGCATTTAAAATATTTTAGAGAGATATTTTCAGAGGGATGAAATTTATACCTATCCAAAATTACTGATTAATTAGGTATTAAGTATTTTATATATGGAAAATTGCTATGTTTAAACCATTAGACTGATTTTCTTTTCCAAATTTACATATATGTAAAAAGCAATGTTAAATTCGGAGATTATAACCAGGCTTAATATACGCAGCTTCGAGTCGGTGTGCAGGTCAACTCTAACCGAAGCACTTTAAATATTTTAGAGAGATATTTTGAGAGCTGTGAAATTTCCCTTACATTGCATTCAACTTTAACATCGGTCGTAATTTAATGATATTTTGATGTATTTTCAGACTGATCTTCCAGAGGCTAGCCTAGATTTAAGAAGCAGAAGGTTCAGATGATGGAGAAAACGCCATTTTTTATACTAAAATGCATATTTATTTATTATTTTGTTAATACACTCTTTTGATTTCCGAAGGTCATTTTTCTATTTTAAGGTCGCGGCACTCATTTCAAGTTACTACAATAGCATCATTCGAAATCTCATTTACATTTAAATCGTTTTTTAGAGAAATAATTTAAATAAAACTGAATGTTTGTTTTCAACATCTTTAAAAAGAAAATAACATAATAACAAAATAATTTTCAATCAAATTTAATGGCAATTTGAGAAAAATTAGCAAAATGTAGTAGAAATAGTATAGTGCAATTAGAATATAAATATATTAAATATTTTATGAAATATGAGCAGTTGTATGAAATAATTTTTATCTGCGTATGAGCGAATGATGACAAAGATTATTTTACATAATTTAATAGTCAACTCTGTGGAGCAACTCATAAAAATAAATCCAGTCAAATATCGCAAATATTCAGAAAAATATCGGCGGTAGCTGATTTTTAGTTGTTGTCTAAAAGCAGCTGAATAATAAGGGATTTTCCACAAATTGTCATTTTTTATTAACTGACTTTCAGAAAAAAGTTAGTTCAAGTTTATAGGGAACAAATTACTCAGTGAATATCGACGTGTAAATTAGGAACAAATGCTTCAATTCTGATACTTCTTTTTATCATGGAATAAGCTCGTTCTGATGGTTATATAAGAAGAACTGAAGCTTCAATAACAAATGAAAAAAATTAAATTAAATCTGAAAGTATCTGGAAAATCTATTATCATTCAGCTGCTTTTAGAGAACAACTAAAAATTAGCTCCTTCTATCGTCGATATTTTTCTCATTTTTTACGATATTTGACTGAATTTTTTTTGAGTTGCTCCATAGAGTTGACTATTAAACTATGTAAAAAAATTATTTGTATCGTTCGCGCATGCGCAGATAGGACCTGAATACTAACGGGGCAGGCACGCTTACACCAATAAATTTTAATAGCCTTATCTGAACGTCGTATTCACAGAAAATTTCTGCCAAGAATAAGGCAAACATTTCTGTTTCCTTTTACTGGTAGGAATGTGTCCCTTTGGTAATAAGGCGTTGTGCGTAGATACAAATTATATGATACAACTGCTCATAGTTCGTAAAGTATTTAATATATTTATGTTTCAATTTCACTAATTTTTTTCTAGTATATTTTGCTAATTTGTCTGAAGCTGGCGTGAAATTTGGTTGAAAACCTTGCATGATATAAGCTAAAAACATGCAAGAATCTTTTGAACTTAAAAAAAAAATCTCTGTATCTCCATGAATATGCGTGCTATTCTTACACAAATCATTATAATGTTGTACAGTATCTACGTACTTGTATAGCGCAGCGATAGATCATTTCGTGCATTTTAATTTACAAGATGATCCCAAATATTATTACTTTTCTTTGATTTTTCGTTGGCCCCTAAATTGTCCTCCTTATCAAATTGACGTTGATAAATTATGTCCAGTACTTACGTAAAAGCCGGACTAAAATTTCTGCACAAATAAGCAGTAGAGTTCTCTTGTATGCAGATTGAAAACGCAATTACTAGAAGGCAAAATCCAACAGAACAATATAAAAGCTGAGCTAAAGATAAATCAAAGCTGGAAAATAAAAATATGTGCAAATATCTACATAATGTGAGTGTGAAAAAATGAATAAAAAGGAAAAGTTATATTTAAAAATAAACAGTTATTAAACGAAAATAACAAATGTAAAAAAATGACTAAATACTTAACTCTGCATTTTCAATAAATAGACAATTAAACAAGGATTTCCATTAATCCTGAATTTAACAAAAAAAATGTCTATGACAATGTCATAAAGACAAACTGGACACTGGAGCCCGGAGATTGTAAAATTATCCGATATATTTAAACAGTTAAAAGCTCAAGAAGTAACTTAAAAAGATATTCATTAAAAAGCTCTGAAACTATATTGTGAACCCAACCACTAATTAAAATAAAGACAGAATTCTATACCTTAAATAAATGACTCTTAATTATACGTGGAGAGGACAAAAGCTTTAATATTATAAACTTTATTAACCATTACTTTAAATGAAAAATGAGCTTTTAACAATAATACTAGTAACCTTTAAATATATTAACATTTACTTTAATTTTAAGAGATAAACAGTAAGAAATAATAGAGCTCAATAACAGAATAAGAAAAATTAATTTAAACTTTTATATCTTGAAATATATTACACTTAAGGGGGCCGGGTAAGCTCTTTATCGGCCATGTTGAAATACACCAAATTTATGTACCTTTTTCTCGGAAATGGTGATAGATAGAGGTCTAGATTTTTAGAGTTGTTTGAATAACATGCTTTACGTATTTTAACAGACCATTTTCTTTCTAAGTAAAACTCAAAAATAATTATTAACTATTTATTGAAAGACATTTTTAAATTAGCATCTTTGGTAAGATTTCACTGCCTGAAATAAATAATTCTCAACAAATCATTAAATCCCTGTGTTAAAGTATGCACTAAAACATGATATAAATATTTAGAAAAATCTGAGTTCTTAAGTTTAATAGATATCGAAAAAAAGGAACACACACCTGAAAAATCGAAGCTTTGAGAAAAAGTCAGTTAAAGCTGTGAAGCAATGTTGCCAGTGGACTACTTTTTTAAATTCTGCTTTCTTGATTGACACCACTTTTTTGAAATAGTAAAATTCGCCTTATTTAGCATATTAATTACGGCGAAAACAATGGAAATTTTACCACTTCAGAAAATTGGTACCAATCAAGAAATCTGAATTTTAAAAAAGTAGCTAACTGCTGTGAAGTGCTCTTAGAAAGAATGAAAAAAGCAAACACTTTTTTTCTTTTTTTATGTATAAACATGCGCAATTCATCGTTAAAAATATATCAGTTTAAACTATTTAATGATATAAAAAAGTAAAAATCGATTTTTTGTTGAATTTCGCTTACCCGGTTCCCCTTAACCTTTATTTAATAAAAATAAATAAAAGTGTTTTACTTGATAACTTGTAATAACCACTCCAGTACAACGGCCAACGTGACTTTAAGTTACATCTCTGAATATCGACAGATATTGTAAATTAGAAGTCTGACATTCAGGGACTTGCGAAATATTGGCCAATATTGATCAGGGCATTGGCCGATATCTTATTGCTACCTGGGTATTCATTCCTAGTTTTTTAATCTCTTTTGAGTTTCAACGAAACTCCTTTTATGGAAGGAATTGAATTGTAAATTTAATTTCTTTCTAAGCTGGTTGTATTATTCTGCTATATCTTGCTGTCGCTTTATCGATTAATTTCTGTATCATTTTAAAGAGACAACAAGTACATTTTTCCGAATTTCCATATTATTATTTAACTTATTTCAAAATATTTTCGACGAATGTTTATATGAATATTTTACTCATTTGTCATATTATCAAATGTTATTCAATACTGTATAAACTGTTACAGGTATAAAATTTATTAATTTATGCTAATTTTTATTAAAAAAGGGATTTTTATGAGGAAATCAATTGATTATTGCTATAAAAATTTTGCCCGTGCACCGAACCAAAACTGTCAAGCGTTTAATCACAGAATTTATCACTGTTTAGAAACTGTTGATATAAAAATCCGGAAACAAAATGGCCCCTGTACGAAGTTTAAAATCTTAAACTCAAACCGGAAAAATAATATAGAAATAATTTAGGCGTAAAATATGTAGCGTTTGTTTAACGTACCATATTGCAACAACGCAGAATCATGAAATCCTTCTCACAAAAAGTGAGATGGAATGTGTCTTAACAGCATCAAGAGCACGCTAGTGGATTCCTGTGGACCTGCAAAGTGAATAAGTTGTAGCTGATAAAACGAGTTATTTTGTTAATTCAACAATTTTAAATAATCGAATGATCTCGAATCGAAACCCCACATAACCATAGCGGCCAACCTTTCACTAATCTTCCGTAATATCTGGATTAACTTGACCCAGGTTAACCACTTTCAAACCAGAAAACTTTTTTCATGAATCTTTATTTATTTATTTCGAGGTTGCTACGTGGAGCATATTTATTTTCATTTCTTAAAAAAAATTCTGGTTCGAAACTTATTGAACCAGGGTCAAATTAATGCATGTATTACGGAAGATTAGTTTGGTGTTGGCACCTATGCATAACTCAAAAAGGTGACCGTTTTTTATCAGTCTTTCGGTTTTCCTTTAACCCTTTCAGCACGGTGTTCTTAAAAAAGGACACCTAAGTTTAATTTCAAAACTGGCAAACAGCTCCAAGAATTTTTAACTAAAATTTTCCTATTATAATGTACATGAAAATAAGCAAGTTCTTTTTTTCTAATAAATTCGTTTATAAATTGCGGTGTCAGTCCATTATGTCATCAGTTTATAAACAGTATTACTCCGCGCCGGTAAGGGTTAACCCGTGTATGCATATAACATACTTGCCAACATTCAACTAAACTTCCATAAAATGTGAGTTAAGTTGACCCAGGTTATGCGCGTTACTACCCAGAAAATTTATTTGATGTATCATTATATATGTACAATCATGTTTATTTATTAAATCTATTTGAATTAATTTCTTTTGTAAATTTCCGGTTCGAAATGTGTTTAACCTGGGTCAATTTAACTCACATATTACGAAAGTTTAGGGCAAAGTTGGCAAGTATGATATAAGATTATGTTTAGGTTGATAGAAGTTTGTTGGATGTAGTTATTCAATAGGATAAGCAGGCGCTAGGTGCCATTGAAACAATTTTCCATTTTTTCTGTTTTTTAAAGTAATTCATAAGTTCGTTTTGCACAATTTTGAAAAAAAATTTCGCTCACTGTAACCTTAATAGATCTGACGTACTCTCAACACATTTTCGCGAACACCTTCCACATTGCTTCAACTCAAATTGTTTCGACAACTTTAAACATTTTTCTTTGAAATGAAGTTTTAGAAAATATTTCTTTTGCCATTTTAGGTTTCTTTGATAGGAATTTAAATAGAAATATGAATATAGTCGTAAATAGAATGTCTAATTTTGTAATATATGATGATTGAATATAAAAATGAAACGGTTTTAGATACAAGCTTGCTTGATTGGAGGAAAACGATTATAACTTTCAAATTTCGCATTGAAATAAATTCGTTAATTAGAAACTTTTCAGTGTTACTTAGAGGGTTTTTCTAATGTTCTTTTTCTCCAAAGTCAAGGTTCCAGAAATTATTATTGATAAAACAGAATTTAAAAATAAATAAATAAATAAAATAAAGATAGAATGAAAGTACAAAGAAGAAAAAAAAGGAACTTCACTAGCCGAAGTCAATTGCATAATTTTACTAGTCAGAAAAAACGCATCGTATATAATTTATTTTTCTCATATTGACAAATATTCGCTTATTGCATAAAATATTATTTTTCTTGTTATCATTAGATTGTAAAAATGCTATTTTTTTAATGAGCCCGTGCTTTTATTAAATATAAATATATCATGAAAGAGGACACATGCACAACAATATAACCAGCAAATAAATTCAACAAACGTAAAAAGTAGAATAACTGGCTTATACGTAAATTTTATTTTTGCGCAAAACAGACTGATGTAATTTTTTTTTAAATAAAATAATTCTCGAAAACTAACAGTTAAAAACTATTTTCTATCTAAGCATTCTGGCGAGTAAGTATAATCTGCAGGTTTATTCAAAGTATCAGAGATTTCAGATTATATTTTGTATTATATTACTAAATACCAGTAAATCTATGTGCGAGATTTTCGTACCGCACATACTTTGAAATGCGTCTTTTTATTAATTTTTAATTACCTGCAATTTTATTCAAAATAATGTATTTTAATGAAATGCGAGTATGCTTTTTCAAAAGCTTGATCAGAAACCTTTAGAAAAATACTTCCATTATTCTTGTGCGTTTTATCTGTGTACAGAAAACGATATGATGACATGAAAAATAATATAAAAAATGGATTCACTACCAAATGATTCGAATATATGACTGACTAAATTAATTGTCGATTAAAGAAAATTATTGATTCAAACAAACGAAAAATTCAGTTATTCATTCATTAGGAAAATTTAGTATTTTAATAAACTTCGTATTTGTTTTTAACATTAATTACTGCGTCTTGCCTTTTTCAAAAAGTTGAAAAAAATTTCTATTTCTACTCTCGTTTACAAAATAATTATAAACCTCCAAAAACCTAAATCACAATGTTTGTGACCGGAAAATTAATAATACTCAACTGGATTTTACAAGCAAAAATTCCTTTTTTTATATTATTTACATAATTCCAATATAAATTTATGGTTGCTATAATATTTTATTGATATTTAAAATAAGTAGAAGAGTTTTGGTTGAAATAAAAAGTCTTGGTTTCTAACCTTAATCCCTAAATGGTCGCATTAAATTGCAGTTTAAAAATTCAAATTGCTTATTGGCACCACTTTTTTGAAAAAGAAATGCTCGCCTTGTTTAATGACAGATAAAATGACATCATAATAAAGCCAATTACACTATTCTATAAAACTGGTGGCAATAAAACAAATCTGAATAATCTGAAAAAAAAGACACAGCCCGTGAATATGACGGGAGCGAGAATTAAGGTGTTAATTAATAGAATCATATTTGATTGAAAATAATATTTTACAAATATTTTACAAAATGTTTTACAAATAGCTGAGTCCACGCTATGTTTCAGGAACCTGAAAAGTTTTGTTTTAGCAGATCCCGAGCCCGATACGAAAAGTACGCAATAAAAAAGTGTTAATGTTATTTTGAAATTGTTTCCAGATTAATCTTGTCTTTTTAAAAAACCATCTTGCATAAAAATATGAACTAATCATAAATTTGTGCCCATGACAGCGTTTCGTGAGCTTCCTGTTGCTGAAAATCTGTTTCAAATAGCAAATGTTTTAATTACACCAAACTTTAGGCTGAAATCTACAAATGTCACAATTCGTGTCATTGTAGAGCTGTAGCAGAAGGATATGAGTTTTGTTTTCCGTCCCCCAAATAGAAAGCAATCACAGACAACGGATATCACACGGGTTTTATTATTGTAAAACGGATCTAAAAAAGATTGTTTTCTCCGCTCAACAACGCAAAATTTTCGAATACAAACACAAGGGCTTATTAAAAAAAATCGTTCTAACTGGGCCGTGGCACTAAACCTCTTTGATTTTAGGGGATGCCAAACTTGGTGAGCAAATTTTGCAAAGCTAATATTTAAAATCTAATTCGATTTTCTACAGATTATACTGCATATTTTGTGCTATTGGAGTCGGGAAGGATTAAACACAAATAATATAATCATCTAAATATGTATTTATATATCCATATCTGTATTTTAAGACATAGAACACGGTTAATTTTTTGTGATAGCATAGGAAGGGGGCATGTAATGAATATCAGGCCTTCGTCCTCTCTTTTGTTTCACCGAACCCTGGACATTCACAGACTCATTTTAAACACAAAAGCATGAAATTGGCAGATACGACAATTGAAGTGATTAGGAATTGAAAAGCTTCTTTTATTTATTCTATTTTTAAAGTATATAAATGCATTATCTTGAGTTATAAGCAATTGTTGTCTCTTGACGAACTTTATCGAGAGTCACTTCAGTAATTTCGGTTCAAAATGCCTACTTTGCCTGCATTTTCTGAAGGATGACCTGCCTTTATCGAAAAAGGGTATATGCTATTCGATTTCGCAGTTTCTCAATATCAACATCCAGCAATTTTCTGCGTTTTTTAATAAAAATTGTTTCAGGAATGTGTCAGAAAATAGGGAGTTTTAATTTGAGAACAGCTTTAATATTAAACAGAAAAAAATGACAGCTGTCTTGCTTCTTGCCGAAACTTTTGGTTTGTTTAAAAGGCCGAAATACATGCTTTTATTTCAGAAATTTTTCCATGTTTAAACTTTGAACCTTTCCATGTAAATTGAAAGTGGGTTTTTTTATCGGTTTGAATTAAGACACATATAATACGTAAATTTGTAAGTAAATTAGTTGACACTTTTTGCAAGGAAAAAAGTATACACAGATTTCTGAGACAAAGAACTTTTAAAGGATCTGTAAAAGAGCTTTATAGGAGAAAATGGCATTTTGTAATTAACAGGGCTCGGTGATATATATATCAATGGATGTATATATTTATATGGGTACATTTAAAAATCGAATAGCTTATCCTTCAGATATACAATATCTATCCGATATTTCTTTCAAAATGTCATGTTTGATATTTTCGATATTTTACATTTTATTCCAAAATTTGATATTTTCAGTGAAAACAAGTGTAAATGAATTTTTCGACTGTTATTAACGGTATTGTTCTGTAGTTATAGAACTTTTTCCCTGATAGTGACTTTTGCCACCCCCGCCTAAAAAAAACTTTACGTTTGAAGCTGAATTTTTAGTTGACAATAATTACGTCACACAATATGACTGACAACACTCATTAAAAGATAAAATATCTAATTTAGATAAGCTATTTACATCTTCATTTAAAATAACTTTTTCTGGTTTTGCGTTACCTCCATTTAAAATGCACAACAGGTTATGAGGTTGGAAAAGCGATAAAATTACAACTATGTTCCATTTTTTTTTAATTAAAACAAATTATTTTGTATTTGAAATTGTGGTTTATACAACAAAATTTTCTTAATACTAAATCTTACAGCTTTTTTTTTTTTTTTTTTTTTTTAAGCAAATTGTGTCTGTTTTCATTTAGCAGATCTACTATTTTGTTGCTTTAGAGAAACAAAAAGAAAAAAACACGCACATTTAGCATAATATTTTATTAAGTTTCCATGCTAACTGCAATATATTTTAATTTCTAATTCATATTAAGTCTGAAATTATTTATAATTATCAATAAGTTGACTATTTTGAAAATATCGAATAAATATAAAAAAACATCGGATATTTTTTATGTTGTTGAAACAAATCATGATATTTACGAACCCTGGTAATTAAAAAACTATGCCCTCTTTCTATCTTTTAATGTTAACTCATTAAAGCCGGTTGGCATGAAAAGTTGCCCTTGAAGTATTACGAAAATTTTAAATGTGAAAACCAGTATTTTAGTAGGAAAATTTTCATATTGCCTAATCTCAAACTTTGAGCGATTAAATGAGTTAAAATTAGAAAATGAAAAAAACTGGTGCCGAGGTATTAAAAGAAGTGTAAAATAAGCTCGTCCTTAATGGGTTAAACAAGTGCACAAACCCTTCAAAGCAGAGAAAAAACTCTTTCCGAACCTTTCCCACTGCGTTTTCGAGAGCATGGAAGCATTTGGAAAAAAAAGCAACTCATTCCGACCGACAAAATTTCGACTCTACTGCACCAGAATAGCAAATAATCGCTAGGGCGGCTCTATCCGACAGGTTTCAGCGATCAGACCACGCCAGAATCGATGACCAGGCCTGGAAAAACAGCTATCTTGTCCGGGGACAAATATCGTACATGAAGTGTGGCTCGACACAATGGTCTATTATCCAAACTACGGTCACCGTGCGATGACCGTTTGCACGAATTAATAAAAAATCTGTAAAGTAAGATGGACAGCTAAGGCAGCAAATAATATTTATAAATATTTCTTTTGAAATTTATCTGGTGTGAAATTTTAAATAATAGTGTATTTTATTCTTTTAAGTTTGACTGTTTACAGATAAATACAGTCGAACCCGGTTAAGACACGTTTCAAGGGAATGGACAAAAATCGCGTATTAAGCAGAATCGCGTATTAAACGTGATTTGTAAAATGCTGCAGGAACTTAGAGTATTTACACATGTAATCATCTAAATGAACTTTAGAGCTTTCATTTATATGTTTACGTTCGAAAATTGTGTCTTTTACGCATATTTACATTAAAATTAATTATATTCTACTTTAACTCATTGGTTTTTTTATACGACCGACTGGAATAATAACGGAAAATAAATATGTAATATTTTTTTTTTTTAATAATATGTACTTTTAAAAATGAGTACCATACCATTATAATTTGTTCTTCTTTTTAATATAAAAATAAAACACAAAAGAATTATCACCGCAGTCGTATTTGTTTAATCTGTAGGAGTTTCATTTTTTGTTGCCTATAATATGCATTATAAAACATACTAGTGACATAACGTAAATTTAAAAACTCACTAACAACAGGTATGATCATCTCTAAACATAATAATTTTCATCACTTATCTGAGTAACCTGAATTCATCTATATCTCTCTGCTACAGTAAAAACATACACGAAGGGAGAGTCAAAGAAGGTTAGGAGGCGGGATCAAAGAAGAATTGCAATGTTGATAATTTAGCGGGTTTTTGTTTAATTCAAATATCTACCATTATTTCCGATTAGTAATTTCGTCTTGAGTAATCTACTATTAAATAAAGTAAATAATACTATTTGGAAACAGTTTTTTTATCTGAATTAAAAAAAAAAATCCTCTAAATTGGCAACATTCGAAAAGAAAGAAGGAATTCGCATCTTGATTAATCAATTCGCGTCTTAAGCGTGATGTTTTTACCTCAATGGACTGAAAATTTATCGCGTATTAAGCGGGATCGCGTAATAACCGTTTGCGTCTTAAACGTGATATTTTTGCATTAGCCTTATGGGCAATGGTCAAGGGATCGGAAAAAATCCGCGTATTAAGCGGGATCGCGTATTAACCGTGAGCGTCTTAACCGGGTTCCACTGTATTAAATAACAAAGCTTACAATCTATATTATAAAGGACAAACATATCTGTGCGTAACGCATACGTCATTTTGCGAATGGCAACAGTTTGAAATTTGAAATGAAATTTTGGTTTTGCAATTTTCTTTACTGCAAAATTTTAAAATTTTAAACTTCTAAACATCGCACATTTTAAATATTTACACCGTCGTATATAGAAAAAAATGTACTTTTTAATGCAATTTGTTTGAAAGCTGTATCTCAATTTAATTTTGAGATATTAATTTTTTAATAGTTTTTAATACATTTTTGTAATTGTGGCAACTGGAGTACTCCATTTCTGTTGAAAGTCATGGAGAGTTGAAAGTAGAGGGAAAAAAATCACGGAGGAAAGAAAATAATATATTACCACTTTTATTGCCATTTTATCATAAAAACGGAAAAAAGAAATTGAAATTATAATGCGTGATATGTCAGCGATTTTTTAAGTTTACAAATATCGCACACTTTCAATTTTTACACCGTGAAATAGAGAAAATAATCTACTTTCAAATGCAATTTGTTTGAAAATTGCATCTTAATTGACTGAGTTATTACGGTTTTTAAAATAACTAGCCGCCCGTGCCGACCAGTTTGGTCTCCCTTAAATGTATGCTAGGCATTGTAGCATGTTACTTTTATTCCTAATTTAATTTACTTGCTCAATCCTTCGCCAAATCGGAAGATTCTGATAGAGAAATCAAGAACTCGGTATTTTTATGTTAATCGGGCACAGGTGATAAATCGCCAAACATTGTACCCGTCGCATTTTTTTTTTCATATTTCATTGATTTAGTTTAAAATATAATCCTTTCACTCATTTTAAAATGGATATCTTTAATTTAAACCTGAAACATTTCAAATTCATGAATTTCACTTAAGAAAAATTCTTAAAGAAAAGAATAAATACTATAAACCATTTAATTTCAACATCAAAGCATTGTTTTAATTTACCCCGCGAAAAATAAAAAATGCTGCTGGCGAGTTGAAAAATGCTATTGGCGAGAATTGCGCCCAGCTAACATAAAAGTACGAACCTTTTGCGATCATAGCAACTCTTATGTAGTTTTCTTCGAAAAAAATATTGTGATGAAATAGGTTGCCGAAAAATACATTGCCAAATTTCTTTTCTCGCCATGGACCTTTTTCTCTATTTCGCCAAGTACCTATACTGGAAAAATACCTTTATTTATTTATTTATTTATTGTATTTTAAATGAGATGAATAAAAGACGGCACAGATGTCATATACGCACCACGTTGGCGCGATTTTTTCTGACGCCATTGTCATATACGCACCGGGGTACATAACTGGCGCCAAAGTGTCGTTATTTTGCTTGATATGGTAACCCGGATGTTGTTTTTTATTTATTAATAAATTGTTTATTTACTTTTATTTTATTTTTTTAAATTATATAAATTGTTTTGTTCTATAATTATTAATTGAACTTTTTTTTATTTATTGTTATTTGCTTTTTAGAAATAATACACAATAACCAATGAGATGCGTTTCATTCAGGTGTTGCCATTAAACTCTTAGCAAATAATCGCGATTTATGTGCCACGTACAAAAGTTCAGCGTTTGTTTCCGTCTAATGTTCCATAACAAAATTAAAACTTCCTTTATAGAAAAATTAATAAAATAATGTAAATAAGAAACAAATTTAACAGACATGTGATTGAACCACACGCTTAAAGCACTGAAATGTTCGGAAAGACTGCTGTAAGTCGCAAAATCTTGGGCTAATAACTCCTGGCATGCGATGACATGTGAAAGTATCGCTTTTAATAAATTTTAAAACTTTATTTGATTGCATAATTGATGTTTTTCAGATAAAAATTATTTTTATGTTAGTCGGCAATCTAAAATATATATTACATGTAAAAAAATAATTACGATTTCAAAAAAAGAAAAAAAGAATGGTTTTCATTTATACTCTGTAACCCGAGGAGCTCGGGTTCGATCCCCTATCTATATTATAAAGGACAAACATATCTGTGCGTAACGCATACGTCATTTTGCGAATGGCAACAGTTTGAAATTTGAAATGAAATTTTGGTTTTGCAATTTTCTTTACTGCAAAATTTTAAAATTTTAAACTTCTAAACATCGCACATTTTAAATATTTACACCGTCGTATATAGAAAAAAAATGTACTTTTTAATGCAATTTGTTTGAAAGCTGTATCTCAATTTAATTTTGAGATATTAATTTTTTAATAGTTTTTAATACATTTTTGTAATTGTGGCAACTGGAGTACTCCATTTCTGTTGAAAGTCATGGAGAGTTGAAAGTAGAGGGAAAAAAATCACGGAGGAAAGAAAATAATATATTACTGTACCTTTTATTGCCATTTTATCATAAAAACGGAAAAAAGAAATTGAAATTATAATGCGTGATAGGTCAGCGATTTTTTAAGTTTACAAATATCGCACACTTTCAATTTTTACACCGTGAAATAGAGAAAATAATCTACTTTCAAATGCAATTTGTTTGAAAATTGCATCTTAATTGACTGAGTTATTACGGTTTTTAAAATAACTAGCCGCCCGTGCCGACCAGTTTGGTCTCCCTTAAATGTATGCTAGGCATTGTAGCATGTTACTTTTATTCCTAATTTAATTTACTTGCTCAATCCTTCGCCAAATCGGAAGATTCTGATAGAGAAATCAAGAACTCGGTATTTTTATGTTAATCGGGCACAGGTGATAAATCGCCAAACATTGTACCCGTCGCATTTTTTTTTTTCATATTTCATTGATTTAGTTTAAAATATAATCCTTTCACTCATTTTAAAATGGATATCTTTAATTTAAACCTGAAACATTTCAAATTCATGAATTTCACTTTTAAAAAATTCTTAAAGAAAAGAATAAATACTATAAACCATTTAATTTCAACATCAAAGCATTGTTTTAATTTACCCCTCGAAAAATAAAAAATGCTGCTGGCGAGTTAAAAAACGCTATTGGCGAGAATTGCGCCCAGCTAACATAAAAGTACGAACCTTTTGCGATCATAGCAACTCTTATGTAGTTTTCTTCGAAAAAAATATTTTGATGAAATAGGTTGCCAGAAAATACATTGCCAAATTTCTTTTCTCGCCATGGACCTTTTTCTCTATTTCGCCAAGTACCTATACTGGAAAAATACCTTTATTTATTTATTTATTTATTGTATTTTAAATGAGATGAATAAAAGACGGCACAGATGTCATATACGCACCACGTTGGCGCGATTTTTTCTGACGCCATTGTCATATACGCACCGGGGTACATAACTGGCACCAAAGTGTCGTTATTTTGCTTGATATGGTAACCCGGATGTTGTTGTTTATTTATTAATAAATTGTTTATTTACTTTTATTTTTTTTTAATTATATAAATTGTTTTGTTCTATAATTATTAATTGAACTTTTTTTTATTTATTGTTATTTGCTTTTTAGAAATAATACACAATAACCAATGAGATGCGTTTCATTCAGGTGTTGCCATTAAACTATTAGCAAATAATCGCGATTTATGTGCCACGTACAAAAGTTCAGCGTTTGTTTCCGTCTAATGTTCCATAACAAAATTAAAACTTCCTTTATAGAAAAATTAATAAAATAATGTAAATAAGAAACAAATTTAACAGACATGTGATTGAACCACACGCTTAAAGCACTGAAATGATCGGAAAGACTGCTGTAAGTCGCAAAATCTTGGGCTAATAACTCCTGGCATGCGATGACATGTGAAAGTATCGCTTTTAATAAATTTTAAAACTTTATTTGATTGCATAATTGATGTTTTTCAGATAAAAATTATTTTTTATGTTAGTCGGCAATCTAAAATATATATTACATGTAAAAAAATAATTACGATTTCAAAAAAAGAAAAAAAGAATGGTTTTCATTTATACTCTGTAACCCGAGGAGCTCGGGTTCGATCCCCTAGTAATTGTAATGTTTCAAATATTTTTTTTTCTGAGAATCCTCCACTTTTTCCAACAGTTAATTATAAAAATAATTATAATGTCCTTTTCTCAGCAAACTATTTATCATCAGTTAGATAAAACATCATATTTGCTCTAAATATAAATCACCATGATTTGGGATCCAGAATCTATCTAGGAAAATGTGAAATGTATTTCCGTTTTTAAGAACTAATATTAATGGTCACAATATCTTGTAATACTATGAATTTTCGCCATTAATCTGTATAATTTAGAATAGTTATAATTTTGTGGCTATGCCGCCCGAAATATATAGATTTCTTAAAATTGCATGAATTTTTGCACCGCTAACAACACGTTAAACGAACAGAGTGGAAAAGTTTCCAAGCCAGAATTCGAACCCGAGTCATTGTCTTGGTCATTCTTATATGTTGTCTTATGTGCTATTAATGTAGCCTTGCCAACATATAAGTTTCAGAGGTTCTCAGCTGGGTATTGTCCGAGTAGAGCATTGGTGCTCTTTTGCACCAATGCACCAAACAATGACCTGGTTTGAGTTCTGGTTTGTTAAGACAATATTCACTCTGTTACTTTTGCGTTTTGTTACCAATGCAAAAATTCATGCAATAAGATGCACCATTGCAAACATATGAGAGTGGAATAAGCCAGGCTGGGTATCGTCCGAAAAGCATCAGTTGGTGAAGCACTGTTGCGGAGTGCCAATGACCAGGATTCGATTCTTGACTTGGACACTTTTTCACTTTGTTGGTTTTACATCTCATTAGGAATGCAAAAATTCATGCAATAAAAAAATAAATAAATCATGTGATAAAATTATTTAAACTATCATTTACGCATCTGGAAATATAAAGAGTTTTCTTCGATATGTTAGGTAAAGAAATTGCGAATGCCATGATTTTCGTTATAGATTTACAGTAAATTCCGATTAATTGCGACGCGTAGGCTTGGCACAATTTGTTTTGATTAAGCAGATGTCCCAATTATGCAGCATAAATTTTACAATAATTTGAATTTTTGTTTGTTTGTTGTTAACATTTCGTCCAAATTAAACGGTGTCAAAAATAACCTAAATATACTATATTTTATTACATTTACATTTATACAAAAAGTTGCTGCCAATAAAATATTTGTGACATAAGGATCACAGTCACAAACATTAAGTCTTGTCTGAAAAGCATATCTTATCAGTAGCGCCAACTTTTCAAAAATATTGGGTGGGCTCAAAACATTTTGAGTAAAATAACACATGTAATTTTTTCCCTTAGTGTATGTGTGTGGAGAGAGAGGGGGAGGAGCGAATGGCCAAAGATATCTCGAAATTAAATCAGTTTTTTTCTAAGCAATTTTTTAAAGCAATTTATAATTTAATTATAATTTTATAAATAATTTTATTAAATTATATTCTTATAAGTTTTTTCAAATAAATACATTAATATTTATTTTAAACAACACTGTAATTGTTAACTATTGAAAGCGCAAAAAAAGCATAAATTTTACTCACCTAAGTGCTTCATCAATTCAAGACATTAAAACAGATGGTAAATATGCTGTAAATTTGTTTTTGTGAGAAATTTAACTATACATCCGTGAAGGGGTTTTCATTGCTCCTGTAAGTCTAACTTACGTACTCACTATTTTTAAAACAAATATATTTTTAGAACGTTAATAAAACAATATTTCCTTTTAGCGATTAAATAATTAAAAAATTAAATTACGAATTAAATCAATTCACATTGGGTGGCCGGAGAGATCAAAAGATTGGGTGGGGTGGGCTCGTAACCCAATAGCCCGTATAAGTTGGCGCTACTGTCTCGTATGAAAAACAAATTCTAATTCTAATTTGTTTTCAGTTCTTTGCTTAATTAATGATACCATTTTAATAATATTTCTTAACTTTAAATTAATTTTTGAACAGTTTTTGAAATATGCAGTAGCACTACGCCTTCGAGGAATAAAGTTTCCCTTTCAAGGGTGGGGTTTCACCGCATAAAATTTTGATTCAATGGGTATTTGCATTTTCTGTTCTGACGTTTAATAATAACTTTTCCATTTTTATAGCTTAAAAGTTTATATTTCAAAATTTATTGTCACAGTTTTAATTTTCATATGTACAGTCGTGGAAAAAAAAAAGTAAACACCCCCTACTAACTCCTCAACAAATCATCGTAGAAGAAAGTTACTGGTACCAAACGATTGGAAATAAAGTCTACTTTTAAAGGATGTATATAAAATTTTCTTAGGGGGTCATCTACATATTAAAATGAATCCAAACTTCATTTTTTTCAATAGCAATAACCAATTTTAACGAGATGTTTCAAATCTTCGGTTCAAACTATGCCTAGACACCAAATTTCAAGTCATTTGAATGATAAGTTTTTGAATTATAAACATTCAAAATTTAGTGCTTCTAATGTTAAATTACATTTTCATATTTTTATTTATATCTCCCGAAATTATGCTCCTAATGTGCTAATTTTTTTTGCAGTAATAATACTAATATACCCAAACATAAATAAGCTGAATTTGCAATTTTTATAATTTTATGATATGAATTCTGAAATTAATATTCGAAAAAATTATGAATTGCAACCTACAATTTTTTTTTATGGATTTAGATTTATTAAGTCTTGCTTTATGGAAATTCAAAAATTTCACATTTTTCTTCCAAGTAGTTTTCAAATTATGCTTAAAAAACGGCAAAATGATGGTTTAAGGGGCCGTCTATGATGGAAGTGAGTAGACATTTTGAAATTTATTCTGCTGTACTGTAATCAAACAGGTTTCATTGACGCTTAAACGTGCCTTGATCAAGAAGGCGGCTCTCTGGGTTAACAATCCAGTACGGAACTTCAATTTGGATACAGCCCTTAAAATACGCTTGTTTTAAAATAATTAATTTCTCGGAAACTTATGGTACAAATTGCATAAAAATTCGTCTTTAGGCTAATTGAAGGGTGTAGAGTTCATTTATGCTATCAGAATTGGGTACTGCTATTGCAAAAAATAAAGTTATGGTTCGTTTTAATATGTAGATGGCCCCCTAAGCATATTTTATATACATCATTTAAAAGTAGACTTTATTTCCAAGCGTTCGGTACCAGTAACTTTCTTCTACGATAATTTGTTGAGGAGTTAGAAGGGGGTGTTTACTTTTTTTTCCCACGACTGTACCTTGTATAATGCATTTTTTAATCATTATATTGCAATATTTTATTAGAGATGTAATGTAAAATAGAAAAGAATAAACTTTTAAAAAGTTTCTTTGAATTTCCGACTAAGCTGTTTTGGGAACCGGAGCAGACACTCACCACTATGCCTTTATAGTAATATTTGAGTTATTTATGATAGATTTCTGAGTATAAGTAATAAGACGGTTACTGTTCGGAAATCGTAGTGAACTCTGTCCGGGGCAGTTGTCTTGCATGCCCGAGGGGTAATCAAACTTAAACATGTGGGCACATGTATTAATTTTTAGACGATAATTATCTGTTCTGCACGACTTTTACCATTTCCCACTGAATACTAAGCACTGACACAAAAATGGCGGTTATCGCAGACGGATATATTTTAGTATTTGTATGCGCCCTTAAATTTTAATACCAATAATTTCTAAAAGTTTTTTCGGTTTCACTTTTCTCAGATTAAATAATTCGAAAAAAAACTTGTAAAAAATACTGGTGTGTAATTTCAGGGGGCAGTGCAAATTTTTAATTAAATCTGCCTACGACAACCGCCATTTTTCTGCCAGCGCTCAAGCCTAGTATTCAGGTGCCGATGACCTTTAAATTAATGACTGTGGGCTCAACTTAAAAGTTCAATCGCCTGCAGTTGATCACTAATGATATAGATAACTGGATGATAAATAATAACGCACCAGTTAGCCACTTAAGAGTCTACTTCAATCACACAAAGAAACGAGAATGCTTAAGTTAAGTCTATGGGGGCGTTATTTTCAAATTTCTCGCTTTGATGTAAGAAAAAAAAAATTAATGATTTTTTTGCATTTCATAGCTGAGGCTGATCTACAACCGGATTAGTTTTTACTTTTTCAATTTTGATTATAGTTTTACTGGGTTTTTTTTAATTTAGGATAGTTTCAATTTCAGAGCTGGTTCCAAAAGTGAAAATATTTTTTTTTAATCCGAAAGTAAAAAATGAGCTGGTTGTAGATCGGCCCCAGCTATCCTATGCAAAAAAATGCATTCAGCAAATTGAAAATAACACCCCCAAAGGATTAACATTGGCATTATCGTTTGTTCGCGTTACTGAAGTAGCCTACTCGCACCCGTGACTTTCACGGGCAGTGTAGGCCACTTTGTTTTATTCCGATTATTTGATTCTCGCCAGTTTTTTAAAATAGTGTAATTGGCTTTATTCTTGTATAATTTTATCTGCCATTAAATAAAGTTAGTTTTCTAAAAATATTTTCAGAAATAGGCCAAAGTGCAAACAAAGGGGTCAGAAATAAATAAACCTTTTATACATTTTGTTGATTTTCTACTTTTTGACCTAAAACTGCTTGAAGTTCCACGCAATATTATCTATTTTTTCATAATCCTTAACGAAAATTGATTGCTAACAACGACTCAGGTAGTGTATCGGCTGCACGGCGCGCACGCTAGGAAAGCCATACACGTAACTCGGGCCACATCATCAATTTTTTATTAAACTTTTTTTGAAAAAGTCTGCAAATGATAATAAATAACATGTAAAAAACCCGGACCTGAAATATTTATTTCCATTCCAGAAAAAAAGGAAAATACACATTTTTCGGCATTTTAGAGGAAAATCCCCGCTTACGGTTGGAAACAGTGTTCAGGGTCGCGGCGTTCGTAAAAATTTCTCACTTTACTACCACTATTTAAAAACGATATGTTTATTGAGTACAGGGTATTTAATAAAAGATGGGGGGGGGGGCACTTTAAGGGGTGATAGCACACATCCAATTTAACAACTTTCATCAAAGAAGACATGGTCGGAAATAAAACGCAATGCTGCTGGCTATAATTCAGATTTACTGATTGCCACCATTTTTTTTAAATAGCGAAATTAGCCTTATTTAGTGACATATTATATAAGGTGAAAACAAGGCGGATTATCAAATTTAAAAAACTGGTGGCTATCATAAAATTTGAATTTAAAAAAACCAGCCCACTTGCAACACTGGCTTGATCCATGCAGACGTTAAACCTCCATTCCTTTAGAGAGTTATCGGGAGAAGAATGACACTAATAGCATGCATTTGTGGTATGGGGAAGAAGAAGAACGCGAATGCAAAATTTCGCGTCTATTAATACATAAAAGCTGCTGATCCGAGTGTGCAACTGTCAATCGCAGTAAGAACGTAACGGAAGATGTTGCTTTTCACTAATAGGGAAAAGGCTGGTATGCATTTTATCTACGGTACTGCAGATGGAAATGGCTCACAGACTCAACGATTGTACGGAGAGGGGTTTCCCACCTTGCTTTTGTCACTTATTCGTTCTTTGCTTGTTTTTGCCTCGCATAACAACATATCCGGTGATGCCAGTGGGATTCAGATTTCTTGATTAGCACCACTTTTTTGAAATTGTAAAATTCGGCTTATTTAATGACATATTCATTAAAACTAAAACAATTGGAATTTTACTATTTCTTAAAAGTTGTGCCAATCAATAGATCTTAATTTAACACCTTGAATGCCAAGTCTATTTTGTCTGTCTTTCCGTTTGTGCCACGAAATAAGATTCCCTCTGCACAATCTAATTGTGTCAGTCACCAATGACTGACGCGGTCTAAATGGAAAGTTCAGTGTCAGTCACCGGTGACTGACGCGGCCTCAACATGTTAACATTTTGTGCTCTGATGAATGAATTTCTTCCCACTTACATTTAATCTCCAAATGTCACATTGGCACCGGAATATTCAACCAAATTTATTTGAAAATAGATTAATGCATTTTTTCGTGCATATTACAAGTCCAATCTTTTGTTTACAAAATACTGGTGCCAATGTGGCATTTCGGCATTTTGAAGAAATTCACACCCAGAGCTCAAAGGGTTAAAAAATAGCCCATTGGCAACACTGAATATCTCATTTGGCTGCCTCTAGCACTTTTGCGATTTAAGGATTAGATGCTGTATGTTACCTGACCGCTATTTTGCATTTCATGGCGATTTTTTGTTGACGGTGTTTGTGGATATGGTAACAATATTCTGGTAACCAGTTTTTTTGGGAGATCGTGTTTTGATGTGCATTCAGTAGATTGAATATGGCTTGCGATATCGTATTGTGATTCTGTCAATTATTTTTATGATAAATTTATTGGATGTATTTGATTGAATATGGATTCTGTAGTTCGTTTAAATGCTCTTGCTGAAGTATCTAAGAAATATGAGGAAATTTTGACGAATAAAGGAGTTTTTTTTTACAGTGCGTATTCATAAGCCTATTTTGGAAAATGACAATGATGCTAGCAGGTATTTCATGCTTGAGCTTTCAAGAAAGCAGGTGTCTGTTAAGGTATGTTGATAATTTTATGTATATTTTGTTGCCTTACGAGTTGAGATTGCTTCACATCGAGAACTGCGGAATCCAGCTAAGTTTTTTTCTGTTAATGAGTGCGAAGCGCTCATACAACGATTACTGATTGCCACTTTATCGAGTTTTGTTTATTATTTACATTTTATTTTCGTTAAGCCTAACATGCGTATAAATCGGTGCTTGGCGACATTTACTACTTGGCGGAAAAGGTGTTTTCACACCAAGAAAAATTCCAAGATGGCGGCCCTGGGAATTTATGACATCTGTTCCCGTTTTAATTCCGACCATACATTCTTTAATGAAAATTGTTTGTTTTGATGTGTACTATCAAGTCTAAAAGTTTTGCCCATCTTTTATGAAACACCCAGTATATAAATCGCAGTTGTTAAAAAAAACATTCCTCGCAGATTTTTTATTTGATAAACAGGCAGCAAGTCCAGAAAATTTTAGGAACGCTGCGAGGTCTGAGTGTTGCCAGTGGGCCACTTTTATTTATTTCAGATAATTAACTGGCATCACTTTTTTGAAATCGTACAATGCGTCTTATTTTCATCTTATTTAATGTGTCATTAATTAAGGCGATTTTACTATTTCAAAAAACTGGTGGCAAACAAGAAATCTCAATAAAAAAAAAAAAAGTAGCCCTCTGGCAACTCCGAATGGAAACTCTGACTGATGGTCATTCCTTTGCGGCGAATTTAGGGACATTAAAGTTTATATCTAGTATAGAATTCTATTTTTCAAAATAGTCTTCTATATATAAAAAAAGGTAACAATTTGTAAACGGGCCAAAAGATTTGGAAATGGACCAATGAAAATCTGCATAGATACCGCGATGCGCATCTGATCGCTCAGAGCTTTCTGCCTTTTCTTATCGGGAATTGTGCTTGGCGAATACCATGAAAGTAGAGAATTTAGATAGGATGGGCGGGGAAAGGGAAGAAACTTCTTCATTTCGATAAACTTCTGTTTTGGGCGGGGTTTGTAGTGTATATGGCAAAAGTGATTTTTACAGAAAGAAGATAATTTCCATTAACTAATGAGAAAGGGGAGGGTGTCATCTGCGTTTGGAATCTAAAAGTTGAATGCATACAAAATAAGGGATCGCGAAGCGATCCAGAATGGAAAAGCAAAACAATTACGTCTGTGGTTAGCTAGAAAATAGGGATTGCTGCGCGATACCGAAAGGAATTGCGAAGCGATTACGTGGGGGGCTGGTGAACGTAGCAATCAGGGGGCTGAGCCCCTTCGTTAAAAAAAAAAGAAAATTGTTTTTAGGCTAGGTTTTGCTCTAATACGTAAAATGCTGCAAATCTGTAAATTTTCATGGGCGGACGGGATAAAACTTTACTTTTACAAAGACTAGGCTATCCTACCCGAGTTCGCAATGCTCCAGAAAACAAAAGGAAATTTTTTTCTAACTCTAACAGTTTTTTTTTTCTAAAATTTAACATAGTTGTTTTTAGATTGGCCATTGAGACTAAGCAACATTTTCGTATAATAAAATATCAATAACGCATACAAATAATTTTTTGAAATTTATTAAAAGTGATAGTTTTGTATCATCTGTATGCTACGAGTTAATAGCCGGAGAAATCGCCAAAGAATAAACTACTTACTGCAGCATTATTGATTATGATATTTTAGGTGATTTAAGAGCGAAGTTTGATTACATGTTTGTTAAATTTGTGTTTTATTAACATTATATTACTGTATTGATTGATTAATGAAGTTTCAATCTCATTCTGTAACATAAACCTTAAACAAATGCTTTATTATTTATATTGCTTTAAATGCAAACGGATTAATCTTTTGTAATCCGACTGCAAGCGATAGTGGTAGATTTAATAATAATTCATACTTAATAATTATTTAACACTAGAACGCCCGGAAATTTTACCCAAGTTTCATAAAAATATTTCACACCAGAATTTTCATTTAAAATTATTTGACTGGTTTATTTAACGTAAATCTACGCTCTTAAAATTTAACTTACTTTGTAAAAGAATTTCTGGTTCCAATTGACATTTTATCATATGAGCGGAGTCGAATTGACTCCTTCCGGGCGTTCTAGTGTTAAGCAAGAACGAAACATCACGCATAGATTATAAAGTACTTTCCAAAACTTACAGGTCATTGTGAGAAATTTCATTTTTCCATGCAATGAAATCTATCATAGTCCGCTATACGAATATCACAGAAGTCTCTTGTGCATCTCTGTAACCGAAGATAAATGCTTCGCATTTCTAGATCGATTTAAAACAATTTGTAGCGCATATCATTGAACATTTTTAATTTCATTATGCTAGAGGTATTATTAAATCATTAATATGTAACCATTAATAAACCAGTAATATGTAATCATTAATAGTAAACGATTTTTCCATTATATTGTAATGCAATGGAATTAATTCTGCGCCCTTGTAAACTAACTATAAATGCTACTTATTCTGTACTCCAGATAAAGCTTATTTTACTAGATTAATTTTCATACAATTATTTTAATTGGTAAATAAATCATATGCGGTCTAAACTTGCAACTGGGCGAAAAATGTCCGTACCAGGATTCGAACCAAGGATCTCTAGAATCAAGCTGCCAACGCTCTGCCATCTGAGCCTATCTGAGTTGAATTTTGTGGATCTAATTCACCTAGCTAACCTTCTTAATTATAGCATTTGTCTGATATCTGAATCAGCTCCACTGAATATGCATTTACGAATTTGAATATTTATGTTAAAACTAATCTAGTGTAATTACGTATCCAGTATTTACTGAAGTTCCATTAACTTCGATTTAATCTGTTGATCTGATTCAGATATCAGACCAGAAGCTAAAATAAATAAGGTTAGCTGGATGAATTAGATCCGCCAGATTCATTCGGGATAGCTCAGATGGCAGAGCGTTGGTAGTTTGAGCCTAGAGATCCCTTGTTCGAATCCTGGTTCGGACATTTTACGCCCAGTAGGATATTTACATCTCAAAAAATATTTTAGCCTATCTTAATGGTGTATATGAATTTCATTATAAATGAATAATTGTAACATCTTTAAAATGTATCGCAAACGATTTGCCCCTGTAGACCATAATATATAAATTCTTTTGTGTGCCTCTGTAAACGGTCGAAAAATGTTAGACACTTTATTTTTGATGCCGAACATTCTATAAGAAACATGAATAACATGTAAACGTTTCATGGCAATCCGGGTAGTTACGGGAGTTAAAGCACAAAAAGACGGCAGACAGACAAATCGAATTCATAGACTTTTTAAATATACGACTAGTAATTTTTTCCAATTGAGTGAAAATATGTAAAGACCGGGAATCAAACTCAGAATTTCTGGTTTTAATTGTCAATGCTGTTCAAATTAGGATATCTGGACGATATCGCTTCCAACAGTGTTTTCACTCAGAAACCAAACCAAATATAAACAACCTTTCAAACAAATGTTCTTCATTCGATCCCTGCGCTTATTTTCACTCAGTTGATAAATATTACTACCTGTGTAATTCATTTTGGAATCAGTTGATTTTGTTAAAATATTTGAACTTTTCAGCTATGTTGGAAAGTGTCAAAAATCATAAATAATCAGTACATTAAGATGCAATTTTCAAACTTATTTACAAACTTATTATCAAAACAACTTATATTTGAAAGTACATTTTTTGCTCTATTCGACGATGTAAAAATTGAAATTATCTTATAAAATTCATGCCAAGATATTGTTTTATTTTATTTATTTTTATTGTATTTTGTCTTATTCATGTGTTTTTGGTGAAGTTTTAATTTCGTTATTTAAAATTAGCCGGCAACATGACGAAATATTTATAATATTTTAACTGCAAATGGTTATTATTCTTTAGAAATGGAACCTGCACGCACTGGAGATAGATTTTTAAAAAATCATGCTTGAAAAGTCTTTCAAAAGCCACAATAAATGAGTACATTTCGATACAGTTTTCAAAGAAATTTAATTTAAACTTACATTTTTTAAACTTAAATTTGCTTTCTACTTTAAAAATAGATCCTACGGCGCAGATTCGGCACAGCGTTCTCTAACCTTAAATCCATTCTAAGCTCTGTTCCCCATGGTTACCTCTCGTGGCCGGTGTTGTTTCGTTTATACATTAATGACATTCCTAGAGACCCTGACGTTGAATTGGGTATTTTTGCAGACGCCACAGCCATGCTACACAAACTTAAACATAGATTCCAAGTGTTCATTAAACTCCAAAACTATCTTGACAAATTTCGACCCGGTTAAAAAAGTGGAGAATTAAGTTAAATAAAGCTAGAAGTGCCGCCATGTTTATCACGAATCACAGATTCACCCCTGACACTAATCTTGATTTTAAATTAAAATTCTGTGGAAGTCTGATTATAATTACCTGGGTAATAACCTGGATTCTAAATTAACATGGAGTAAGCACGTCACCGAAACTCTGAATCGTGCTAATGCTGCTGTGTATTCCCTATACTACATATTGGCTTATCATAGCCCCTGTCGATTAAAAATAAATTGTTGATGTACAAATGTATGATTCGGCCGATCATAACTTATGGCCCGGCTGTTTATGGTAGCGCCACTAAAACTCATCTTCAAAAAATCAAAATATTCCAGAATAAACTTTTACATAAGTTTACTCAAGCGAAACGTTATGTTCGCAATGACGTCATTCATCATGACCTTAAAATACATATTTTTGGAGAAATTAAAAAACTTGCGATAAAGATTCACAGGTAATGAATCGCTCAGTAAAGAATCGTGCATTAACCCTTTCTGGGGCAAGGTACTTGTATTCGTAAAATGTTGAAATAATTTATCGACACCAATATTTACAAGAGAACTTATTTATAACAAGTAAAAGAATATTTTCACGTACTTAACAAAAGTGAAATGTTCATTATAAAATCCGGTGCCAATAAGGCAATTAGGGATTAAAATTATGTGATGCCGTCACGGCATCACCGTCCTTCAAGGGGATAAACTCTATACGTCTTTATGATGCAAGGGTGTGTAAAGGGCGAAAACGTCACTTGGCTATCTTGGGTTGGGAGGAATTTTATCCCCTGTTCAAAAACGTCGCGAAGAAATTCTTCTGGAGCGCAGAATTCCCCTGAAAATTCACTATTTCCCCAGTCTGAAAGAAATCTAGAATTGGTTTTTCACTGGCGGCTTTCAACCTTCTGTAAATATTCCTACAGTCGCGAATTCAACCTTTCTAATTTATTATTATTATTATCTTGTACTCTTAAATTTTTGTTAATTAGATTTAATTTAATAATTTAACACTTATTTGCAATTTTTTTTGTTTTTTCCGGACTGCGCTTTTCTGGTCCATGCTATTTTCATTATCTCATCAAACTAGCTCCAATCAAATTGCTTGCTGAGATCCACCAGTTACATCAAATTTCATTAGCTGAGGAGAACCTGCTCACGAGATCCCCGGCAAAATCTATTAAAGAACCAGTTTTTACCCCTCTGTTTCTGTCAATTTTTACCATTTTCAAAATTCACGTAGATGGTGACGGAAGGAGTGAAAGTGTGAAAGCGTGAAAGTGAAACACTCTCACTCCTTTCGTCACCATCTACGTGAATTTTGAAAATTAGACGTCAATAACAATCGTATTTCTTATATTCTCTGACGAAGACTATGATTTTTATAGTTGAAAGTACTAAGATATTAAAATAATTTAACATCTTTTTAATATTGCCTCATCTTTTAAGTAGTTTTGCACATAGTGTAAGTTTAAGTTTAACTTTTTAAAGATGAATTAAGCATTTCTATTTATTTATTTACTGATGTAAAGAAATCGATACACTTTCACTCCTTCCGTCACCATCTACGTGAATTTTGAAAATTAGACGCCAAAAACAATTGTATTTCTTATATTTCTCTGACGAAGACTATGTTTTTTATAGTTGAAAGTACTAAGGTATTAAAATAATTTAACATCTTTTTAATATTGTCTCATCTTTTAAGTAGTTTTGCACATAGTGTGAGTTTAAATTTAATTAGCTCCATTGTTGTAAATTAAGCATTTTAGCCTCATCCGAATCGTTACTGCGTCGTCAATATTTGTGACCTGAGATATAGATTGACTTTCAGAAGTTTTACTATCTACGTCCGTAACGACCACATTTTCTTTTTTTTCAGTGCGAACCTTTTATTCTCCATAACCTATCAAATCGAGGCAATTCATTTTGAATTTTAAATTAAGAGAAATGAAAAGAAATTGAATACGGGGAATGCGATTTTGGGTCTTAGCCGCATGTTAACGGATTTCGTAGCAGCCGCATGACTACGAGTAACAAATCAATGAAATCGAGAAAAATATAACAGGGTTTTGTACGGATCAGGATATTTTCCAGAAGATTTTCCAGTATTTTTTTTATAGAAAAAGAAATCTACCCTAAACTGGTGAAATTTCGCATTCTTATAAGGAGAGATTTTCTGTAAGAAAATAGCGGTGCAAAAGAATTTCCTGGTCGCAAAATCCCAGGAGTCGTACGAACCCTGATATAATGTCAAGTATGTATTACTTATATGTATGTATTCTTATGTATGTATGTTTATATTCAGACGCATGCATGTTTGTATTGAGAAATTTCCGTATTCGGATTTGTAGACGATTTCATAATTTAATGAGCGCTGTTTGATGCACAAATTCAACTATTTGGTAGCTGTCCCAATTTCAGAATTTTATTAATTTTTCTTTTTAATTCACCGTAGGTGAATGTGCTGCAAATGAAATGCAAGTGAACATTTTCCGTAACCTACCAAATCCATGCGATTCACTTTGAAGTTTAAATTAAGAGAAATAAACAGGGATGTAGTGGAGGGTATACGGTGGTATACGCCGTATACCTTCTGGATTTTTTTAAGGAACACCGTATATCCTTTGTTTCTCAAAAACGCTATAGTATATACACTGCAGGGTATACCCTCTGACTTGAGCGTATACTCTCTGCTTAGAGCGTATGTCATCTGCTTTTTTTACGACTACACCACTGGAAATAAAATGAAATCGAGTACGGAGAATACGATTTTGGATGTTAGTTGCATGATAAAAGATTCAGTATTAACCGCATGGCAAGGAATGATAATAAAAGAAGTCGAGAAAAATATATTGTTATGTATGTATTACTTATATGTATGTATTCTTATGTATGTTTTTATCCAGAGATATGCATGTTTGTATTAGGAAATTTCCGTAATTGGTTTGGTAGAAAATTTCATAATTTAGTGAGCGCTGTTTTATGTGCAAATAAAACTATTTGGTTGTGATCCCAATTACAGAAGTTTACTCATTTTTTTTAATTCGCCGTAAATGAATTTGTTGCAACTGACTGCAAACACTAAGCTAAAATGCGAAGAACCCGATTAGAGAAGAATCATCAGTGCTGAATTCCAGTGGAAATTTCGCCAAATTTGGCAGCTACAATTCGCTGCATTTATATCAACATATTTTTGGTCACTAAATTTGGCGAAATTTCGCGAAATGTCTCCAAGCTTGGCGAAAGTTTTGACGTTAATGTATATGAGTATATAGTTTTATGCTTATAATCAGAAAATGGATACAACAATGAAAGATAATTCGTGAGAAATCAACTTCACTAAAAGTCATAAATCATTCCGTGATTTTTTTCTTAACCTGTTTCCTAGATGTAGTGTACATTTTAAGAAATGTAAATATTTTTATATGTGTAACATTATACACAAAAGTTTCGAAAATGCCGGTTAAAAGAAAGAAATTGAGATGAAAAGAGTTATTCAGCGTAATTCTATGTGGAAAAGTCACATAAAAATAACCCAACTGCCTACGAGTAATTGCGCGAATAACGATATAATAATAACTCAGATGAACTAAAGTATCAAGTTTGATAGAGGAGTATAGCACATTACCCATGTGTGCGTGTTACATACGTGTTACAAACTTTTCCCTTATACCATATTAAATAAGTCTGGGCTATGCCAGACATGGAAGTCTTTGAAGGGGTTTTGAAGTTTTCTGATGTTAGCTCGATGGATCCAGTTCCAATTTCTGATTGTCTCAAAGATCGGAGCTACATTAAACAAATCAAAATCGCTCAACACATCCCCGGTGGTTATTCATTCTCTTTACCATAGACTCTCTTATTCAATAAATTCTCTTTATAATATTTTTAACATTTCTCAATTATTTTAAAGAACAACAAATCACGCTGCATGAAAATTTTGATAATTCTGACATCAGATTTACAGATGAGCAGTAGAAAATACTTTAGTTATGCACAGAATACCTTTCGTCATTGCAAATAAAAGTTACAATTTTCCCTAAGTCAACTTTTATTATTGGAAAACCAAGAGCTAGAAAAAGTAGGATAATCAAAGAAATTAGTAAAACAATCATAGAGCAGTTAGGATCAGAAGCTGTCATTCTTTTGGCACTAACAGGTACTGCTGCGTTTAATGTCGAAGAAAAGTTAATTTACTCAGTACTTTAAAAAAAAAGCGTGTTTTAAATAGTTCGCTGATTTAAAAAGTCAGGCAGAAAGAAATCTACAGCTCAGCATGGATACAGTATTATTTAATTTTATTGAAAAATTTTCAATTGTCGTCTTATTGCTGAACTTGAACAAAGATGTCGCTAAGGTACTTTGTTTAAATCCTTGGAGGTATTAGGTAGTTACATCGCGTAAAAGACATCCCTCTGTATAAGAGACATTCTATAAAAGACATTTTGGCTCTTCGCAGACAAAAATGCTTAGAGCTTTTGAAAATTGCTTCACATTAACAAACTCATTGAGACAAAATGACGATCAGCAAAGACAGTTTCGAAAGACTCTATATTCGCTTTGCGTGGGTCAAGTTTCAGACTACTCTCACCCCTTATGCAACGGTGGAAAACTACACTGCTTCCGGCTCAATTTGAATGACTTCAAGATGCTATATGTCTTTTTTCCAAAAACAAGCAAGCGAAAGAACATAATCAAGAAGTACTTCATAAATCAAAGTGGTCAATGACAAGAATGTTAGCAGACCACAATAATTAAAATTAAGATGTAGTGAAGATGATCACGTGTTTGGATTTCAGGCTGGACTTTTTTCAGCAGTTGGATGCAGAGTTATGTTACATACCAATATCTGGATGGAGTGGGGATTGATAAGTGGTGTACTGAGTACAGTAAAAGATACTGTCTATGACCCAAAATTTCAACCCCCTGGCTTGCCACAGGCTATAATGGTCCATTTTGTTGATTATCATGCCAAAAATTAGCATTTGAGCATTACCTGACGCAACGGATGACTGAATTAAACACTAGAAAATGAGAATTCAACGGATGTTATTTCAAATGTAATTTGGTACTATTAAACAGTAATCATGAAAATTAAACTTTTTTTAAAATTTTAAAATGTTATGTGCTAAGTTTATACGACATTTTTACATTTCGGCCTGACGGATACTAGTATGTAAAATTCTGCAAAGATAAAATCTTTTATGGATAGATGAACAAAACTTAACTTTTAAAATAACTAAGAAATCCAACAAGCGCTTCCGGGGTTACAGAACATAAAGGATTTTTTTTTCTAACCCTAATAAATTTTTTACATTTACTAAATTTTTATAGATTGCCCATAAACAACACGAAAAAGCATTTTCGAAAAACAAAATCAATAATGTACTTAAACAAAGTTTTGAAATTCATTAAATGTCATACTTTCGCATAATCCGTATCCCTTTAAGATCTAACCTACACAATTGTATAGGTGATCCTAAGGAAAAAGAAATTACATTTTCCTCTTTTTCCGTTATTTAAAGCCGAGCCTGAACTACACAATTGTATGGATCCCCAATTGACGTAGTCTGACATCGGTAATTTTTTTTTTTTTTCAGTCAAATATGATGCTATTAATTAGGGTTAAACCCCAAGACTTTAAATTTCTACCCTAACTCTTCAGGTCTTAAAAGGGTTTGCCAGGAGTAAATAGCCGATGAAATCGCCAAATATTTTACTTCTTATTGCAGCTTTGTTGATTCTCAAAATTTAGGTTGTTTAAACGCGAAATTTGATCAGATGTTTATTTGTGTTAAATTTTCATTATATTATTTTGTATTTTTTTTAAATTTATTGATGAAGTTTTAATCTCGTTCTGGAATATAGGAAGTAAAAAAACCATGAGCTATTTACGTTGTATTAATCCTTTGAGGGGCGGTGGGATATATTTTATCCCACATACGATTAATGAAGATTTGCACTGGAAACATTTTATGAAATTTTACTTTTCTAACTTTGGTGGAAAAAAATCGGAAAATTGCGTTTCCTTATTTTGAATTTTTTTTTCTAAATTTTCGGTGGGAATTCAGCATTACACAAACGTAATTGCTTGACCCTCAAGGGGATAAGCCTTTGAGGGGCAAGGAATTGTGTTTGTGTAATGTCAAATTCACACCGGAATCTGCAAAAAAAGGAAAAGCAATTTTTCAAATTTTTTTCCAGCAAAGTTAGAAAAATAAAATTTAATGAAATTTTTCTGCGACAAATCTTCATTAATCGTATATATCCCACCGCCTCTAAAGGGGCTAAGTGCAAACTTTTGTAATAGGGCCGCACCCGATAGATATAGATTTAGAAATAATTGATGCTTGAAAATGCTTTATACAAAAACGATAAATCATGCATGAGACATATATTATAAAGCAGTTTCCAACACAAACAGAATATAAATTATTTACCTCATGTTTACACATTCGTTTTAGAGCTGCCATACAATACTCCTAAATTACTACTGCTATGAAAAAAAGACTAGCGTCTACACCGCGCTCCTCACAACCGCTCTTATCACAAATGCACTTGCGAAATTCCCTATGCCTCCGAGAAAGTCCCTATATAAAGGGAAAATATGGTTTTTCTTTTTTATCTGAGGAAATGAGTTAAATAGATGATTTTTTTGCGTGTGTGTGCATGTTGTTATTGGTGAGGAGAGCAAAATGATTTTATATATAATTTTTTTTATAGGTTTGATAGTGGAATAAAATTTTTATATATTGAATCTGAATAAAATAAATAGATGAATGTAGAGGAATATTTCTGGATAAAAATGTTTTCCTTTAGATGTTATGAATATGATTTTTTTTTTTTTTTTTACTTATCAAATCTATGGTTGTTTCAGTATTTAAAGGAAAGAATAAATAGTATATGAACTTTACTTTTTAAAATGGCTTTCTTAGGTAAAGATAAGAAATCAGATCTTAAATATCTGACATTAGAGATCAGAGAATAAGCGACTAGCGAATTGCGTGTAATAGCTTTAAAAGGTTTAATAATTTTAAGTGTAGATCGACAGAATATTCATTATGTTTTAGGCCCAATTCGTTTTCGGCGAAAATGCTGTTGGAAATTCTGCCGAAACTACTTGTGTTTCAAAAATTTCGTTTGTTTCTTTGGAAATTTTCTACATTACTCATTGATTTGAGCTGCATCGGCTTAAATGAGACACTCTTTATTTATTGCTATGAGCTTCACTGTTTATAATTATCAGTCCTCAGAGACTCCAGATGTAAGTGCAAAATATAAAGCAAGAAATGCATGAATGACTAAACTTTGAACATGCTTCCCACGTGCTCATTAAAAGCTGAAAACTTAACAGTAATTATTTATTTATTCTTTTTTATGAACAGCAAATGTTACAGATTATTTTCTTTAACCCCTTGAGGGGCGGTGGGATATATTTTATCACACCTACGATTAATGAAGATTTACACCTGAAAAAAATTACGAAATTTTACTTTTCTAACTTTGGTGGAAAAGAGTCAAAACAGTCACGGGTTGGTGGAAAGCAGTCACGTAAATTGTTTCCTTATTTTGAAACAATTTTTTTTTTAATTTTCCGGTGGGAATTCAGCTTTACACAAACGCAATTGCTTGCCCCTCAAGGGGTTAAATAAAGAATTTTAAAAAAAAGAAAAACTATCGGATTTTCTTTCTGTCATGTTATCGATTTGCATACATTTTATTTAATTTGGTACTATGATGCAAACAAAACATTAACATAAATTTTACTTATTATTTTTGGATAGCTTGACACAAAAGATAACACAATCGATTGAAATGAATACATTTCAATGTATGATATAGGCTCAGTGAAAATGTGATATATTTAACAGTGTACTGGAAAATAAAAAATATCTTTTGGATGTGAAAATGTATTTAAAAAGACAAACTAAAAGTAATTTTAAAGTAATTTTAAAGTCCTATAAATTCGCAACTCAAATTTTTCTATCATCTCATTTAAAACCCATATTTTGAATTTATGAGGGACGTGAATGAGAAAGCATTAGTGAATAAATTGTATATATATGAATTGATGTTGAAAATACTGTTTGCACTTGTGAATATAAATAGAAAAAAGAAAATGATGATATATTTTTCTTTTAATTAATAGCACAGGTTATCCAAATTTTGATATCATTATTTTTAAGACTTATATATAAAATTTTTAGAGCCATAAGGTAAAGTGCTGTGACACAAAAGTTTAACCCATTGAGGGTTTTTGCGCTCATTGTAATTACCAATAAAAATTGTAAATGGAGAAATCCACGTTTCCCATTTTTACGTTCTTCTATCTTTACAAAAAGAAATTCGTTGAATTCGGGAAAATTTTCGACTTCTGGTTTTCGATGGATTTATACGTTTTAGAACATCCTGAACACGATTAATGGTTTTTAGAAAATGTCTATCTTCACTCTGTCTGTAAGTCTGTCTGTATGTGACACATTTTTTGACCACTCTATCTCAATAACTAACACAGAAAATGACACAAACCTATAGATTCAGTTAGACCTTGATATAAAATGGTGCTAATTAGTGATTGGTGCACATCGTCCAACAGGTGTGGCTTTGCTCTGCTGATTTTTTCACGATTTCAGCAATAACTCTATCAAGAACTGATGTACGGAATTTAAGGTACTTTTCGGTTAGCCGGGCGCCAGTGTTTTATATACATATTTATATACATACATATATGTAAATATACATATATATGCATATACATATATTGCATATAAACACATATAGATATATGTAAATATATATCTATAAATACATACATTTATATATACATATATATGTATATATGACACTGGCGCCCGGCTAACCGAAAAGTACCGAATTTAATAAAATTTTAGATTCAGTTAAACCTTGATAAAAACTAGCTTGATTAGTTTTTGGTGTATATCGCGCAACAGGTGGCCCTGCTGTGCTAAAGAATTAATGCACGGACTTTCATCAAACTTTATATTCAGTTAGACGTTGATGTAAGCTGTTACTGGATTAGCTTTTGGTGTAAATAGCACAAGAGGTGGCGCTGCTATGCTGAATTTTTCACGATTTTCGCAAAAGCTATATCTCAATAACCAAATCACGCAATTTTATCAAACTCAGTATTCTGTAACATTTTCACGTAAATTGATCCTTATTAGAATTAGGTGTATATTAAACAACAGGTGTTGATTTTATATACTTTGGGTTGGAATTTTGGTTGCGGACATCTAAGAGAGCGAGTTTCGAAATTCAATGATTTGTTTGAAGCAATGCGATACTTATATCTTCTTATTAAATACATCCAATTAAACGAGCCTATATACCTTTACATCATTACGCCATCACATAATTTTAATCCGTATTTGCCTCATTGGCACCAGAATTTTTTAATGAAAATTTCACTTTTATTAAGCACGCGAAAATATTCTTTTACTTGTGTACAAATAAATTTTCTTGTAAATACTGGTGTCAGTCAAATATTTCAACATTTTACGAATACAAGTACGTTGCCCCTGAAAGGGTTAAAGCTGAAAGTAAACAACAATAGCATCGTATGAGCCAGAGCGCCGTGCTGGGAAATTTCTCGGGTGTATTTGTGTAAGAGCCATTGTGAGGGAGCGCAGTGTAGACGCTAGTTGTCGTAAAAGGGGAGGGATTCCAAAATTTGCAAAATTTTGATAACTTTATATACGTATGGGCCTTAAATGGAACCCTTTGAGTTTTGATGGGTGAATATCTTCCCACTTAATTTTAATTTCAAATGTTGGCACCGGAATATTCAACCAAATTTATTTCAAAATAGATTGTACCAATGCAGTTCATCAAGAGTTCCTACAGGAGTCGCTATGCTTCTGTTTATCTCTATCGGATTAGTAGGATCGAATGAGTCAGAGTGCTTCTGTGTTTAAGCAGCATTGAATTCCTTACGAATTCTAGAGCATTGGGATGGTAGAGTTAGCCAGGGATCGTGGGGAAAGATGGAAAAGGCCCCAGAGCCATACATTTTTTTCTATATATAAATTAGTTAAATCCAAAAATAAAAAGGATAGGAATCGAAAACGTTAATAAAAATAGAAGCTGGCACAAAAAATAATGAATTTTGAAAGAAAAACAGCAAGGATTTGACGGCTAACTTCGTCAGCCAATGAGGAAGCGAAGTGCAGCGAATCAAAACTGCCTAAAAAGATCAATAAAGAAATAGGAGGATGATAGTAACTTCAGATCACGTGACTATCGGGTCGGGATGGGAGCATCTCAGTTGGATTTGACGGCAAACTTCAGCAGCCAATGAGGAAGCGTGTTGCAACGAATCAAATTCCTTCGTTCAAAAAGAGATGAAGGAGGTGACCGGGGGTTGGGGGGATACTGAAAAATCAGAAAGAAACATGAAAACAAGGTAATTTTTGATAGAAAGTGGATGTTTAACGTTGCCAAATGCTTAGGCAGGGGCGATGTCGAAAAAATAGAATGAAATAAGAGAATAGAGTTTAAAATAAAGGGAAAAATATTAATAACATGGTTAGAATTTGGAAAAACCTCATCGATGCGTTTAAGGTGGTTCTTGCCTCCCTCTTTTGGAAGGTGGTGCGAAACCGTCATCTCGACTAAGGATGACAAGCGGTCTTTTTTTACCTACAGAATTGTTAATACTGTAAGTCTTAATTGACCGCAACGCTTCGTTGGGTATCAGAATACGATCTCTGTGGAAATTTTGCACAAGTTTTTTAATAACTTGCGAAATAGGTCGAATATTGAGATCATTGTGAATGACATCGTTCCGGACAAACGAGGTTGCATTTACAGCCTATCTTAGAATAGTATTTTGCAGAGTTTGAAGTTTTTGCATCTTAGTTTCGCAGACAGATCCCCAAACCACTGACCCGTAAGTCATGGTGGATTTGATAAAGGATTTATTCAGAATAGATTGCTGCAATTTTTTTCTTGCATATTATATCACGAATCTTTTCTTTACAAAATACTGGTGCCAATGTGTTTATTGGGCAAATTTGTAGAAATTCACCCCCTTAGCTCAATGGGTTAAAGAGCAATCTTGCGGTTAAATTAAATAAAGCTATATCTCCGAAATTTGAGATAATCAAGTTTAAAAGTTGTCTTTTAAGAATTGCTTACACATTGATCAACTGATATGTTGCTAATCTCATCTAGGTTAATTATATGAATTGTTCTATGCAATTTGTTTTAAAATCCAGGAAAACAGTTGATGTTTATGTGTTCATCTGAAAAACGAGTATTTCGAAGATTTAAGAATAGTACATCCTGTTATAAAAATATAGTTAATCGTGGAAAATCTTGAAAACAGTTATTATGGAAAAAAATGGCTTGATAATAAATAAATAACTAAAAACAGACAAACAACTTAAATGAGCGGAAAAATTAAATAACATTTTATTCCAAATGTCAGTTTAAAAAAAACAGATCATTAATCCTTAAATACGCGATTTTTTATTTTGTTTCGAAAAAATTATATGTTATTCTCTGAAAGGTTTATTACACAGGGAAAATAACGAAAAAAATCAGAGATACATTTTTCATATAATACGTCAAAATTTTCTTCTGATGCACATCTGCAATACAAGTAAAAACTACTGTCGTGTGGCTATTTTACGCTAAAATATTGCAAATTATTAAATATTTTTATAAGTATGACTCTAAATTCCTTATTTTATACAATTATTTATTTTATAAAACTGAACCTTTAACCCTTTAATTCCCATGATAGTATACATTCTAAAAATTACGTTGTTCATAGAATCTGACTTTACACCAGAAAGTTTCAATGGTTAATTTCGCTTTATTTAAATACGGAATGTCTGTTATTAATTAACAGCAAATATTGCTATTTTAATTTTCTGCTATGAATTAGGTATATACGTATTAAAAAAATCTGTTAAATTCAAAACACTGTTATTTGCATATATGCAAATCTGCGCACTAATGGTCAAATTAAAAAAAAAATACTGCCGAAATGTTACGTATCTATCGGCTTATCTTTCATTAGTACTACTACACATTTTCATAAGGGAGAATGCTATTTCTTGAGACGCTTCAGATTCAGGATTTTGGAGCCGTTTCCTTCTAATATTTATTTACTACTAGCAAATCCCGCGGCTTTGCTCGCGTAATATTTGAAATATGCCAAGTGATATTTATATGTCTAATTTTTATTAAAAGGTACTAACTAAATTTTTATTTTATTAAAAGGTAATACTTCATTTTATTAAAAGGTTTTTTTTTATTAAAAGGTGCTTATTACTTTTAGGAATAATTCAAAAATTACTATTTAAAAAACAGTTTGATTAAACATCATTATTACACTCCATTAAGCAGAAATGAGACTTAAATTAATAAAATTAAATAAAACTAAATAAATGATAATTTAGAAAATATTTTGAAACTTTTATGCTCAATTAATACGCTCATTTCAGTATTCATTTGAAGTTTTGAATTTTTTAGAAACCATTTTCTTACATCTTAAAATTAACCATCATGTCAAATTCCAAGTCCTACCCCCTCTCTCAACATAAAGGGCTATGTTGAAACAGGAACTGTCACCATTAATTTGCCAACATTAATTTTGAAATCGGTTTGTTATTTCCTAATATTCCACAGAAACGTAATTTAAAAAACTTTTAAAGCCCTTTTTTAGAACGTTTGTTGTTCCTGTGAATCCCAGGAGGTAGAATCACCGGCATAAAATATAGCATGTGTAGGATAAGAGACTGTTACCATTGATTCGCAACTATTACTTTCATAATCGGTTTATATTCCCTGAAATTGCATAGAATCGTAATTTAGAACTTTAATAGAATGCTTTTCGCACCTCCCCTTCGCTTCACCCCTTTTTAATTCGAATTTATTTTCGACGTTCCTTCGAGGGCATTTATATTTTATAAGTAACTACCATGTCATATTTAATGTTTCTAGCCTTTTCAGTATCACAGAAATCGCATTTTAGAAAGTTTTTAGCTCCTGCAACCCTCTGGTGGTAGTGGAACAGACATAAAATATAGCTTGTGTTTGAGCAGGTTCTATCACCAAAATTTGTCATCATTATTTTTTAAATCCGTATTGTAATTTATAAGTTTGCTTAAAAATTGTAATTTATAACGCTTTTCACTCACTTCATTTTTTTAAATTTGGAATTTTTCTTTTGACTGTTCTTAGAAAGCAGTTGCATCTTGTAAGTAAATACCATGCCATACTTCAAAGTGTTAGACCCCTCAATTGTGCAAAAAACGCAAATTAGAACATGTTTTGCTTTTGCAACCCTCAGATGGTAGTGACAGCAACATAAAATATAACCTATGTTATAGCAGGGACTGTCACCATTGATTTGCAACCATTACTTTTGAAATAGCTTTGGTATTTCCTTAGATTGAGTAGAAATCGCAATTTAGAACGTTTTTAGGACGCTTTTCGCGCATTTTCACCCCTTTTTAAATTTCCAATTTTTTCGAAACTGTTCTTAAAGATAATTTATATCTAATAAATATGTACCTTGCCTAATTTTAAGTTGCTAGCCCCTACCGATCACAAAAATCGAAATTTAGAACGCTTTTTTGCTCCTGCAACGTCTTGGTGATAGTGATACCGACATAAAATAGCGTCTATGTTAGAGCAGAGGCTGTCAGCATCAATTTCCTACCATTACGTTTGAAATCAGATTCATTCTTCCTGAGATATTGCCGACAAATCGGAATTTAGAACGTTTTTAGGACGCTTTTCGCGCATTTTGCTCCTGCATCTCCTCTGGGGTAGTGGAAACAGACATAAAATATAGCCTATCTTGGAGAAAGAGGTGTCACCATCATTTTTACACCATTATATTTGAAATCGGTTCAGTACTTCCTAAGATTGCACAGAAATCGCAATTTAGGACGTTTTTTTACAACGCTTTTTGCGCATTTTGACCCCTTTTTAAATTTCGATTTTTTTAGGAAATGTCCTTAGAGATCATTGATATCTTATACCTAACTACCATTCCAAATTTCACGATTCTAGGCCCTTCCGTAACGCAAAAGCCGCAATTTAGAACGTTATTCTCCTGCACCCCCTTTGGGGTAGTGGCACCGACTTAAAACATCGCCTATGTTGGAGCAAGGGTTGTAACCATCATTTTGACGCCATTATTTTTTTAGATCGGTTTGGTATTTCCTGAGATTGTGTAGAAACCACCATTAGAACGTTTTTTAGAACGCTTTTCGCGCATTTTCACCCCTTTTAAATTTCGAATTGTTTAAGAACTGTTCTTAGAAATCCTTTATATCTAATAAGTAGCTAATATTTCAAATTTCATATTTCTAGGCCCTTCGGTAACGCAAAATTCGCATTTTTAGAACGTTTTTTGCTCCTGCACCCCCTTTCGGGTAGTGGCACCGACATAAAACATAGCCTATGTTGGAGCAAGGGTTTTCACCGTCATTTTGATACCAATATTTTGACACCATTATTTTTTAAATCGGTTTCGTATTTCCTGAGATTGTGTAGAAACCACCATTTAGAACGTTTTTTAGAACGATTTTCGCGCACTTTCACTCCTTTCAAATTTCGAATTGTTTAAGAACTGTTCTTATAGATCCTTTATATCTAATAAATAGATAATACTTCAAATTTTATATTTCTAGGACCTTCAGTAACACATAAATCGCATTTTTAGAACGTTTTTTGCTCCTGCATCCCCTTTGGGGTAGTGACACCGACATAAAACATAGCCTATCTTGGAGCAAGCGTTGTCACCATCATTTTGACACCAATAATTTTTAAATCTGTTTTGTATTTCCTGAGATTGTGTAGAAACTACCATTTAGAACGTTTTTTAGAACGCTTTTTGTGCATTTTCACCCCTTTTTAATTTCGAATTGTTTAAGGACTGTTCTTAGACATCATTTATATCTTATAAGTAACTAATATTCAAAATTTCATATTTTGGGCCTTCAGTAACGCTAAAATCGCATTTTTAGAACGTTTTTTGCTCCTACACCCCCTTTGGGGTAGTGCCACCGACATAAAACATAGCCTATCTTGGAGCAAGCGTTGTCACCATCATTTTGACACCAATATTTTTTAAATCGGTTTCGTATTTCCTCAGATTGTGTAGAAACCACCATTAGAACGTTTTTTAGAACGCTTTTCGCGCATTTTCACCCCTTTTAAATTTCGAATTGTTTAAGAACTGTTCTTAGAAATCCTTTATATCTAATAAGTAGCTAATATTTCAAATTTCATATTTCTAGGCCCTTCGGTAACGCAAAATTCGCATTTTTAGAACGTTTTTTGCTCCTGCACCCCCTTTCGGGTAGTGGCACCGACATAAAACATAGCCTATGTTGGAGCAAGGGTTTTCACCGTCATTTTGATACCAATATTTTGACACCATTATTTTTTAAATCGGTTTGGTATTTCCTGAGATTGTGTAGAAACCACCATTTAGAACGTTTTTTAGAACGATTTTCGCGCATTTTCACTCCTTTCAAATTTCGAATTGTTTAAGAACTGTTCTTATAGATCCTTTATATCTAATAAGTAGATAATATTTCAAATTTTATATTTCTAGGACCTTCAGTAACACATAAATCGCATTTTTAGAACGTTTTTTGCTCCTGCATCCCCTTTGGGGTAGTGACACCGACATAAAACATAGCCTATCTTGGAGCAAGCGTTGTCACCATCATTTTGACACCAATATTTTTTAAATCTGTTTGGTATTTCCTGAGATTGTGTAGAAACTACCATTTAGAACGTTTTTTAGAACGCTTTTTGTGCATTTTCACCCCTTTTTAATTTCGAATTGTTTAAGAACTGTTCTTAGACATCATTTATATCTTATAAGTAACTAATATTCAAAATTTCATATTTCTAGGGCCTTCAGTAACGCTAAAATCGCATTTTTAGAACGTTTTTTGCTCCTACACCCCCTTTGGGGTAGTGCCACCGACATAAAACATAGCCTATCTTGGAGCAAGCGTTGTCACCATCATTTTGACACCAATATTTTTTAAATCGGTTTGGTATTTCCTGAGATTGCGTAGAAATTACCATTTAGAACGTTTTTTAGAACGCTTTTTGTGCATTTTCAACCCTTTTAAATTTCGAAATGTTTAAGAACTGTTCTTAGACATGATTTATATCTTATAAGTAACTAATATTCAAAATTTCATATTTCTAAGCCCTTCAGTAACGCTAAAATCGCATTTTTAGAACGTTTTTTGCTCCTACACCCCCTTTGGTGTTGTGGCACCGACATAAGATATAGCCTATGTTCTAAGTTGGACTAACACCATCATTTTGATACCATTACTTTTGGAATCGGTTCGGTAGTTCCAGAGCTTATCTCCGACAAATAAACAATTTTTTCCTCTTTATAATAGGAGTATAGATATACGAACTTTCTTATATAATTTACCGGTGTCATTCCAATATATCGTTTTTTTAAGTGCATCTTGGGGAAAAAAAGGCGAAATTTCCTGAAATTACAAATTAAAATATTACTAAATACTTTATTAAGAATCCATATAAATAATTTTTATGTTATAAGATTGATTTCAAAGAAATTTCTGAAGCTAATTAAATGATCATCGCAGATGTTGTTTTGTTAGATTTTCTTGGCAGCCATATCAAGATCAACCCTTTCGAGGAAAAGTACTTCTGTTACTAAAATGTTGTGATTGGATAACACTAAGATTTTTCAATAAATGTATTTAAATATGTGAAATCTTTTCTTCATATACACAGTTGCGCATCCAGGGTGGGGGTTTTGATGCACTGGATACCACTTTTTTTCTAAGAGTTTTCTTCTTTTTTATTTTATCGAAAAAGTTTTGCAATTAAATTATACGAATTTTACTGTATTAAAATAGTGGTATGTTGAGCTTCAAAACACCTACTCTGGCTGCGTCACTGATATACATTGCAAAATCAAAATATGATTCAAAAATTCTTGTGGCAGATAACACCCCACAGCTTTTCAAGTGGTTATTTGGTATTTTACTGCTATCTAGCCTAAATTTATAATTTTTTACTAAACTAATTAACTATTTATAATAAAAAAAAAGGTAAAATAAATTTTAAGAAAAAGAAACAACGTATAAAGGCACAAATAAAATGTGTTTAAAAGCATACAGCTGTTTCAAAACCTCTAAGGTTTCCTCATCAGTGCTTAAAATAAAAGTTAATTAAAACTAAAACATTGTGTAAAAAAGGGGAGGGGAGGTGGATAGAGAGTTAGAAAAGTGTACCTTTCAGCTCTACTGCCAACGGTGAAATGTGACATACGGCTGACAAACAGCTACGGAGTTGATCTCACGCGCATATTCAGGGAGACCAATCAAAATCACCCAATTGCTCTGGAAGAGTCCAAACTTTGAAGGAGAAAAAGGGGGAAAGGGAGTGGAGAGAATTATAGAAAATTAAACCATATCTTTGAAAAATTGACCGTACTGGATAAATCGTTAACTAAACTGTTTGAATTTTTCCGTATGTTATAAGCTTCCCAGAAGTCCAGATCATAGATTGAAGTATATTTCTGTATTATGGAGGCTTCGGAAAATTTAAAATTATGGTTGTTGGACCAGCAGTGGTTGGCAGTAGCGGAACGTTTAATATCATAATTTTTAACGCAAGTTTTATGCTCCCCCAAACGGATCTTAAAGGCACGCTTCGTTTGACCCATGTACATTTTGTTGCATTCGCAAGATATCCTGTAAATACCCCAATTTGAAAAACTATCAATTGGATGTTTCAGATTTGTGAATTGAATTTTATTAAAAGGAGTATAAACTACTTTAAAGTCAAATTTTGACAAGCTTTTAGAAATTTGATGGCTTATTTTCGGAAAATATGGGAGTATAATTAAATTTTCATTACCGACAGTATTAGACCTGGATTTTGTGCGTTTACTTAGTTTGTTATGAATGGAATCGACGATTTCAGCTTTTTCAGCTTTTTCAGCGACGATTTTTCAATCGATTGCATTCATACCAAAGTAAACGTACAAAATCCAGGGCTAATACTGCCGGTAATGAAAATTTAATTATACTGCCATATTTTCCGAAAATAAGCCATCAAATTTCTAAAATCTTGTCAAAATTTGACTTTAAAGTAGTTTATACTCCTTTTAATAAAATTCAATTCACAAATCTGAAACATCCAATTGATAGTTTTTCAAATTGGGGTATTTACAGGATATCTTGCGAATGCAACAAAATGTACATTGGTCACACGAAGCGTGCCTTTAAGATCCGTTTGGTGGAGCATAAAACTTGCGTTAAAAATTGTGATTTTAAACGTTCTGCTATTGCCAACCACTGCTAGTCCAACAACCATAATTTTAAATTTTCCGAAGCCTCCATAATACAAAAATGTACTTTAATCTGTGATCTGGACTTCTGGGAAGCTTATCACATATGGAAAAATTCAAACAGTTTAGTTAACACTAGAACGGCGGCGAGGGCTCACTTTGACCCTTGCCGAATGAATACATGTCGATTCGAACCAGAATTTGTTTTATAATATAAGATTTATATATGCTGCACAAAAATAACTTAAATAAGTATGTTAAATAGTTTTAAGTAAAATTTCTGATGTGAAATATTTTTTATAAAACTTGAGCAAAATTTCCCGCCGTTCTAGTGTTAACGATTTAACCAGTACGCCCAATTTTTCAAAGATATGGTTTAATTTTCTATAATTCTCTCCACTCCCTCCCCCCTTTTTCTCCTTCTAAGTTTGGACTCTTCTAGAGCAATTGGGTGATTTTGATTGGTCTCCCTGAATATGCGCGTGAGATCAACTCCGTAGCTGTTAGTCAGCCGTATGTCGCATTTCACCGTTGGCAGTAGAGCTGAAAGGTACGCTTTTCCGACTCTCTGTCCACCTCCCTCCCTTTTTACACAATGTTTTAGTTTTAATTTAACTTTTATTTTAAGCACTGATGAGGAAACCTTAGAGGTTTTGAAACAGCTGTATGCTTTTAAACACATTTTATTTGTGCCTTTATACGTTGCTTCTTTTTCTTAATATATTGGCACAAAGTACAATCCTTCCCCACTTTTTAAAATTAAAATTTCAAAAATATTATAGTCGAATTAGAGTGCACTTAAAAGAAACAGCTATAATTTTCTGACTGAAACATTCTACATACAGTTTTGAAAACGGTTCTTTGAATTCCCAAGGAGAAGGGTAACAATAATGTTTGCCTAATATTTCTTCTTCAGATTCGGAATGCTTCTGCGATTAATTAGGTTGTAATATTATTCTCCGATTAGATAAAGAAAAAATATTTCTTTTCGTTTCTTTTGTAGATTGTTATATTAGAAAAGTTAAATATGGTATTAACCCTCTGTCTACCAGAAGGGTCCAATGGACCCGACATGTACATTCAAAATATTTATTCAAACCAGAAATTTCTTCAAAACAAACTAAATTTATAAATCAGACAATAATAAGTTAAATAAACAAATTAAATAGTTTTAAGTAAAAATTCTGGTGTGGAATGTTTTTATAAAACTTGAGTAAAATTTTCGGTAGTTCTAGGGTTAATGTTTCAGTTCGTTGGAAGAGAAGAATATTCTACTTTTCATTCTAATTAAGCAATATCTGTTTCAATATTTCAAGAAAAATAACTATATACTTGTTGCTTTGTAATTCGGGTTCCTGCAGATAGATAGTCGAAAAAAAAACACTCCTTTGCACGTCCTATTAGATTAATTGTACGAATATTCCAAACGAGCAGAAATCCATAATGATAAATACAAATAAATAGCTTCAAGCATGCTAAGTCGCATAGCTTTCAGCTATGGTTCAGCTGCAAACAGACACATAAAACGCTATAAAATAACAGAAAAATATTTAAAATACACATTAAAAGGGTGAAATGAACATCTACACAATGTGAAACATCTAAAAAGATACTGGTATAAAACTTCTTACTTTTGGTATAAAATGACTCACTGCAAAATAAATTTCTGTTTCTAACATAATAGGAATTCCAACTGTGAGTCCCGAGGAGCCTTTTTCGTAGGATAAGCATTTAAAATCACTAACCAGTCATTCACAACTGATTCAATTCTGCTCTTCCTGCACCCTGCAGATTGCGTCTTTTTTAAACGCAATTGCGCAATTATGAAAATTTCCGATTAACCTCTTGATTAGGACGGTTTCATATTCTCTCCTGTCATAATTTAAAAAATATATATATATTTGGGGTAAATTTCTTTTGAAAGTAGAAGTTTGGCAGGATTCATTTTTTAACAAGTGGTGCAAATAGAATAGAAAATATTGTTTAGGAGGACATATGCCCCAACCCAGTGTATAAATTTTAACAATATCCCTTTACATAAAGAACCCTTGCACTACCGTTGATGTTCTAGATGGTATAATGTCGGCAGAAGGTCACTCCACTGTGCTTGAAACAATTGTCCGACTCCTGAAACCGCCAATTAGAAATATTCTTTCAAACAATCCGCGAATCAATTGAAATGCTATGGAGCCCCTTTCATGTGAGATAATTAAATGAAAGATTTGTTATATTGACCCCTTCTAAGGACAGCCACGCCCCAGTCACTACATTCCCTATTTTGGAACTCACAAAACAATTTATTCATAAATATACAAATTACTAAAAACTAAAAAATACACCAAATCAATAAAGAGAATAATGCAATAGTAGAGGTAGTAACACAATAATGTGTGACGTGATTTTGCACACCTTTCTATTCATTCCTACGAAGGAATGAATTTACTTTTGTAATTTTTGAAGAATTATGTATACTTCTCCCAAACAAAATTTCTGAATCTTAAACCTCTCGCTGCGTAATTTTTTTATCAAAATTGTTTCAAAAATTGCGCATTTTTCATTACATATTTCAAATCTATATATATTTTAGAGTTTAAATATGTAAACATTTTTTGTAAAAGAGTTTTTTTTTTATCCCAAACTTGAATCAATAATTAAACATTTAAATCAGGATAAATCAGGGCTGTCACAGGAGATTATTCTTATATTCTTTCACCACTATTTTAAGAAAATCAATTTTGCAGTATATTTCTCTTGTAGATGTTATTAAAGTCTATATGGAATTTTTTGTATTTAAAAAGGTGAATTAAAAAATAGTCGCCAGTGGAAAAAATGAATCCCCGAGGAAATCTCGGGTTGCGCAAATTTTGCTACATTTAAGTAGCCCAAGGAAATCTTGGGTTGCGCAGCGAGAGGGTTAATCGGACGACATAGTGGATTGCTTTAAAATAATCTTCAATAAACTCTGACTTCTTGTAATACGTGATTACCAACGGGGCAAACTTCCAGGAGTAAAAAAGAATAGACATGCTTGACTTATTCATAACACAAACTTTGCATGAATTAGGCGTTTAAATAAAGCAAACATTTCTAATAAATTTACACGTGGAAGTTTAACCGGCGGTATTCAGGACCCGACTAACTTATGTAATCAAGAACGTCAATGCCACGCCCATTTAGAGTTCAAAATACACAAAATGCTGAATTTTTCTTAGCGCTTCCACTGTGATAATATCGTTACACTTCGATATCCTAACTATAAACATCGATATCTACTGCAAAAAATTCTTTATCCTATTGTTTTTTTAAGCCAGAGCTGAAACGTATTACTCAAGCGAACGCCTTCGACTGTGAATCATCTTTTTCACCTGTGTATTTTTACTTGCCTAAAAAGTTTACAGGGCTCGCAGAGTTACTAAATTTTCACACTTTGCTACCACTATTTTAAAATGACAATCTTTATTGTATAATTCTATTATAGATCTTAAAGGAATCTACCATGAAGAAGTTTTATTTAAAATACTGGTAGAAAAGTGTGAAAATTTTAGGAACGCTGCGAGTGCTGTATAATCTTTCGAGACAAAACATAGGTATATATTACGTCATCAAGTATGAAACTTGTTATTACAAAAGGGCAAGATTTTCAACGGTGCAAACTTCCATCAGTAAAAAATAATGGAAATTTATGTGTTAATCATGACAGTATTTTTTCATGAATATGAAAAAATACTTGATGAAGTTTGCATACGATGAAAATTTATTTTAAGATTTACTAGTGGAAGATTGCCCCGTACTAAATCTGGCCTATTTGTAATCACAAGTTTCTTACTTCATGACCTGATATATCATACATTTGACTATATTTTATTCGACTTTTTGAAAATTTGAATTACATACAAATCTCGGGATATTTTTATTCAAAATGTTTAATCCTGGAAAATCTTAATTAATAATGTTTAAATAAGAGGACAGGGATTCTATTGGTTTCGTCGAAAATTGCCGATCAACAGTAATTCATGTAAATAGCAACGGAATGTCTTAATATGTTTTAAAAAAGATGTTTAAAAAAGAATATATTTATAATTAACTTCACAAATGAGTCACTAGATCCATATTAGAATATCTGAAATTATATTATTTGAAATGAAATAAAGTGTGACCCAGCCAGTAGTGGATAAAAAAAGGTCGGTGCCACGGGGTTTTTATTATCTTTCCTTTCGTTTAAGTTTAGAAGTAAACTCACATTATTGTTAAAATCTTTAATAATGTCCTATAATGGGCAAAAGTGAAATCTGCAGAAATTAAATAGCAACAAAATTATAAGTAAATAGTTTCTTTAATTGCCATATTCTCAGCAGTTGATCAATCGAAGAAATCAGTCGAAAATTCAAAAAACAATCTTTAAAATATCATGCTTGAGCTGTGATTAACAATAATTCATATAAAACTATTATTTGAATAAGACAGATGGAAGTGGGATATTTTAACTTACCGTAATTGTCTCCAACTAATCAAAAACTACATTTTTACATTTTCTAATAAAAAAATTCATAAAGCGGCTTCTCTTAAACCAGGCTGTTGACAACAATGTGACAACTGGTGCTCCGACATTCAAACAAAAATATTATGTCTAGTGCCGAGTGTAAACCGCCTGAAATGGTGCAATATTTCAAACATTTGTTCAAGTACTAGAAGGGTATCAACTACTGGCGGGGTCACCCTAGTTTACTTTAAGTGCTTTGTCTTAAAATGAGATTTATTTTAAATGTTGAACGCAAGATACCTCTGGAACTACACGATTATTTTTACATGATATTTTTATATGATATACTTTTTTTTAAATATCTCGAGTATAAAAAGAACCTAAACATGTCTATGGTTTGTACATAAAAAAAAAATCCATTGTTAAATTGCAAAAGGTTTTTTTATCTAAAATATAAGGCATTTCAGTTATAAGCAGTGGTGTAGTCGTAAAAAAAGGTATACGTTCTAAGCAGAGGGTACACGCTCAAAACAGAGGGTGTACCCTAGTGTATATATACTATAGCTTTCTTGAGAAACAGATGGTATACGGTGTTCCTTTAAAAAATCCAGAGAGTGTACAGCGTATACCCTCCACTACATCCCTGGTTATAAGATATTAGATAAAATCTCAAAATCTATGTAGATTGCATCAAAATATAAGCTCACCAAGAATGCAAATTAATAAATGATCGTTTTCAATATTTTCAAATAAACGGCTTTAAAGTATTATTTTAAGCAGTGGTTACACAGGTATCACTTGATATGTTTCAAGTCATTTCTAGCGTAATCATAAGAATTCCTTTGTCCACTTTCTTTTATAATTCAAGGAAACAGTTGAACTTTCATATACATGTTTTGATCATTAACCCTTTATCTATTGGCGGTATACTTATAAGTACCATTAAAATAACTTGTTATAAAATTCATTTAATACATCGAGCAGTTGTAATAAAATTTAGAATGAGTTATAGTTACATTACTTTATCCTCTTCCAAAAGCACAAAAATATTTTTTTAAAAGGATGATTTCTTTTGCCTTTCCATCTTTTCAGATTTCTTGGCGTTGGGGGGGGGGGGGGTTCTATTCGGAAATATTTCTTATTTCTGTTGTAATAACATTATATTTTTTTATATTTCCAGATTCTAAAAAATACTAAGAAAATATTTAAAATAAAAGATTTGAGTGTGGTTATAAATATTGCACAAAATCCATATGAATTCAATTTTAACTAATCCTTCAGTCCTTCTAAAATCCTTCTAAAATTTATTAAATGATAATGTAAATCTTCTAGTGTAGTTTAAACAATTCACGAAAAATATTTTAGAAGGTAAACATTTTCACGTATTCATAATTTCGTACATAAAGTGTTAACCACTTAACCTTTTGAAGGGCACTGGTATATTATATATACCACTTAATTTTTATTCCCAAATGCCACATTGGCACCATATTTTAGGAATTAAGTTTTGCTTTATATAATGTACGCGAAGAGAATGTTTTCCCTAGTTTCATATCAATTTGTTCCTAAATACCGGTGTTAGTCAGCATTTTGACATTTTACCAACATAAGTACTTTGACCCTGAAAGGGTTAACTGACATTTTTTTTTTTTGACATCATAAACTAAAAACAGGGAACCAACACTACTTTATAAGTAAAAAATATTTGCATTAAATAATCGAGAAAAGTCTGCCATTTAAAGAACCGAAGATTTCAGGTAAAAATTAGTGGTGTGGAAAAGCTTTTAGTAACGAAGCAAGTTAACTTTTCTTTCCCGAACTCTGTTCGGGCAAAACAATTATGTGGTTAAAAATGAAATATTTTGAGGATTTAACCTTTTTTCGGGTAATGGTAATATACTTACCACTTAAGTTTTCTTGAAATCTGTTCGATTCACGATTTTTATTAAAATAGTTTGTTTTTATAATGCACTTTAGATAACACTGTTTCACACCTTTAAATAAATCTGTTCTGGTGGGAGGGAATCTTTTCACCATTTCAGCCACAGTGTTGACTTGCCCGATAAATGGTTAAGAACTGACCCGTTGTGCAAAAGAATTTTTAAATGCAAATATTCAATCAATTCTTATGGAATAAAATGTTTGGGAAAAAGATAAAAAAAATATAACAGACAAGCAACCTAAATCATTGTAAGCAACTTAAATCATTGTAAAGATAATCATTTATTATAAACTTAATTTAAAAATCTATCGCGTCATGTAATCTAGTAAAAGATACCGTCGTTAAGGTTTGCCAATTTGGCCTTTTTTTAATTCTGAAAATGGGAAATCATACTCGAAATTCCGAAAGAAAATTGTTTTCTTATTACAATTGTAAATTTCTTATCATTAATATTAAACTAAGCGTAAATTTTTATTTGAAGTTTCTGGTAAAAATTCAGAATTTCTGAGTTTAAAAGGTCGCCAACCTGGCATACCTGCAGCCGAAGACGCTCACATAAAAAGCGAAATCTGACATCTTTCGACTATTCACACTGTCATTGAAGACAACAAGATTTCATGAGAGACGAATCTAGAGTGGGAGATCTGTTCCGGATGAAAGATTTTATTTTTTTAGTAGGTAGTTTGCTTTGAAATTTACCCGGTGTAAATTAAATTTTCTTTTAAAATTTGAATTCTTTAACCCTTTGAGGGGCAAGTAATTGTGTTTCCGTGATGTCTAATCCACACCGGAATCTGCAAAAAAGCATATTGCAAAATAAGGAAAATCAATTTTACGACTTTTTTTCATCAAAGTTAGAAAAGTAAACAATAAAAAAAAAAAATCTGGTGAAAATCTTCATTTATCGTAGGTGGGATAAAATATATCTCACCGCCCATCAAGGGGTTAAATTGTTTAAGAATCAATTGAAATACATTGAGCATTTTCACAAGGTATTTCATTCACAAGGCTTTTCATTTTTGTAAGAAAAATAAGTAAGTATTCTTCACAATATTTTAAACTCGAAATCATTTTCAGACAATCATTTTTAATGATGTGAAAGAATGAATTGAAATATATGGAATGGGGCTCTTAACACTAGAAATACTGGAAATTTGAGTCAAGTTTTATAAAAATATTTCACACCAGAATTTTGGTTTAAAATAGTTCAATTTTACTATTTAGCATTTTTCTTCTTTGTATCTTTTAAACTTATTTCATAATCAAATTTCTGGTTTGAATCGAAACATATTCATATGGTAGTGATAGTGTTAAAACAACTTTGCACTGGCAGCTAAGAACCACTCCACTGTTTAACCTCCTTCATTCGCATCTATACTGTAAGAAGAAAGAGGCCAAAATATCGGGCCTGTACTAAGCGCCTTTTTCTGGCAGCGCCATCAATTGTTGCTATTTAACTAAAATGGGACATCGCAGTAAAAAATTCCAGACACTTTACATAAACCTCGTGCAAGATTTCCTTTAATAACTGTCACCAATTGCAGGTAATTGAATTTTAAAATCAGTCAGCGCATTTTAGGACTCTGTATATATATAAATATATATATATATATATATATATATATATCAGTGGACCTGTGCGACAGCTACGAGCTGAAGTCTAATAGTTTTTTTAGTTTTTAGCAATATCTAATATTTTTTAGATTCAGGTTGAAACTTTTAAAGCAAAATAAAAGATAAAAATATCAGTAATCAACATTAATCAAGCCAGAATATCATCTCATTTATTCCATCAAAGTTACGATAAATAATAATCGAAGACAGTAAAAGGCGTGCGCAAGAAAAAAAATTACACTCATATTTTAACAATATTAAAGGTTGAGATCACCGCTTCAGAAAAACACGGAACAAGAAAAATTAAATTGAAAATTTATCATTATAATGTACAATTTAAAGTAATAAAACAAAACATAGCGTTTAGACTGTGCATGTAATACTAATGCTTTGGTATATCTATGGTATCTATTCTTCTAAACATTTTCTATTTTAATTTTTGCTTTTTAATCATAATTACAAAATAAACCCGTCCGTAGACGTCACATTTTATCTGTTTTGTACTATTTTTTTTTATAATGGCTGCTGAGAAAGGTATAATGCGTTATCGTTCGTATATTGAAGCACTCAAATGAATTCCCTTTACTACCTGAAAACGATAACTGCGGTTTCAATTGTGTTATACATCTTTAGGCTAACTGAAATCTGTTATACATACTTGATGACCTCCCGATTTTTTTAATACCAATATTTTTATGCAGAAATACTTGTTTTATTTAATCGCGCAATATTTGCAATTAAATGAAGCGAACATTTTTATAAGAATTTACTGGTATTCAAAGAATCGGGAGGCTGGCAATTAGGGTTATATCGTCGGTACCATGTCAAAATACCCAATGTGAAAACAGTGGGCTACTTTTTTAAAACTCACATTTCTTGTTTGGAACTACTTTTTTGAAATAGTAAAATTCGCCTTATTTAATAACAAATAAATTAGGACGAAAACAAGGGGAATTTTACCATTTCAGAAAAGTGGTGTCAATAAAGAAATCTGACTTTATAAAAAATAGCCCACTTTTTTCACATTGGATAGTTTGACATGGTATCGATGATATTACATGCCACATATTAATAATATTAATCATCGTACACACGCCTTCGAAAAAGAATTCCTAATCCCTTTAAAAGAAATTTTATCCCTTAGCAATAAAAATGATATAAAATGGAATAACACTTTAACCCCTTGGGGACGAGCGGCACGTATACGTGCCGCATGAAACTCTCAGAATCCTTGTTTTTCCTCACCAGTAAAACTTTACTGTAAAATTTGCCTTATTTAATCAGCGCATTTTATCGATTCAAGAACACACAAATTTCTGTTTTTGAAAAACGGTGACAAAAGATTAAAAATTTCGTAAAAGCCCCTCGTCCCGAAGGGGTTAATTGTTTTCTAATCATCATTGGCATTTACTTTAAGTTTAATAACTAGATGGGCATACATTATTTCTTCGAGCAAATGAAAACACAAATAGCAATTTCAATTGAACAGTGATAACTCAGTTAATGAAAATAATTCGTTCGGAATCATTTCAATCAAAAATCATATCAATTTTGCAGCTATGATTCTCGCTGTTTATTCTGGAATGAAAAGTAATATCTTTCATATTTAAATACTTTAATAAAGATAAAAGTGTCACTAAAAAGCAAATTCAAATTAATAACGCATCTGAAATAATTAAAATAAAATAAAATAAAATACTGGATTATTTCAAAGAATTATTTTTTTTATTTCTGTCAATTAATTAGGATACAAATATAAATACAAGTAAAATAGCCTTAATTTATGCCCACTATTAACTATACTAGGGGTGGCCAACTGTGGCACGCTGGACACCACTAAAAGTTTATAGTAATCATTGCCTTATCTAATCATCGAATCTCTGCGATTCAAAAAGTCGATTAATTTTTTATAAAATTAGTAGTATCCGGTGTGCCACTGTTGGCCACCCACGAACTATACCTTAAAATATGTATTCGAAACAACCTTAAAAATATATACTAAAACACAATTATTTTCTTGAAAGACGTCTATTTCAATAAAAACATATTAAAAATATTAAAGTTGACATGTTTCGACTCATTCACTGAGTCATCTTCAGAATATGCAAAAACCACATATATAATGCACATAAAAATTGCAAATACTCTACACATTTTTTATGTGTATGACCCAGAGAAAATTTATTCTCAGATGTAAGGAGCATATTGCAGGTATAAGCTTTAACAGAGGAAATGAAGCTTTTGTCAAGACTGAATAAAAAAGAGAATTTTAACATCCTATTTAACGAGGGTAGATTGATTTATAGGTCTAATTTTGATTTACAGTTTTTTATAAGGGAGTCAACTGAAATTTATTTCAGGGGTGCAAAGGTTTGTAAAGATACGTTATCTTTTCACACCTCGAGTATTTGGTTAGAGTATTAAAAACTTTAGGAATCGGTACATAAAGGGAGCAATTTACGATATTGGAAATATAGAGGGCAGTGTATGATAACTTTTAAATAGATGAGTAATTCCGGTTTTTATGTGCATTGTATTTGTGGTTTTGTGTAGTCTGATGATGACTCAATGAATGAGTTGAAACATGTCAGTTTTAATGCTTAAACTGTGTTTTTATTGAAATGGATGTCTTTTATTCAAATAACGGTGTTTTAGTATATATTTTGAAAGTTGTTTGGAATATGCATTCTATGGGATAATTAGGATACTTTGTATATATTTTAGAATAATAGCTTTATTGATGGGGGAATATTAGGATACATAATTATCTTTTGTTATTTTTTTTGTACTGTTTGTTTTGTTATTTGTTTTATCAATAAGTTAGTTCATCGTAGAAAAATAATTTAAAGAATCTAGAAAGACCATTATATTTTTAACCAAAAAAAAGGCTCTTTGCACATAGATGCGAAAATATCAAAGCTTACCACTTATTTATTATAAACCAGAAATACTAAATGGTGCGTCTTATTGTTATTAATATAAAAAAGGACTGCTCGTCAATTGTGGACTTTAAGATTTGGTCAAGAGATCGCGGTCACCAAAGCGTGACTGCCGGTTACAAATGTGTTCAATATTGCCTGTCATGTATGAGAACTTCCCAATTCTCCTCGCTAGCGATGTGCGTGGAATGCATTCGTATTTTTAAAATGTCTCCACGAGAAATTAATATTTTTAACTTTTGTTTTCTATGTATTCTTTTTAAAGGATGTCTCTTTTTTTCTTACTTGCCAAAATATTTCTAAATATGTACTTAATTTTATTTGAAGTGTTAAAATTAAACATACAACTCGTCATATTTTATGACATTAAATATAATTTTAGCGATAGATTTTAGAAACATTTTGGCAATTAAGAAAAATAACCGAAATCCTTTTAGAAGAGTACCAAAGAAAAAAGTTTAAAATATTACTTTCTTGAGAAAATATTTTAACTATACGAATGTATTTTACGCCAAAAGATATTACCGTCTAATCTAAAGAAAATTGGAGAAATTACTGACTAAGAGCGTTTAGTTTTATAGTATTCTTTTTATATCATTAGATTTGAGTCGGTCTCGGACTTAACGTGAAAATTTTATTTAAACACAAACTGAAGCAAATCATAAAACTTCCTAATTGAAAAAAAATGAATATTGTCCAAATTTCTTAAGGAGTTTTAAAATCCTTTAAAAGTCAGTTTAAAGGAAATAAAATTGTTATTGACGGGATCAAATAGAAAGATTTTATCTCATTATGAGACATTTGAAGAGTAAATGTTATTATCATAAATCACTTGTCTATTCTGGTCTTCTGTTTAGAGATCTTTCCGAGAAATACTGGAAGACGAAACTCATACTTTCCTGCTATAGTTGTACAATGACAGGAATTGTGACATTTGCAGGTTTTTGCCAGTGGCTAGGTGTAATAACACATTTGCTATTTTAAACAGATTTTCAGGAAGATAAAACACACAAACTTTGTTATGAACCAGTACTTGGATTAATACTCATTCTTACGCAACATGATTTTTTAAAAATGCAAATTTAATCTCGAAACAATTTCAATACGTTATTAACCTATAAATGCATAATGATGCATATCTGCATCACTTTTTATTTAACTCTTTGCAACCACTATATTTATATAGAAATATTGATGCTGTAAAAACAACAACAAAAAAAAAGTACAAAAATATGCTATTTAATAAACTTAAAAATATATCTTAAAATTTCTGGTGTCTAATCTTTAATATAAAAATTAAAAAACGCTGTTCTAAAAGATTAATTTGGGCATTTAAGTGCTAAATTTTACAAAATAAAAAAATACATAAAATAAGGTGTTTAGAATAACACTTATTAAAATATTTACGTATTTGCAATATTTTAGTTATTACTGTAGTTTTTACTTATATTGCAGATGTGCAACACAAGAAAATGTTGACGTATTACACGAAAAATGTATCTCTGATTTTTTTCATTTTTTTCCTGTGTAATAAACCTTTCTGAGAATCATACATAATTTTTTGAAACAAAATAAAAAATCATGCATTTAAGGGTTAACAATTTTATACTGCCTACTTCCGTATCAGGTTCAAACACTGTTCAAAAAAAAAAAAAAATCGCGCTTCCAAAACAGAGTCTGAACCCTCTCTAGACCTTACCTCGTAAAGGTCTGTTAATATTTCGTTGGCCGTTTTCGTGTTGCCAGTCCGCTGCATTCCATGTGTAGATTGTTCTATTGCTAACATTTTTATGAAATAGTAATATTCGCTATATTTGATGACAGTTTTGAAAAAGTGAAAATAATTTGAACTGTTCCATCTTAAATAAAATGATAGAAATTAGACAATCTTGATTTTTAAAATGTAGCGCAACAGTCAACACCGGACTGACCGCGAGTACAATAGTGTTTATAAAACAAAACGCTTATAATGAAGGGTTTACCGTTTCCTTAGTTCCACCTACGTAAATGTTGTAGTATAAAATATACCATTTCAGTTAAAAATTTTATCCGGAACAACACTCATAATATAGAATTCAGCCATAATTGTTGTTTATACTTGATCAATTATTTCGAGGATCTTTCAAAGGGAGGTTAGCGTTCATAGCCTCGAATAGTAGGTCATCATGGGAATTTTGCTTCTTTTATACCAATAATATAGTAACACAGGAACTAAATTAATAAATTAGTTTTTATAAATTTTGCTATAAAAATTCAATTTCAAAGTGAGTCGACAATCATTATTTTGCAATTTACCTATAAACATTTTTTTAATGAGGTGTGTTACAATATGTCATTAAACAAATTGCTCTGTTGGAATATTTTTATTCCACGTCAAATTGACTAAGCTAAATTTAAATAAAATTAATTTTTATTTCTCAATTTAAATATTTTTATTATTTTTAAAGACATTAAAAAAACACCAGGCTTAATTCAATCTCGGAGAGCGATTAAAACTAGCAAAAGCCATGCTTTGTTAGAATTCGCGAAGCATTATTTAATAAGACAAATATTTGAAAGTAACCATATTTTTTGCATTTTTTAAAATTAAAAATGTTATTTTATGTTTTGGCGTATTTTAACTTTAGAAATGTAAATTCAGTCAAATAACTAAGAATTATCACGGAATTTTTAATTTATGATATAACGAATTTAACAATTAATTTTATTTGTTTACTATTCTTTTGTTGTCAATTTACAAAAAAAAAAATAATAATAATAAATCATAATATAATTCTTTTAACATACGTAAGCATCGTCTTCGTAAATGATTTCACATAATAATAATAAACTGTGTATTGGAATTCTTAACACTGAAAAATACTTTTATAATTGAATGTAAATAATTCAATTTTCACAAATTTTAATTCATTGAAAAAATTCTATAATTTTCATAAAAAAGGGTACTCTAAAAATTTCATAAAAGAAATCGTGAAATTATTTAATTAATCATGATTCTATCTATAATGACTAACTCCATGATTTATTTTTTTCTTCTGAAAATATACGTGTTTCATTTTTTATTTGCAAAAAATGCGTCCGTAATGGAAAAAAAAATTAATTAAAATAATAAATTTTTTAAGGTTAATCTGTAAAAAATAATATTGTGCAAATCTACAGGTCATAATTTATTTTTAAGTCAAAATACTGAATAGTTCTTTTGTAAAGTGTACGACAAAATGTAATTTTTGTAGCCTAGTACAGGATTCGCTTCTCTCATCCTAATAATCAGTGCAAAATGAAGTACATGTTTTAAAACTGTTAATCAAGAGCACTTTAAAAATTCTCATGCAGAATCATAATATCCCGACACAGGGTTGTTAGTTTAGACTACACTTTATTCAGATATTTCGAATTCACACCAGAAATAAAGTATAGTATTTTATGATTTAACCAAAGAGGGAATATCAACAAAGTAAATTTTCTTCTTTCGTAATTTTCGGTATGAATTTGAAATTTCTGATCAAAATGGGAGTCCAAACTGGCAACCCTGTTCCGAAAGGAGCATTTCCATCAAGATTTATGCATTTTTAGTAAATTTAACTCGAATATTATTTTAAAACTAAAATAGTCATGAACATTATCTAAATTTAAAACGGGTATAATACGTTTAACTAAAATACTTTCATAAAAAAAAACGCATCAAAGGACTTTAAATTTACAAATATATAATACACCATATGGCCAAAGGTGACCGGTCACTTGCGATTTTACACGTTTTGTTAAATATCTAGAAAAATACACGAGGAATTAACCTGAAACTGCAGGTGTGTAAACAGTATAGTATAGGTTATATATTTCCGCGAAGATATTTTCCCGAAACCCCACAGGGGACCGTCAACAAATTGAAAAAAACGAATATCTTTTCGATAAACCTGTAAAAACTAATGTAGCATAAGCGTTCAAACTCGAGATTATTAATAAATGACTTATTGTAATATACTGTATTCATTTTTATGAGGATAGCATGTATAGTCGTAGAGAAATTAAGATTTTTATGAAAACAGTCCCAAATTTCGCCAAGTTTTTTGCTTATACTTTGCACAGTTCTTAATATAAAAAAAGTTCTTTCCAGAAAATATGACGAACAACATTGTTCACAATACTATGCAATCAGAATTAAAAAATAATAAAAATTCTATGAAAAATGAGCAGGTTTACTAAAAAATATTTCACTACGCATGCGCGATACATAATGTGTTAGCTACATGTATCGAGCAACTTCTTTAAAAGTCTCAAAAACATAGTTTGAAAAGTCTGATAATAATCGTTTATAGAATAAGTTCAAAATCCGTTGTTCCCAAAATGAAGCAAAAAGATGAGGGTTTGTATCCATATAGCCATTGATTCGTGCCACTATAGCATACACAATATTACAATATTGCACATACTGCTGTATTTGGATACAGCCCCTCATTTTTTTTTCTTTTTTTGCTTACTTTTAGGAATAACGGATTTTGAGCTTATCAAAGTGCTAGTCAAATTAATTGCTTTTGGCACTTCTACTTTTAAGGTATCTGCGTACGTTCGAAGCGCTTAAAAAAATGTACAATATTTAAAAGTTACATCTATTTTTAATTCAATTCAAATACAGAATGTTGAAAAAAACGTAAAATTCTAACATTATTTAATTTTAAAGAATGTACAATATTTAAAAGATTACACGTATTTTTAATTCAATTCAAATGCGGAATGTTGAATAAAACGTAAAATTCTAACATCATTTAATTTTTTAAAAAATCTTTTTTTTTTTTTTGCACAATTCCATGTTTTAATTATGCATGTTTGGTACCAAAGATGCATAATTCGATTTGAACCAGACATTTCTTTAAAAAAGAGTAAAATGTATTTATCACGCAAAAATAAGTTTAAATAAGTTAAAAAGCTTTAAATGAAAATTCCGGTGTATAGATGGCTATTTCCATGCGAACTTGTTATGTCTGTTACAAACTACGATTTTTGTCTACCAGTATTTTAGAACGGAAAAATGTGACTTATTTTGTAGGAGATATCTCATCAATTGAATAAGGCGCAGCAAACTTTTCGAAAATAACGGTGGCCAACAAGCATAGCGATTTTCAGCTGTGTAACAGACTAACAAGTTCGCATGGAAAGAGCCATATATATATTTATAAAACTTGAGTACGATTTCCGGCGCTTCTACAGTTAGGTCACTGCGGTTTTTTTTTTCAACCAAAATAGGTTTAAAAATTGCGCACAGTACATTTAAATCAGGCTAAATCAGAGTTGTCACTGGAAACTATTTGTATACTCTCGCACCACTACTTTCAGACAATCAGTTTCAGTATATTTCTCTTGCAGATGTTGTTAAAGTCTATATGGAATTTTCTGTATTTAAAACGTGGTCCGAGTTGAATTAAAAAATAGTCGCCAATGGAAAAAATGAATCCCCGAGGAAATCTCGAGTTGCACAAATTTTGCTACTTATACGTTGCACGAGGAAATCTCGCGTTGAGCACCGAGAGGGTTAAGAGACTTTAACAGCATTCTTTTTTGCTCAAACATTTTTATTTTTTTGTGAGTAAATAAACAGTGTCACACTGCGCTTCAATCTCAACACTAAACTTCATGCGAAATTGCCATCATTTACAATTCGCGATCAAGTTATCAAGACCGCGATTTTTCGAACTTACTATTGAAAGCAGACAATTAGGGAAAGCATCTCCATTTCGTTAATAACAATAAAATGTACCGTTTAATGTTTCTTGTCGATAATAAATTAAATATATTTTTATTAATAAGAGTCATTTATTGGGAATTTGATAAAAATGTGATGGTATTTCTAAAAAAATTAAACTATTGGCTTTCGGCATGTATGTGTGAACCGCCGGTTGTTAGAAACTTCATAAAAATACAATTTTCTTTCGGTAGTAGTTAAATTATTTTTGAATTTTGAAAAAATTATTGAGGAAAAAGTAATAAAAGAAATAGTGCAAACAGTAATAAGCATAATAAAAGAATCAGATAACCTCATTTTCAGCATAGCAAAGAGAATAATTAAAATGTTAATAATTAAAATAAAAGTATATATTCTATGTACTGTCAGAAAAACGATACATAGAATACTTTTCCTTAATAATCCAATAGTTTTTAGTTTTATTGCAATTTAAATGTCTATGATGTTTTATTAATTTGAATTAGAAACATTTTCTTTTAGAAAAATTATATAAATATGAATTGAAGAATAAATTGCGAGAAACCCACCTGCTAACTGCTACGATTTTTTGTAATCAGCATTTTCGAATAGTAACATCCATTTTATCGCAGATTCATACATCGTTAAATAAGGCGACGCTTACTAAACTGAATAAGTATTTTTCGAATAGTAACATCCATTTTATAGCAGATTCCTACATCGTTAAATAAGGCGACGCTTACTAAACAAAAAAATGGTGAAAAGTCTTAGTTGGCAGCTATGACAGCAAATGCTTCCTAACATTTAACTTACCTTACGAAAATATCGGTTAATCTGATCCAGGTTAACCACGTTTTTAACCTGGAAATTTATTTGACAATAACGTTATATAACTTCAGTATCAATGGAACAATGGAACAATGCAGGCATTTTGGGGATTTTTTAGTTGTATGGCTACTTTATGTCTGGTATAGAGGTAGTGTGTTTTTCAATGCAATGGGAGCCACAGTGAATGTTTAAACGCGGCAGGTGGCCACAAAAAAGATTAAAGTATAAAAGTAAGAAAAACTTACTATAGAAATGTTAGTATAACAATATGACAAGAGAAAAAAATGTCCATTAAATCCTAACATACCTGACAGTCCTAAATCAGGCGAAAAAGCTACAATACGGATGCCCAAGCATTAAAGAAAAAGACTCTTTTCAGACGCCATACATTAAAGTTTAATTCAATATATTAAAGCTTAACACACTGCAAAAAGAAGAAAAATTTAATAATATTTACATATTTAGAAGTAAAAATTATAGTTAAATACATGAAAGATTAAGGAGAAAACGGTAATAAAAAATATGAGTGAGGCGAGTTCAAACTAACTGAACAGTTAAACACATAATACAAATGGTGAAAATAGAGAAAAAGAGAGCGGCGCCCGCCAGTCTGGTAGCTCTAAGGAAATAGTAGAAGAAATCAGCAAATAAGAAAAGATAGGTTATAAAAGACTATAAAGTAGAAGGGTTATCAATTTCAGAACGTGAATTTAGCTTTTTTTTATAAGACAAAACAAAACCTGGAAAAAATGCAATAAAGTTTAACTGGAAAGAAGAATTAACCTTCGTTAATGTTAAGTTGGTTAGCGAGTTTATCAAATTCGGTAATTATTACTATCAATTCTTGCATTGGGTTATCAAGTTTTTTGGTTTGGGTTGAAATGTTTTTAATAGAGCTTATAAATTTGGTAACTTGTATAACTTCTTTGCTATCATTTAACCCTAGAACTACCGGAAATTTTACTCAAGTTTTATAAAAACATTCTACACCAGAATTTTTACTTAAAACTATTTAATTTGTTTATTTAACTTATTATTGTCTGATTTATACATTTAGTTTATTTTGAAGAAATTTCTGGTTTGAATAAATATTTTGAATGTACATGTCGGGTCCATTGGACCCTTCTGGTAGACAGAGGGTTAAAGTGTTGAATATTTCTTGGATGTCAGTAGAGTAACTTTTAGGAATTTTAGAAGAATTGGGAGAATTTTTAGGGTTATTGGATTTTTCGCTAGTAAGGGAGGAAAGGGTATTTGCGGTTTCATTATCTGCAACTTCAGAGTTAAAAATTTCAGAACTAGTTAAGGGCTCATTGGTCTTAATTTTTTTTTGTATAGTTGAAGTCTTTAAGGATTTCTGCAAGGAGTCGGGTTTCTTTGGAAACCTGGTTATCTCTATTATTTGAGGATTTGTGGTTCGTTTTATTTTCTAATCTATAAGGATTTTTAGGGCAACCGCGGTAATTAGTGGGATGTCCTAGTCCGCAGTTAGCACATTTGGAGGTTATACGTCCCTTGTGTTGACAGGCGGTGCTTAGATGTAACTGACCGTATTTTATACGTTTGTCGTCAAAGCCCCACACCTTTGAGGCATCTCTATAACCCGAACATTTGTAACATTGTTTAACTCTAATTTTACTGGTAAAGGCTTCTATTTTAATCAAAATGTAGTGTATAACATTAATTTGGTAGATTTCCTCAAATTGCTAACGTGGTAAAACGTTAACCAGGTACAGTGGCATAGGATGACCAGAGCTGCCATGTCTCCGGCTTTTTGGATACCAATATTTTAATACAGAAAATTTTATTTTTTTTAATTGGAACAGTTGGGCGATTTAAAAGAACAATATTTTCTCTAAAATAATAGTGGTGTGCAAAAAGCCGGAGACTTGACAACTCTGGGATGACCTATTTTACGAATTTTGATCATGGCAGCCCTAGTGACTGTAAAACCGTGCTCTTTAAGGGTTTCTACTATAATTTTAATGTCAGTATAATATGGGAGGCATCTTATGCAGACTTTTTTGTGTCTTAACTCTCTGGGGTCAAGAGTAGTGTTTTTTTTTTTTTGAGGATTTCCATCTTTGCGCTATTTTGAAGTCATCACCGGTTTTATATTGAATAACAAAGCGTTCGAATTTAAGGGCAAGTTTTGGTTTTCCGCGGTTAATCTCCGTTATTTATTGGGCTAGTGTCGTCCAATTATTGTCAATTTCAATGTAAAAAGGATTAGCAGTTTTTATAGAGTTACCAGCATCCTGGTCTGTAAATTCATTAACAGAGGCTTCTTCCATATCATTTTTTCGTTAAGATTAACTTCATTAGAAATAATTTTATATTTGTTGTTTAGTGGGATAGAAGAACTCTCCTCTGTAATAGGACGTTTAACTCTCTTTTAACGCCATTAAAAAGCTAGTTTTTAAAGCTAGTGCTAGTTAGAATAGTTGTAGCAGTTTTTCTTATACGTAATAGAGCAAAAAAATGCCAAGTAAGCAGAATTTATCAAATTATCAACAATTGGCTTCCTTAGCAAAGAAAATGCCTCAAGGCAAGTTTTTCTTACCTCCTCCTGCTCAGTTGTTGACACAGAATAACATTCTTTAGCTTTTATATCCAGGATGTATTTATCTATGAAGGTGAAAAAATCTCCAAGTATGCCTCTTGCATAATCCTCAAAGTTCGATGAAATGTTGTCGAACTGGTCTTTAAAATTACTGCTTAACGATCCATTGGCGATATTTGACAGTACATTATCCATAAAACGTGGATCATCCATTGATGAGATACTGCAGCCTCAACCAGCGGTAAAGCTATTCGTATGAACCATCCTTAACCCTTTGAGTGTCAACATGATTTTTAAAGAATTAGCTACAAGTGCCACGCTGCTAGAGGAAAGTAGAAATAAATATATATGTATTTCTTAGTTAAATTCGGAACATTTTATTTACGAAAAGTATTTCAAAAACAAAAAAATAAATGTTATAATTCGAATAAATATTATAATTTCTTCATAAGTGACAATAAACAAGAATCGACAAGTATGAAATAGAGATCGTATTTTTAGATTTCTTATAAATACACGTGCGGAATATAAAAACAAAGAACAAGAATCGACAAGTATGAAATAGAGATCGTATTAGTTCATGCCTGAGCCAGGAGCGCGATCGCGTTCCTGACATTTTCGGCCAGTGTATTAAGGCGCGCAATCGCGCTTCTTGGCAATCAAAGGGATAATCATCGCTCAACACTGCGAAAATATGTCATACGATGAGACGAGGAAAGAACGTCTTCTCAGCTCAAAATTACCCTCAAGATTGTGATGTATACCGATTATTCTTCTGTACATATTGTTAAAGTCTTTATGGCGTTTTTTGTATTTTAAAAGTGGTCCTATTTGAATTAAAAAATCGTCGACTGTGGAAAAATGAATCCCCGAGGAAATCTTGGGTTTCGCAAATTTTTCTACTTTTACGTTGCTAGAGGAAATCTCGGGTTGCGCAGCGGGAGGGTTGCCTCATTTCTCGCAGTGTTCTTAATTATTTTTTATACTTGCTACCATTATTTTTAAACGATAACTATTTTCATAGATTTTTATTTCGAATATTAAAAGAATCTTCCACTAAGCATTTTGATTTGGCATAGTGGTTAAAAATTTAGAAAAAATTAAAAACGCTTTGAGCCCATTAACCATTTGTCTATGTGTCGGGACTTGTGTTGACATATGTTCCTCGTAAATAGGGTCTCCAAATGTTCTGCACGCCAGTATTTTAATTCTTTCATCGCGAGGGACGAGATAACGCGTCTTCCACGAATATTAGCTATCAATCATTGAAAATCAATTCGTACCGGAAAAGTCTGTCATTTCATTATTAGACTTTGATTCCAATATCAAATGTCTAATAATTACCGGGCAGAATTTTCAGGCGCGAAATGATTTTCCCAAACGGACACGACATTTTATTGCTATTGTTATGTTTGTAAGGACAAACAAATCATTAGAGTGAGAAATGATGTTGATTATTATTTTTCAAAGTAAAATAAACAAGTTTTAAATGAATTTGTGTTTTGTTTCAATTTTACACCTGCGGGGAGCGGCTCAGGCTCTTAGCGTAAAGGGTGGCACAAAGGCGCATCATTGCCGCGATGAAAGCGTTAAAGTAATTTTGGAAGGCAGAATGATCTGCGATTAAGAATTCCGAAATAAACTGTAAAAAATTAGTGGTGTCCACAGTACTTGGAGCCTTGAAAGCGAGACACCTGGCAAAACTAGTCGGTACGTACACATCACAGTGAAAAGTTCTTCTTTTAACCTTTATATTAAAGAAAACGACATTAAAGAAACATTAAAGAAAATTCAATGTAAAACTTATTTAATTCATTAATGGAGTTATGAATAAACAGTAGGAGACATGTAGTGTATTGTCTATCAGTTACGAGTGAAGTAACTGAGGAGGTTGTCTCAATATGGCGCCTGTCTTCTTTAATCGGATAAACAGTTTCTGATTTCCGCCGGTGAAAACTTCCATCAGTAAACTTGAATAGAAAATTTGTGTTATTTTAGCGTCTCATTCAAAGAAAATTTCTTTCACAAACATGGTAAAAATTTCTATTTCTTTTTACTGGTATCAGTTTCCCCAGGTATTATAATATTTTCACTGACACTGACAAGAGGCTGTCTTGGTTATCATAATATGGTGGAACTACTACCGCTGAAGTAAACTTCCACCAGTAAAAATGAATATCAGTTTTTGGAATTATTTCTGATTGAAAATTTTCATTAATAAGCCGTTTAAATAAAAAGAAATTCGCTACATAAATTTACTGGTAGAAGTTGGCACCGTCAGTAACGAACGCCTGCAAAAGCGGTTACAGTTGAAGTTTCACTATTTTACCACGAGCCATCATTTTGGCGGCTACTTTATGGATATATTTCGATTCAAACCAGATAATTGACTAAGTTTAAAAGATACATAGAAGTAAAACGTTCAATAATAAAGTTAAACTGTTTTAAATCAAAATTCTGGTATGAAATATTTTTATAAAACTTGACTCAAATTTCCGGTAGTTCTAGTGTTAAGGATGTGTCAATTCCTCTTTCTTAATAGTTCCATGTATTCGTCTACTAATAAAAGTAGTTTGCGCTTTTCATACAAAATAATTTGCTGAATCATATTTAGAAAGAACAGTGAAACAGTCGAAGCTGAATATTTGTTAATGTGGTTATTTTCTTAACCATTTACCTAGGCTTAGCATTTATCTTACTAAAAAATGTTATACGAAAAATTTGCATCTGCAAAATACTTCTCTGTTACGGATAGGGCCACAATACATTTACTTACACTGTTCTTATTAGATCGGGAGCCGACAGCACAGACAATCATCTCATCGAGTTCACGGATGAAATTCCAGAATTAGTTAAAAATCGATTTGCATATTAAAACGCAATCGGTCTGCCAAGTCATATCTTGGTGGAAAACGCCTAAAAACCAGATTTTAGCAGTTGTTTCGTAGGTTTACCATTGTGTTTTCCTTCTCCCAAGCTTCCATGTTTTCATACTTTTGGGTGCAGGAAAGCACAATAGTAAACTTACGAGTCAACCGCTAAAATCGGGTTTTCAGGTGTTTTCCACCAAGATATGACTTGACAGACCGATTGCGTTTTAATATGCGAATCGAGTTTTAACTAATTCTGCAATTTCAGCCGCGAACACGATGAAGTGAGTACCTGTGCTGCCGGCTCCTGGCTCCCTGTCTGTATAGGAATTGTGAGATTTTCATAACAGCAATATTTGTTAAAACACTCTCACTGACAATCCCATGTTAATACGTTCACTAAGCTCCAGGTTTCACAGCAATATCAGCGATGTTTAAAATAATATAATTATGTTGATTTAATGGATTTTTAATACATTGAACGATGATTAACTCTCTCAGAGATTACATTCATATTTTTAATTATTATTATTTTTTATATAATGTTGAAAGTATCATATTTTTGTATCATTTAAAACAAAATGCAGTGCAAACAACATTACAATTTTACCCTTTTGCAAGACCGTCAGAGGGTTTTTAATTAATCTAATTATTCCTGTAAATATTTTCCAAAAATAGCTCTACCTACCGATTTATTAAATAAGTTTTAATTAAAAACGTTATCTAAAAATCAAATTAATATTCTATATGCTGTTCTGGATATCTTAGAAAATAATTATTTAGGTGATGCAATTTTTTATTCAAAATTCATGATATAAAGGTTAATTCTGTATTTATTAATACATTGAGAAAAATAGGCATTCCTGAAATGAAAATATATACATATATATATTAAATTATTAAGCAAGGTATAAGAGAAAAAATTAATTGCCGAAACGTCAGTGAAGGCTTACTGTGGAGACACGAAAAGTTTTGATTTCCGTTTGTCTGTCTGTCTGTCTGTCTGTCTGTCCGTCTGTCTGTCTGTTCCGCGATAACTGCCGCAAAAAGCACCCGATCAGCTTGAAATTAATTGGGCATATTCGTGAGATACCCGGACGTAGCTGTATAGTTTTTGGTTAAATTTGGTTCATTCATTCGGAAAATATAGAAGATTTTATTTTTCTTTATAATGCTTTTCTACGGCAAGTCAGACGATTTTCAAATTTCCATTTGTTGAAAGAAAATGGCACGTTAGATTAATGGATTTAAATGTCAAATTATGAATACTAAAATTCCAAATAAGGGTTTTAAATTATTCCTATTATATTGAAGTTTTATCAATATATCTATCAGATTTTCTTATTTACGTGTATAATGTTTTGAGGACATTTATACATGTACTCCAATAATATAAAGAATTTTTAAATTAATTTTCTTGTTTTATATGATACATATTTCTTATTTTTCCTTTTCTTCGTTGCCTAGCGACTGTTATTCGTAGCCTATCATTGCGTCAAATATGAATGAAGTTAGTAAATTACGTTAATTTTGTTGCAGGTACTATTAAAAGGCTATCACAAAAAATATTTTATCACGCCAAATCGATGCAATTTATGCAATTAACAGTGGGCACGATAATGAATTATTTTCCAGTAGATTTATAGATCTCCAGATATACATATTTTGGGGGGCTTTTAATATGTTATTGCTATCGCATGGATTAGGATGTTTAAACTAATGTTTAACCATGCTATAAGTGAAAAAAAAAGTACAGTTAAAGGCATGTAAATCCTTTTTAACACTTTCCAACATGGATGAAAAGTATTTATGACTTCAGTTTTTCTATCTGTCGATTGCCGTGTTTCTCTACGTGCTCTAACTCGCGTAAATATAGTCGGGATTACCTGTAATTGATATACGTTATTGATGTTTGCCAAAGTATGTTTGGTATTAAAAATGAAGAGTGTAGCATTCATAGCTTAATTACAGGGGCACTCAAAACTATTCCGTTACATTATAGTCTTTGGGAAAAATCGTCTGCGGTGTATTTTAATAATGTTACACAATTTTAAACGTAATGAAATTTATATACATTATTAAGGTGCACTAGAACCTGGTTACTATAAAATATGTTATGTGTAGCACTTACAGCATGCGTACAGGGAACTCAAAAGTATTCATAATATTACAATCTTTGAAGAAAATCCTTTTGTGGCGTTTTTTAATGATGTTACTCTGTTACAAAATAATAAAATTGATATGTATTTTTGAAACATTTTTGTAGTATATGGGGTGCAAAGCATATGTTTTTTCAGGGTCACACAAAAGTGGTCGATTAAAATGTGGTCTACGGGGGAAAAAACTAACTCCTCACAGCTTATTTTAACACATTAGCGACGGGAAACGAGAATTCTCGTTTTTATTCAGAATACATCATTGGCTAAGGGAGTGACTTCTACCTTACAGAAAAGACATTTATATTGTGTTGTCCATATTTTTTATAGATTGCAAGACATTATATATTACATCCGTACATTGAAAGATATTTACTGCTGCATAAACATGAAAAACATATCTCAGAAACCAATTTCCGAGACACTTTCAGAAGAGGGAGGAGCTTCTACTGTTTTTAAACCCAGATTTAATTAAATTGCCTGTCGTCAGTGTGTTAATTGTGTTGCACTAATTCAAACATTATGAAATTAAATTACATTACTGTGGTTGACTACAAGAAGCTTGAATATGATTTGTATCGTATTTATCGTTCATTTATAGGATCACATAAAAAATTTCGGATACAGTTTTGGTCTATTAGGGAGGATTGCTGAAGAGCATTTTCGATTATGGTGTGCGTTTTAACGTTAAGTAAATTTGTGCTTAATAAGTAGTGCTTAAATATTGTATAGACCATGTACAGGGATACACAAATGAATTCGTAAGTATAAATGAAAATGAGCGCGAATTGCTTCAGTGTTTTTTTTTTTTTTTGAGTTATGTATTTCCCAGCCCAATTACATTTATTATACTAACAAATGTTTGCAGAATTTAAATAGAACCATATACAGGAGTCCGCAGAAACTGGATATATGGTGCACACTATGCATACTAATCCCCGGAAATGTGATATGAGCAGTTTTAAGAGGGTTTTTTGTCTGCATTAAATTTAAATGTTATAGACGACGCGTAAAAATCTTCACGTAATATACAGGGTTGTAGAAAAGAATTCATGTACGTTTCCGTCTATTGGTAGAATTTACTAAAGGACATTAACACAATTAATTGATAATTACAAATGTAAATTAAATTACACTACGAAGGGGTTCAGGGGGGCTGTGCCCCCTGAAGAAATCTACTTTATTATCTAAAAATTACCAGAATAAGTAGCTCATGAGATTTTCAGAATACCATTACATAACAAGGGGTTTAATTTAACGCTTCTAATGTCAGAAACCTTCGAAATATTTTTTCGTTTTATAAATGGTTATGTAATTTCAAAACTTTAAATTTCGTTTTTTGTAGAAAGATTAATATTACTCAAAGGGTGCTAAACACAATGAATTGTAGAGCTGACGTTGAGGCTCCTGATCTGCAGATTTACTAGTTTATTATACCGTGTAGTTTACATACAGTCGTGCAAAAAATGTAAACACCTTTTACTAACTCTGCAACAAATTATTGTAAAAGAATACTACTGGTACCAAAAGAATGGAAATAAAGTCTACTTTTAAATGGTGCATATAAAATTTGCTTAGGGGGCCATCTACATATCAAAACCAACCCAAACTTTTTTTTCAATAACATTATCCGAGTTTGACACTATACATATATTCTACACACTTCAATTAGGATAAATCCAAATGTTCATGAAATTCGTACGATTAGTTTCTGATAAATTAATTATTTATAATGAGCATATTTTAGGGGCTGTATCCAAATTGAAGATCGGTAGTCGATTGTTGAATTGCTACAGAAAGACTATGTTACTTCTTTTAATGTATTATTTCTTCCCAATATGAACATCTCACTCGCTTAATATGTTTCGACTATTGCGAGCCTAAATCTTTTATTAAAATGGGTAAAATATATATATATATATTTTTCAAATTATGCTTATCTGGACAACACAGACGGTAAACCGTCCTTTTTTAATGTTTTTTGCTCATAAATCGAAAACTACTCGGAAGAAAAATTCTAAATTGAGAATTTGAATAAAGCAGAACATAATAATATAAATCTGTTAAAAAAATTGTGGGTTATAGATCATATTTCTTTCGAATATTAAATTCATAATTCATAATTAATGTTATAATTTTCTTTAATTACAAATTCAAAGTATTTATGTTTCGGCTTTTTAGCATTATAATTAATCAAAAAAGTTATCTCATTAGGACTATAATTTCAGGAGATATTTTTAAAATATGAAAAAGTAATTTAACTTTAGAAGCTCTAAATTTTTAATGTTTATAATTCAAAAACTTATCATCCAAATGACTTAAAATTTCATTTCTAGTCATAGTTTGACCCGACGATTTGAAATATATTGCGAAAATTGTGTGTTGCCATTGAAAAAACAAAGTTTCGTCTGGTTTTTATTTGTTGATGGCATCTAAGCAAATTGTATACACATTATTTAAAAGTATACTTCTTTTCCAATCATTTGGTACCTGTAAAATTTTTCTATCTTCATTTGTTGCAGAGTTATTAGGGGGCGTCCTTCTAAAAGGAGTGTTCTTGTTCACCCATAAATCGGAGAGTGTCTATTTTTTGTGTCCTATTGTAAAAATAGACATTCCTAAAATAATAATATATATGTTATTAAGCACGGTATAAGAGAAAAAAATAATTTCTTATACGAGTACATTGTGGTGTACGTACCTCCTATATTGGAACTTTCTTCATTTTTTTCTTTTATCGGCGTGTCCACCATTCTCTTGTCATCCGCAGAATTCGGTGATCGTTCTAAGAGGAGTGTTCTTGTTTACCCATAAATCCGAGAGATGTCTATTTTTTGTGTCCTCTTGTAAAAATAGACATTCCTAAAATGAAAATATATATGCTATTAAGCACGGTGTAAGAGAAAAAATTAATTTCTTATACGAGTACATTGTGCTATACGTAACTCCGATATTCGAACTTTCTTCATTTTTTTCTTTTATGGTCGTTGCCACCATTCTCTTGTCATCCACAGAAATCGGTGATCGTTCTAAGAAGAGTGTTCTTGTTCACCCATAAATCGGGAGATGTCTATTTTTTGTGTCCTCTTGTAAAAATAGACATTCCTAAAATGAAAATATATATGTATTAAGTTGGAATAAGAGAAAAAATTAATTTCTTATAAAACTACATTGTGGTATACCTACCTCCGATATTCGAACTTTCTTCATTTTTTTCTTTTATGGGCGTTGCCACCATTCTCTTGCATTCCGCAGAAATCGGTGATCGTTCTAAGAAGAGTGTTTTTGTTCACCAATAAATCGGGGAGATGTCTATTTTTTGTGTCCTCTTTTAAAATAGACATTCCTAAAATGAAAATATATATGCTATTAAGCATGGTATAAGAGAAAAAATTAATTTTTTATAAGAGTACATTGTGGTATACGTACCTCCGATATTCGAACTTTCTTCATTTTTTTCTTTTAGGGGCGTTGCCACCATTCTCTTGTCATCCGCAGAATTCGATGATCATTCTAAGAGGAGTGTTTCAGTTTACCCATAAATTCGAGAGATGTCTATTTTTGTGTCCTCTTGTAAAATTAGACATTCCTAAAATGAAAATATATATGTATTAAGTTGGTATAAGAGAAAAAATTAATTTCTTATAAGAGTACATTGTTGTATACGTACCTCCGATATTCGAACTTTCTTCATTTTTTTCTTTTACGGGCGTTGCCACCATTCTCTTGTCATCCGCAGAAATCGGTGATCGTTCTAAGAATTGTGTTCTTGTTCAACCATAAATCGGGGAGATGTCTATTTTTTGTTTCCTCTTCTAAAAATAGACATTCCTAAAATGAAAATATATATGCTATTAAGCATGGTATAAAAGAAAAAATTAATTTCTTATACGAGTACACTGTGGTATACGTACCTCCGATATTCGAACTTTCTTCATTTTTTTCTTTTATGGGCGTTGCCACCATTCTCTTTTCATCCGCAGAATTCGGTGTTCATTGTAAGAGGAGTGTTCCAGTTTACCCATAAATCCGAGAGATGTCTATTTTTTGTGTCCTCTTGTAAAAATAGACATTCCTAAAATGAAAATATATATGCATTAAGTTGGTATAAGAGATAAAATTAATTTCTTATAAGAGTACATTGTGGTATACGTACCTCCGATATTTGAACTTTCTTCATTTTTTTCTTTTATGGGCGTTGCCACCTTTCTCTTGTCATCCACAGAAATCGGTGATCGTTCTAAGAAGAGTGTTCTTGTTCCCCCATAAATCGGGGAGATGTCTATTTTTTGTGTCCTCTTGTAAAAATAGACATTCCTAAAATGAAAATATATATGCTATTAAGCATGGTATAAGAGAAAAAATTAATTTTTTATAAGAGTACATTGTGGTATACGTACCTCCGATATTCGAACTTTCTTCATTTTTTTCTTTTAGGGGCGTTGCCACCATTCTCTTGTCATCCGCAGAATTCGATGATCATTCTAAGAGGAGTGTTCCAGTTTACCCATAAATCCGAGAGATGTCTATTTGTGTGTCCTCTTGTAAAATTAGACATTCCTAAAATGAAAATATATATGTATTAAGTTGGTATAAGAGAAAAAATTAATTTCTTATAAGAGTACATTGTTGTATACGTACCTCCGATATTCGAACTTTCTTCATTTTTTTCTTTTACGGGCGTTGCCACCATTCTCTTGTCATCCGCAGAAATCGGTGATCGTTCTAAGAATTGTGTTCTTGTTCAACCATAAATCGGGGAGATGTCTATTTTTTGTTTCCTCTTCTAAAAATAGACATTCCCAAAATGAAAATATATATGTATTAAGTTGGTATAAGAGAAAAAATTAATTTCTTATAAGAGTACATTGTTGTATACGTACCTCCGATATTCGAACTTTCTTCATTTTTTTCTTTTATGGGCGTTGCCACCATTCTCTTGTCATCCGCAGAAATCGGTGATCGTTCTAAGAAGAGTGTTTTTGTTCACCAATAATTCGGGGATATGTCTATTTTTTGTGTCCTCTTTTAAGGGTGTATTCGAAAAAAATATTTTCCCACCCTCAACAGCTCGAAATTTTCTGAGACATTTTCAGATTCATTTTTAAAAGTAAAAACATGAAACTTGCTGGGGTGATTTTTGAAGAGTTGTATAAGGTGCCGTGTGATTTCATTTTTCGCTCAATTAATTAGAATTCGATTTTTAAGCAATTATTTTCTCAGTATGACCATCTTTTTCATCCCCAGATCACCCGCTTCCGGAAATTTCGGTTCAAAACGCCGATTTTGACAGCATTTTTTACAATATTTTCTTCATTTATCAAAAAATCGAGAAGCACGGCACATTATGTAGTTTCTAAATAAGAGAATTTCCCAGTTTGATGCGTTTGAGAGCAAAAATGAATTTAAAAATGTATCAGAAAATAAGCAGTTTGGATCGGAATACACCCTTAAAATAGACATTCCTAAAAGGAAAATATATATGCTATTAAGCATGGTATAAAAGAAAAAATTAATTTTTTATAAGAGTACATTGTGGTATACGTACCTCCGATATTCAAACTTTCTTCATTTTTTTCTTTTATGGGCGTTGCCACCATCCTCTTGTCATCCGCAGAATTCGGTGATCGTTCTAAGAGGAGTGTTCCAGTTTACCCATAAATTCGAGAGATGTCTAATTTTTGTGTCCTCTTGTAAAAATAAACATTCTTAAAATGAAAATATATATGTATTAAGTTGGTATAAGAGAAAAAATTAATTTCTTATAAGAGTACATTGTTGTATACGTACCTCCGTTATTCGAACTTTCTTCATTTTTTCTTTTATGGGCGTTGCCACCATTCTCTTGTCATCCACAGAAATCGGTGATCGTTCTAAGAAGAGTGTTCTTGTTCCCCCCTAAATCGGGGAGATGTCTATTTTTTGTGTCCTCTTGTAAAAATAGATATTCCTAAAATGAAAATATATATGCTATTAAGGTGGTATAAGAAAAAAAAATTAATTTTTTATAACAGTACATTGTGGTATACGTACCTCCGATATTCGAACTTTCTTCATTTTTTTTTTTATGGGAGTTGCCACCATTCTCTTGTCATCCACAGAAATCGGTGATCGTTCTAAGAAGAGTGTTCTTGTTCCCCCATAAATCGGGGAGATGTCTATTTTTGTGTCCTCTTGTAAAAATAGATATTCCTAAAATGAAAATATATATGCTATTAAGGTGGTATAAGAGAAAAAATTAATTTTTTATAACAGTACATTGTGATATACGTACCTCCGATATTCGAACTTTCTTCATTTTTTCTTTTATGGGCGTTGCCACCATTCTCTTGTCATCCACAGAAATCGGTGATCGTTCTAAGAAGAGTGTTCTTGTTCCCCCATAAATCGGGGAGATGTCTATTTTTTGTGTCCTCTTGTAAAAATAGACATTCCTAAAATGAAAATATATATGCTATTAAGCATGGTATAAGAGAAAATATTAATTTTTTATAACAGTACATTGTGGTATACGTACCTCCGATATTCGAACTTTCTTCATTTTTTTCTTTTATCGGCGTTGCCACCATCCTCTTGTCATCCGCAGAATTCGGGGATCATTCTAAGAGGAGTGTTCCAGTTTACCCATAAATCCGAGAGATGTCTATTTGTGTGTCCTCTTGTAAAATTAGACATTCCTAAAATGAAAATATATATGTATTAAGTTGGTATAAGAGAAAAAATTAATTTCTTATAAGTGTACATTGTGGTATACGTACCTCCGATATTCGAACTTTCTTCATCTTTTTCTTTTAGTGGCGTTGCCACCATGCTCTTGTCATCCGCAGAATTCGGTGATCGTTCTAAGAGGAGTGTTCCAGTTTACCCATAAATCCGAGATATGTCTATTTTTTTGTCCTCTTGTAAAAATAGACATTCCTAAAATCTATATATATAAAAGCCGTTCTCTGTGTGTATGTCCTTTATACAAATCTTTAATTTTTGACCGATTTGCAAGAAACTCGATGTACATACGTTTTAGAACGTGGAAAAGATCCCTATCTACTTTAAAAAAATTATCAGACCACTATTTATCCCTTTTTTCTACCGCTTCCATAATTTAACATTATAGAAATATCTCTTTTTAAATCTTTTTTAATTCAAACGTTTCTTTCCCGTTGCCAAACCCTAAAAAATGACACAATAATGTAAAAAAAAATAAGGATAACACGTGTATTTTTTTTCTATTTGCCAATAAAAATTCAGATTTTCTTGCTATATTTTTGCGTGTTTGATACTGACGTCATTCTAAACAGAAAATTTACATTTTTTTGTATATAAAATAAAAACTTTAACTATAAGAGCGGGAAAATAACGTAGCACCTCAATTTGAATGTTTTTTTTTAAATTAAAACATCTATTTTAATACGAACAGTCAAATTTCATGAAAACATTTTAAGAAATAGAAAAAAAAGGCTGAAAAAATCAAATTTTTTCAACGCGTAATCAAACTCATTGTAAACATATGGCTCCTATATTTTGCTTACTACTTCGATTGTATCTATATCTTATAGCTATACGTTATCGCTAAGTGTTGTATTGGTTTCGATTCAGCGCTAACATTTTCTGTGATTTATAGCAAAAAGAGAGCGGTTATTTACATTTTCAAAAAAAATCTTAACATATGTCTTGATTTAAAATTTATGGAAAATGACATCATTTCATCTAATCATTGTGGATTTAATTTCAATAAAATTTCAAATTTTCCAAATAAAATTTTAGTAACTACTACCTCATTTGGGTGTATTTTTTTTTTCATTTCGCCGCGTATTGTGAAGTCATTGTATACTTCTGTTACGCTCGCCAAAGAAAATATGTATTTTAATTTTAAAAGTTAAAAAAATTACCACAATGTGTCAAAAGAACATCCTTTTTCTGAATTTAAATTTCGAGAGTTTCAAAATTAAAACTAAAAATGTGAGTTTTTTCATAAACTTGAAGTTAAGGCTGTTCTCAAATCCAAAGGAGCTATTTTCTGACATATTTTTTAATTAATTTTTGTTTGGAAACGCATGAAATTGACAGGAGTTCTTATTTAGAAACTATGTAATCGAAAAATAGTTTCCATTTGTTGGTAAAGGTATAAGATCTTTCAGTTGATTTTTTTAACTGAATTTCGGACGCAACAGTGCAATAAAGGATAAAAACTGGCCATCACGCAACCACAATTGCTCATAACTCGATAAGTAATTTATTTATGAAAAAAGGAAAAACTCATTTCAATTCCAAATCGCTTTAATAGTCAGGCCTACAAATTTTAAGCCTTTACGTTTAATGAGTCAGAAAATGTGTCAGAAAGTTTCATGTTGTTGAGCAGGGAACTGGAGAAGCACCTTAAGCATTTGCAGGTTAGTATTTTGTAATCAAGTTGCATGCCAGGTAGTCGCTCAAAACATAAGTCCTTCTGTATTGTTTTAAACAAAGGTGCCTGCCATAATAGGTGTCAGGCCCATTCACTAAAATAAGAATACCCTAGCGCACAGTCCCATTACCGAAGATAAACCCGTCAATATACTTAGAGATAAAAATATTTCTGCATTTTTCATTCAGCTAATAAGACTAATCTTTCATAATTGGGTTCACATGATTATATAACTTTCCCCTGTAATTCTATGACTAAGCAACGGAAAACAATATGTTACGCACTAAAATCTTCCCTAAAAAACTAATAGGTCAAGTCGCATGGAAATCCGTTCTGAAGAATTCAAGTTATATACACCCGGAACGAAATTCCCATTTGAATTTTATATACTTATCAGGTTATTTTGAGTAGTTTGATTTGATATCTGTTAAATTCGTGTTTTATTTTATTTTATTTTTGGTGTTTTAATTTCGTTTGCCAATTTAGTTATTGAATATTACGCGAAAGCAAACAAATGCTGAATTATTTACAATGTTTTTGAACAATTGAGTTAATCTTTTGTATGTGGGTTGCATGCATATTTAAAAAATATGCATGATTAAAAATTATTTTAAAACCCATAAAAAATTCGTAAATTGAGATAAACATTACAAACAAATATCACTGAAAGTACTTTTGTTTCCCATAATACATTGGAAGAATAGAATGTACAATGTTTAGACGTTAAACTGCAATAAAAGGGAAATTTGTTGTGTTAGGTTGTTGCCACGGAAAATATGATACCAGCATTACTCATAGACATGTCTTTTTTTTATACTATTGCATTAAGTGTAAAAAGGTTCATCTTTTGTAATCGTGTTGCACTCAACTTTAAAAATATCCATGCTTAAAAATTACTTTATATTCCATTAAAATCAGAAAACTGAGGTACAATTTTCAAACAAATTTCATTTGAGAGAACTTTTTTCTATTCGACATTGTAAAAAATGATATTGTGTGATGTTTAAAAGTTAGAAAAATTGCAGTAAAGGCACATTTTATGGGTTACAATTTATGGGTCACAATTTATGGGCACTGACATTGTCATATCTCAATAATAGTAGCGATCTGTATTAATAGATGGCAGCACCATACGCGGACAGTCTGGAATTGTAAGGTATCGCATGTTACCAGAATATTCCGCGCAGTTATAAAATGTGACTTGTTCTGAAAAGCTGTGTTGAGCAGCTGTTGTATATAATGTATATAATAAACTATAAGTAATATTATAGTTATGCATTCTTCCTTAGTTAAGAGTAATTAGTTTATAATAAGAGATAGGCGTTATAAAAGTGGCGACGAAAATGGGAATTTAACCCAAAGTGAAATGTTGTGAAAAAAAATTTTTTTTCGATAGAGAAAAAGAAAAAGTGGCACGGAAAATGGCAGATAAAGAAATAATTTCTCTGGGACGCTTGGAAGAATATAATGCAAACGTTCCTTGGACTATTTACGTCGAGAAAATTGATTTTTATTTCTCAGCAAATAGCATCAAAAATGATGAAAGGAAAAAGAACATATTATTAAGTTCTGTGGGAACAACAACATTTGCTATTTTACGAGATATAATTGTCCCGAATACGCTGAAAGAAATCAGTTACGAGGATCTTTTAAAGAAAGCTAAAGATCATTTTTCACCACGCCCGAGTGAAATTGTGGAACGATTTAAGCTCCAGAAACGACTAAGGAAGCAAGGAGAAAATATAGCCGAGTTCGTACGAGATTTACGTCGTTTATCCGAACATTGTAATTTCGGAAATACGCTTAATGACCGCCTCCGTGATCAGTTGGTATTTGGGATCCAGGATGAGAAAATACAGCAAAAATTACTGGATTCTAGAGACTTAACGTTCCAAACAGCGATAGAAATAGCCGAGTCTTTCGAGTGTGCTGAGGCTGGAGTAAAATCCCTACACAATGCAGATAATACGACTGTCAATCAAGTGCGTGTTCCGAAAGGAGAGAAATCGAAAGTAGAGAAGTATACTCATGCACCTAAGCCTAAAGAAGATAGATTCGTGCCTGAGAAATCGTGTTATAGATGTTCTAAAAATCATAACCCCAAGTTATGCCCTTTTAAATCTGCAGAATGTCATTTTTGCCATCGATTATGTCATCTTAAAGTTTGTTGCAGAAATCGAAAATTTGGAATGAAAAGTGAGAAACCTTTTAAGAACAGAAAAATTAAAACTGTTCAGGAAGAATATTGTTTAAATTTTATGGACGACAAGTCCAATAATCTGTCGTGGGTAAATTCGGTTAAAATAAATGATGTAAATATACAATTTGAAATCGATAGTGGTGCGGCTCATACTATCATAAGTAAAAGTGTTGCTCATAAATTTTTCTCAGGTAAGCTGCCTTTAATTAAATCTAATAAAAAATTGCAAACTTATAGTAAAGTTTCCTTAACTGTTTTGGGGGAATTAAAAGTAAATGCTGTTGTTAATGAACATTGTATACCTGATTTAAGAATATTGGTAATTAAAGAGGAGGGTCCGAGTCTAATCGGAAAAACTTGGTTAAAAGCATCAAAATTATTTTGGCCTAATATAAATATGATTAAAAGCATTTCGAAAGATGATTTAATTAGAAATTTTCCTAATGTTTTTGCTGACGGGATCGAAACAACCAAGGGTCCTCCCGCGTCAATAAAATTGAAAAAAATGCAAAACCAGTTTTTCTTAAGTCTCGACCTGTTCCTTTTGCTTTAAGGAAAGCTACTGATGTTGAATTAGAACGATTAACTAATGAGGGTATTTTAAAACCTGTTGATCATTCAGAATGGGCTAGTCCTATAGTAATTGTTCCTAAGCCTAATGGTTCTGTTAGAATATGTGGTGATTATAGAGCAACAGTTAATTCTAATACTGAAAATGACAATTATCCTCTTCCTAGAATGGAAGAATTATTTTCTAAATTACCAGGTGGTAAATTTTTTACTGTTTTTGATTTAAAAGATGCATATTTACAACAACCTGTAGATATTGAAAGTAGCAAAATTTTGACTATAAATACACATAAAGGTTTGTTTAATGTGTTACGATTAGCATTTGGGGTAAATTGTGTTCCTGGTATGTTCCAAAGAAAAATTGAACATATTTTTTAAAAAAATTGAATATGTTGGTGTATTTTTAGATGATGTTATTATTAGTGCTAGTAATGAAGCAGAACATTCTGAAAGAGTTGAAAATGTTCTGAAATGCTTTTCTGAGCATGGTATAAGATTAAATAAGGAAAAATTAAAATTTATGGTTTCGGAAGTTTCTTATTTAGGTCATAAAATATCTCAGGAAGGAATTAGACCTATTCCAGAAAAAGTTAATGCTATTTTGAATGCTCCTATTCCAAATAATGTGTCACAATTGCGTTCATTTTTAGGCTTAATTTCTTATTATAGAAACTTCCTGCCTAATATTTCAGATGTTTTAGAACCTTTACATAGATTATTAGATAATAATGTAAACTGGACATGGTCAGAAAAGCATGAAAAAGCGTTTCAAAAAGTGAAACAATTATTAACTACATCTCCTGTTTTAGAATTATATGATGTTAACAAAGAGATAGTTTTAAACTGTGATGCTTCTGAATATGGCATAGGGTCAGTTTTAAGTCACATTGTTGAGGGTAAAGAAAAACATATTGCTTATGCTTCGAGAACTTTAAATAAAACTGAAAGAAATTATGCCATGATTGATAAAGAAGCTTTATCTGTAATGTTTGGTGTCACTAAATTTCACCAATATTTAGCTGGAAAAAAATTTAAAATTATAACAGATCATAAACCTTTAATTAGATTATTTGATCCTGTTAAAAAGGTACCTGATACATTATCACCTAGAATGCTGAGATGATCGCTAATGTTAGCTGGTTATGATTATACTATTGAGTATCGCGAGGGTAAAAATAATAAAAATGCTGACGCATTAAGTAGATTACCTCTCCCAGAAACTGTAAATATAGTGAGTAACCCTGTGGAAATAATGTTTGTTTCAAATAATGATAATTGGCCTGTTACTTCTAAAACTATTGCAAAGTGGACAACTGAAAACCTTGTAACTAAACAAATTTTAGAGTGGGTGTTACATGGGTGGCCTAAAAAGGTTAAACAAGAAGAATATCAACCATATTTTCGTAGAAGGGAGGAGATTTCCTGTTTAGAAAATTGTCTATTGTGGGGACATAGAGTGATCTTTCCAGAGAAAGGTCGTGAATATATATTAAAAATTACTGCATTCCGTTCATCAGGGTATATCGAGCATGAAAGCGAAAGCTAGGGGGGTAGTTTGGTGGGCAAATATGGATAAAGAAATTGAACAAATGGTAAATTCTTGTAATAGATGTCATATGTTTGCGAGGGATTGTCCCAAAATGGAACCCTTGAAATGGAAATCTGAACTGCCCTGGGAAGGATCCATATAGATCATGCCGGTCCTTTTGAAGGTAAAATGTTTTTAATAGTAGTCGACTCTTATACTAAATGGTTGGAGGTAGAAGTAGTACCCAGGTCTGATAGTAGAACTACAATTAAGGTATTAAGGAGAATTTTTGCCACATTTGGATTACCTGTTGAATTGGTCAGTGATAATGGTCCCGCGTTCACAAGTGATGAATTTGAGGAATTTCTTAAAAATAATGGAATTATGCATACGCCTGTTCCACCATATCATCCATCTTCGAATGGACAAGCGGAAAGGTATGTGCAAACTGTGAAAAGTTGCCTTAAAAAGCTAGATAAAAGTGACATAACATTGTCAATTTCACGATTTTTGTTAGAAAATCATTCCACTCCTCATTCGGTGACTGGTAAAACTCCTGCTGAATTAATGTTTGGAAGGCCAGTTCGAACAGCCCTTCACTTGGTATTACCATCAAAACCTAAAATACAGCAACCCCTCACAAATATAAGCTTCATGATTTAGTTTTTGTTAAAAATTTTGGAGAAGGGGAGAAATGGGTAAAAGGAAAAATTATGAAATTATTGGGGAGTAGATGGGTTTTAGTAAATAGATGTGATGGAGTAATGTGTAAACGTCACGTTGATTAGTTGAGACGTAATAAAGAGATAAGTGATGAAATATCAGAGAGAGATATGGAGATAAATCGAAATGATAAACTAATGTCAGACAAAGTTGAAAATATGGGCCATAGTGGTAAAAATTACAGTCATTATGATAGGTATGAAAGGGTTAACCAAAACCGTTTTTCGGGAATAAATGGAAAAATAAAAGAACAGCTTAGTAATGATGATACTATAGAACCAAGCCAATCTCAGCCTTCGCCTGATATTGTGGCAGGTACAGTTGTAAGTAATAAAAATGATGTTACGACAGATAAAACTGTAAAAGACAATTTGACTAAAAACAATGACGAGGACTGCCAGAAAAGTGCTCCAGTTCGAAGAAGTCATAGAACAAGATTGCCTGTAGTTCGTTTGAACTATGAGGGGAGGGGTGTCATATCTAAATAATAGTAGCGATCTGTATTAATTGATGGCAGCACCATACACGGACAGTCTGGAATTGTAAGGTATCGCATGTTACCAGAATATTCCGCGCAGTTGTAAAATGTGACTTGTTCTGAAAAGCTGTGTTGAGCAGCTGTTGTATATAATGTATATAATAAACTATAAGTAAAATTATAGTTATGCATTCTTCCTTAGTTAAGAGTAATTAGTTTATAATAAGAGATCGGCGTTATAAAAGACATAGTGTTTTTACTTTATAATGTAGATAATACCATACAAACGAGAATTTCACTAAGTGCTGCGTGATTTGAAGGAATTTCTTTTTTTCGTATTGTTAGGAAAATCACATATTTTTCTCTTATACCAGCCAAAGAAAACTTGCATTCTGTTATTAAAGCTCAGGGATTTTACTATGGTTGCAAGACAATAACGTTTTTTTATTGTCTTTATAACGATTTGTGGATGGGAATGCACAAATTTCAGTTATTGTGATTGCCGTATTATTTCTTTTTAATTTATTTTACCTGGAAGGCTTCTTATAATTGACACGGGCGAAGCCGGGTAGTTCTGCTAGTGAAAATATATATGCTATTAAGCATGGTATAAGAGAAAAAATTAATTTCTTATAAGAGTACATTGTGGTATACGTACCTCCGATATTCGAACTTTCTTCATTTTTTTTCTTTTATGGGCGTTGCCACCATTCTCTTGTCATCTCCAGAATTCGGTGATCATTCTAAGAGTAGTGTTCTAGTTTACCCATAAATCCGAGAGATATCTATTTTTTGTGTCCTCTTGTAAAAATAGACATTCTTAAATGAAAATATATATGCTATTAAGCATGGCATAAGAGAAAAAATTAATTTCTTTTACGAGTACATTGTGGTATACGTACCTCCGATATTCGATCTTTCTTCATTTTTTTCTTTTATGGGCGTTGCCACCATTCTCTTGTCATCCACAGAAATCGGTGATCGTTCTAAGAAGAGTGTTCTTGTTGACCCATAAATCGGGGAGATGTCTATTTCTTGTATCCTCTTGTAAATATAGACATTCCTAAAATGAAAATATATATGCTATTAAGCATGGTATAAGAGAAAAAATTAATTTCTTATACGAGTACATTGTGGTATACGTACCTCCGATATTCGAACTTTCTTCATTTTTTTTCTTTTATGGGCGTTGTCACCATTCTCTTGTCATCCGCAGAATTCGGTGATCATTCTAAGAGGAGAGTTCCAGTTTACAAATAAATCCGAGAGATGTCTATTTTTTGTGTCCTCTTGTAAAAATAGACATTCCTAAAATGAAAATATATATGCTATTAAGCATGGTATAAAAGAAAAATCAATTTCTTATACGAGTACATTGTGATATACGTACCTCCGATATTCGAATTTTCTTCATTTTTTTCTTTTATGGACGTTGCCACCATTCTCTTGTCATCCACAGATTTCGGTGATCGTTCTAAGAAGAGTGTTCTTGTTCACTCATAAATCGGAGAAATGTCTATTTTTTGTTTCCTCTTGTAAAAATAGGCATTCCTGAAAGGAAAATATATATATGCATATTAAGCTTTTAAGCAAGGGATAAAATTAATTTCTTATACAGTGTAGTATACCATGAACATAGAATTGGGAAGGACTTCTCATGAAACATGTTTTCGACAAAAGAAAACCATACCTTGAAAAATATGTGAAAAAGGTGGCGCTCTGGAGAACGGTTCTTCTGGGTTCGTCTGCTTCAATAATGCTCTATCAATAATATCTTTGATCATTGAGAGCCAGCCAATAAAAGTTGTCCACTAGAAACGCTGGCACGTACATGGCTCTATTCTACACCGGTGCCATTGCCTTATTTACATCCATTGTTGCGACACGATATTAACAATAATTCATGAGAAGTCCTCCTATTTCTATGTTCATGTAGTATACATACCTCCAATATTCACACTTTCTTCAATTTTTCTTTTATGGCCGTTGCCACAATTATCTTTTCATTCACAGAATTCGGTGATCGTTCTAACACCATAAATCAGAGAAATGCCTATTTTTGTATCCTCTTGAAAAAATAGGCATTCCTGAAATGAAAAAAAAATATATATAAAGGTATTAAGCAAGGCTATCAGAAAAAAAAATTATAATGCAATGTAGTATCCATACCTCCGATATTCGCACTTTCTTCATTGTTTCTTTTTTGGGCGTTGCCATCATTCTCTTGTCATCCAGAAGATCCGGTGATCGTTCTAAGAGGAATGTTCTTGCTTACCCATAAATCGGAGAGATGTCTATTTTTATATCCTCTTGTAAAAACAGACACACCTAAAATGAAAAAATATATATGTACTAAGTTATAAAGCAAAGTATAACAGAAAAAGGTTATTTCTCATACCCCGTACAGATTGGATATTTAAGATATATTAGACCGTCGAACTTTCTGAGAGAGTTCCACAAACTCCTACAAAGTATGTTTTTCAAGTGGTCCTTGAAACTGCTTTTCTTCTTTGGAGGCTGTACTTCATTTGTAACTTCATATTTGGTTGTCTGTGTTGCTTCTTTTTCTGTTGCCAGTGCGCGTTCGCGATACGTATGAAGCCCATTTCTTCTAAGTATGAGTAAAGAATCTTATGCATGAGATCTTCTGCTTAAGGTCTTCTCAATTTTGGTTCATCTGTTTTTCAACCAGATCCAGTTTCATAACTGTTGGCACAAGAATTTGAGTAAGCATCATAAAGATCTTCAACCCAGTTTTATTGAGTCGTTGACTGTAAGGTACATCATAACAATACAGATGGTATATATGAAGATGAACCACGAAAGAATTATCAAAAAATGTCCCTGAACATGACAATTTTTGTAGATGAGGAACGTGAAACACTCAAATTAATCGATAAATATAAAAAAACAATTATGCAACATTTTTTTTTCACTCAAAAAAGTGGCTTGAAATCAGTTCAATAGCAATAAAACTTACAAGTTCGAAAATTTTTTGTGAGAATGAGAAATTTCTTAATTGCTTCAATATTAATGTTTTTAACAATCGTTTTTTGTTGTTGCTTAATTCAACATTACAGAACTAACTCATTGTTATAATTTGCTGACAACGGTAAAGCATTATTCAGCAGTAGAGGAACGTTCAAACAGTTCCACGAAACTTTTTTTTTATGAGAATGCTCGAAGTCCATTGTTGTTAAATGACGTAATGGATGTAATGTGTGGCAGTTTTCTTTTTGTTTACCTTTTTTAAACCAGCAACAATAAATACATTTAACTGGGATCCCTAAGAGAGAAATGAATCTGTATTCTTGGCGTATTTTAGCGAAACCTAAACCGTTCATTATGTACATAAACCTAAACCATGCATTATTGTAGTTCCATTTCATAAATTTATATCTAGTATGTATTAATTTAAAAAATATGTTATAATCATTAGAATTGTGCATACACATAATTTTAAAACAGCCTGTAGGGGAGATACGGGCACATGTGAACATGGGGTAGATGTGAACGTCACAATTTTTCAATAGTTATTATAAGGTTTTTTTAGTTGAAAAAAGTTAATAAAGATGATAGCACCTGCAGACATATGTTAAAAGTTTTTTGAAGTTCTTTGACATTTTGTTTCTCTTCTCTAGCCAAAACACTATTTACAGATCTCAAACGTAAAATCTTTTTTCCAAGTTGATAAGCGAATAACTTTATTTATTTATTTATTTGAATTTGAGTGTTTTAACATATACTATGAATACTAATAAATATTTTTGATAAAGTTCTTTATCTTCTAAAATTGAGAAATGTTAATGATTTATCAATTTAACGTTAGCAGCCATGTGGAGCACTTGTGAATAGGCTAGTTGGGATAGATAAGAACAGTTCATAAGTGTCAGTATTAACTTAAACAACTTTGCAAAATTTTTTATGACATTTGTTCTAAACTTGCAATGATGGCTTACTTCCATCTCTAAAATAGTTATGTATATGACGTTTTGAATGGAGATAGGTATTAGCAATATGTTAAGAAAGTAGCATTTCAAAACTGATAACTACGGTAAGATCCCGATTGTAAGCCCCCCCCCCTCTTTCAAAAACAAAAGAAGTAAAATTATGCGAGGGGGGCTATAATCGAGATATATTTTTTTAAATCTTTAAAAAAACCCTTCATTATCTGTTACAATCTGTTACATCTATTTACAAGTAAATAAGGCAAATGCAGGAGTTAGAACCTTTCGTATTTCGGTAGATTTCCAATAAATAGTATCTAAATGCCAACTCCCTAAAGTTTCCTCCAAACAAAAACCCCTAGGTAAAATTTTAAATCTTCAATTTCTTTTTTTAATTACATCTTTATTCTTTTTATTTTATTGCAACAATACTCAATGAATCATCTAAGCCCCCCCCCGCCCCCAAATCTACTTATTTTCATTTTTTTCCCTTGTGCTCACATGTGCCGCACGTTCACAACTACCCCGCTGATGGGGCACATGTGAACATTTTCTTTGAATTTATAAAACTATTAAAAAATGTAAGAAAGACTATACAGGTGATTTAAAAAAATGTACCATGCCTAAAAGAAAGTTCTGTTTAATATATTGCGTAGTTTTTGTTTAAAGAAATTAATCCAGTTATGAGAAAAAGGTTTTTTACGCGAACTGTTCACATATGCCCCCATCCCCCTTATTTCCTATACTCTATCTGCACTATCAATCTATAAAAGCCTTTTAGCTGTCATCATATGTCGAAGACGTAAGACGTTTCAAGGGAGAACCAGGGAGGTGGTACGGTTTCATCTCTCCCCTTTTTTCCAAGGGGCGGAGGCATTCCTCTGCCCTCTCGACATTACATGTCGTCTCTCAGGAACAAAAACCAGATTTTGTCTCAATTATGGTAATTATCTTTTGAAGATATCTATGAGCGTGATGTAGATAGCTTGAAAATTTGCTTTAGGCATACAGAAATTTTATGAATCATTTTTTAGTTTGGAGTTATTTTGCCGGCTGTACTTTATTTGTAACTTAACTACGGTTGTGTGTGCGTCTTTTTCTGATGCGATTGCGCGTTAGATCCACTACACGTTCTCCATACGTATGAAGCCCATTTCTTCAAAGCATGAGTCATGAAACTTATCCGTGAGATCTTCCAGATATAGTCTTAACATTTTAGGTTTATCTGTTTCGAAATCAGATCCACTTTCATAACTTTTGTCACCAGAACTTGAGACAGCATCATAAACATATTCGACGAAACTTGATTAAGAAAGTTTCGCATTAGATGTTCTTCGCTTTCTCTTCTCAACTTCATTGAGTCCTCGACTAGGAAGTACATCATAACAGTATAAATGGTATAGATGAAGGCGAACCACGCAAGAAAAGTCCACAAAAAGTCCGAAAACATAGCTGTTTTGAAGATGGGGATGTGCGCACTCGAATTAATTAATAAATTTAGAAAATTAGGGGGCTCAGCCCCCTACGAGCTACGCTCGTCAACCCCCGTTCAGATACCACAGACTCTAAAAGTACGCTAATTTGATCGGCTTTAAAAAGATTTCGGAAGGTAGAATTATAATTAAAAAAAAACAGTGGCGATCTCCCTATAAACGGATTTCTATTCATTTCTCTTTGATTGGGAATTTTAAGGCCAAATCCGCTGCGGTACTACTTGATTATCCCGTCGACCAATTTCGCCAAATTATATAAATCGTCAAACCACTCGCCAAATTATACAAATTAACATAATTTTTATTTTAAATAACGAAAGAACAAATAAATTAGTGCAGCATTAATAAAAATACAAATAAAACGTTGAAATAAAAATAACTTGATGGCGAAGACACGTGTAGCTTGCTTAAGGACAAGTTAATGTGACATTTACGACCAACCATTATTGGCATTTAATCTTATAGTTTAGCGAATGATAGATTTTTGGTCGACGGGATAACTAAGTAGTACCAAAGATACAGTAGCTGTTTTCGTCTTTGATTAAGTAAAATAAGTTAAACATTTCAAAATAAGCTAATACAAAAGGAATTAAGTAAACAGAGTCTTTGTCTCCCGGTTTTTTTTAACAAAGCGAAAAGAAAGTTCCTTTAAATAAGACATTTTAATTTAATCGTTTTTAATCTGACGTAATTTTGACCAAAGTATTCTTTCTCTTTTTAATATTCACGTGAAAATACTTTTGTGAGAAATGAAATATTATTTGCGCTTACCTAACAAAAATAGTTGAAAATATCCTCTCAAAATATCAAATAAATGTCTAGCGCAATTTTAAAATTTAAACTGTTTTGCAATATTATTTTGTGTTCATTTTATGTAATAACTGTAATGTGACGTAAATATGACGTAATTTCTACTATTTAAGACTTCTAACGCATGTTAATGAATTTATTATTTAACAATTTCCTTTTTCTCTAAAAATTCACGTGTAAATATAGTTTTTATGACGGAATTTTTAATAAGTTCCTGCTTTTTGTACATATTTAATTCTAATTCCAAATGTTTTTTTCTGATTATAATAGTCACGTGTAAATAAATTTTTAATTTGTTTACACGTATAAATATATATATATATATATATATATATATTTGAAACAAACATTATTGTTTGCACTGTTTATACAGCTGGCAACAGTTTAAATTAATATCACCTTGTAAAATATGTAAAAAATATCTCTAGAAATGCTGAAAATTTGAATTTAAAATAGAAATAAAACCTCAAAAATGAGTCAAATTAAAAAAAGAAATACAGTCTGCACACCGGAAACTTCAAACGTATAAAATGATCTAAAAATGATTAAATTCCGATGAATATTTTTTGCTCCTATAAAACTTTTTTAGTGGAACGATTTTGTCCAACTTTAGCATTAAATATCTCTTAAAATAATTCTTCGATTTGAAAACTGTCTGCATCAGCATGTTTATCAAACATTTCTGTATAATACTACCGATTTTCATATTTTTGTATGCATCATTTTTCTTAATATTAACGAAAAAAAACCTCCGGTCACAAAAAATTCAAAACCGGCGGCGGAGGATACAGCAGTAGTTACTTTTTTTTTAGAATAGAGAGATTACGAAAAAATTGTTTTTTTTTTTTTTATTTACGATGAACAATGTGGTTTGAAATTAGTTTAATTGCAATCCAACTGGCAAGCTCGAAATGTTTTTGTCAGAATAAGAAATTTGTTAATTGTTTCAATATTAATGATTTCAATAATTGTTTATTGTTGTTACTTATTGCAGCATTAGAGTAGAAACTCATTGTTGTGTTTACTTGACAAAAATAAAGCATTATTTCCGCAATAGAGGTACGTGCAAACATTTCCACGAAACATTTTTATTGCGAATGCTCGAGGTCCATTGTTGTCAAATGAGGAAATGGATATAATGTTTGCCATCTTTGTTTTTGTTTACCTGCAGTATTTTAGCGAACATGGCTTAGCGCAAATTTCATTTCATTGTTGTATGGGTTTTTTGTGGCAAACTTTTATAAGAATCCTAGATGGATAACTCAAAAATTGAAACAGTCATTTTTATTCACAGATATTATACATTAAAATAACAACACCATTAAGAACAAAAGATCTTCTTAAAACATCATTAAACCCGTTAATAGTCGCTCGTTGGTCTTTTCCCCGCCCGAAATTCGTTATCTTCCTGTAACTCATTTCCTGTTAAAATTACGATAGCCAAATTCCGTGTGGCTGACCTTGAGTGTTCACACTCTTGTGTAGTAAAATTGCAAGTCATTCCTGCTATTTCTTAGCATTTTATCGCATTCTTAAATTTCAATCGGTCTAAATGACCGCGTTGCGACCACTTGTGTTAGTTGAATTTTCCCCCCTCGTGTTCATCCTTTCCCATTTCCGCGAAATCTGCGGGGGAAAGTTTCTTCGAAGTAAGGACTCTCTGTCGTTATTTCGCATTTCTTCTTTCTGCTATTTTACCCGTTCATAGAGTACTTTTTTTTTTCTTTTAGAATGTTACTTAAAATTGTTTTATTATATTAGTTGTGAAGTCAGTTCGCACAAAAAACTGATTGATGGTCACTTACATTTTTTTTTTTTTCATTGCCAAACATTGCGGGAATAAATTCTCAAATTGATAATCGTTTAAATATGGAAAAGAAGGGAAATTCATCATCATTATTTGAAAGAAGTTGCTTTCCATTTATTACCGGAACATATAAATGAAAAAAAAAACAGACAATAACACAGCCAAACAAAAAAAAAGAAGAGAATTTTGTGGGAATCAGTAAAAAAATTGCCGTATCTCCAAAATCTGAAAAGTATCGTTTTTCCCAATAAAACAAACTCGAAAGATAAAACAGTTTTCTCAGAAATGTAGTATGTATATCTGCGAAGAACATACATATAATTTATTTGCATAATAATGAGAATTTTATAATGTAGGTTAGAAATTACGCAAATAAAAATATCTTTTGGATAATTCAGTGAATATTTATACTATGATTTTAAAAAATATTTTAAGCATTTTTCTAAAATTGATCTATTTTTAAATTTTCATACTGTAAGTAAAAACACATTTTTTTTTAACAATGCCGCAGAAAATGTTTTTTTTTTATTATTATTGAAATCCAATAGAGGCTTGGGGACGGTATCTAACAAATTTAAATTTGTTGTCCTTCATCAATTGTTCAAACTATTTTTCAGAATAATGTTTTTTCAGAATACGAGAGAAAATTCATTTAAATAAAATTATTGCTGCATATTTATAATTTCGGAGAAAAAATTCTTATTGTTTTTATTATTTTAATGAATATTATTCTAAAACAATAAATTATAACAATAATACCTTATTATGAAATGTACAATTGAATATTTATTTTAATTAAATAGTTGCTGTAAAATACATCCCTATTAAGTTGAACCTTTCAGTGATTCTATTAATTAAAATAATTTATCCATCTTAGGATTTAAATCACAATTGCAAATGTATTTAAATTAAATATATAATTTCAATAACTTATTATTTACTTTATATAAGCGAAGTTCGTATCCAGAGTTTTTATTCAGGGGCGCTGCTCCCGCCCTGAAATAAATAGAAAAACTACAAATCGTGCATTTTCATTTGAAAAATGGATTTAATCATAAAATCTCGAGAGCCCCACCCCCTCCTCTCCCCCCTCATACACACATAGACACCCCACAAAATAAATAAATAAAACGTAGTTACAACATTTACATTTATAATTTCGAAATTAAGTATTTTTTACCTTTTTCTTTATTATATAGATATATATAATATATATAATATGCTGGTGAATTAGTGGTATTGTATTTGATTTACTGTTGCATGTCATAGGTTCCATTTTTATTTTCAGTTTAATTGTTCAATTTAATGTCAGTGTAATATATTGATGCTAAATTTATTAATTTTATTTTATTAAATGGATATAGAGTGCCGGAGTATCATAAAAATCTACCTGACTCTGATCCTGTCCTTCAAAAAAAAAAAAATAATAATAATAAATAAATAAATAAAAATACCCCTATCACGAATTTAGATTCATATTCGTAAATGTTTTCCTACTAATTATTGATTCATAGTAACATCAGAAATTCAATCAAATCATTTACTATTTACTTTTAAGTATTTATGCAAATTGAAGAAAGAGTTATTAAAAACATTTATCTAGATGCCAACTGAATATATACTTAAGCAAAATAAATAATTTTCTGTAAAAGGTTGTAAAATGAATAATTGCTGTAATCTTTTAAAGTTCAGTCAATATTTTCACCCTACGTTAACCGTTTTCGATCATCTGATAACACCGGCAATTTTCCCCATCGTTTTCGGCCTGCTGGTAACGGCGGCAAATGGACCGAACGCGACTACTAACGTTCTAAAAAATGTCGCGACTACTCTCGGGTTAAAAACTTTTAAATGCGCTAGGCCTTTCGAAAGATCTAAGTCTTTTTTCGTCAGGCGCAAAGAAGACGTGCTTCTACTATGAAAACAGCAGCAATACCCAGTCTGGCTATTTTAGTCGTATTTTATCATTGCACAGCCCTTATATCACTTTTTCATATGTACCATATGCCTTACATAATTTAGTACCTTTTCTTACCGCCAAGGACGCATACCTATCTCGGGTGTTATGGCTCGCTCCCCTCAACTAATTGTAAAATAGAATTTCGTTCGGATAGAGGTTTGTTTAGAATAGAGTGGGCCCCCTGGTTGCGAAATGTGGAACTAACAGAATTTGCAAAGGGATAAAGTGTTGTGAAAGGAATATGAAATTAAACCGTTTGTGCGATCTGTGATCACACTTACCCACTTGTTTTTCCATAGGCATTACCACTATCCTCTTGTCATCCACGGAATTTGGTGATCTTTCAGAGAGGAGTGTTCTCTCATACACCGGAGATATGACTATTTTTTACATCCTCTTGTAAAAATACTCATTCCTGAAATTAAAAAAAATATTTTTTAAGTTATTAACCCTACCGTTGCGCAAACCGAGATTTCCCCGGGAAAGTATTTTCCCTCTAATTAACCCTCCTTGATTATTCCCACCAGTTATTTTTTTATTGTAAATTTTGCCTTATCTAATCGGAGCATTTTCCCATTTAAATTATATAAAAATTTTTGTTTGAAAAGCCAGTGGCAAATGAATAAAAATTCTTAAAAGACGCTCTTCGCGAATCTATTTTGATAAAACAATTACGCAGCATGAGGGTTAAGCAAGGTATAAGAGAAAACAAAATTCACATAATGTGTAGTATATACCTCCGTTGCATTTTCTTAATTTTTTCTTTTATGGGCGTTGCCACCATTCTCTTTTCATCCAGAGAATTTGATGATCGTTTTAAGAGCAGTGTTCTTGTTCCCCTATAAGTCGGAGAAAAGTCTATTTATATATCCTCTTGTAAATACAGGCACTCCTGAAATGCAAAATATATATATATAAAGTTATAAAGCATGGTATAAGAGAAAATATTAATTTCTGATTATTAGTGCAGATTGGATTTTTAAGTTATCTTAGATCGCCGAATTATCTTAGAGAGTTACACAGACTCCAACAAAATATGTTCTTGAAGCGTTGCTTGAAACTGCGTTTCTTCTTTTGAGGCTGTACTTCATTTGCAACTTCATCTTCGGTTCTCTGTGTTGCTTCATTTTCTTCTGCCAGTGCGCATGAGATCCACTCCACGTTCTCCATACGTATGAAGCCCATTTCCTCTCAGCATATATCAAAAAACTTATCCATGAGATCTTCTCATTATAGGTTAATCTGTTTCGCAACCAAATCCAGTTTCATAACTGCTGGTACCAGAACTTGAGACAGCGTCATAAAAATCTTTGACGAAGCTGGCTGAGAAAGTTTGTCGTAGTAGATATGTTGTTCTTCTCTTTCTCTTCTCATCTTTATTCAGTCCTTGACTATGAAGTACATCATAGCAAAACACATAGCACGCATTAAGATGAACCTCGTGTCAACAAAAAGTCTCACAACATGGCTATTTTTGCAGATGAGTACGTGTAACACTAAATGTAAAAAATTACACAATATTTTTTTTTCACTGAAAATTGTCGTTTGAAAAAAGTTCATTGGCAATCCAACCTACAAGCTCGATAATTTTTGGTGAGAATGAGAATTTTGTTAATTGTGTTAATTGTTAATATTAATGTTTTCAACAACTGTTTATTACTGTTACTTAATTCAGCATTACAGAATAAAATCATTGTTGTAGTTTGTTGACAAAGGTTAATCATTATTTCAGCTGTAGAGTAACGTTCAAACAGAACATTTCTCCGAAACATTTTTTTTTTGCGAATCCTCGCGGTCCATTGTTGTCAAATGGCATAATGTATTTAATATTTGACAGAGTTTTTTTTTTGTTTTTGTTTACCATCAGTTAGTTTTCCTTATATTTACTAGTAACAATAAATATATTTAACTAGGATCTCTACGAGAGAAATGAATCTGCTTTTTTGGCGTATGTTAGCGAAACATAAACCGATCATTATGTACATAAACTTCAAACATTCATTATTGTAGTTTCATTTCATAAATTTAAATCAAGTGTGTATTAATTAAAAAAATATATCTAAACGCCTTTTAGCAGTCGTCACATGTCGAGGACGTAAGACGTTTCCAGGGAGAACCACGTGGTGATAAAGTTTCACTTCTCTCCTTTGTTCCAGTTGCGGAGACATTCCTCTTCCCTCCCGGCATTACATGCTTTCGCTCAGGAACAAAAAGCAGGGTTTGTCTCGAATATGGTGATTATTTTCTGAATATATCTATGAGCCTAAAGTGGATGGCTTGAAAATATGCTTTAGACGTACAGGAATTTTATAAATCATTTATTAGTTTGGAGTTATAAACCGTCTGTACTTTATTTGTAACTTCATCTTCGGCAGTGTGTACTTCTTCATTTTCTGATGCGATTGCGCCTGAGATACGCTGCACTTTCTCCATACGTATGAAGCCTATTTCTTCAAAGCATGAGTCAAGAAACTTATCTGTAAGGTCTTCTAGATAAAGTCTTAACATTTTAGGTTTATCCGTTTCGCAACCAGATCCAGTTTCATAACTGTTGGCACGAGAACTTGAGGCAGCATCATAAAAATCTTCGATGAAGCTTGATTGAGAAAGTTTGTCGTAGTAGATGTTCTTCTCTTTCTCTTCTCAGCTTCATCCAGTCTGAAAAGACTGTTACGTGTCTCTTCCTCGTTGGAAGGAGAATCTAACTCCATCAGTTTACTAAAATTCTGAGTGTTCTTTAATTCATTAAGGATACGCTCAGAAGTAACTAGATTATATTTTAACACTTATATTTACAATGCAATAACACATTACATATTAAAACATTATAGTTGAACAGTGCCTACAAATGCATCGCGAGACTGTTTTTGATCGTGCGCACTAGCCGAGAGCCAGCAACCAACTGAGCAATCCAAGAGTTTCAGGAGCGTCTCGGGAAAGAGCCAGTGCGCTGATATGTGCTGTCATATATTGTTTGTCTACAATATCTTGCTGATTCTGCAGTACTCCCCTTCTAACAATGTGCTAAAATAAACCAACAGGGCGACGGATAGAACGTCCATATCTGGAGACTGGAATCTATGCGTAGGTCCGGCTATTGGAATCTCGGTCTCTTCTTGGACATCTGTAGATGTGGCTGGTACGTCCTCTATTAAAGTGAAGATAGGCTTTCGCCTATCCACTGACACTACTGCCTCATTTCCTTCTTTTTGGACTCTGATATATTTGTCTGTCCTGTCGATGATCGAAAATGGCTCGTCGTGTAATGGTCACAGAGGGGCCCACACAGTATCGTGGTTGACACGGTGGGCAAGATTTAAAAAAAATTACTTAATGGATCATCTTGATTTTTTTTTTAATTAAAGCTTATTTAATAGCCTTCGATATGAATTAAAGCTTTTACTAAAATTATTAAAAAAACGTTATTAACAAATAAGAACGGATTGTTTTAACAAAAAAAAATGTTCTTTAATCAGCCATTACCTAACTTTTTTAAAATAAATTTATGGTGTTCCTTTTATTTAACTAGAAGCTATACTCACGAAGTTTACGAAAAAAAAATTATTTTTGTGTTTCAGATAATTATACCAGGCGCTATCATACCTATCGTACAGACGAAATTTTCCAAAGCAGTTGAACATATTTGTTTATAACTTAGAATAGAAGCAACAAAATCTAATAAAAAAATTCTTGTGTATACCTTAAGATATGAACAATAAACTGTTAAATTTTCAAAAAGATCCATTATGCAGTTTTCTTACAAAAAATCATAAAAAAGTGCTTTTTTTGGTCTCCTAATCCAGAAGAACCCCTTAAATCTTGCCGGAAAGTGGCTCTTAATCCAAACAAAACTGTCGGGCGTATCTCCGTCCACCGATCTGTTAGATATGCTTTAAGGTCGGATTTTGATATGCGATGCTAATTTTTGATCATACCGTTAGCCTGAGGTGAATATGCATGGAACCTAGCAAGTTGGCCAGAGAACGAAAAAGACGCGATTGAAATTGACGGCCCTGGTCAGTTGTTATGATTTTGGGCACGCCAAAACGTGCAATCCAAATTTTATAAAATGCACTAGCAACTGTCACCGCTTCAGTATTCTTAAGAGGCTCAGCCTCCACCCAAAGAGTGAATCTGTCAATAATTGTGAGGCAATACATAAATTTTAAGTTATTGGAGGAGAGCCGATTATCCAAATACATATGAGAAAAACACTGATTTTTGACTGGAATATTACTTTTTAGTGGAATATTACTGGAATATTACAGTTTAGTGTGAGTCAAAATTTTACTCGCTGACATGGAACGCACGTCTTGGCCCACTTATCACAATCAGCTTTATAGTTAGTCCAAACAAAACAGTCAGTGATAGGTTTAATAGTATATTTATGACTAGGATGAGCGTAGGATGAGCTAGACGTAGATATGTTATGCAGGGCGTCGAAAACAATCTTCGTTGAATTAACGGGATAAAGGGTCTAATTTTTCCGGCAGATGTGTCACAATAAAGTTCCACGGAGCTGCCGAGCATGACGAAATTACTGATATTAGGCGATGATGAATTATCTACTAAGCATGTTCGTAAATCATTATCAGTGGTCTGGTCCTCAGCCATTTGCTCCTAGTTAATTGAGTAGGGCAAGTTATGGCTTCGGTCCACGAGAGTGCATCTGCTGGTGTGTTGTCCACCCCCTTAATGACGTATTAAATATCAAAATATCTCACTGGAAGCTTTCAAATATTTTTCCCTGTACTCCTCTTCCGTCCGTCCGCTTAGAGATCCATATACAGGATGGTTCAGAACTATATGTCAAAAATGTAAAGCCAGGTAGAGGGGACCTAAATCAGCAGATTTCATATAAGAATGTAAGTGCGGAAATGCAGCGTTGAGGCTGCAGAGGGCGCTGTTGAGTTAGATGGAAGAAAGCGCTTCGCTTACTTATATCGTCATTCTCTGCTCGGGCTTTAACCCCTTAACGCTCGAATTAAATTACGGTTGAATAATTCAAATTGCTTATTGGCACCACTTTTATGAAAAAGAAATATTCACCTTATTTAATGACAGTAAAAACGATACTAAAATATAGCCAATTTCACTATTTTATAAAACTGGTGGGAATCAAACAATTTGAGTAAAAGACACAGCCCGAGAATATCTCGGGAGCGAGAATTAAAGGGTTAAGCACCATGGGTCATTACATCAACATAGGTGCCAAGTTGCCACTAATCCTCCGTAATATGTCGGTTAATTTAACCCTGGTTTAATACATTTCACACCAGAATTTTTTTTCAGAGATGAAATTAAATAAATTCCTCGTAGAAAACTGGAATTAAATAAATAAAGATTCATCAAATAATTTTTCTGGTTCGAAACGTTGTTAAACTGGGTTAAATTAATCCACGCATTACGGAAGATTAGTGCGAACTTGGCACCTCTGCATCAATGCGGAACTTGCCGACATCCATTTCATGTATGGGGTTGCACAAGGAAGTTGAGCGAGCGGTTGCTCAAAGGTACATGGAACTGTACATGGAAATGTACATGGAACGATTCCAGGGTAGGCATCTGCGGGATCTCCAAACATTTGAGCGTCTTCATGGGGAGTTGCGTGAGTGGATCATTTTATACTTCGAGGCTTGATACGGGCACTGAAAGGTATCGCAGAATTCATGCAGTGGAAGAAGCAGTATTACGCAGAGTATAGTATATGAATCGGAATGAGAATAGAGGAGAGAAATGAGAGCTGTTGGAAGTGCGTTCGATGTGAGCCATTTCCTTGCGCAGCCACATACATGAAATGCATGCCAGCAAATTCCGCGTTGGTGTAAGGATGCATGTTGCTCGAAATCTGTGCGGAAAATGACGATTCAAGTCAGCGAAGCGCTTTTATCCGCCTAACTCCATATTTCCCAACGCTACATTTCCGCAGCCACATCCCTATACGAAATCTGCTTATTTAGGTCCCCTCTACCTGCCTTTACATTTTTGACATATAGTTCTGAACCACCCTGTATTAAACCTTGTTCTCTCTGAATTCAAAATTTATTTTTACATATATTTAAATGCAGAAAAGAAACTTCGCAACTTTCCTGTAACAAAATGTTTAATATTTAATCCGTTAGAATTTTTAAGTAAGGGTATTTGTTGTGTTTAATACAATGACAGTAATCTTCAGATAAATCTGGAATGTTGATCCATTAGCACAGTAAGTTTATGTTTTCATAGAGTATCATTCCAAGAAGGAACCAAAGTACTTACACCGCACGGAAGTTTTAATCAGGATTGCCATGTGTCCTCTTTTATTATACAGAAATTCCGAATTCAAACCAAAAATTCATATTTTTTTTTTTAATAGTTAATTTTATTTAATGACATTTCGATATTACACAATATAAAATATCTTCTTTCAGAAATTCTCGTATGAATCTCGAATATTTGAATACAAAATAGGCTAAATTGTGAACTGTGTTCCTATTTTTAAAGACGTCTTACACCGCTTTAGCAGATAAGAAAAATTCTTTTCAATATTTCAATGGCAGAATGTGAAATTTCAGCGTGTAACTGTAGAATTTGTAGAGTACTTCTGCAATAAAATATGGCGAAAATTTCTGTTAAAAATTGTGGTAGAAATGTATGCACTCTGAGGTTAGAAAGAACAAGTCGCACTATTTGGAAAATAATAATTTACTTTAACTCCTTACGCGTTGTGCCCGATAAGTGTAGGCTCCTTTTTTTAAAAAATTCAGATTGTTTGATTGCCACCATTTTTTTGAAGTAGAACTATTCACCTTATTTAATGGTATATAAAATGATGAGATAATTAAGCCAATTATAGCATTTTGAAAAAAACTTGTGGGAATCAAAGAATTTGGTTAAAAAAATAGCCTACACCGCTCGTGAAAGACACGGGCGCGATAATTAATTGGTTATTATGATGTTTTAAAAATCATTTCATTTTTCATATAACACTTTTGAATACATTCCAAAACCAGTTTTCGTCGGAAAAAAAATAATAATTTGCTTTCTTACATTAAATGTTTATTGAAATTGCTGCTAATTTCATGTTTCACGATGAGTAAACGCACGATGTGTCGCCGTATGTCTCTGAAACAGGGTTGGCAGTTTGGTCTCCATTGTTATTTCGAAATTTCACATTCATGCCGGAAATTTTTAAAGGAGAAGCTGCATTTTATGTAATCATAAAATTTCTGCCACTTAAGCAAAAAATACTATTTTTAATTTCTGGCACGAATTCCGATTTTTAAAATAAAAGTGGAGGCCAATCTGGCAATCCTGCTCTGAAATAGTGAAAAAAAAGTATTTGCCTCAGATATGCTATTTCTTTCGGCCATCAATGAAAGTTTCGTCTCTTAAAAATAACGTTACTTTATATAAGCCAGCCGTAAAACAAAGCAGATGTATCATCGTACGGGATAATCTCTACTACAATTTTTTAAACTTATAAGCATCGATAATTTTTAGTTTTTATACCATCGTATAGGAAAAAAAAGTACTTCTAAATGCAATTTGTTTGAAAACTGCATCCCAATTTATTTTTTGATATTTTTTATTATTATTATTATTAATTTTTTTTTGTATCTTTTAACATTTTTTTTAATGTTAGCAATTGAAATATTCCATTTCTGTAGAAAGTAAAGGGAAAATAGTAGACTATTATATTGTTCTGTTGCCATTTTTTATAAAAACTGAAAAAATATAATTAAATTACGTGCTATTTTAAAAAATAAAAATGAATGATTTCTGATAGAACATGGATCTATTATAAACTATATTTAATTTTAAGTATCTATATTAATGTTACAAATAAATGAAGGCATATGAATCATTAGATTACACCTTTTTTTGGTCAAGTTTCTTGAATGACGATATCACTTTTTGCTGGAATTGTGTATTATTCTGAGATAGTGACGTCGTCGTATGCATATTTGTCAGTAGATGTTGTTTAAGCCTGAATTGTAAATGTAGAATTCTTCAGCGGATGCTAATGACATCATTTTATATACACAAAAAGTGTGTGTTATAAGTCTAAAAATTGAAATGTGTTTTGTACTATCTATATTTATATATGTGTACCAGTGGGCTCTGCCCCCTGCAAGCTACGCTAGCCAACCCCTGTTCAGACACCGCAGAATCTAAAAGTACGCTAATTTAAACTGTTTTAAAAAGATTAGAGAAGATATAATGAAAAAAACTGTTGCGATCTCCCTGTAAACGGGTTTCCATTCAATTCCCTTTGATTGCGAAAATTTTATGCCGAATCAGTTGCTGTTAAGACATCTATTGGTTGTTTTCGTGTTTGATTAAAGAAGACCAGTTAAACATTTGAAAGGAAGCTAAAATAAAATGAATTAAGTAAACAGATTCTTTGCCTCCCGGTATTTTTTAACAGCGTTATAAAATGATTGATATAATACAATTTAATACAATTTACCGCTTTAACCCCTTGAAGGGCGTTGGTTCATTTTTGGACCACTTAACTTTAATTCTTAAATACCACACTGGCACCAGAATATTGAAATTAAAATTTTCCTTTTATTAAGTAAGTGAACAAAAGCATTTTTGTATTTCGAAATTTGTTTGTAAATTCTGGTTCCATTCACTGATTTCAATATTTTACGAATACCTTGCCCCTGAAAGGGTTAAACGCATATTAATTTATATATTATTATAAACTTTCCTTTCTCTTTTAATATTCACGTGTAAATACAATTTTGAAGACATAATTTTCAATATTTTCCTGCTTTTAACACTTACTCATTTAATAGTAATTTAATTTTTTTTTTCTGCTTTTATTAGTGACATTTTTATACATTGATATAATAGTGATTTTTAAACATTAGGAAATATTATTCTTTGCGCTCTTTTTTTAGAATTGAAAAGAATCTCTATGATAATAGCCTAAGTCATGTTACTATTATCAACAGTTCTGGGCGGATCCCTTCGCCTTTTATATTCCGGCGGCCATTTTGGTACTTTAATGTTAGCCAGCCGCAGGTGATCAGTCGCCAAATATTATTCTATCGCCATCATTTCACTTATATTATAATAGTCCAAGTCATGCAACTGCCATAAACAATTACAACCCTTCTCTTTTCATATGAAAGGTTTCCATTTTAATTAAATAATCAGAGTTATTTTTTCGAATAGAACTACATAAAAAATGCCGTGATCGCAAAGAATTCTTCGTGCTTTTATGTTAGCCGGGTGCAGCTTTTTTTCACTGGCTAGTTAGCATATTTTTATTTTTCGAGCGGTAATTTAAAACGATACTACTTGGTTATCCCATCGACTAAAAATCTATCGCCAGATTATAAGATTCAATGCCAATAATGGTTGATCGTAAATGTCACATTCACTTGACTGTAAAGAAGTTAAACGTGTTACGGTATCAAGTGATTTTTATATCGACGTTTTATTTTGATTTTTATTAATGCTATACTAATTTATTTGGGCACAAATGTCATATACGCTCCATATTGGCGCGATTTTTTTCCGACGCCATTTTGGCTAAACATCAACAGCATAAACAACAACATCCGGATTACCATATCAAGCAAAATAACGATACTTTGGCGCCAGTTAAGTACCCGTTGCGTATACGACATTGGCGTCAGAAAAAAATCGCGCCAATATGGGGAGTATATGACATCTGTGACTTTATTTGTTGTTTCGTTATTTAAAATAAAAATTACGTCAATTTGTATAATTTGGTGCGTGCTTTGGCGATTTATATAATTTGGCAAAATTGGTCGACAGGATAACTAAGTAGTACCATTAAAACATTGCTTTGAATCTGAAATTAAATGTCAGGATTTGTTGCAATATTTAATCGGGTTTTGGCGTGATTTTTTTTTTTTTTTTTTTTTTTTTTACGACAATTTGGCGAAAGCCTCGTTTTCGAATACCAGTTACGTATGTATTTTTAAATTATTTTCAAAATGAAATAACAATTAAAAAAATAATTAATAACTTTAGAACAAAACAATTTATAACATTTAAAAAAAAAATAAAATAAAGGTAAATAAACATTTACTAGTAAATAAGCAACAATAGCCAGGTTACCATGTCAGTCAAAATAACACCCTTTTGGTGCTATTTAAGTACCTCGGTTCGTATGTGACATCTGCAATTAATATTTTTCTTTTCGTTTCGTTTAAAAGAGAAAGAAGTGAAAGCCATTGATTTTAAATTTTTCAGTTTTAAATGAAAGTTTTGTATTAAATTAAATAATAATAAAATACAAAAAAAGGAGCATTGTTTTAGCATACATTTAAGGGGGGCCAAACTGGTCGCCAAATTAGTTTAAAATAATAACCTTTTCTAAAATGTGAGAAAAAGTATCTGTTATGATGAAAATTTCAGTTTCCATCATTAGAAAAAGTATTTTAAAAAAATAGTAATTCGAAAACTAATTCGAATTTAAAAATTCTGATACTAGGTTTGAGATCTGCGGATCAATATGGATTTTGGTGTTAATTTCGTCGCAAAGTATTGCATTTTTTAGGAGAAATCACCGCGAAACATAATCAGCTGTTTAATCAGTCGTTTCATAGAATCGTTTCATAAATTCGTTACATTTCAGTCGTTTCATATATCTGTTTCATAAATTCGCTTCATTAGGATTTTAGATATATAATATAGGGTAGATATATATTTCTTCGGGGCTGATACTAAATTCTGAAAAAGCAGTATTCCTGTTTTCTAGATTTTTATATTGTTTGTGTTCAATACAATTTTATGCAGTGTTATGTTAGATCTGACGGAATTTTGAAAGTCTTTCAATTGTAATACGTTTATCATGTGATATCAAAAGAGCATTTTAACCCCTTAACGGTCACATTAAATTACGGTTAAAAAATTCAATTTGCTTATTGGCACCACTTTTTTTGAAAAAGAAATATTCACCTTGTTTAATGACAGGTAAAATGATACCATAATAAAGCTAATTACACTATTTTATAAAACTGGTGGGAATCAAGCAAATCTGAATAAATCTAATAAAAGACACAGCCCGTGAATATGACGGGTGCGAGAATTTAGGGGTTAATGCACCATTTGCTGTAGCTCCATCTAAGATGAAAATTAACGTTCCAGTCTTTTATAAAAATAGAAAAACATTATTGCAAATATTTCAATTTGAAATCTATTATAAGCCGTAAGAATGGTCAAACTATCTATGTGTGGCATTTGAGGAAAGATGCTTTAATGTTTTATACAAAATTTTAGAACTTATAAATATAGCAATCTATAAAAAAGCCACTATCAAGAACGCCTATTTTTATTTTTATTTATTTAGAAGTTTCATTGGTAAAAACATTTTCAACAACTTCTAAAACAGAGTTTACGCATCTTTCGCGAAGTATTGTAATTAAAAAAATATATCTTGGATAAAAATAAATTAGAAAAAAAATGCAAAATGTACCAAATTTAAATTTTTATTCATGAACCAGAAATATTAAGTAGCATTTTGTTAATACACATAAAACTTAAAATAGTTCAAGATATTTCTCGCATCAAATTTTCGGTTCAAAGAATCGTAATCGTTGTTATTTGATTACGTCGTGTATTAAAAATAGGTGTCTTGTCTAAGAAGTTGTTCCCATTCTGACACCTTCGAATAGATGAAGACTCGCAATACATTTTTCAGGACACGTTGGCAGTTTACCCTTCTTTTTTATTTAGAATCTAGCTGACCACCCGGCGTTGCCCGGATGGTAACATTAAATGCACTTTAAGTAGGTAGGATTTCACATTTTTAACTCGATTTTGTGGTAATTTATATTTTTAAGTGAAAAAACCGCTGAATAAAAATATTTCTTTGTTTGTGGTAAAAGCGTTCGTAAGAAGACTATTTTATTGTCTGAGCGAAGCGAAGGCTAATACTCAGCGAAATATTACTGTCCGGACACTTTACTACTACGATGGATATTAACGCCATGTCCTACTAAAAAAAAAGCCTAATAAAAACCTTTCGTCAAGCATAACTCAAAAAATATTTGTCGGATTTCGTTTCTGATTGCACCAGAAGGTACCTATGAGGGTCCCCTACTGAATGCACCTACTATGAAAAATAAGTTCCAAACCGTTTAAACATTATATAGAAAAAACTCTTAAAAAAGCACAATTTATCTGCATACGTCACAGAAATTTGGTGTGCGTCACTTTCACGTTGATACGTTCACTTTTGCGTTAATGTTTTCGTAGACAACTGGTTTGAACACCTGGAGCAAATAATAAAAAAATAAAAAAAATACGCACGCAGTAATATTGAATAGATCAGTTTCAACCACGTGATCACAAACCTTGCAACAACCCGTGGCAACCAGTTTTGGTGCGCAAACAAATAATAATACAGTATTCCGTACCACGGTGACCGTTTTTAGCCTGTTGTATAAAATCTGGCATGTTGTATGACATACAATTGTGGATGATTAAAACAAAAGACATGAGTGTTTATTGATCCGGAGGTTATCTTTCTCTGAATGTCTGTCTGTCTATCATACAGCATGCAATTTTCTTGTAAAGGATGATATTATTATGCAGTAAAACCTCCATAACGGACACACCCGATTAGTGGACACCTCTATTTAGCGGGCATTTTTTCGATTACCAACCCTTAAATAACTGTACATTTTTTACTCTCAGTAGCGAACACCTCCAAATAGAGGACAAATTCTGCCCTCCCGAGGTGTTCGCTATTCAGAAGTTTTACTGGTAAAACCTCCATAGCGGACACACCCGATTAGCGGATACCTCTATTTAGCGGACATTTTTTCGATTACCAACTCTTAAATAACTGTACATGTTTTACTCTCAGTAGCGGTCACCTCTAAATAGAAGACAAATTCTGCATTCTCGGGGTGTCCGCTATTCAGAGGTTTTACTGTATATAATATTGATAATTATTTTACAGGGTCGCACAAAAGAATAAGAATATATGAAACGAATATAAACTAAATACGGGATTGGTAGATCGCTGATGGTAATGTAATTTTAGGATGTTGTTACAGTCATTCGCAGCATGTTTTTAGAGTTTCGTCCATCTAACGAAACCTACCTGTCTCACTCCTTTGTCTGTCTGTTTGTCCGTCTGTCACAGATCCCGTTCTCAGAAACAATATATGTCGGAGACTTGAAAATTTGCATACTTATAGCTGAATACCACAGATCAAACGGCAAATAATAAAATTTTGAAAAAGTCTAATATTTAACCCTCTGGTCTCTAACTTGTGTATTTAAAGCAATTTTTCTAACTCAGCCCCTAATTAAGTTGGAGACATGAAAGTTTGCATACTTATAGCTGAACACTTGCGATAACAGGATAAATCATAAAATTTTGAAAAAGCCATATTTAACCCTCCGGTCTCTAACTTCTGTATTTTAAGCAATTTTTCTAACTCAGCCCCTAATTAAGTAGGAGACATGACATTTTGCATACTTATAGCTGAACACCTCACATCAAACGACAAATAATAAAAATTTTTAAAAAGTCTAATATTTAACCCTCTGGGCTCTAACTTATGTATTTTAAACAATTTTTCTAACTCAGCCCCTAATTAAGTTGGAGACATGAAATTTCGCATACTTATAGCTGAAATCCTCACATCAAACGACAAATAATAAAATTTTGAAAAATGTCTGATATTTAACCCTCTGGGCTCTAACTTATGTATTTTAAGCAATTTTTCTAACTCATCCCCTAACTAAGTTGGAGAATTGAAAGTTTGCATACTTATAGCTGAAAACTTGCGATAACACGATAAATCATAAAATTTTGAAAAAGTCATATTTAACCTTCCAGTCTCTAACTTCTGTATTTTAAGCAATTTTTCTAACTCAGCCCCTAATTAAGTTGGAGACATGAAATTTTGCATACTTATAGCTGAACACCTCACATCAAACAGCAAATAATAAAATTTTGAAAAAGTCTAATATTTAACCCTCTGGGCTCTAACTTGTGTATTTAAAGCAATTTTTCTAACTCAGTCCCTAATTATGTTGAAACATAAAAATTTGCATACTTACAGCTGAACACCTCACATCAAACGACAAATAATAAAATTTTGAAAAAATCTAATATTTAACCTCTAATATTTTGTCTCGCGCAATTTTTAAATTTAAACTGTTTTGCAATAATATTTTTTGTTCATTTTGCATAATAAATGTAATGTGACGTAATTTGTTCTATTTCAGATTTCTAACGCATGTTAATGAATTTATTTTACAATATCCTTTCTCTTTTAAAATTCCGGTGTAAATATAGTTTTTATGGCGTAATTTCCAATAAGTGCCTGCTTTTTATACCTAATTATTTAATTGTAATTTGAAGGTTTTTTTCTGTTTATAATAGTAACGTGTAAATATTTTTTTATTTGAAGCAAACATTATTGTTTGCGCTGTTTATACAGTTGGCAACAGTATAAAGTAATGCCATTTTCTAAAATATGTAAAAAATATCTGTCAAAATGCTGAATATTTGAATTTAAAATAGAAATAAAACCTCAAAAAATGAGTCAAATTAAAAAAAAAATAATGAAATCTGCAGACCGGGATCTTCTATTGAATAAAATGATCTAAAAATGATTAAAATCCCATGCTTTTGCTCTTATAAATTTTTTTTAATGGAACGATTTTGTCCAACTTTAGCATTAAATATCTCTTAAAATAATTCTTTGATTTGAAAACTGTATGCATTAGTGTGTTGTTCAAACATTTCGCTATAATACCACCGATTTTCATATATTTGTATGCAATAGTTTTCTTAATATTAACGAAGAAAGGCCTCCGGTCACAAAAAATTTAAAACCGGCGGCGGCGGCGGTGACAACGTTAGTTACTTTTCATAGAATAGAGGGATATATAAAAATGAAAACTTGTCTATCTGTCTGTTTGTAATTCTATAAAAAATTCAGAATTTGGAAGCCAAAATTGTGAAGAGATACGTACATGTGTATTAAAACATGGCCAAGACAACTAAAGTAATCCAGAATCGAAATAACATATAGTTAATTTTTAATTAATAAAAAACCACCAATTTAACAGCAATTTCTTATCAAATTTAAACATTTTTCGTTATAGCAGTTACCAACAATTAAAAAACACAATAATATTATTACTACAACAATTAATTTTCTACTGCAAGATTTCCACGTGAAAAATGAAAATGAAATAAATAGTTTGCCGAATTTAAAAAAAAAGGTGAATATTACGTCATAACTTTTCTATTGTAAGATATTTACGTGAAATATGAAAATGAAATGAATGGTTTGACGAATTTAAATGAAAGTGAATATAATAACTTCATAACTTTTCTATTTCAAGTTTTCCACGTGAAAGAGGAAAATATTACGTCATATTGGAAATATAAAGGGCATGGTGGATATAGCATAACGTCATATGAGTGTGAAAAATGTATTGAAGCATAATAAAAACCCGATTAGTGAAATATTGGCGTATTTTAACATTATTGCTCCAATTATAAATTGAAATAAGTTCATTTATAGCTGCATTCTTTTGCGTCTGTTATATACATTTATACATTTTATATAGCGTTTTCATATGATTCATTCAACAACATTTCAATTGCTTTTTTTAATGTTTGTTTTGTGTTGTATGTTAAATTTTGAAATTAATTTTTCAGAACAAACATCCTTCAAATTCTGGGCAACGCCGGCACTTTAGCTTGTAACAGATAAACGGCTTTTGTATCTGTACATCTAACGCTAATATTATAAAGCGTTATAATATTATAAAGTATATAATATTATTAATGCTTGTACGTTTGTGAGGTGTTATCTCTGAAACTACATAGCCAACTTAAAAAAATGTTGGTGGCCATCTCTGCTCCGAAAAAAAGACTATTTTATGTCAGTGCAAAAACCTACATTGCTGCAGCAGCAAAAAAGTTCTAAAATTGTGATTTCTGCGATATTGATTGGGTTAGAAACTTTAAATTTGGTGCGGTGGTTACTTTTAAGATGTAAATACTCGTAATGAATGCTCTCTAAAAGGTTCAATTTGACGGATAAACGTAAAAAATTCTAGAAAGGTTCTAAACTATGATTTATTTGGAATACTGAAATTTTTGGGATACTGTTGGGGTTAGAAACTAAAACTTTGGCATGGTAGTAATTAATAAGATGTAAATGCTCGTTTTAGAACGAATTCTAAAAAATAGAAAGACTAAACAAAGCTGAAAAAGCAAATTGAATTTTGAAATTTTGCTTCGGGTTAGTTTTAAAATATACAATTGTCTCTATGAATGGTTTCTAAAAAATTTAAAATTTAAAAAGATGAAATTAACGGAAAGCGATCTCAATTACCATTAATTTGGAATTATTAAGTACAGCAACTTTAAATATTTCATAATGCTGCATTTCTCCGACAAAACATTCGATTTAAATGCAACAAAACTGATAGATACCCACCTAGCATTAAATAATTTGTGTAAATATTGAATAAAGACCTGTATGAAACAGTGAGTAGGTTGCCCGAAAGTACTTGTTAAAGTGTTCCTTCTCTAGGCTTTTCTCTCTCTCGCCAAGGCCACTAACAGAGGGAAGTGCCGTTTTAAATGTGATATGAATTTTTTATCCGATTCATTTTTCTAGACATTTTATCATAAGGTCATATTCTCAATTATCATTAGTAGATTTTTTATATATTAACTTATTCTGGTGAAATTTTGTAATCGGGTTCATATTGGCGTATGTTAGCTTACATGATTTGCTGAATAAATATGTATGGATTTGTAAATTATTTCAAATGACACTTTGACAGCTCAAAAGTTATGCAGACGATATATTCAGATCTTGTGTCATACTTTATGTTGTAATCATTGCCGATTTCTTTTATTTAATACATGCTAAATACACCTCAACTTGTGCAGAATAAGTTTGAAAACAAAACAATACAGCGTATGTAGTGGCCAGCATACACTCATCATTTAAACCCGATCGAGCATATCTAAAACACACTCTAACGAAGCATTGCATGCCACTTTTGATGTATTCGGTACTTTGATACTATATTAGATTTTGAGAAGAGAATTCCTTAAATGTTATCGACAGCCTCATTGCATCCATGGAAAACAGATATTGTACAATATTAACTATTCCGGGGGAGCACACACCATATAAAGTATAGTCCATTCTTTTCAAACATCATATATTTGTCATTTAAAGTTACTCAAATTGGTGCGGAGCGTCTGATTATGCTCTTGACATCATTTTATACAGTTAAAATTCCGATATAAGTAAATTAGTGTTTCATTTTCTATTTTACTTTTAATATATTGCGTACTTTCAATTTTATATCCATGCATGACTGTCTTGAATGGTTTGATTTCCCATTTTTTCAAACAGTGTATACGAATTTATATATCAGATTTTGTAATTCTACAATTCGTTTATTTTCATCATTTCAATTTTTCGCAGTATATAGACAATTAAAGATAACATCTCACTTTCTTTGCCTCCACATGTTATTATTAAATCTATGTTCTCAGTAATATCGCTCAGACTAATCCCTCTGAGGGAAGTCCTAGTTTGTGTAACATGATTTCACTATAGCTACAAAATGTTATTTTTCCCAAAAATCTGATACATTTTACAATTTTTAATTATCTAAATGTTGAAAAAAAAGTCATGTTATATAAAATACGTGTTCGCTGACTGTGTGAAAAGTCGGTTAAGGTTGCTCTCAACTGCCTCAACAAGAGCAAAACATTTTCACACATTTACAAATTCATTTTTTAAATGAAAGATATAAAATTGTAAGGCCTGACTGTGAATCGAACTGTGTTTTCCATTTTTTGATCAATAAATTACCTATTGAGTTATAAGCGATTTTGATTACTTGACAAACACGTTTTTCACCCTTTCTTGAGTGATTATTCTTCTTTCGCGCGGAAATTCGGTTCAAAACGCCCACTTTGACAGTATTTTCAGAAAGATCTTTTGCGTTTGCAAAAAAATAGAAATACAGTTCAATTACATAGTTTCTGAACGCTGATACCTGTTAGTTTCATGCATTTCCGAACAAAAATAAATTAAAACTTACGTCATAAAGTGGCCCTTTTGACATTAAGAAAAAAAAGTGAGAGGTAAGATGTCGAAATAGCTGCATTGGGACCATTCCCGTTGGAGCTTTGGGAGTGGGGGTGGGAGGTGTATTCAATATTTAAAAAAAATTCTCGTCGTCAAAGTCTAAATGTAATTTTCATGGGTAATGTATCGATATAGAATTGTAAAAAGCAGTGCTTTCTTGTGCTATTATTTTTTTTTTAATTTTGTTTTCTTCTGGTGACTGAAACATCCGGCAAAATTTTAAAATTGGAACTCATTGTTTCCCTCCTGTATGTTATGTTTTTTGTACCAACTTTCTGAGTTATAAATATTTTGTGTAATTTTTGTGCAAAAATATTGATATTTAATTACAAAAGTTGTACTTTTAGGCATAACTATTTATTTTTTTATTTATTTTTACATCGAAATCCTCAGTGATTTTTTATAATTTTCTAAATAATGTTTTTACCTGATTGATATCCGATTACACTTGAACCTAATCGATACACGATAGTTAGCTATATGGTTACTACAGTATTAATTTTTTTATAGCTATTGTATAAAATAAAGTGTATTTATTAATCAAAATGTGCGTAATGTTAATTCTACGGCGAGATGTGCAGGAAAAGCGAAATGTGAATTCAAGGAATAAATATTTTTCATTTTCGTATTTTTTAAATGGTTTGCAGTATTTTAACCCATTGCGGCGCTGTGGTATGTCCTTGAAATTACTTAATTTTAATTCCCAAAACCCTCATGAGCACCAGAATTTTGGTAAAAAAAATTCGGTTTGTTAGTTGCGTAAAACGTAGCTTTTTTGATATTCACTAAAAAGTTCATTTCCAAATTCCGGTGTCAGTCATTAATTTCAGCATTTATGCAATGGAAATGCTCTGTGCCGCAAAGGGTTAAAGATTTGAAAATATATCCTATTTCATTATTTAATTTTTGCTTATTTTGATTTTTTTGGAATCGATGCATAATTTTGAAATATGCACGAAAAAAAGGAAGGGAAGGACGGAGGTCATCCGGTATTTTAAAAGCTTAAAAAACAGTCATTATTGTCCAAATTTTGTGAAATTTTTAGGAGTGAAAATCATCCGAGTGAAAAAATTGTAAAATAGTTTTGATATTTAGTGGTAAAAAGGCATTTCACTATTAAAAAATAGTGGCATCAAAAAAAAAAAAAAAAAAAGCGTAAAAGCTGGTAGCTATTATGTTGTTATTGGACGCATAATAATACCCAACAGGACAATTTAATATAAAGTTCTTACTCGGGTCGTGTCGGGTGAGGGGGAAGTCAGGGTATTCGGCCCAAAGCAGTACTTTCGTTCGAATCCCATTTCAAGTTGGATGTTCTTCGTGGATTTGATTCAATTGTAATCCTTTGAGGGGCAAGAATTGTGTTTCTGTAATGTTGAAATCACATGAGAATATTTGAAAAATAATAATAGGGAACTGCAATATTGCAGATTTTATTTCATCAAAGGCATAAAAACAAAATTTTGTAAAAAAAAATTCTGGCATGATTCTGATTAAATTTAAGCGGGATAAAATTTTCCTACCGCCCTTCAAAAGGTTTTAAATATAGGACCTAGTCTGTTCCGGAGCAAGTTTAAAGGTATGTCAGGAGCAAAGATAGATTCACCCCAGAATTTTCAAAAAGTTTTATTAAAAAAAAAAAAAAAAAAAAAAATACAACCTTTGTCAAGTTTTTTAACCAAAGTTATAGAGGTGAAACTTAGTTCGATAATTTTTAGTATTACATAGTGTGTATAAATTCTAAACCTCGTAACTTAAGGTTATATAAAAGAATTTGTAAGAATTTCTGTCTATAGGCGTGAATTGCTTAGAGTCATTTTTTAATTATGCATTTCCCAGTTCTACTATATTCAGTACATTAATATATGCTTTTAAAATATGTATAAGTTGATATACAGGTCTATAAAGAAATGCCTTGCCGCCTATGAGTGATAACTGATAGAAGTAATTTTATTATTATAGTATGTGTTTCCTAGACGTATTAAACTTTAACTTATTGTGTAATGTGTATACTAATAAGTAAAATATATACAGGACAGTGCAAAACATTCAAGTTGCGATTTTTGAGTAGTAAAAACGTAAAATTTTAAATGAGTTATGAGCATTCTAAATGAATTATGTTATGTTCAAGAATTAAATTAAATAAAAGCATGTGGTGGGTATACAAAGCTACAGATTTGCTCCAGAGGCCTGGTCAAAAGAATTCAAATATTTTGCTGACTTTGCGCACTAATTGCTCAATCTATTGTGTTATGCATTTTCCATTTTTTTTTTTTTTTTACCTTACTTATTGCAGATGCAAAAGCATCGTTACACTATTCCAGAAGTATGGGAAATATTTCATAATCTATGCGTGACCCATAATCTTCCTCCCTTGGTGAAACTTACATACATATATCTTTTTTCACTGTAGATTGAGGCAAAACTGTTTCTAAGTAATTTTATTCAACTTCAAACGTGGGGGTTGTATTCTGAGCACTGATTTTTGCAATATGATCGATGCTCACCAAACCAACAGGTGGTTATAATTGAACTGTTAGGTGCATTCTGAAAACAGACTCCTGAAAACAGTTTTCTGTAAATTAACCTGTAAAACAAATTTTATAAACCTCTTACTCACATGGTGCGAACTGCAAAAATAAGAAACTAGGGTTCGTACGGGTCCTTGAATTTCCAGCCTAAGAAATTCTTTGGCACCAGTAGTTTCTTATGGAAAATCTCTCCTTAAATAAACCGAAATTTCGTCCGTTTAAACTAGATTTATTTTGCTATAAAATAAAACTGATATTTGGTCTTGAAAATAACAGTTCTCGTATGAATCCTGGAAATCAACACATTTTTCAGAATGAAAAATATGAAAATAACAGCGATGTCAACATTATGTCGTTAGAAAATTCTGCTATGTACAGAAGAATAATTTATATTTTAAATCTTTTTCTTTTCAAAAAAATACTTGTCATTTATTCAGTAATTTTTTTCATTACATCCATTCAAAAATTTCTCATTCAAATATAATCTACTTTCTCTATTGCATTCATCATTATTCAACGTTAAAAAAAATACATTTCTCGTCGTCATAGCATATGTATAATTTTCATGGCTAAGGTATTGATATAGAGTTGTAAAAAGCAGTGTTTTATTCTGTTATTTTTCTTTTTTTTTTCTTCTGATGACTGGAATATATGGCAAAATTTTGAAAAGTGGAACTCGTTGTTTCCCTCTGTATGTTACGTTTTTTGTACAAAATTTCTGAGTTATAAATATTTTGTGTAATTTTTGTGCAAAAATATTGATATTTAATTACAAATGTCATTGTTTTACGCATAACTATTTATTTATTTATTTTTAAACCGAAAACCTGAGGGTTTTTTTTGTTTAGTTTCAAAATAATGTTTTGCCCTAAATTCCGGTCATACTCGATCGATAAATCGATACTCGATCATTAGCTACATGGTTAGTATACAGTATTAAATTTTAATAGCATTGTGAAAAATAAAGTGTAGTTTTTTAATAAATAAATAAATAAATATATAATTAAATAAATAAAAAATAAATAAATATATATATATATATAATTAAATAAATAAAAAATAAATAAATTTTAAATAAAGTGCGTGATGTTAATTCAACGGCAAAATGCGCGGAAGAAAGAAGGGGGTCATGATATAACTTTAGTAAAAAATTTCGAATTCCTCCTGGATTCCAGAAATTCTAAATAGTAATTTCCGTTTTATGTAAGGACAGACATTTCGTGATTACACAAAGTAAAAATTCTTCTTTCGGAATTTCCCGTCTATGAATTCTGAATTTCCGAATAAAAACGAAGACCAAACTGGCAACCTGCATCAACATTTGTTCTTGCAGAGTTGCGAAGTCTCCGGCACACCACTATTATCCCGGCAGTTGTCGCGTGTCGGCCTTTTTGCTGACCATATAAATTATCTTCTCCTATCACATATCCCTTTACATATACAATGGAGAATTACTATGTAGCTCACTTTGAATGTTTTCCCAGCACCATAGTGAAGTAACAAGACATTTCTGTTATTCCTTCAGGTACATATTTACAAGCAAAGTTGAAATTTATGGTAAAGTCTGCTCAACGATCACTAATGTCAGTTGATTTTTGATTTTTCCCATTTTTCCAAATCTCATTACTAAAATGTATAATTTAAGTAAACTATAAATTTGTAACTTCATCGAAATGAAATATTTGAGTATTAAGTGAAAAAGGTTTCTTATTTTACATTTTCTGTATGCGGGGACCCGGCGGCAAAAAGACCGAGAGCGACTAACAGGGTTCTGAAAAAACACGCGGCTACTCTCAAGTTAACTTTGAGATAATGTTGTTCCTTCAAGGGAAGGAAAGAGTGGGTTCAACCGTATGGGAAATATACGAGCCTCAAGACCCGTTTCCTTGGAAACTACACGACCGACTTGATGAAAATTGGAATCTATATTCACTGGATTATGCTCAAGATTTTTGGTAGAAGTTTTTTTTTTTTCTGAGAATAAATCTTTTTATTTTAGAGCAATGGCTCAGAAATATTTTCTTCGGAACCTAATTAATTTTTTTAACAGTCTGCCACATATGATCTTATATTTATACTCTACAACCCACAAAAATTTCAGCGGAATCGCCCGAGTACTTTAGTAATTAATGTGTTTTTTAGCAGAAAAGTACAATTTGTTGGAGAGCTAAAAAACTTAAACACGTCTAACTTGTGTGAAATTCTTTCACAGTTTTATCAAACACATGAATCTCTCTATTCTAAAAAAAAGTAACTACCGCTGTCACCGCCGCCGCCGCCGCCGGTTTTGATTTTTTTGTGACCGGAGGCCTTTCTTCGTTAATATTAACAAAAATAATGCATATAAAAATATGAAAATCGCTGGTTTTATACAGAAATGTTTGATAAACACGCTGATGCAGACAGTTTTCAAATCGAAGAATTATTTTAAGAGTTATTTAATGCTAAAGTTGGACAAAATCGTTCCACTAAAAAAGTTTTATAGCAGCAAAAACTAGACATGGCAGTGTAATCATTTTTAGATCATTTTATGCGTTAGAACTTGCCGGAGTGCAGATTGCATTAATTTTTTCATTTTGACTCATTTTTTGAGGTTTTATTTCTATTTTAAATTCAAATTTTCAGCATTTCTAGAGATATTTTTTACAGATTTCAGAAAATTGTACTAATTTAAACTGTTGCCAACTCTATAAAAAAGCGCAAGCAATAATGTTTGCTTCACATTAAAAATTTATTTACACGTGACTATTATAAACAGGAATAAAACTTTCAAATTAGAATTAAATAATTACGTATAAAAAGCAGGAACTTATTAAAAATTACGTCATAAAAAGTATGCATGTGAATTTTAAAAGAGAAAGGATATTGTAAAATAATAAATTCATTAACATGCGTTAGAAGTCTTAGGAGAAATTACGTCATATTTACGTCACATTATAGTTATTACATAAAATTAACACAAAATAATATTGCAAAAAAGTTTAAATTTAGAAATTGCGCTAGACATTTATTTGATATTTTGAGAATTAATTTAAAATGTCTCATTTAAAAGAACTTTCTTTTCGCTTTGTTAAAAAATACCAGGAGACAAAGACTCTTTTTACTTAATTCCTTTTATATTAGCTTATTTTGAAATGTTGTTACACGTGTATACGTCATCAAGTTATTTTTATTTCGACGTTTTATTTGTGTTTTTATTAATGTTGTACGCATTTATTTGTTCTTTCGTTATTTAAAATAAAAATTATATCAATTTGTATAATTCGGCGAGTGGTTTGGCTATTTATATAATTTGGCGAAATTGGCCGACAGGATAATCAAGTAGTACCGCAGCGGATTTGGCGTTAAAATTCCCCAATCAAGGAGAAATGAATAGAAATTCGTTTATAGGGAGATCGCCACTGTTTTTTAAATTATAATTCAATCTTTCGAAATCTTTTTAAAGCCGATCAAATTAGCGTGCATTTAGAGTCTGCGGTGTCTGGACGGGGGTTGGCGAGCGTAGCTCGTAGGGGGCCGAGCCCCCTAGTTTCTCTCTATTCTAAAAAAAAGTAACTACCGCTGTCACCGCCGCCGCCGCCGCCGGTTTTGATTTTTTTGTGACCGGAGGCCTTTCTTCGTTAATATTAACAAAAATAATGCATATAAAAATATGAAAATCGCTGGTTTTATACAGAAATGTTTGATAAACACGCTGATGCAGACAGTTTTCAAATCGAAGAATTATTTTAAGAGTTATTTAATGCTAAAGTTGGACAAAATCGTTCCACTAAAAAAGTTTTATAGCAGCAAAAACTAGACATGGCAGTGTAATCATTTTTAGATCATTTTATGCGTTAGAATTTGCCGGAGTGCAGATTGCATTAATTTTTTCATTTTGACTCATTTTTTCAGGTTTTATTTCTATTTTAAATTCAAATTTTCAGCATTTCTAGAGATATTTTTTACAGATTTCAGAAAATTGTACTAATTTAAACTGTTGCCAACTCTATAAAAAAGCGCAAGCAATAATGTTTGCTTCACATTAAAAATTTATTTACACGTGACTATTATAAACAGGAATAAAACTTTCAAATTAGAATTAAATAATTACGTATAAAAAGCAGGAACTTATTAAAAATTACGTCATAAAAAGTATGCATGTGAATTTTAAAAGAGAAAGGATATTGTAAAATAATAAATTCATTAACATGCGTTAGAAGTCTTAGGAGAAATTACGTCATATTTACGTCACATTATAGTTATTACATAAAATTAACACAAAATAATATTGCAAAAAAGTTTAAATTTAGAAATTGCGCTAGACATTTATTTGATATTTTGAGAATTAATTTAAAATGTCTCATTTAAAAGAACTTTCTTTTCGCTTTGTTAAAAAATACCAGGAGACAAAGACTCTTTTTACTTAATTCCTTTTATATTAGTTTATTTTGAAATGTTGTTACACGTGTATACGTCATCAAGTTATTTTTATTTCGACGTTTTATTTGTGTTTTTATTAATGTTGTACGCATTTATTTGTTCTTTCGTTATTTAAAATAAAAATTATATCAATTTGTATAATTCGGCGAGTGGTTTGGCTATTTATATAATTTGGCGAAATTGGCCGACAGGATAATCAAGTAGTACCGCAGCGGATTTGGCGTTAAAATTCCCCAATCAAGGAGAAATGAATAGAAATTCGTTTATAGGGAGATCGCCACTGTTTTTTAAATTATAATTCAATCTTTCGAAATCTTTTTAAAGCCGATCAAATTAGCGTGCATTTAGAGTCTGCGGTGTCTGGACGGGGGTTGGCGAGCGTAGCTCGTAGGGGGCCGAGCCCCCTAGTTAAAATATATATAAACACTTGGATAAAATTTAGTTACGTATAATAAATGAGTTTAAAATGTTAGAGTGAAATTAATGTGAGTGGACGTGGCGTCCCAGTAATGGCTTCCCTTAAATCTATTAAATGTTTCAATTAAAGAAAAGAAAATTTTCTGTATTAAAATACTAGAATCCAAATATCCGGAGACTTGGCAGCTCAGGATTTTGTTATCTTCTTAACCCATTAACCGCCGAAACTATAACATAGGGATCTTCAACTTTTTTGCAGCAAAATGTTTATCACCTGAAATTTTGAAAAAAATATCTTCGTTTTTTTTAATAATCAAAGTTTCACTTGTTAAATAAGTCATTTTTTCTAATTTATAAATAGTGGTAGCAATCTAGTAAATTTAAGAATGGGCATTTATTTTTTACTGTTGCCTCAACGCAACAACAGCGGGCAATGGGTTAATAGCTTGGGTTAATAATTGTCTGAGCGAAGCGAAGGCTAATACTTAGCGCAATATTACTGTCTGGTCACATAACAGCTACGATGGATATTAACGCCATGTCCTACTAAAAAAAAAGCCTAAAAAACCTTTCGTCAAGCATAACTCAAAAAATATTTTTCGGATTTCGTTTCTGATTGCACCAAAAGGTACCTATGAGAGTCACCTACTGAATGCAACTACTATGAAAAATAGGGTTCTAAATCGTTTAAAAATTATATTAAAAAACTGATAAAAAAGCACAATTTATCTGGAAACGTCACAGATATTTGGTGTGCGTCACTTTCACCGGTAGATGTTTTTGTAAACAACCGGTTTGAACACATGGAGCAAATAATAATAAAAAAAAACGCACGCAGTAATAATGAAGTGCCATAAATCATAATTAAATTTAATCAAACAGGAAAAGAAATCTGTTTGTTTTTCCATTTAAAAGAAAAAAAGGCACAAAAACTTTGAATTGAGATTTTGCGATATTTAATCAATAGCAATTTTAACCGACAAAAGCATATTTTATATTTCGCGTGTGAAAATTAGAAACAATTATATGATTTTTAATAAAATATTTTGCTTACAGCATCATTTCTTCTTATTTTCTTTATTTTTTAGGTTTTCAGTCATCTGACAAAACCCTATTCGTCTCGCTCCTCTGTCTGTCTGTCCGTCTGTCACAGAGCCCGTTCTCAGAAACTATACATGTTGGAGACTTGAAATTTTGCATACTTATAGCTGAACACCACATATCATACGGCAAATCATAAAATTTTGAAAAAGTCGTAGATTTAACCCTTTGGGGTCCACATGTTTCTTTTAAACAATTCTTTCCAGTTCAGTCCTAATTAGGTTGGAGGCGTGAAATTTTGCATACTTATAGCTGAACACCTCACATCAAATGACAAACTATAAAATTTTGATAATGTCGTTCATTTAAACCTTTGGGCTCCCACATGTGTATTTAAAACAATTCTTTCTAAGTGAGCCCTAATTAAGTTGAAGGCGTGAAATTTTGCATACTTATAGCTGAACACCTCACATCAAATGACAAACTATAAAATTTTAAAAAAGTCGTACATTTAACCCTTTGGGCTCCTCATGTGTATTTTAAACAATTCTTTCCAATTGAGTCCTACATAGGTTGGAGGCGTGAAATTTTGCATACTTATAGCTGAACATCTCACATAAAATTACAAACTATAAAATTTTGATAAAGTTGTTCATTTAACCCTTTGGGCTCCCACATGTGTATTTTTAACAATTCTTTCTAAGTCAGCCCTAATTAGGTTGGAGGCGTGAAATTTTGCATACTTATAGCTGAACACCTCACATAAAATGACAAAAGATAATTTTTTTTAAAAGTTGTTCATTTAACCCTTTGGGCTCCCACATGTGTATTTTAAACAATTCTTTCTAAGTGAGTGCCTAATTAGGTTGGAGGCGTGAAATTTTGCATACTTATAGCTGAACACCACACATCATACGACAAATCATAAAATTTTTAAAATATCGTTCATTTAACCTTTTGGGCTCTCACATGCGTATTTTAAGCAATTCTTTCTAACTGAGCCCCTTATTAAATTGGAGATTTTAAATTTTGCATACTTATAGGAGAACACCTGAGGCCAGGCGAGAAACCATAAAATCTTTAAAAAGTCTTACGTTTAATTCTTTGAGCTACCACATATGTATTTTAAGCAATTCTTTCTAAGAGAGCCCCTAATTAAGTTAGAGACATGAATTTTTGCATACGTATAGCTGAATACCTCAAACCACACGGCAAATCATAAAATTTTCAAAAAGTCTTAAATTATTTACTCCTCCGGGTTCTAACTTGTGTATTTTAAGCAATTTTTCTAACCTCCGCCCTTTTCACCAGGGGTGCACTTTTCCAACTTTTGACGACACCCATTGGCCATTCTTTCATATTATAAATCATAGCCTTACATATTTTAGTTCCACTTTTTACCGCCAGGGGCACCTACTTATCTCGGGTGCTGTCGGCCCAATCCCCTCGACTAATATATCTACGGATAGTATATAAAACGGAGTTTCATTCAGATAGAGGTTTATTTAGAATAGAGTTATACATGATGATATTTGTCTGTGGCACTCAAATTTCGTGATTCATTTTTCACCCACTTCCTGTTGACATAGAGTTTTGAAATTTGGAATATATATGCATTCCTGAGGGCAATATATGAATTGGACATTGATTTTTTAAAATTCGATCCCTAAGGAGGTACCGTTAGGGGGGGGGGTAAATTAATGGTTACGTTTGATTTTTTATAGCGAAATCAGCATTAGCTTCAACAATGAGTATTTGTTGAAAAGTACTAATGACAGGGTTACCACGATATCTCCAAACTTTGGCCAACGTGGCGAAATATCGCGAAATTTGGCAACAAGAAAGTTTTTATATATGAATCCAACTTGGAGATAATTGGCTAATTTGGCAAAATTCCCATTTAAATCCTTTTATCATTCATAATTTAACTTACCGAATTAAATTTAAACTCCGTGCATTTAAGGGTTTTTTTTTCAAGACTTTTCTACTATTTAGTGCATTTAAAAACATATATATTTTCTAAATTTTTGTGAATTTTAATGAAAGTATGATAAAAAAAACAATTTCCATTTATATTAATTTCTTTTTAGCCTTTAAAAATGAAATTGGTACTTTTCATGTATAAGGGCCTTTGCGAGGTAGAGAAAATGGGTTTGGCGAGTCAATTAAGCTTTTTATGCGTATTTTCGTGCAACTTATTCATTGTTTCATATACGCAATCAATTTTTTAAAGATTTATAAAATTTATTTTGTGTAAACAAGCCACTTAACTATTTTTATATACAAACAAAAGTAAATTGTATATAAAAGGCAATAATAATATTTATATAAATAAAATGTATATATTTATGTCAAAGATGCCATATACGTACCGGGTTTGGCATGTTTTTTATGCCAGTTTGGCGAAAACGTCGTTTTCAAATACCAGTTACATATAATGTGTTATAATTGCACGTTATTTTTTATTTCAATATGAAAACAAAATAAAGTGATAAACAAGACATTTTCTATTATTTTAAAAAGGAAATAACAATCAATAAATGATATAATTATAGAAAAAATATTATAATAACGTTATATATGGTTACATTAGTGGTGGCTCGTGACTGGCATTTTGGGTGGCACTAAATCCATAGCTGCCAAATTTATCCTTCTCTTACCACTATTGCTTTAAAAGAAATCTTTGCCATATTTGCCGGCGGAATATTCGACCATTAAACAAGGTAATGATTTGTTTCAAAAAATAATGGTAAGAAAAGAATAATACTGCCCGCCATGCATTTAATGCCCCAAAATATGACAGTTACGAGCTGCCACTGGTTACCATGTCAGGCAAAGTAACGCCACTTTGACGCCAATTAGGTACCTCTGTGCGTTTATGACATCTGTGCCATATTTACTTGTAAAAATAAGCATAAACGTTCATATGTTTGTTTTCATAGCTATTTTTATCTTTTTGCAGCAAATCTCACTTTTTGAGGCCGAAATTGCACAAAATTTTAAAAAGAACTAGAAAACGGGAAGTCTGTTTTTCAGAATTTAGTGTCACCTCCCGATGACAAACAAAATGTATAAATATAGATAGTACAAAACATGTTTCAGTTTTAAGACTTAAAACACACGCGATTATTTTGTACAGAATGACGTCATCCGTATCCGCTGAAGAATTCTTCATTTACGATCCAATCTTAAAGAACTTCTACAGTAAAGTACGCATAGGACTATCTCTGAGGATATCGCTGAATAATACACAAATCCAAGAAAAGAGATGTCGTCTATAATAGCTCCACATTTTATCAGAAATCATTTATTTATATTTTTTCAAAATAGCACGTATTTTAATTATATATTTTAAAAGTTGTTAAGGAAAAAAGGCAACAAAAAGGTATAATTATTATTTTCCAACTATTTTCCCCCTACTTTCTACAGAAATGGAGTACTTGAGTTCCTAAAATTAAACAAATGGCGCAAAAAACTACAAAAGATTAATATTTCAAAAATAAATTGAGATGCAGTTTTCAATCAAATTGCATTTAAAAGTAACTTTCCTCTCCAATACGACGGTGTAAAAATTGAAAATGTGTGATGTTTAGATTTAAAAATCTTAAAATAGTAGAATAGAGAAGATTAAGTTAAATTGCAGTACAGTATTTGGCACTACATAGTTATACCGTCGACCAAAAATCTATCTCCAAACTATAAGATTGAATGCCAATAATGGTTGATCGTAAATGTCGCATTCTAAATACCTTATTACCATGCATTTAATGCTTTTTATGGTACTTTGCTGTTATATGGACTTTGGCATTTTTGTAAAAAAGCACGACATTCGGTGTTAAGAAACGAGATTTTTTGTCAAATCATATAAATGACTATGAAAATAAAACAGAATAAGTATTATACAGGTTTATATATGTATATATTAATATTTAAAAATGCATCTGCTAACACGTATTAGATAAGTTATTTATGTTTGTATATAATCTAATATATAAAAATGAAAATTTGTCTATCTGTCTGTTTGAAATTCTATACATATCCACAGTTTGGAAGTGCGAATTGTGAAAAGATACGTACATGTGTATTAAAGCACGGCCGAGGCAACTAAAGTAATCCGGAATCGAAATAATTTTTAGTTATTTTTTAATAAATAAAAAACCACCATTTTAACAGCAATTTCTTATCAAATTTAAACATTTATCGTTATAGCAGTTGCCAACAATTAAAATGCACAATAAAATTCTTACAACAACAATTAATTTTCTACTGCAAGATTTCCCCGTGTAAAATGAAAATGAAATAAATAGTTTGCCGAATTTAAAAAAAGGTGAATATTAACGTCAGAACATTTCTATTGCAAGATATTCGTGTGAAAAATGAAAATGAAATAAATTGTTTGACGAATTTAAATGAAAGTGAATATAACTTCATAACTTTTCCATTTCAAGGTTTCCACGTGAAAAAGGAAAATATTACGTCGTATTGGAAATATAAAGGACGTGGTGGATATAGTATAACGTCATATGAGTGTGAAAAAACGTATTGAAGCATGATAAAAACCCAATTATGGAAATATTGGCGTATTTTAATATTATTGCTCCAATGATATATTGAAATAAGTTCATTTATAGCTGTATTATTTTGAGTCTGTTATATACATTTATACATTTTTATATTGTGTTTCCATTTGGTTCATGTGTACAACACTTCGACTTCTTTTTTTATGTTTGTTTTATGTTGTATGTCAAATTTTAAAATTGATTTTTCAGAACAAACATTCTTCAAATTCTAGGCAACGTCGGGCACTTTAGTTTGTAACAGATAAATGGCTTCTGTATCTGTACATCTATGCTAATAATATAAAGCGTTATGATATTATAAAATGTATAATATTATTAATGTTTGTGCATTTGTGAGGTGTTATCTCTCAAACTACATAGCCAACATAAAAAAATGCTCGTGGCCAGATCTGCTCCGAAAAAAGACTATTTTATGTCAGTGCAACAACCTTATATCGCTGCAGGAGCAAAAAAGTTCTAAAATTGCGATTTCTGTGATATTGATTGGGGTTAGAAATTTAAATTCGGTGTGGTGGTTACTTTTAAGATATAAATACTCTTTGTGAAAAGGTTCTAAAATTCAATTTGACAGATAAACGTAAAAATTTCTAGAATGGTTCTGAATTATGACTTATTTGGAATACTGAAAATTCTGGGATACTGTTGGGATTAGAAACTAGAACTTTGGCATGACAGTCATTTCTAAGATGTAAATGCTCGTTGTAGAACGAATTCTAAAAAATTGAAAGACTAAATAAAACGGAAAAAGATCTAAAGTTGATCTAAGTAACGAAGTACATGGAATTTTTAGGAATATAAACATGCAAATTGACATGGCTGTATTTATCATGACGGAAATTCTCGTAATACAACAATTTCTAAAAATGCCGCTATATAAAACACTGCAGAAACAAAAAAGTTTCGATTTTTTTCTATTCCTGTGTTACTGCTGAGCCCAAAAACTTGAAATTTTGCTTCGGGTTTGCTAAAAAGGACTGACTGATTTTAAAATTCAGTAACTTGCAAACGGTGACAGATATTTAAAAATTATTTGCAGGAGGTTTATGCATAATGTCAAAAGTTTTATTACAGTGATTTTCGATTTTAGTTCAAATTACAAACAATAGATGGCGCTGTAAGCAATAGTCGCTAAATACAGGCTCGATTTTTGGTCCTTTCTCTTGTTTCATGCGGAAAAAGGAGATGGAAATGTATTATTCGGGCCACGAAGTACCAAAAATCGAGCCTGAATTTATTGATCGCAGCGCCATCTATTGTTTGTAATTCGAACTAAAATTGAAAATCACTGTAAAAAAACTTTTGACCTTATGCATAACCCTCCTGCGAGAATTTTTTAAATATCTGTCACCGTTTACAAGTTATTGAATTTTTAAATCAGTCAGTCCTTTTTGGGACACCCGGTATGATTTTTTTCTGATTAGTTTTTTTAGGCATTTTATCATAATGTCATATTCTCAATTGTGATTAGTAGATTTTTTATATATTAACTTATTCTGGTAAAATTTCATAATCGGATTCATATTGGCGTATTTTAGATTGCATGATTTGCTGAAAAAATATGTATGGATTTGTAAATTTCTTCAAATGACACTTTGACAGCTCAATGGTTATGCAGACGATATATTCAGATCTTCTGTCATACTTTATGCTGCAATCATTGCCGATTTCTTTTATTTAATACGTGCTAAATACAGCTCAACCTGTGCAGAAGATGTTTGAAAACAAAACAATACAGCTTATGTAGTGGACAGCATACACTCATCATTTAAATCCAATCGAGTATATCTAAAACACACTCTATCGACGTATTGCATGAAACTGTTGATGTGTTGGGTACTTTGATAGTATATCAGATTTTGAAGAGAGAATTCCTTAATTCTTATCGACAACCTCATTGCATCCGTGGAAAACAGATATTGTACAATATTAGCTATGCCGGGGGAGCACACACCATATAAAGTATCGTCCATTCTTTTCAAACTTCATATATTTGTCATTTAAAGTTACTCAAATTTGTGCGAAGCGTCTGATTGCAAAAGCTTTTAAAAGATTGCTGAAGCTCTTGACAGCATTTTATACAGTTAAATTTCAGATATAAGGTAATTTATGTTTCATTTTCAATTTTAATTTTAACGTATTGCGTACATTCAATTTTATATCCATGCATGGCTGTCTTGCATGGTTTTCTTTCCCACTTTTTTAAACAGTGTATACGAATTTATATGTAAGATTTTGTAATTCTACGATTCGTTTATTTTCATCATTTGAATTTATCGCAGTATATTGACAATTAAAGATAATATCTCATTTTCTTTGCGTCCATATGTTATTATTAAATCTATGTTCCCAGCAATATCGCTCAGACTAATCCATCTTTAGGGAAGTCCTAGTGTTTTATAGGAGCAGAAACTATACATAGGAATTTAATCATTTTTTCTAAGAATATACATCAGATCCTCCTGGTGTGCAGACTGCGTTTATTTCTTTGACTCATTTTTTGACGGTTTATTTCCATTTTAACCTTTAAGCGTCCTGCAGATTTCTCCATTTATGTTCAACAATTCATTAAATAGTAGCTATGAAAAGTATTGATACATGAATTTTTATTTGATAATCTGATATATTTATTTATCATATTAGCTTAAAAAAATTAGCTTTAATATCGATTTTGTGTTAACTCAGCCTTTGATTCCTAAAGTTACGTCACGGAAAACACAGTTAGGACACTTAAAGGGTTAAATTTAAATTTTCAGGATTTCGAGAGATATTTTTTACATATTTTAAAAAAGGTTATTATTTTAAATTCTTGCCAACCGTAAAAACAGCGCAAAGAATAATATCTCCTTCAAATAAAAAAATTTTTACACGTGACTATTATAAACAGAAAAAAAAATCTTTAAATTAGAACTAAATGATTACGTATTAACAGCAGGAAACTATTGAAAATTACGTCCTAAAACTACATTTATACGTAAATATTAAAAAGAGAAAGAAATATATTCGTATTTCGAGATGATTTTTTTTTTTTTTTTTTTACTTTTGCTGCTATTTAATACTAAGACATAATAATATTTCCTTTCTAACAACAAAAGTAATTCCACTTGAATATTAAAAATATAATGAAAACTTTAAAAGAAAAAAATTATTATATGCGTTAAAAGAAGTAAGTAAAGTACATCATATTTAAAATGACCAAAAAATATTGCAAAAGAGTTTAAATTTAAAAATATATTTACACGAGTCATTTATTTCATATTTTGAGATGATCTTATGAACTATTGTAATTTAACAAATTTAATAAACTATTGAACTAATGGTACAAATTGTAAATAATATTAACAATAATAATGGTACGTTTTGTATAAGTACATGTAAATATTGTCCCGGTGTTGCTTCCAAGCTCCTGTGCGAAGTCAACATTGCAGAAATACAATTATTAGCACCTGAAATTGTCAAAAGAGATCTATCTTGCTGGATTTCAGAGCTATCGATATCCGAAGCGGATAGCTTGTTACTTGTATCGCTGTTGTTGGAGTATGGAACGTTTGAACAATAACAATGGAACAATAAAGCTGGTGTATGGATTCCCTAGTTGCTTGCAACTTTACATCCAGGTTAAGATGGAACGCTTGATTAGTGTAGGCTAAAATATATTTAATAAAATATTCTATGATATTTACGGCATGAATAGATTTTTTCTGGTGATTCTAATAAACTAATAATTTATAATTTATGAAATAAATAATTTCTAATTCAAACTGTTAACGTAGGTTTTTATTTACCGTAAAAATTATGTATGTAATTTCAAATTCATTATGAGAAAATATGTCATCTGTCATCAAACAAATGTTGAAGTTAACCTCACGGATTAGAAAGATTAATGAATATAAGTCAAAAGTTTAATGAAAATAAAAACCATTAAATATTAGTTAATACGCACAAATATGTGTCTAAAATATTTTACAATAAGCTCTTTTGATTTTTGTTTTAAATCTGTATGCTTTTATTTGAAATTAAGAACAGATTAACACATTAATGCATATAAAAAATAATTTAGAAAATGATACCTGAGTATATATTTTTAAATGATATTTAAGGATGAAGAATTTGTAAGCCATTATGAAAATAATTGCGGTTCAACACGAAATGAATAAAGAAAGAAAAGTGTAATTTCACTTTTATAAGCTAATATTTTGTTTACTTTGATGTCAATATAAGATGAACAGTGCCTTGATCAGAAATGAGCTAGATTGCCAGTTAGATTTACATACGTGTAACCGTTCTAGTTTTGTTAAATTGTATTTTTTTTTTTTAGTTTTTATTTAGCTTATTAGATTTTACTGAATTTTATTAGATAAACTGCATTAGAGAACCATCTCATTTTTAGCAGGAAGAAAGTTTTCGTCACAATTTTATTTTATTTATTTATTAGATTGTTTATTTATTAATTTATTTAGTGGGAAACATTGTAAATATTAATAAGAGTAATGCTACTTTTTATATAATTACCTACGTTTATTTAAGATACTGTACTTTTTAAAAGAAAGCTTTCTATGTATATATGAGGAATAAAGTTAGGAAAGCCGAAACAGCTTGATGAGAAAAGTACACTTCCTCTTAACTTATGCTTCTACCCTGTAAACTTAGCTTTTGCTGTTATACTTGGGCGTGCTAGAGTCAAGGTCCCCAGATTGTTGATTGTCACCGCTTTTTTGAAACAGAAATATTCGGCCTTTTTAACAATAGATTAACACTAGAACGGCGGGAAATTTTACTCAAGTTTTATAAAAAATATTTCACATCAGAATTTTTACTTAAAACAACTTAAGTTATTTATTTAAGATACTTTCGTTCATCGTACATTAAGGTTATATCATAAAACGTTTTCTGGTTCGAATCGACATGTATTCATTTGCCAAGGGTCAAAATGACCCCTCTCCGCCGTTCTAGTGTTAAACATTCTGGACAACAAGGCGAATTATACTATTTAAAAAAATGGTGACAGTCAAATAATCTGAATTAAAAAAGTTCCCAATCTGGCAACACTGGCTAGAGTGTACCATAATCGCTAGATGGCATTTTATATTTGTCCTACAGGAGCATTCTTTCTTCTCGAAGTAAAAATATTTTCTATGTGTTGTGTCTTTCACTGTCGCAAAAAAAGAATTACCTTCCAAATAATGTAATTCAGAAAAAGAAAACTACAGTCAATACTCTTAAAATTTACCCTTACGAGTTTTTTCTACTCAATTTCACCGATAAATGTTCGTTTAGTTGTTATGATTAATTCAACTTAGTATTAATTCCATATAATATAAATTATTACTGAAATATCGCTAGTAGAAATTTTCTCCCTTATAAATGCAATAATAACAAAATAAAATGAAATTGAAAAAAATTTTAAGTTAATTTTGATTTACGAATATTAACAATTATTCCTTTTAAATATAGCTATTTTCTATTATTAAGATTAGTGAACTAATCAACCTATTAACAAGGAAATTGTTTCATACATAGTTTTCTCATATGGCCTTAATTTATTTTGTATACATGGTCTTAGAAATTATTATTTTTCTTTATTATTATTATTTGTTTATTTACCTATCATTATATTTACAATATTAAAATTACAAGACATAATATTTACGATTATATGTTGATAAATCAATATACAAATCCTAAAAATAAATAATGTTTCATTTTTTCCCTGTTACCCTATCTTAAAACAGGCAAAAATGATATATTTAAGAAAAATTAACTTGCTAGCGCTTCCTAATACTCGTGCAAAAGTAACATTTTTTATAATCGAGTTCTGTGCCCACGTCTAATTAATGTATTGAAGGAAATTTTTTGGGATGAAACATGAAATGCAATAAAAAAATTAGGTGCGATTTTCAAGATGAACATTGGATGCCTATAAAAATGTGTTTTTTTTAAAGCTATTTTTACTTTCATACTTATTATCTATGGAAAACTGTAACAGATTCTTTAATGACATTGAATATATTCTTTTCGGTTCACCACTAACATCACATGAAAAGATTTTTATAAGAAGTCTTTTAATTATGTATTTAAATAAAATATGAAATTAATTAAAAAGCACACTTTCGTATTATATTATCAGAAATTATTAACCCCTTGAGGGGTGGTGGAATACATTTTATACCACCTACGATTACTGAAGATTTGCACCAGAAAATTTTTATTAAATTTTATTTTTCCAACTTTGGTGGGAAAAAATCGAAAAATTGCTTTTCCTTATTTTGCAATAAAATTTTTGAAAGATTCCGGTGTGAATTCGACATTACAGTAACACAATTACTTGCCCCTCAAGGGGTTAATCGACGAAACGCCACAAATATTTCTACTTATTGCAGGATTTTTTATTCTGATAAACTGAAAACTACAGAACATCTTACACTATTTTATGGCGAAATTGTGGCAAACTCATGCGGAAATAGCAACTGACTATGAATTATGCTTTTTACAATGACCATCTACACATTTAAATAGGAATAAATTTAAAACTGTTCTGGGAATTATCAAAGTGTAAAATTTTGACTTCTCGGGTTGCCAATTTGGTCTCCTTTATTACTGAGAAATAATTATTTCATTCAAAAAATTCAAAGAATATTATCATTTTTTTTTTTACTGACATTTTGTGATTATATAAAGCATACACTTTTCTTTCGGAAAGTAAGGTAGGAATTTAAAATTTCTAAATTAAAAAGGACGTGAAAAAAGTAAACATGTCGGGCAATGTTTAAAATGTACATGTAGCTTTAACCCCTTGAGGGGCGGTGAGATACATTATAGCCCATTGAAGTGTAATTAAAGTTTGCACTAGAAACATTTTATTAAGTTTTACTTTTATAACTTCAGGGGAACTGATTTGCGAAATTGCTTTTCTTTATTTTGAAATAAAAAATTTTCCAAATTTCCGGTGACAATTATGCATTATACAAACGTAATTGCTTGCCCCTCAAAGGGTTAAGAACTTAACGAATTGGCATCGGCTTTACGTTCAGTTTACAGTTAAGATTGTCTGACCATTATTTAGAGCCATTGAAAGGATTGGGTTAAACGCAGTTGTAATAACTACCAAAAAGGATTTAATAAAGATATTGATAAATCCCTGAGAGAGAGAGAGTACTTAAAGCAGGCAACAATCGCCAATTGTCTCTACCGGCAGTCTGCAACATGGCATCAAAAGGCTGTCGAAATGGTTACCTACTAATAGCATTTTTCGGTGGAAGAGTTTTAAAATATAATATAGTTAGCAAGCATTTAATACATGCAAGAATAATTTTAAATTATCATAAATAGTTTAAAAAGTAAGTTGTGAGCTGATTTGAATGTAGGTCTATAACACATATGATAGAAAAAGAGACAGGCAAAAGCTGCAGATTTAAATAACCGAGGAATTTTCAAAGCAAAGTTTTGTTTTTTTACAGAGTAACAAACTGATTTGTTTTATACATCTCTGCCAGTATCGATAACAAGTTTTCTTTTTTTAATAAGTGAATCCACAGAGACCAAAAAGTTAGAAATTATATTTTGAGCAAAACCAAGACTAATACACAGTGCAATATTACATTTATAGAGGTAAAATGGGCATATCATGGTGTAAAAAAAGAAATCCTTAATATTAAATTAAAACACTGCATAAATTATAAATAATACCAGAAAAACTTTCATTTAAGCATTGTTTTATTGCGTATTTATGAATTAATATGTTTTTCATATTTATTAAAATTCATTTTCTATGTATATATTTTTTGTTTTTGTTTTTTAGTGGCTGAATTTTAATTATTCCAGAAAATTCCATTTCATCTTTTTTCAGAAAGTGAAATTATCTTTCAGATTTCTCATTTTTTTAAAATTAAATTATGAAAAAGACATTGCAGTATTTTCTATTAACAAATAATTGAGCAAAAGAATAGGCTTTTTGTTAAAGAGTTCGATTAAAAAGTGGTTTCCTTATGTAGTAGGACTTACAGGTTTGACATTTTTAGAGGATGAGTGATTATACAGGACTCCTGTTAACGCTTGATAGTGCATCTCCTCTAAAAGCATATCTCAGTTTAATGAGGACAATTTTGTTTTCCCTAAATATATAATTAATGTTAAAATCATCGCCATCAAATTTTTCTAAATTTCACTTTCGTAAAGGAAACCGCTTTGTAAATAATTTATTTCAAAGCAAATTTGGTGTAACTTTGGTTATTCAGAGATGAGAAAATTGTTAGGGACAGTGATTAAGAGAAAGAAAACATTTTGCCACCAAAAAACTTGAGCGATTCAAAAACTATTAACGGCTGTTCTCTTATCATACCAATTAAAATGAAGACAAAGATTTAAAAAAACTAGTTGGATGTGCCAATCCCAAAACTGTCTTCTATCTTATACATCTTAATATTTCAAAACCTAGTTACACATGTTAATACTTCAATATTATTAGTTCAATACTATACCAACTTTGATTTTCATCTTAAATTTCTGCTCAAGTCAATTAAACGGACTAAAAACGAGTTAATCTATATCATGATATTTGTTAAAATTATTAATTTTTCCTTATTCTGTCTTTATCAGCTGTTTGCGAATAGCCGGCATAGCAGGAAGCGAGTTCCCGCCGCTGCATGAGCCGCCGATGCACAACAGAACTACGAAAAATCAAGAAAAGTATACAAAAATCGCTAGCACGGAGCCCCTTTACCGCGCAATATTTCCAAATTCAAGGAGAACCTGTTGGGCAAAGCCAAAAACAAGCACAAACATTTTGGTTCAATTGTATGCATAATTTTATACGCTGTTCGATGGTACAATAATGAAAATGGCACAGATATCTGAATTATAGCGCCCCCTTCTTTCGGAATTTTTTCAAGTTCAGGGAGGACTTGTTTGCCATAGCCAGAAACATGCACAAAAAATTTGGTTCAATTATATAGATAACTTCATACACTTTTCGAAGGTACAATAATGAAAATGGTACAGACATCGCAATTATAGTCCCCCCTACCGGCAGAATTTTTCCAAATTCAGGGAGGACCTTCGTGACATAACCAAAAACAAATACATAAAATTTGGTTCAATTCTATGCATAACTTCATACACTTTTCGACGGTACAATATTCAAAATGGCGCAAAAATGGCACAAAAATCGCTATTACAGCGCCCTCTACGGGCGATTTTTTTACAAATTAAGGGAGAACCTCCTTTCCATAGCCAAGAACTTAAAAAAAATTTTGGTTCAATTCCATGCATAACTTCATACACTTTTCGACGGTATAATATTCAAAATCGCACAAAAATCGCTATTACAGCGCCCCCTAACGGCGAATTTTTTGCAAATTCAGGGAGGACCTGCTTGCCATATCCAAAAACTTAAAATAAAAATTTGGTTTAATTCTATGCATAACTTCATACACTTTTGGATGGTACAATATTCAAAATCGCACAAAAATCGCAATTACAGCGCCCCCATCGGCGAATTTTTTCCAAATTCAGGGAGGACCAGCTTGCCATAGCCAAAAACTTAAAATAAAAATTTGGTTCAATTCTATGCATAACTTCATACACTTTTGGATGGTACAACATTCAAAATCGCACAAAAATCGCTATTACAGCGCCCCCTACCGGTGAATTTTTTCCAAATTCAGGAAGGACCAACTTGCCATAGCCAAAAACTTAAAATAAAAATTTGGTTCAATTCTATGCATAACTTCATACACTTTTGGATGGTACAATATTCAAAATCGCACAAAAATCGCATTTACAGCGCCCTCTACCAGCGAATTTTTTCCAAATTCAGGGAGGACCTGCTTGCCATATCCAAAAACTTAAAATAAAAATTTGGTTCAATTCCATGCATAACTCCATACACTTTTGGATGGTACAATATTCAAAATCGCACAAAACTTGCTATATCCGCGCCCCCTACCGGCGAATTTTTTCCAATTTCCAGGAGGACCTGCTTGCCATAGCCAAAAACTTAAAATAAAATTTTGGTTTAATTCTATGCATAACTTCATACACTTTTTGATGGTACAATGGCGACAGACAGACGGACAGACGGACAGACGGACGGACGGACAGACGGACGGACGGACAGACGGACAGACGGACACACAGACAGACAGACATTTTCTATAAACATGTTTTTTGGAATCTCTGACCCCTAAAACATGTAAATCCGTCGAAAACCGGAAGTCGAAAAAAATTTCGATTACAATACTTTCTTCTATTGAAGATAGAAGAAAGTAAAAAGAAAATCAAAGTAAAAACAGACCAAAATTTTGATAGTTCCTGAAAACAGGAAAATGATGTGGTAAGAATTGCATTTTTATAATAAAGATTCAAGGATTCCACTATTACAAAGAAATGTAAGAAATTACTGTAAAAAAATGAAATTATGTGAGTATGACCATGTTATTTGCATTTATTGCATATTATGAAAATAATCCTCTGTTTGTTTTCACGAATTGAAATTCAGTTGTTTTTGACTAATATTATTAGTATTAGTAAGGGAAAGTTTTTTACGTGCGCTCATATTTATATACGAGTACAATGTGAAGGGGACTTAACAAAACTTCACCCCAAACCATAATTTTTACTTTATGTTTACATTCTCTCAACAAACTTTTATGAACATCAAACATACTACATACAGCATATATACTATAGTCACGTCTGGTGCATCCGTCTATCTATCCGCATATAAAAGCGTAAAACTTCCCAGCAGAATGGTTTGAAATTTAATATCTACCCTATATATATAAAATCCTAATGAAACGCATTTTATGAAACGGAAGTATGTAACGGAAGTATGAAACGCAAGTATGAATCGACTGATTAAACAACTCATTATGTTTCACGGCGATTTCTCCTAAAATATGGAATACTTTGCGCTGAGATTAACACCAAAAATCAATATTGATCCGCATATTTCAAAACTGGTATTAGAATTTTTAAATTCGAATCAGTTTTCGAAATATTAATTTTTTTCTAATTTTATATACATTTTTCTAATGATGGCAACTCAAATTTTAATCATAACTGATATTTATTTTCGTATTTCAGAAAGGGTTATTATTTTAAATTAATTTGGCCTCACTTGAATCTATGCTAAGAACAATGTTTTTTTTATTATTTCATTATCATTTTATTTAATACAAAGCTTTCGTTTCAAACTGAAAATTAAAAAATCAATGGCTTTAACTTCTTTCTTTTTTTTTAAACGAAACGAAAAGAAAAATATGTCATATACGCACCGGGTTACCTAAATAGCGACAAAGGGCGTTGTTTTGCCGGACATGGTAACCCGGCTAATGTTATATATTTATTAATAAAGGTTTATTTACCTTTATTTTCTTTTTATTTAAAACAACAAAAAAGTTATAAATTGCTTTGTTCTATAGTTATTAATTAATTATTTTTATTTATTATTAGTTCATTTTAAAAACAATAGAAAATAATTTAAATATACATATACATATGTAACTGGTATTCGAAAACGAGGTTATCACCAAATTGTCGTAAAAAAACCCCACGCCAAACCTGATTAAATATTGCAAGAAATCCTGACATTTAATTTCAAATTAAAATCAATGTTTTAAATGTACTCTTAGTTATCCAGTCGACCAATTTCGCCAAATTATATAAATCGCCAAAGCACTCACCAAATTATCCAAATTGACGTAATTTTTATTTTAAATAACGAAAGAACAAATAAAAGGACATATGTCATATGCGCCCCATATTGGCGCGGTTTTTTCTAACGCCAATGTCGTATACGCAAAGGTACTTGACCCTTAACCGGAATCGTGAGTCCATTTTGACCGGACAACAACAAAAAAAAAAACCGTTTAATTTCGAAACGCTCGCATCAACGCTTAAAGAACTAAATTTAAAAAAATGTATAATTTCAAGATATATATGAATAAAAGTTGATTTATATAGTACATGAAACTTTTTTCAATGCGCTTATAACCCATCTAAGTGGTAATTTCATATATATTAGAAAATAACTTGGATTTTAATTAAAGGGTCCTTTTGGACATAAGATTCCACTAACGTGGAACAATTTAGCGATTCCGGTTAAAGGTTAACTGACACCAAAGTATAGTTATTTTGCTTGATATGGTAATCCGGATGTTGTTGCTTATGGTGGTGATGTTTTCGCTAAAATGGCGTCGGAAAAAACCGCGCCAATATGGGGAGTATGTGACATACATCTGTGCCGAAATAAATTAGTATAGCACTGGGCACAGATGTCACATACGCCCCATATTGGCGCGATTTTTTTCTGACGCCAATGTCATATATGCAACGGGTACTTAACTGGCGCCAAAGTGTCGTTATTTTGCTTCATATGGTAACCCGGACGTTGTTGTTTATGCTGTTGATGTTTTCGCCAAATTGCCGTAGGAAAAAAGTCGCGCCAATATGGGGCGTATATGACATCTGTGCCTAGCATTGATAAAAATAAAAATAAAACGTCGAAATAAAAATCCCTTGGTAGCGTAAACACGTGTAACTTCCTTACACTCAAGTGAATGTGACATTTACGATCAACCATTATCGGCATTTAATCTTATATTCTGGCGATAGATTTTTGGTCGATGGGATAACCAAGTAGTATCGTTTTAATTTACCACTCGAAAGATAAAAAAATTCTAACTGCTAAAAATGCTGAGTTAAAAAAAGCTATTGGCGAGATTTTCACCCGGCTAACATAAAAGTATCAAGAATTCTTTGTGATCATGGCATCTTTTATGTAGTTTTATTCGAAAAAATAACTTTGATTCTTTAATCAAAATGGAAACCTTTCTTAGGAAAAGCGAAGTGTTGTAATTGTTTATGGCAGTTACATGACTTGGACTATTGTAATATAAGTGAAATCATGGCGATAGAATAATATTTGGCGACTTATTGCCTGTGTCTGGCTAACATTAAAGACCCAAAATGCCGCCTGGAATATAAAAAGCGAAGGAATCCGCGCAGAATTGTTGATAATAGTCACATGACTTAGGATATTATTATAGAGATTATTTTCAATTCTAAAAACAGCGCAAAGAATAATATTTCCTAACGATTAAAAATTTATTTACACGTGACTATTAAAAACAGAAAAAAACCCCTTTAAAATTACTATTAAATGAGCAGGAAAATATTGAAAATTATGTCTTGAAAATTGTATTTACACGTGAATATTAAAAGAGAAAGGAAACTTTAAAATAATAAATACATTAATATGCGTTTAACTCTTTCAGGGGCAAGGTACTTCTATTCGTAAAATGTTGAAATCAGTAAATGGCACCAGAATTTACAAACAAATTTCGAAATATGAAAATGCTTTTGTTCACTTAATAATAAAAGGAAAATTTTCATTCCAATATTCTGGTGCATTTAAGAATTAAAATTTAGTTGTCCAAAAATGAGCTACCGCCCTTGAATTGTAGTAATTGTAGTAAATTGCATTATGCCAATCGTTTTATAACGCTGTTAAAAAATATCAGGAGGCAAAGACTCTGTTTACTTAATTCATTTTATTTTAGCTTCCTTTCAAATGTTTAACTGGTCTTCTTTAATCAAACACGAAAACAACCGTTGGATGTCTTAATAGCAAATGATTCGGCCTTAAATTTTTGCAATCAAAGGGAATTGAATGGAAACCCGTTTACAGGGAGATCGCTATAGGTTTTTTCAATTATAATTCAATCTTCTCTAATCTTTTTAAAACCGATCAAATTAGCGTGCTTTTAGATTCTGCGGTGTCTGAATGGGGGTTGGCGAGCGTAGCTTGAAGGGAGCAGAGCCCCCTAGTATATATATAATCGTTGCAGAATGTTGTCGTGTCATTTCAAATTTTGTGAAAATCCAATCAAAACTTAAAAAGATACTTAAAAAGATATAAATAAAAGTTTTCTTCATTCTATTAAATCCTAAAATACGTTATTAATATAATCATATCCCATGATAGGTAACTTGGTTGTCATTGTGATGACATCCAATTTAAGATGGAGTGATATTGTTTCTGAATTACTGAATTTAATATATTGAATCATAATAAATTTTGTATTCATGGATTTTTGCACAAAACTACAATAGCTATTGCACCAAGATTTGAATATTTAAAAAACTAGTTATAGTACGAACGCACTTCACTTACCACGTTTGACGCACTGTTTCTGACTTGTTATTTTAGGATAAATTTGTTATTTATCTCATAAGTTACAATTCCTATTTTTAGGTGCGTTCGTAATTATATAAATACGTAGCACATATATTCGTCGTTTGCTCTGTCTGTCTGTCCGTCCGTCCGCATATAACAGAGCAAAAACTACCTAACCAAATGGTCGGAAATTTTAAATAGATAATTGTTGTAAAATTTTGTCGAATCATTTCAAATTTTACGAAAATCGGATGTATAATTTAATTACAGGGATTGTCAAAACTTTTCCGTAACATTACGGCCATTAGGGAAAAATTGTTTCAAGTGTATTTTAATGATGTTACAGCCTTTCGCACAGAAAGAAATGGATATGCACTGTTGAAGTGCGCTAAAATATGCATTCAGTACAATATGCGGAGCAAAAAATATTTATAAAACTAGTTATGGTACGAAAGTACCATAACTATTTGCCACATTTAACTTGCAATTTCCAACTTGTTTTTTATTTTATTTATTTTTTTATTTTATTTTTTTTTTCTGTAAATAATTTCCAGGAAGAATTAAAAATGTAATCAACAAAATTTTTAATTGAAATGCATTTTACAAGCTTAAAATACACGAAAATCATATAACAAGTAGTTTTTGGGTCACGTTTAAAATCTTATACGCATTACAAACTGTTTTGTAACAACTACAAATTAATCCCTTAACCCCTTAACGCTCGAATTAAATTACGGTTGAATAATTCAAATTGCTTACTGGCACCACTTTTATGAAAAAGAAATATTCACCTTATTTAATGACAGTAAAAACGATACTAAAATATAGCCAATTTCACTATTTTATAAAACTGGTGGGAATCAAACAATTTGAGTAAAAGACACAGCCCGAGAATATCTCGGGAGCGAGAATTAAGGGGTTAACCTACAATGACGGGCATTGCCCGCGTACGATGATCGAGCCAAATGTAAATTTTTTTTACCACTAAAATTTCACAGTAAATATAGTTTAATTTAATTATCGAAATTCCATGATTAAACAAGGCGAAAATCTCTATTAAATTTTAGTGGTAGCTATGAATTGGACAAACCGTGGAGCTGTTAAAAGTAAATCGTAGATTAAGGGGTTAATTCAATGCTAAATTTTCTAAACCTTTTTTGCATATAGCAATTTCCAAACTTGAAAATTTAAAACTGAAGTCTTGTGTGACAATAAACATTATTTTCTTAAAATTTACAGCATTTTAACTCATTACAGCCGGTTGGCAAGAAAACTAGCCATGGAAGGCGAACAAAATTTTTAAATTTGAGTACCAGTATTTTAGCTAGGAAATTTTCCCATTATCTAATCTCAAATTTTGGCCGATAAAATAATTAAAAACTACAATGTGGAAAAAGCTGGTGTCGAAGATTTAAAAGAAGTGTAAAAGAGGCTCGTCGTTAATGGGTTAAGATTTTTTCACGAATTTTCTTTCTGTACGATTATTCGTTGTTTTTTATTAACCCTTTTTTCTCAAATTTTGAATTTATGAAAATTTCATCTTCTAAAGCATTTTGCCAGAATTTTTGGAACTACATTAGAAGATTTACACAATCATTTAATAAACTTTAGAAGGATATTTCCAATTAAAATTAATTAATTAAATATGAATTTATAGTGATTTTGTGCAATATTTATAATTCTACCCTAATCTTTTATTTAAAATATATATTTTTTTTTATTTTGTAGAATTTGGAAATGTATCTTACAATAGAAATATAGAAATATTTCCAAACTAAAACTTTTTCTCTCTCATATTTTAACATCAAGAAAGCTGAAAATATGCAAATGGAAAGGAAATCATCCTTTTAAAAATATTTTTGGTTTGTGTAAACCAATAACGCTTTTGGAATAAGATAAAGTAAAGTATCTATAACTCCTTCTAAACTGTATTAAATGAATTTTATAACAAGTTAATGGCATTTAAAAGTACCGCCGGGGCGTAAAGGTTTAAGCCTTCGTCATTCCTAAATTATTTGACTGATTTTTTTCTGGTTTGAAATATGCTAAAAAAAAAAAAAAAAAAAAAAAAAAAAAAAAAAAAAAAAAAAAAAAAAAAAACTATTGAAAAAGCCAAATATGGTGTCAAAATTAAGTTTTCGTATTGGAAATTTTAGATTTATAGTTATAATTTCACTATGAATCACACTTAGGTCTATTTTTATAACGAAAAATCGTATAAAAACATTATTTCTAGTTGAACGGCTATTTTTAATTTTCTGTGTCAACTAAGAGATTAAAATGTATGGGGTATTTTTTTTTTACCAACTGTACACTGTCAAAAAAATGGACTAAAATACAGAAATACTACTGGCAATCGAGACACCAGTACTATTTCCGTATTTTAACGGAACTTTTTCACTGTAAATTACAGCAAAATTTCCATTTATTCGACATTTACGGAGAAAAACTTGCGTTAAAATACGGAAATAGTACTGGCGTTTCGATTGCCAGTAGTATTTCCGTATTTTAGCCCGTTTTCTTTTACAGTGTACATTTTACATTGTTCCTGATTTGTTAGCAAATTAATAATAATTTTTTTTTAAATTTTAAACAAAGCCATTCTAATATCAATAGATTGAAATTGAATTTTAAATGTATGTATATTTAATAATTTTGAGAATATAAAATTGTTATGATTTTCACATTAAGCCAAAAATTAGATCTATTTTATCAACTAAGAGATTAAAAGGTATGGGTTTTTTTTTTAACCAATTGTACATTTTACATTTTTGCTAATTTGTTAGAAAATTAACAATATTTTTTTAAATACTAAAAAAAGTCATTCTAATATCAATAAATTGAAATTGAGTTTTAAATGTATATTTTATAATTTTGAGAATATAAAATTGTTATTATTTTCAAATTAAGCCTAAAATTAGATCCATTTTGCCTCCAAATTGCCAAATATCGTATAGAAACTAAAATAATACAAATTTTATATACTTTGAAACAAAAATCTTTTCCTGAGTCTTGTTGGAATTTATTTTTAAAAAAAGAAGATATTTTAAGTACTGTTGTGAAAACTAGAAGTTCAAGATAACCCGAAACCGTGAGATCTCAAGAATAGTCAACAAGTATCGCTAATTTCGAGATTTTTGAGTATTGTCATTCAAAATTGCACCATAAGAAATAAATAACGGTATTTAACAATGGAACGCCCGGAAAATTTTTACTCAAGCTTTATAAAAAATACTTTGCATCAGAATTTTTATTTCAAATTATTTAATTTATTTATTAAACAGGGGATCTATGGAACACAGATGGTGTTCTGGATTACCTAGTTGCAGAACAATTTAACATCTAATTTAAAGGTGGTTCGACCAGTTGCTACGTAGGAAGCCATGGATGGAAAATGTTTAAGTGTGGTTAATCCACATTAAAAATCATATCAGCCGTAAATTTCCAAATGGATGTAAAAAGTCCGGATCGGGATTCGAACTAGGGATGTATTAGCTAAGCCTCCAATGCTCTACCGGCTGAGCCATCCCGGACGAGTCTGGAAATTGCTTCACGCTGTTAACTTTCAACGAGTACAGCATCTGGTTTGGTATCTGAATCAGCTCAACAAAATAAATCGTAGGTTTTTCGCACATTTTTAAAATTACAGCTGATTTGATTTATTTACCAAAAGAATAACGGCGTTAAAAAATAATCTAATATAATTACGCATGCAGCGTTTACTGCAGTTCCTTGAAAAACCTAAGATGTACTTTGTTGATTTGAGTCAGATATCAGACCAGATATTGTGAACAATGTTGTGATCGTTGACGGTAAATCGGGTAAAGTATTCCTGCACATTCAAGTGGGATGGCTCAGTCGTTAGAGCACTGGCAGTTTAAGCCAAGACATCCTTAGTTTGAATTTCTGGCCAGGACTTTTTTCACACATTTAGAAATTTATATCTGATATGATTTATTTACCGAAATAATAATTGTGTTAAACATTATTGTAACACTTTAAAAAGAAAAAAATCCTTTAATGACTAAAGCAGAAGAGATTAAATAAAATACTTAAAAATTTAACAATATATAACAGTAGATTATAAAAAAAGAAAGATAAAAGCATTCCATTAGATCCATGAAAGGCAGGCGAAAAACAATCGTATTTATTTGAACAAATGGAACCGGTGCAGTTGGCTATAAAATTCCTACAAAAGTTATGATGCTCTTGTTCACTTTCAATTGTCAGTGAACTTACTTCTGTGTGGTGTATATTTAACCTATTTTATATTCGAATCGACATTTAATCATTTGGTCGGAGTCGAGTCGATTCCTGCTGGGCGCTCCAGTGTTAACAAACAATTAAAAAAAGAACCAAATGGTTATTACCTTTCAAGAGAAAAACTTTAAAATTGTTTTCCCCTATTAAAAAAATATTTCAGAAATTCCGGCGTGGATTCAGCATTACAGAAACACAATTACTTGCCCCTCAAAGGGTTAAAAGAATCATGCCGGACCGCTCCCCCGCTCTCCGCCACACACACATATTCCTGCAAATTTTGCTCCACCAGATACAAAATTTTTACATTTGCGCTTACTTTAACTTGGTTTTAACTATATAATGAAATTCTATTATTCATTATATATTTATATTTCTAAACGTAAGAAACACATAAAAATTTATGTTAGGAAGGTTTGTTTGATCTTTATTGCACCTATTTCCAGATACTAATTTTCACATGATTCATATGTAGAAATCCTTTAATTAAAAAATAAGCGAAGATTAGTATTCGGAAGCAGTGGTAGTAAAATACTTTAGAAATAAGTTAAGCCTCTAATGCCCATAGTAACACTTTTGCTAACCATCAGTGTTCACGATTTAGCGGAATTTGTTATTTAGATACTACGTATTCACACCTGAAATTTAAAATGGGAATTTAAAATAGAAATGTTTTCCTTATTTATTACAGACATTTCGTTATTAAATAAATCGAAATTTGATATTTCGATTTTCTGGTATAAATTTTGATTCTCTGTATTAGGAAATTTCTGGAACGCTTTATACCCTGGGAATTAAAGGGCTAAACCTATTCCGACGAGTGTCCTTTACAGCACTTTTAATCATTTATCCAGAGCTGCCAAGTCTCCGGCTTTTTGGATACCAGTATTTTAATACAGAAAATGTTCTTTTATTAAATTGGGACAATTGGGCGATTTAAAATAACAACATTTTCTCTAAGATAATAGTGGTGTGCAAAAAGCCGGAGACTTGGCAAGTCTGTTTATCACCAGATTTACAAACAGATTTTTTATCTTATTTCAATCGCAGAAATTTATTGATTAAAACTGACACGATATTCAAATAAAAATTGATGGTAGGAATGGTACTGGTTTCTGAGCACCTTCCGCGAAACATCTAACATAAGTCACGTTTATTTCTAAGAAGTAAGTATTTTCCTGCATTTTCTTATATTAAACAGGTACCAGAAAATATATGTTACAAGATATATGAGTATTCTGTAACTTGTTGCCTGTTCGTCTTTGTAATACACTATGTGATTCAGTATCGTGCAAAATCATCTATGAATCAGATGATTGTTTTAAAAATAAGTCAGCGTCGAACAGTGCATTTGGGTTCTATCTTCGTAATAGACATCGTTCCTGCTTTGAGTGTAAAAGAAGGTTTCTAAAACAAAAACCGCTTTTGAGGATACGTTTTACGCCATTAAATTTTTTGTAGCGTTAAAAAGTTAGTTTTGATATCTTTTATAAAGTTACTTTTTATTCGTCGTTTTCTAGGTTAATATAAATATAACTTTCTGCGATCCGCTTTGTATGGATTGCAGTGGCGGAATAGCGTAGCACCAAAGAATCAATTGACACAGCTAAATTTTAAAAGCATACTTCGTCTTACTTCAGGATAGAATTTCTGAGACTTTTAAAGACGAAGAGTTCTATAAAAATTGAGTGGTTACAATCGCCCAATTGCTGCACCACTGTTCCATCACTGATGGATTGGAATCGTCATCTCATAAAGAAATAAATTGGACCGTTTGGCTTCTTTTTTAAATTAGACATTCTGTATTCACCCCAGAAATTGCAAAAAGTAATTTTTTTTATGTAAGGATTGGCATTTATGGTTACATGAAAAAATTCTTTTTACGTAATTTCCGGTATGAATACTGAAATTCTGAATAACAACGAAGGCCAATCTGACACTCCTGGATCAAAGTTTATTACTGCTAACCCTTTTCACTAGCTAGTTTTTTGGTTCTGCAGTAAGGCTTGCTTCTAGGGATTTAGTCAAACCAATAAGCAAGCATAAAGTAATCATTCTGAGCTATTTTGGAATTTTTTGCAGTTACGCTTTACTTTTAATTATTGATGATAAATGCAATAGAGCAGGGGTGTCAAACTACGGAACACAGGATACCACAAAAATTTTATTGTTATCAATGTCTTATCTAATCATCGAATATCTCAGATTCAAGAAGTTGGCTATTTCTTCAAAATATTAGTGGTAACATCGGGCCACACTTTGACATCCCTGCTATAGTGAAAGTACTTTATATTTGTCAGTGGCTAGTTCCATGGGTTTCAGTGGAGTAAGTCACATAGCTGATATCCATTATGCTTTTTGGCCACCGTTATTTTTGAAAAGTTTTCTTTGCCTTATTCAATTGAAAAGATATCTCTGATTAAATAAGTCACATTTTTCCGTTAGTAAATACTGATAGTCAAAAATCGTAGCAATTTGCATCTAGTAGACTTACACTACACATACACATGGAAGTAGCCCAGTATAATGCAGAAAATTACAGGAACAATTGACAAATATTTATTCGGAAAGCCAGATTTAAATTATAGATTGGTCTTTTGTATGCAGAAGATTTTTCGAACAATCTAATATTGACATCAGTGTTATTTTTAGGCTGAAGAAAGCGCTGGTTTCCAGTTTGACAGTCCATAGCATGTGAATGAGGGTTTTATTAAATTGGTTTCACCGACATCATTTAAATAAAACTGCCTCCAGATGTTTTAGAATACAACCAGCATTTTATTTATAACCGCCCGTTAGCTTAGTATGCAACGATCCTGTTTGACAAATGTGTGTTGAGCCACCGCTCCCTGAATACTAGGTCTAAGTGTTGAGACTCAAAAAAAGACAGCCGCCGAAGCCGGAGTTTTATTTAGCGAGTGTACGTCCATCCAATTTTCGTACCAATAATTTTTAAAAGTTTTTCCCGCTTTAACCCTTTCGGGACGAGCATCTTTTACAGAATTTTTAATCTTTTATCACCGGTTTTTCAAAACAGAAATTTTTGCCTAATTGAATCGTAAAAATGCTCGGATTAAATAAGGCAAAATTCTTAATAAAAATTTAATGGTGAGAATAATCACTGATTCTAAGCACCTTACGCAGCACGTATACGGGTCGCTAGTCCACAAGGGTTAATTTTCTGAGATTAAACAAGTCAATGTAATCTTTTATAAAATACTGGTGTCTAAATTTAGGGACCTTACATAAGTTAAGAAAAATCCGCCTTCGGCAGCATGCTGCCGATTTTCCGTCAACGCTCAGGCCTAGTATTTAGGGGGCGGTGGCTGAGCACGCAAAACCACCGGTTTGAAGTGGAATACCACCTACTTACAAACGTTTACACCTCAATCTACTCATAAAAAGTTAAATCTAAGTTTAACCAAGAAATAAGAATTATGCTTCATGCATAGATTATGAATAATTTTCCCATACTTCTAGAATAGTGTAGCGAAATTTCTGCAATTAATAATGTAAAGTAGACTTAAAAAATTGAAAAAAGATTAACACAAAAGATTGAGCTACTAGTGTGCACATTCTGCTAAATATTCGAATTCTTTTGAACAGAACTCCTTAGCACATCTGTAGCTTTGAATACACAACACATATATTTATTTTTATTTAATTTATCAAGAAAAGTTTATTTATCTAGAAAGCTCATTTATAGATTTAGGTTTTACAACTCAAAAACGGTAACTTAAATTTGTTTTAGCGTTCTGTATGTAATTTACTGATTTTCATGCACATTACACGATAATTTAAAGTTTAATTTGGCTACAAAACGCATAACACAATAACAAAAACACTCTTATCAACTGTAACACTTAGACGGCGAAATATTCATTTTTTTTCATTATTTATTTAATTATTTATTTATGTTTTGCATAGGCCCGAATATGAATTTATTTAAATTGTACAGGCATATATTAGTGTACTAAATATAGTTAAGCTGGGAAATGTATAATTAAAAAATGCCTCTTTAGACAGAAATTGTTACAGATTCTTTTGTGCATCCTTGTATTATGCGCTTTAGAATTTATAAACATTACGTAATACAAAAATTTTCGAACTAAATTTTAACTTTTTGTTTCAAAAGTTTAGCGAAGATTCCATAGGCTTAATATTTGGGAATATTTTTTTTTTCAAAAATTCTAGTGCTGTTTCAGCATTACAGAATCACAATAACTTGTCCGCCAAAGGGTTACAATAGAACAAAATCAACGAAAAATATCCATCTTGAAATGAGATTCGAAAATGAGCCCTGCTTTGGGTGTAATAACCTGATTTTACCACCAGCCTACACTATCCCTGTATAAGAATTGTATATTAACTACCCCTGCTGGGTATGTCTATGCGTCTAATAGCAAAGTAATAGCAGTCAGCTTTTACGGATTTTCTCGTTACCACTATTTTTGAATAGTGAAAATTGCTTTATTCAAAAGCAAAATTTCTACGAAGGTTACTATTTAAACAAGTATTAAAGAAATAAATTAATTAGAATACAATTTTGGCTTGTTTTATTGCAAAATTTGCAATATTTTTTTACGATTAAATAAGAATAAAAATTCTAGAAAACATTGTGGTACAGTTGTACATTTTCTGCTAATTGACGAGATCTTAAAATTTTTTTTAACCATTACGATGAAATAAGATAGAGGAATTAGTCGAAATATTAGCAATGAAGTTAAAGGTCCGTATGTCCCTCCAAGAACAGGGATTGTCTTATGTTCGAGTTTATACGGTGTTTTATCTCAATCCTTCCACCAGTGTTGGCATTTAGCTACATTTTTTTAATTAGAATTTCATGATTAGTACCACATTTTTTAAATGGTAAAATTCGCCTTATTATGAATTAACACTAGAACCGCCATTAAGGGTCATTTTGGCTCTTGCCAATATAATAGTCGACTCGAACCAGAAATTTCTTCATGAGATATGCTAAAAGTATGGAACACAATAATAGGCTAATTAAATTAGTTAAATAGTTTTAAATAAAAATTCTGGTGAAAAGGATTTTTTTTTTTTTTATAAAACTTGAGCAAAACAGCCGGCAGTTTTAGCGTTAAAGCAAGAACAAAGGTAATTTTTCCATTTCAAAAAAGTGGTGTCAATCAAGAAATCTGAACTTAACCCATTAACCACCAAAATTATAAGGTTGAAATTTTCAACTTTTTAGCTGAACGTTGTTTGCCACTACAAACTCTGGAAGATATTTTTCGCTTTATACGATCTTAAAATGTTATGTTTTTATGTAAGGCCGATTTTTTAATTAAAAAATAGTGGTTGGTATGTAGATAAATTAAATATGTGTATTTATTTTGACCGTTGCGCGAACGCAACACCAGCGGGTAATGGGTTAAAAAATTATCCCACTGACAACACTGGTTTCCACTGTAGAGGTCTGTCGAGGCCTAAATTTCCATAAACGGCCCAGGCCAGGAACAAAATTCGACCCGGCCAGGCCCGGTATAAAAATTAAATGTTCGGCCCGAATACGACCCATCCCGTACAAAAAAATAGGCCCGGCGCGGTATAAAAGTTAAAAGTTCGGCCCTAGCCTATCCGGCCCAATGAAAAAAATTATTGGCCAGACCTGGCATAACAGCTAAAAGTTCGGCCTGTGCCCGGCCCGAACATACACACATTCCTGCAAATTTTACCCCACCAGATACAAAAATTTTACATTTGCGCTTACTTTTACTTAGTTTTAACTATATAATGACATTCTATTATTCATTATATATTTATGTTGCTCAACACAAGAAACACTTATAAGGTTTGCATAAAGGAAGGTTTGCATAGTCTTTTTTGCACCTATTTCTAGTTACTAATCTTCACATGATTCACATGCAGTAATTCTGTAATTAAAAAATAAGCAAAGATTTGTATTAGAAAACAGTGGTAGTAAAATACTTTAGAAATAAGCTAAGCCTCTAATGCCCATGGTAGCATTTTTTGCTACCATCAGTGTTCCCGATTTAGTGGAATTTGTTATTCAGATACTACGTATTCACACTTTAAATTTAAAATGGAAATTTAAAATAGAAATGTTGTCTTTATTTAATACAGAAATTTCGTTATTAAATAAACCGAAATTTGATGTTTAGATTTTCTGGTATGAATTTCGATTCTCTGTATTAGGAAATTTCTGGAACGATTTCTACCCTTGGTATTAAAGGTTTAGGCAGCCTAAGACGGACTGCTCAGGGCCGGCTAGGCCTGCCCCTTAGAGCTTAACGTCTCTCCCGGTATGTTCCCCGACACGTTGGGGCTCGTTAGTGAGTCCAGCCCTGTCCGGCCGTATGCAGACGGACAAACACAAAATGCTCAAGGGGCGACGCTCACCCGCTAAGGGCGTCTATGCACCACCGACCACAGAACCCAGAATTTATTTGAAAAGAAAAAGTGGGATTACAAAAATTAGACGAATGCCTTCCCGCCAGGAAAGTGCCTACTCGCGACAGAGGGCGGGAGTATAAGAACATTTAAAGTAAAAATAAAATAAAATAAATAATAATAATAATAATAAACATCACTGATCCTGGCCGCCGGGGTAGGAACCCCTCTCGCGACAAGGGACGGCAGGAAGGGAAAAGAATGGAATGCGTGGCACAAGTAAGATGGCACGAGCAAATACTCAAGCGTCCATTGGAGATGTATCTCTTGATAGAATGGTCAGAAGCACGAGCAGAGGCTCTTGCGATCGTAGGAAACCCCACACTTATGAGTAGGAGAATTTACTGGAGCCTACAAAGAGGACTGGATTCTGGTGCTGTTTGAAGATTGATATGGTGGCAGTGAGACTGGATAAGCAGAACCAGGTCTTAAGTTAAGTTTGTTAAGTATGTAAGGAAATTGTGAATGTGTTTTAATTTGTTGAGTAGGAGGGTACGGGAAAGGACGTTTTGGAGCCAGTTGACTGGCAGTATGTCTGGACGCCTCAAGTGCCAGCGTTGCGTGAGAGTACAACTGTAGTACGGGTGACTTATAGTGCCATCTTCACCGCAGACGCAAGTGGCAGTGGATCTTATTTTGAAGCGGTCCAGATATGCCATGAAAGGGCCATGTCCTGTTAAGAAGATAGTGGTGTAGGGTGTTAAGTTATATAGTGTGAGAGAAACTTTAGGAATTAGCTTATATGTGTGCCTGCCCTTTTTTGAAGTATCCCAGTGCTCCTGCCATCGCGTCAGTATCCTTGCTCTAAGAACCCTTTTGACGTATGACTGGGGCACTGGGAGGTGTGTGTCTATTGTTTCTTTCTGTGTGGTCCTCTTCGCTAGGTTGCCTGCTAGTTCATTGCCAAAGATACCTTTGTGAGCCGAGACGTGACCTAGTGAGATACGATGTAGGAGATTCTTGAGTTTTAGTTTGATTTGCAGTACTAGAGGATGTTTTGTCCTGTGTGCCTGTATTACCTGCAGGCCAGAGAGGCAGTCGCTGTAGATGATAATACTATTGCTAGAGTGGGATTCCACCCACGTTAATGCGTTTAGTACTGCGAACAGCTCCGCTTGGAATACGGAGTTATTATCATCTAGCCTTGCAGACCACTGATGGACCACCACCGGGCCCTCCGTGGCGCAGAAGGCTGCGCCCACGCCAGTCTCTGTGCCTGAACCATCAGTGAAGAGTGTGGTGCTAAGGGCAGGTGTGTAGCTGTTGCGTGTTGTGTTTACTTGAAAATGTGAAGTCTCCTCAGCGGGGTGGAGCTTCCAGCTCCTGACTTTGTATTGCAATGTTGTGTTTGGAAAAAGAGAATCTATTACTGTGTCACGTTTTAGCTGTAGGATTGAGGATTTGGCGTGTTCGTATTCTAGTTGAAGTGTGATGGGTGGAATACCTGTAAGTATATGTAGTGCATCTGTGGAGATTGTGCGGTAGCCCCTTGAAATTTGTAGGAGAAAAGTGCGTTGTATTGATTTTAGTTTAGGTTGTGCTATGGATGATAAATTACCCCCCAGATACAGGCCCCGTAAAGTATTATTCTTTCGATTATTGTTAGGTACCAGATCTTCAGTGTTTTGTTGTCTACCCCTCCCAATTTAGAAGTTAGTCTTAATGAATTATTATGATATGCTGTCAATTTAAGTTTTAGGTCGTTAATGTGTGGGATCCAGTTAAGATTTGCGCCAATGGTTATACCTAGGAGTTTTATGAATTGTACGTGTCGAATGGAGACATTATTGATCCTCATCACTGGAGGGCGTTTTGGATCATATCTGTGTGGTTTGGTGAATACTAGTGCTTGAGACTTTTGTGGTGAGAGTGTGAGGTGCAGTAAATCCAGGAGCCGGCAGAAAATAGGAAGAGCTTCGGCAAACTGTTCCTCCAGATGACGTCTGTAACGACCGGAGAAAATGAAGCTGAAATCATCAGCGAAGGCAAATAGTTTAAATCCCAGCCGATTTAGTTCTGTTAGTAGCACATTTGCTACAAGCAACCAGAGGATTGGGCCAAGGCACGAGCCCTGGGGGCAACCCTTCTGTAATCGGTGGGTAGATGTGCCAGCACCCCAGTTAATCAGGACGCTCCTCTGTGAGAGGTAGGAGCCGATGAGACCAGCTATGTTCCCCGGACAGTTGAGTGCTTGTAGTTGTAAGATAATGTCTCGCCATTCTACGTTGTCAAATGCGCCTTGTATGTCTAGTAAAACAAGTGATGTTGCGTTGCCCTGGGCTATGCTTTCAGTACAGGCAGTCATTATGGCATGAAGTGCGAGCTCGCATGAGTGGCCCTCGCGGAACCCGAATTATCTGGGGTGGAGAAGGTTGTTTGACTCCAAGAAGTGTGTCAACTGCATAACCAGAAGTTTTTCCAGAAGCTTTCCCTGAGTGGGAAGAAGGCAGATGGGTCTGTATGACTTGGGCTCGGAAGGAGACTTGCCTTGCTTCAGAAAGTAAACTACCTCTCCCTGCCTGAGTACTAAAGGAAAGTACCTCATGGTGAGGCAGAGGTTAGCCCAGCGCGTGAATATGTGTGGAAGTTGTTTGTGAGTGAGTTTTAGTATCCGGTATTAAAGGGTTAAACCTAATTCTGACGAGTGTCCTTTACATCACTTTTAATCATTTATCACCAGTTTTACAAACAGATTTTTTATCTTAATTTCATCGCAGAAATTTATTGATTAAAACTGACACGATATTCAAATAAAAATTGATGGTAGGAATTGTACTGGATTCTGAGCACCTTCCGTGCAACATATAATATAAGTGACGTTTATTTCTAAGAAGTAAGTATTTTCCTGTATTTTCTTATATTAAGAAGGTACCAGAAAATATATGTTACAAGATATATGAGTATTCTGTAACTTCTTGCCACTTTGTCTTTGTAATAAACTATGTGATTCAGTATCGTGCAAAATCATCTGTGAATCGGATGATTGTTTTAAAAATAAATCAGTATCGAACAATGCATCTGGGTTCTGTCTTTGTAAAAAGTCTTCGTTCCTGCTTTGAGGGTAAAAGGTTTCTAAAACAAAAACCGCCTTTGAGGATAAGTTTTACGCCTTTAAATTTTTTGCAGCGTTAAAAAGGTAGTTTTCATATCTTTTATAATGTAATTTTGTATTCGTCGTTTTCTAGTTTAAAATAAATTTAACTTTCTGCGATCCGCTTTCGATGGATTGCAGTTATGGAACGGCGTAGCACCAAAAAACCAATTGACACCGCTAAATTTTAAAAGGATACTTCGTCATACTTCAGGATAGAATTTCAGAGACTTTTAAAGGCGAAGAGTACTATAAAAAATTAGTGGTGACACTCACCCAATTGCAGCCCAATGTTCCATCACTGGTGGATTGGAATCGTCATCTCATAAAGAAGTAAATTGGACCGTTTGGCCTCTTTTTCAAATCAGACATTCCGGATTCACCCCGGAAATTGCCAAATGTGATTCTTTTTAATGTAGGGAAAGATATTTCGTGATTAGATAAAAAATTCTTTTTACGTATTTTCCGGTATGAATACTGAAATTCTGAATAAAAACGGAGGCCAATCTGACACCCGTGAATCAAAATTTGTTACTGCTAACCCTTTTCGCTAGCTAATTTTCTTTTTCTGCTGCGAGGGCTTTCTTCTAAGGTGTTAATCAACAACCAATAAGAAAACATAAAGTAATCATTCTGTGGTATTTTGGGATTTTTAGCAGTTACACTTTACTTTTAATCGTTGTGATGAACGCAATAGAGCAATGGTATCAAACTACGGAACACAGTATACCACAAAAATTTTATTGTATTCATTGTCTTATATAATCATCGAATATCTCCGATTCAAGAAGTTGGTTATTTCTTAAAATATTAGTGGTATCCGTCGGGCCGCACTTTGACATCCCTGAAATAGTAAAAGAGGTTTATTTTTGTCAGTGTAATGGAGAAAATTACACGAACAATTGACAAATATTTATTCGAAAATCAAGATTTAAATTATATATTAATCTTTGGCCTATAGCAGATATTTCTGTCAATCTAATATTCACATCAATGTTATTTTCTTGCTAAAGAATGCGCTGGTTTGTAATTTTACGTTCTACACAATGTGACTGAGAGGTTTATAAAATTGGTTTCACCGACATCATTTAAATAAAACTGCTTCCAGATGTTTTAGAATACAACCAGCACTTTATTTATATCTACACATTAGTTTAGTATGCTGACTGAAAAAAATTTTAGAAATGTCATTGTTGGGCACTTTGTAAATGCATGAAAATGTGTTGTTGGCATGAAAAATAGTATAAAGATGGATTCACTACCGGATGATTCCTGTATATGACTGGATAAATTAACTGTGAATTAAATAAAGTGGTTTCTACAAACAAGTGAAAAAAATAATGAATCATTCGTTAGAAAATATGAGTAATTCAATTAACCACTTATGCAGCTTTTAACAGCTATTAAAATGTCTTAAACCCTTCGGGACGAGCGTCTTTTACAGAATTTTTAATTTTTTATCACCGGTATTGAAAACAGAAATTTTTGCCTAATTGAATCAGTAAAATGCTTGGATTAACGCAAAATTTACAATAAAAATTTACTGGTGAGAATAATCACGGATTCTGAGTACCTTACGTTGCACGTATACTGGTTGTTCGTCCCCAAGGTGGCCAACCTTTCAGGGGCAAAGTACTTCTATTACTAAACTGCTGAAATGATTGAAAAACACCAGAAATTAAAAATAAATTTATTTCCCAATAGGTAAAACCTTTTCTTCGAGTACTTAATAGAATTAAAACTTTCGAGTACTTAATAAAATTAAAATTTTCATTCCAAAATTTCGGTGCCAAAATGTTTATGTTTTCAAAAATTATGTTTTCTGTAATTTTTTACTGCTGCGTTAAAAAATGGATAGTTATTTTATTATATATATTTGTTGAAATGCTATGCAAAACTGTAAAATGAAAATCCTAATTTGGTAGTATTTCTAAGTTATTAAAAATGTTGTTTTTAACCTATAAACTTTAATTTTCTGCATTACACCAATCATGCGACATTTTTAATACATTTCTCATAAATATTTACAAAACAGAGATAACCCAAACCAAAAACAACGAGGAATTTGGGTAGAATTTGGTAAACTTTTCAAAATATATTCGTATTTATTTAACTCTTTATAAGGCGGTGGGATCTATAGGTCCCACTCAGGGATGAGATTTCCGCGTTTTTACACACCAGTATATTCTTATAGAAAATGTTGCTATCTTAAATCGCAAAATTGTTCCGATTAAATGAAATATCATTTTCTCTAACAAAATACTGGTGGGCAAAAACGCGGAAATCTCATCCCTGGTCCCACTTAATGTTAATTACCAAATGCCACAATGGTACCAGAATTTTTAAAGAAAATTTTGTATTTGTAATGTTTACGAAGAAAAAGTTTTTATTTATTTTGTTCGTAAAACCTGGTGTCATTAAATCATTTCAAAATTTTAGCAACTGAAGTAATTTGCCCTAGAAAACAGTGTTGCCAGACGAATACTAAAATTTTATTTTGAATACCACTATTTTGGTACGGTATTATTCGCTGGCTTTAATCGCAAAAGTTTTGAAAATGAATAAATTGACTAACTCTATAGGAAAATAGTGCTATTCAAAAAAAAAAAAAAAAATTAGTATTCGGCTGGCAACACCGCTAGAAAGGGTTAAACGCAATGGACCTTATGCAGGTGACGGCAGAGATGGCGGTATGCTGATCTATTATTCTAGCTACTGCATCGTCAGAATGCCAGTATGTGCAGGCGCAAACACCTCTAGCAGACAATTTTAGCCTCGATCCACTTTGAGTGGATAAATTTTAACCAAACTGTTACAAATTTAGGGAATTTTCTTGCATACTGAATAACATTTTGAATTTATAAAACAATATGTTAAGTATATACTGCTACAACAGAGAATTTTTTCGCGGTATTTTTAACAGACAAGCATTAATAATTCACACTTCATAGACTGCTATGCTAATGTCTAACAGTAAATGCATAGATGCCAACATCTCTTAATTATTCCGGAGTCTGATCCAAGATAAGCAGGTCTAAATCCGGAAATTATATATAAGTAAATGCAACTTTTTTCAATCAAGTACTTCTAATATTTCATTTTTAAAATTTTGGTTAAATAAAATTTCCGGTGGAAAACATATTTGACCTTGATCAGACCCCGGAATAATTAAGAGATGTTGGCATATGGCATCTACGGTAAATGCCGCCAGCAGACGAATTTCTGCCTCGACCTGAGGTCGCATGAATAAGGTGCACTCATACATTCGTACTAGAAATGCATTCACAGGCACCAGTAATAATCTGTGCGAAACAGAAAATCATACAGATTCAACAAAAATGTTTTATACTTATAAGTGTGACTTTCGACAAGGTACTGGATGGTCGTACTTATCCCGACCGAATATTGAGAATTGGCTTCAGTCCTAACGCATTAAAGATACATTACACGACACCAATGGGAGATCATATTTCTATTGGAACCGGCACGCCTGATTTACATTCATGCTAATTAATCTGCTTTTTTAAACTATTTCCAAATAATAAACTTCGCCTAATTTAATCGCATATTAAACGTATGTTCTAATATTCGAAATTTCGAAGAATTTAACTAATTAAACTGCTGTACCTGAGGAAAGGGAAATATTTATCATCATTTAATATTCAAAATAATGCAAGATGTAATCCATATTTGAAAAAAAAAAAAAAACTTTTTTTTTTACCTATTGGGAAGACTTATCAGCATATGTTGCTTATTTATTAAATTTATGATAATCATTTTTTCCCCGCATCATTCTTATTTTGAAATATATTTTTCAGCCAATTATTGTATAAAAATACAGAGGATTGTTTCCAATAACAATGTTACAAATATTTTAATTCGCTTTATTCAATTTCCTACTAAACTTTTTATATTAATATACTATACTTTATACTAAATTTATACTAAACTTTATTTTTATTACTTTAACTTTTTGCATTCAAAGGGAAAAAAAAAACTTAAATAAACTTACACTCAAACAAACATAAATATTTAAAAAAAAATCATATCGACAATGTAATGTTTAAAAACAAATTTGACATCTTTTACAAAAACAATTACAGTTAACTCTCTGAAAGGCGGACTCTGTGTAAGACGGAAATCTGTCTAACTCAGAAATTTTTTTAAGTCCCGTGAATCCATAGACATAGAGTAAAATTTGTCTAAGGTGGAATACTGTCTACTATGGAAAATTTTCTCGGTCCCGATCGATTCCGCCTTAGTCAGAGTTTACAATATTTACGTAGAACTTAATGATATTTTTCATAATTAAATGAAAAAATTTTATATACATCTTTCAAAAGTAGCGCTTATTTCCAGTCGTTTGGTACCAGTAACTTTCTTCTACAGTAATTTGTTGCAGCATTAGCAGAATGTGTTTACTTTTTTTCTCCACGACTGAACATGCTATTTATCTCTTTCAAGGGCGGTGGTAAGTGTATAAAACCACTTAATTTTAATTGTCAAATGTCTCAATGGCACCAGAATTTTGGTACAAAATTTTCCGTTTATTATGAAAGTGCAAAATAGTCTTTTTCTTATTTCCAAATAAATCTGTTCCTAAATTCCGGTGTCAATCATTTATTTCAACATTTTAGTAATGGAAATTCTTTGTGCCTGAAAGGGTTAAATGTTCTTATAAGTTTCCATTTTAATTTAACCCTTTTCGGCACAGTGTGCCCGGGTCGGGATACCCAATTTTGATTCAAAACTTACGATCGGCACCAAGAATATTTTAGTAAAATTTTGCTTTTACAATGAACATTTAAAGTAACATGTTTTTATTTCTAAAAAAGTCGTTTTAAAATTCCGGTTTCAGTCAATCATTTCATCATTTTGCAACAAAAATTGCCCGTGCCGGAAAGGCTTAAAGAACTGTCAAAAAACATTATGGTACTATTGTGTAGTAAAAAAAAAAAAAATAATAGTAATAAAAATATACCATACATTCTTATACTGTTAACACATTATTACGTTGTTATATTATTTTTATGTTTATATATTATAATTACATTATTATTAAGTTACATTATCAGTGTTTCACAAAATTCAGTGCCTGAAAAATGGACACTTCATAAATTTAAAACCTTGATTTCCATTTTTTAATAAATTCCTTTAAAATTGTTTTCCAAATTTGACTCACCGCTTTCTTCTCCACGTCCTACAGAGTTAAAAATAAAATAAAACACTGTGTTTATTAAATATTGTTGTGAAGCATAATTCAAATTAATAAAAAGTTAATTCTTTAGCTGTGAGAATATTTTATAATGTTGTCATTTAGGAATTATGTACTGTGAAATAACATTGTTAAGATTTTCATTTCAACTGCTGAAAAGGTGTTGAAAAGTGAAAGGTGTTGCCATGCATCAAAGATGGTAATGAGCACAAGAAATGCAGCTTTGAAAAGACGTAACTATCGCCATCTGGAGTCTACTTTGGTAGTTCGCGGAGCTTTTAACGTAGGAGGAAAGCAAACATTACAGGATGAAGCATGAAGCAGCGCGCAAAGAACGAAACACTGTCGAGTTGATATGCGTGCGCATTCTAGATGGAAACAGCAAGGAAGGGCCACATTTTTCAACGGAGCACTTCAAAACCTTCTTGTTTGGTATTTAACTTGCTTCGCTGTACGCTGTACATACGGTATACTGTAAAACTGGTGGATAATATTAAAATTTTGATGATTTTCCGTACTTGATGCAGAAAATTTCAATTCATGCAAAGATCTTGTCCGTGTCCGTTTCCTCTCTCCCTCCCTAGTCCCTTGTATTGTAGTAAAGCTAGTAAGCTGTTTGTACCGTATACGTGTTGCCTTGCGAACTGTTTGCATTTCTAATAAATATTATTAATATTTAGATTAAAGACTGGATTTCTCTCAATTAAGGTAACTACTTATTTGCAATATACGGGTGTCCCTAAACTCATGGTACATACGCCAGGGGGTGATAGAACACACCAAGACGAGTAATAGTAAAGAGGAAACCAAGGGTCCTCTGAAGGAGATAGGCGCCTTTAAAGTTTAGGGTGCAAAATTTCAAATGATTATAAAAAACGTATAAATTGGTCGATTTGTTTGCGGTTTTCACTAAAACTATTCTTTATGTCAGTATTTTCTTGAAAATAAATTTTAAAGATACGGTTCAAAAAATGCCGATAGAGGGCGTTTTAGACTTTGGAGTAACCAACAACTATTTTTTACCGTTATTTTTTGTATCTCATTACATCCTTTCAAAAGCTTAGACTTAAACTTAAATTTTGATCTCAAAATCTGAATCGTTGGGAGTAGTTAACCCCTTGGGGACGAGCGACATGTATACGTGCCACATGAAATGCTCAGAATCCTTGTTTTTCCTCACCAGTAAAATTTTACTGTAAAATTTGTCTTATTTAATCAGCGCATTTTCACGATTCAACAAGACACAAATTTCTGTTTTTAAAAAACGGTGACAAAAGATTAAAAATCTCGTAAAAGGCTCCCGTCCCGAAGGGGTTAAGTAGCGCAAACGGAAATGTGTTCAGGAGTTAAAATTTCAAATGATTATAAAAAACGGAAAAATTGGTCGATTCGTTTGCGGTTTTCACAAAAACTATTCTTTTTGTCAGTATAGTCTTGAAAATAAATTTTAAAGATAAAGTTAAAAAAATAACGATAGAGGTTGCTTTAGACTTTGGAGTAACGAAAAACTATTTTTTACTGTTATTTTTTGTATCTCATTGCATGCTTTCAACAGCTTAGACTTAAACTTAAATTTTGAACTCAAAATCTGAATTGTTGGGAGTGGTTAAGTAGCGCAAACTGAACTGTGTTCAGGAGGGGGGGTTCAAATTTCAACTCATGAACACAGTTCAGTTTGCGCTACTTAACCACTCCCACCGATTCAGATTTTGAGCTCAAAATTTAAGTCTAAGCTTTTGAAAGCATGTAACGAGATACAAAAAAAAAAAGGGTAAAAAATAGTTGTTGGTTACTCTAAAGTCTAAAGCGCCCTCTATCGGCATTTTTTGTACTGTATCTTTAAAATTTATTTTCAAGAAAATACTGATATAAAGAATAGTTTTAGTGAAAACCGCAAACGAATCGACCAATTTTTCCGTTTTTTATAAACATTTGAAATTTTAACTCCTCAACACAGTCCTTTGCACTACTTAACCACTCCCAACGATTCAAATTTTGAGCTCAAAATTTAAGTTTAAGTCTAAGCTTTTGTAAGCTTGTAATGAGATACAAAAAATAACGGTAAAAAATAGTTGTTGGTTACTCTGAAATCTAAAGCGCCCTCTATTGGCATTTTTGGAACTGTACCTTTAAAATGTACTTTCAAGAAAATACTGACATAAAGAATAGTTTTACTGAAAACCGCAAACAAACCGACAAATTTTTCCGCTTTTTATAATCATTTGAAATTTTAACTCCTGAACACAGTTCAGTTTGCACTACTTAACCACTCCCAACGATTCAAATTTTGAGTTCAAAATTTAAGTTTAAGACTAAGCTTTTGAAAGAATGTAATGAGACACAAAAAATAACGGTAAAAAATAGTTGTTGGTTACTCCAAAGTCTAAAGCGCCCTCTATCGTCATTTTTGGAACTGTATCTTTAAAATTTAAAATACTGACATAAAGAATAGTTTTAGTGAAAACCACAAACGAATCGACCAATTTTTCCGTTTTTTATAATCATTTGAAATTTTGCACCCTAAACTTTAAAGACGCCTATCTCCTTCAGAAGATGTTCAGGACCCATGGTTTCCAATTTACTATTACTCGTCTTGATGTGTTCTATCACCCCCTAGCGTAAGTACCATGAATTTAGGGACACCCTGTATATGAGAGATTTTTGTAAGTATCAACAATGTTAAAGGTATATATAAATATTACACAGACATACAAGGTGGTTCAAAATAAGGTATCCCTGTTTGGGACGCCCTAGCGAGTGAAGCAGTGGATGTAACGTCTTGATATTTGGAGGATATACATAGCAGACCATGGGAAACTGATTGGTGCAAAAAAAAAAAAAAAAAATAGTTCAAACAAAGGCCAATAGAGGAAAATGAGGCGCTGCGATCGGTTTAAGATAAGGAAAAGGTAATATGACAAAGGATGTAAACATCTAGGTGCCAATGGGCCGATTCTCACCAATAAATTATATTAGCATTATTCGTTTAAATTTTATTAGTATATGCTCTGATTATTTTTATTCGTATTCTTATTAGGGAAAGAATACAAAAAATTTAGTGGTGGGAATTTTTTTAATGTTATTTACCGACATCTTGTATTCTGTGCTATTTGTTTGCGCGCGCAGTACCTGAATACAAATTTTGCATAAGAGGCAGGCTAAAGGACCGTCGAAACAGATAAAAAGGAATTCGAATAGGTCGAAACATTCTGAGACTATCGCGATGGTTTTCTCACTTCCCGAACGTGCTTTGCTGCTAAAGCTTTTTTACCAAAATGACAAAAGCGCTGCCATAGTGCTTCGTTCGTACAGATGGCAGGAATCTTTAAGTACCGGTCCAGGGACCCCGTGTGCTCTGCGACGAACTATCAAATGCTTTGAGGAAACTGGTAGCTTTGCAGTTTAAGCAGGCCGAGGACGAAAATAAAAGATACCGCAGGTGATTGATGATGTCGCAACTGCTATTGCTGAGCAGGCCAGTACAAACACAGCAGGAGCATCCAATGTTCGAGGCAATTGGATTTGTCATATACTACCGTATGGAAGCACTCAAGGCCTATCCATATGAGATTCTTCTCTTCCAAGAATTAAAACCGACGGCGATAACAATCTTCATGACGCGTTCGCTTTGACGTTCTTAACAAGGATGGAGGTGGATAAGAATTGGGCGTGAATCATCTTATGGACCGATGAGACTCCCTTTTACATGTGCGGAACAGTGAACACACAAAACTGCCGTATATGGTGTACTGAGAGTCGCGACCTTATCCAACAAATGCCCCTACATTCTACGCATAAAATTTTGTGGATCGGCTTCACTCAGACCTTTTTGATTGAAATATTTTTCTTTGTGGAAATCACTCCTCAGGGACAAAAAACCTGTTCCGTTACTTCAGCACCTTATCAGGACATGTTTCAAAGTATGGTCATTCCTGAACTCCAGCAGCGTGGGTGCCTCTCTACAACAACATTCCAACAAGATGGCGCGCCCCCTCATATTGGACGTGAAGTTCAAAAATTACTGCGATGCCATTTTACGGGGGATCGCATTATCAGCCGTGAATTTCCTATAAGATAGCCTTCAAGTTCACCTTACATGACACCGTGGCATTTTTGGCTTTGGGGTTAACTGAAAGTTTATCGAGGAAAATGGGAAATCTGGCGGATTTGAAGTATCAGATCATCTTTCAAGTACATCGATCACGATCAGTTACACGCTGCTGTGGATCATGTGGTGACACGGTTTCACGTTTTGGCGCTGAAGCAAGGTGGATTTATTGAATCCGACCTGTGAAAACTTTGTGTGCTTTGCATTAGCACGCGCGTGTCTTTCGTTTGTGCTGTTGCTAACAGTTTTTAGGATCGTCAGTTTGTGTGTGGAAAAATGTAATAATAAATTTCACGTCGTATTCTATTCTTTATTGGTTGCGTCATATTCAAGGGTGTTAAAATCTTGGCGAAAACTGTCCAATTCCCACCACTAAATTTTTAGTATTCTTCGCCTAATAAGAATACAAATAAAGTTAATCGGAGCATATACTAATAAAATTTAAACGAATAATACTAATAAGATTTATTGGTGGGAACCGGCCCATTGGCACATAGATGTTTACTCCTTGGTCATGTTACATTTTCCTTACCTTAAACCGATCGCAGTGTCTTCTTTTCCCCTAGCAGCCTTTGTTTGAACTAATTTTTTCTGCACCAATCAGTTTCCCATGGTCTAATATGTATATCCTCCAAATATGAAGACGTTACATCCACTGCTTCTCTCACTAGGGATCACAAACAGGGATATTTTAATTTGAACCTCCCTGTATCTACTTTAACGGGTGCGAAAAATGAATTTGTCAAGAGCTTGCGGTCTTTAACGCTCTCGCTGCGTAACTGTTTTATCAAAATACCTTCAAAGATTGAGTATTTAAACCCTTCGCGACGAGCGTTTTTTAAGAATTTTTATTCTTCTGTCACCAGTTTTTCAAAACAGAAATTTTTGTCTAATACATTTAGGAAAATACTCCGATTAAATAAGGCCAAATTTACAATAAAAAAATAACTGTTGGGAATAATCAAGGAGAGTTGATTAGACTGAAAAATGCACCCCCGAGGAAATTTCGGGTTGCGCAAATTTTGCTACTTTTGCACTGCCCGAGGAAAACTCGGGTTGCGCAGCGAGAGGGTTAATGCAAAGCGATATAAGTAAGAGTCCTATCCAAAGCGATATAAGTAAGCGTCCTATCTTGAATGGGAGAGGTAACCGCAAGATTAAAGGCGAGGTCACATCAAACAAGGTCGCACGCCAAATAGCGGACGGGATTAAACTACAGGAAGATACCTAACTGTTTTCTTACTTCACACCACTAAAATTGTAAAGTTTTTTCACCTTGATTAATTTCTGAGATGTATTTGACAAGCGGAAGAAAGCTTCATGGTATCAAGTGAGTCTGAATGCACCTCCTGCTACGCCATTATTTTGCAATAAATATGGTTAGCAAAATTCGGTTCCACGAGTGACTAAAGATATAGAAAATATGCTCAGATGGTAGATATCCTGTCATATGTGACGTCACACTAAAAGCCCGCGTATGTGGATTATCACCCCGTCCACAAGATAGTGCAACTGTCTTAATTTACGTCCGATTTCAGTATTAAATTTGTATGCTTACTTATATCACGTTGGGATTAATGCGCTCATGTTTTGTAATTTCCTCACAGCCAAGATGACTGTGGTGCCTTGAACTCCACGAAAGAAATATTGTCAGGTCCTGTATTTATCAAACATAAAATTATTATAAAAAGATCTCAATTAACATTTCTGGTTTCAAAAATTTACTTTCCAAGTTCAACGTCGCTGCAAGGGTTCTTTGATTATTAATTGTGTTTCTGTAATATTGACTTTACAACAGAATTTTTTTAGTGTTTATTTGATAATATGAAAGCACAGTTTTTCAGCTTTAACTAAACAAAGTTCCAGAAGAAATATTTTGTTTAATAAATCTGTTACAAGTTTTAATTAACACTTATTAACACTGCCCTTCAATGAGTTAAAAATGCCTCATCTTATATTTTTTAATAACTTTTAATTAGATTATTTTCAATGTAGAAGTTCATGAAATGGAATGTACGTGGATTTTTTTTTTCAAAAAATTTTTAAAAAAATTAAAGGTTGCGTCTCTTAAACGAAAAATTTAGATTTAAAAAAATCATTTGTGAAGCTGCAACGCTCAGTGTATAAAATATCTAGTAATGCCTTAAATATAGAATTTCAATTAAGCTTTTCTTTTTTCGAAATTCGAATTTTAGTGAGATTCCGAACAATGGGTGGAAAAATGTGAAAACATTTTTCCGAATATAAACATCTGCAAAGATCCTGCACCAAAAATTAAACTGTTCAACTTTGGCTCCGCCACGAGAAGTGAACGTTTTAGGCTTTAAGAAGCAATATCAGAGCTCTCACTAAGTTCATGCTTTCTTCAAACAAAAATCAGCTTTTTACATTTCTGTTTCCAATTCCGAAGTAACATACCCCTAAGTTTATGTCTATTGCAAGTGTTGAACGAACCTAAGAGGAAATTTATTTTTCGGAATAATTGATATTAAAATATGTACAAGTGGGAGGATTGGAATAAAATAGCGTATAAACTCAATAATAAGTCGATGTCGCTATTTCAAGAGAAATAATAGCGTACATACGGTCTTTCCATTTTAATACTAACATTTTCGAATAGTTCTTCCAACTTATTGAAAGCAGAAAATTCAAAAGATTTCGTTGATTAGCAGGGCGTGTAAATGTCTATAACAATTTTTTTGTAGAATTTTCCGCTTTATGTAATTGCAAAGAATATAATTATAAATTCTGCAATTAAACAAGGCAAAATCCAATTCTGCTATTCATAAGATAATAGAAATGTTCTAACCAAAAATAATGATGCCAGATGCAATTAAACAAGGCAAAAGCCAATTCCGCTATTCATTTGTTAAATAGAAATGTTTTAATAAAAAATAATAATGCCAAATTGCATGGAAATTCAAAGTAGTGTAAACCTGTCATTAAATAAGATAAAAATTACTGTTCATACGACATTATGTCATCGTTCTCACTGTAAGGGGTAAATTTATACGAAAATGTCTGTAATAAGCATAGGCATAGTTGCCCACATTTGTACTTTTTTATTGCCATTAAAATTTCATAATAAAATTTTGTAGGAGCACAGCTCCGGCTTCCCTGCAAAAATTACACTTATTGTTAACACGATAGCGTCCAAAATATTTGACGCATCGACACAAAAAATGAGCTGGACGTTGGTAGGGCCAAAATCTCGGCGCGTATTGAAAATCATAAATATTCGTCAACCCTAACGGCATGAAATGTCTGCTCAAAATGTTCCCATAGAGATAACATTGCGGGTTCAAATCTATATATTTGAAAGATAAGGCTTTTTTTTTTAGACATCTACCTTGAGCTTTTTTCTGAACCAATTTCAATAATTCTTTTTTAAAATGAAAGCTGTTTCTTTTTAGATTTGCGGCACTAACTTTTTTTTTAAATATTCCCATTTTTATATATAAATTTCAAATTAAAAAAATTTCTATGATTTTTATTTTCAAAATGGTAGCAATTGGATTACTTCCATTGTTGTAAAGAAAAGAAAATTAATAAAGTATGTTTATCTTTATTGATGCCAATTTCTAATAAAATTCCAAATTAACTTTGTAAAAAAAAGGGAACAGAAAATGACGCAATGCTTTAATAAAATACTCATGTTTTCCGCAAAAAGCTATTATAATTCAGTTCTTTTTCATTCGTTGAGTTTGAGACGCTTGGTGAAATGCTTCAATGAGACATCATATTTAAATGAAAACGAACATTTTCTCTAATAAAAGTAAATATTTTACTATGAACGCCTCTAAAAGATATAAATTTCTGGAATTTTACTCGCCGATACAGAGATTAGAATCACAAGTCAAGAGTGCGAATATTCACATGTAAAGTCGTAGTTGAGAAACTTGATTTCAAGTTTAGAAATATATGTAATTGTGCATATTAATCACAATGTGTATATATTAAATGTGTGTAATGTGTGTATATTAATCACATATTGCGTATTGCAATATTTTTGAAATGGTGAATGTAAATATAAGAGATGCGTATGCAAATTATGAGACGGTGAAAATAACATAAAGTTTAGATTTTACGCGAAAAATAATTCCACGATTAACTTAAGGTGAAATCATTTTTTTTTTAAATTTTCAATCGGCAATTTTAAACGGTACAGATGTCCTATACGCGATTTTTTTTACGCCAATGTCATATACGCAACGGCTACTTAACTGGCGCCAAAGTGTCGTTATTTTGCTTGATATGGTAACCCGGATGTTATTGTTTGTGCTGTTGAAGTTTTCCCCGAATTGACGTGGGAAAAAATCGCGCCAATATGGGGCGTATATGACATCTGTGCCTTTTAAACATAACAGCCTCAATGGGTAATTTCATCAGAATTACATATCTTGATTAGGTATAATAAATAATGCAGTTTAATTTTTTAATATTTTGAACAGTCGAAATCTATGGAATTAGTATTTTGGTAACTTTAAGTTAAAAATAATATTTGTTTTAAGAGACTAAGTAGTAACCTATGTATGAGTTCGTTTTTAAACAATTTCTTTCATCGAAATTTGACGAGATTCATCCCGTTATTAATTAAAACATTAACTCCATTGCTGTAAATTACGCATTTTAACCTCATACGGATCATTATGGAGTCGAATGTTGAAGTCAATGTCCATACCAAGACTCCATTATCATATTATCTAATATGATAAGGGAGTCTTGGTTCATACATTGGTGACCTGTGATATAGATTGACACCCAACACTTTCAGAAATTTTATGTTCTACTTATGAAACAACCACTATTTTTTTTTTTCGAAATGTTTATTCTTTGTAAGCTTCCAAATCGATGCAATTCATTTTGAATTTTAAATTAAGAGAAACAAAAAGAAAATCGGAGACGGAAAATACGTGTTTGGGCATTAGTCGAATGGCTACGAGTGATACTCAAAGAAATCGAGAAAAATATAATGCCATGTACACATTAGTTATATGTATGTATTCTTATGTATGTATGTTTGTATTCAGACGAATGTATGTTTCTATTGGGAAATTTTCGTAATCGGGTTTGTAGACAAATTCATAATTTACTGAGCATTGTTTGATGCGCAAATTTAACAATTTGGTAGCTGTCCTAATTACTGACGATTACTCAATTTTTTTTAAATTCATCCTAAGTGAATATATTTCAACTGAAATGCAAGTGAACATTCTGGAGTAAATGAGATAAGCATTTTTTTTTTTTTTTTTTTTTTTTTTTTTTGTCAAGATGTACACTAGAAAACAGAAATATGTAGATTACAAAATAAAAAATTCCTGTACGGGTTGGAAAAGGTAGCTTCCCTATTTCTTGGTTCTAAGATTTTAGCTAATTTTACTGGAGAACACGAAGTTAAAATGCAAAGAACCCGGTTAGAGGAGAATCATCAGTACTGAATTTCAATAGAAATTTCGCCAAATTAGTCAGATACAGCCAAATTGGCTTAATTTGTGACGACATATTTTTGGTCGCCAAATTTGGCTAGATTTCGTCCAAATGTCACGAAGCTTAGCAATAAATGTGACGTTAATGTATATGAATATGATCGCTTATGATTGGAGAAATGGATACAACAATGAAAGATAATTCGTGATAAATCATGTTCACTAAAAGCATAGGTGCCAAGTTGTCACTAATCCTCCGTAATATGTGGGATAATTTAACCCTGGATTAATACACTTCGCACCAGAAATTTTTTTCAGAGATGAAATTAAATAAGTTCCACATAGAAAACTGGAATTAAATAAATAAAGATTCATCAAATAAATGTTCTGGTTCGAAACGTTGTTAAACTTGGTCAAATTAATCCGCGCATTACGGAGGATTAGAACGAGCTTGGCACCTCTGCTAAAAGTCATAAATTAATCCCTGATTTTTTTTAATCTGCTGCCTTGATTTAGTGTACATTTTAAGAAATATACATATTTTATATGTTCAACGTTATACACAGAAGTTTTGAAAATGACGGGTAAAAGAAAGTAATTCAATTGTATAGAGTTATTTTGCTTAATTCTATGTGGAAAAGTCGTATAAAAATAACCCAGATGCTTCCTAATATTTTCATAATAACGATATAACAACAACTCAGATGAATAAAGGTATCAAGTTTGAAAGAGGAGTATAGCAGACTATCTATGAGTGTGTGTGTTACATACGTGTTTCAAACCTTTACCTGTTGCCATATTAAATAAGTGTGGGATGTGCCAGACGAGCAAGTCTTTGAAGGAGCTTTGAAGTTATCTGCCGCTAACTCGATGGATCAAGTTTTCAAAGATCGGAGCTAAATTAATAAAATTGAAATCTCTCAAATACATCCGGGGGTAATTTTTATCTTTACCGTAGATTCTCTTATCCAATGGTTTCTCTTTACTTTTAACATTTCTGAATTATTATAAAGAACAACAAATTATGCTACCTTCAGTTATGCACTGAACAGCTTTTGTCTTTGCAAACAAATTTTACAAATTTCCCTAAATCAACTTTTATTATTGGAAAAGGAAGAGCTGTAAAATGTACAAAAATCAAAGAAATTAGTAAAACAATCATAGAGCAGTTAGTATCAGAAGCTATCACTCTGTTGGCACTAACAGGTACTGCTGCATTTAACGTCAAAGACAAGGTAACTCACTCAATGCTTAAAGAACCAACGTGTTTTAAATAGTTCGCTAATTTAAAAAGTCAGCAATACATCTACAGCTCAGAATGGACAGTGTTATTGCTCATTATTGACGAATTTTCAATGACAGGATGTCGTCTTATGGCTGACCTTGAACAAAGATATCGCGAAGGTAAAATAGATAGTATTTAGCCTTTTAGAGACTTATTTGTTTAAATCCATGGACGTATTAGGTAGTTACATCGCGTAAGAGACATCCCTCTATATAAGAGACATTCTTTAAAAGTCATTTTGATTCTTCGCGGACAAAAAATGCTTAGAGATTTTAAAAAATGTTTCACATTAACAAACTCATTGAGACAAAACGACGATCAGCAGACACAGTTGTGAAAGACTATGAACTCACTTTGCGTGAGTCAAGTTTTTGACTACCTCTCACCCCTTATGCAACGACGCAAAGATATACTGCTTTCGGAAACTTGAATGATTTGAAGGTGCCATATGTTTTTTTCTCAAAACCAAGCAAGCTAAAGAATATAATCAAGAAGTACTTCTTAAATCAAAATGGGGACTAATAAACAAGAATTTTAGCAGATCAAAATGATTAAATAGAAAGATGGAGTGAAGATGATGGCGCGCCTGGACTTTAGTCTAGACTTTCCTGAGCAGCTGGATGCAGGGTTATGCATTATGCTACATACCAATATCTGAACAGAGTGAGAATTGGTAAACGTAAGTACGATAAAAGATATTGCCTATGGTCCACGTTTTCAACCTCGAGGTCTGCCACAGGCCATAATAGCTCATTTTGTTGAGTATCATGAGCCATTTCTAACTGTAATTTTTTTTATCAACCCTATTTGTAAATATTGGAAAGAAGAAAAAGCCTCATTCACACGAAGTTAGTTACCTTTAACTGTTGCATACCTTGCCACCATACATAGATCCTCGAGTTTAACATTGTCAAAAACTGCTGTGGATATCCATCTAAAGGTGTCACATAAAACAACTTTTGTCATTTTTACTGTAGTTTGTCATTTAGAGAAATTTCTAATGGAAGCAATTTTTGCTAAGGACAGGCTTTAACCAAATTAGAAGTATGAGAGCATTTGCAGACAGATTAGAATTTGTGCATTACCCGAGGCAACTGACGACTGAGTTAAACACTCTAAAATGAGGTATCGACGATTGTTATTTCAAACGTACTATTAAACAGCAATCTAGAAAATAAAACATTTTTTAAAATAATATCTTATAAGTTTACGAGCCTCCATGCTCCGACATTTCGGCCTGACGGATACTAGTATTTTAAACACTCAGCGAAATCTTCTGCGATATAACCGAGGGAATTTTCCAATGAATTACAAAAAATTCGTAAATTTGGCAGCAGTGAGCAGTGCGGTATTTTCTTTTACAGACCTTCTATTATACACAAAACAATGTCGATTCGCTATACTAAGATATAGTCCCAATGCACGGTCCGATACACCTGGCAGCACGCGTCCGATTCAGATTTATATTTAAAACAATCATTTCATCCAAAGATGAGTTTGAAAGAAGTAGAAAGACCACAGTCCCCTGAATACCAGGGTTGAGTGCTGACATAAAAATGGCGGCTGCCGAAGGCGGATTTTCATTAACGGTCTCTTAAGTACGGTCTCTTAAATTTTGACATTAGTATTTTATAAAAGAATTCTTTGACTTCCCAGAAAAATAAAACGGAAAAAAATAGTTATCGGTACTAAAGTTTAAAGGACCGTACACACGCTGAAAAAATACCCGTCCTTTCGGTGTCAGCGCTCAGGCCTAGTATTCAGGGAGTGGTGAGAAAGACTGTGACTTACACATGGAACTACACTATATGGCCAAAGGTGACCGGTCACTTGCGATCTTAGACGTTTTGTTAAATATCTAGAAAAATACATGAGGAATTAACCTGAAACTGCAGGTGTGTAAACAGTATAGTACAGGCAATATATTTCCGCGAAGATTTTTTCCAGAAACTCCATAGGGAACCTCAACAAATTGAAAAAGAACGAATATCTTTTGGAGAGCCTTGTCAAAACTAATGTAGCAAAAGCGTTCAAACTCGAAATTGCTAATAAGTGCCTTATTGTAATATACTGCGTTCATTTTTATGAGGATAGCATGTATACTGGTAGCGAAATTAAGGGTTTTATAAAAACAATCCAAAATTTCGCCAAGTTTTTTGCTTATAATTTGCAGAGTTCTTAATATAAAAAAGTTATTTCCAGAAAATATGACAAACAACACTGTACTTAATACCCTGCAATCAGAATTAAAAATAATAAAAATTGGATGAAAAATGAGCATGTTCACTAAAAAATGTTTCACTGCGCATGCGCGAATGCAATCAAAATATAATATACATAATGTATTAGCTAAGAATACAGAGAAACTTTTATGAAAGTCTCAAAATCATAGCTTGAAAATTCTGAAAATTATCGTTCATAGAATAAGCTCGAAATCCGTTGTTCCCAAAAGGATTAAAAAAGATGAGGGGTTGTATCCAAATATAGTACTACGTGCAATATTGTGTATGCTATCTTAGCACTAATCAACAGATATTTGATATAACCCCTCATCTTTTTGCTTCTTTTTGGGAACAACGGATTTTCAGCTTATTCTATCGACGATAATTTTCAGAATTTTCAAGCTATGATTTTGAGACTTTCACAAAAGTTGCGCTATATACTTAGCTAATATATTATGCATATTTTATTTTGATTGCATACGTGTATGCGCAGTGAGACATTTTTTAGTATACCTGCTCATTTTACATCCAATTTGTATTATTTTTTAATTTTGATTACAGGATATTATGTACAATGTTTGTCATATTTTCTGAGAAGAGCTTTTTTTTATATTAAGAACTCTGCAAATTATAAGCAAAAAACTTTTGGCGAAATTTGGGACTGTTTTTATAAAAACCTTAATTTTGCTACGAGTATACATGCTATCCTCATAAAAATGAACACAATATATTACAATAAGCCACTTATTAATAATCTCGAGTTTGAACGCTTTTGCTACATTAGTTTTTACAGGTTTATCCAATAGATATTCGTTCTTTTTCAATTTTTTGACGGTCCCCTATGGAGTTTTGAGAAAAAATCTTTACGGAAATATATGACCTATGCTATACTGTTTATACACCTGCAGTTTCAGGTTAATTCCTCATGTATTTCTCTAGATATTTAACAAAACGTCTAAAATCTCAAGTGACTGGTCACCTTTGCCCATATAGTGTATTAATAAGGAGTAATTGACATATCCTTAAAATAGTGAATCTTCAACTGTAACCGCTTTCGCAGGAGTTGTTTACCGCCGGTGGAAAATTCCACCAGAAGATTTACATAGAAATTTTCAACTTATTTAAACGCTTATTATAAAATTTCAGTCATAAATAATGCTAGAAACAGATTTTCATTTTACTGGTAAGACTTTACTTTGGCAGTAGTTAGGCCCGGCGTTTGCGCCATATTGTGACAACCAGGGAAACAATCTGACAGTTTTAAAAGGCATACTGACAACAGTAAAAACAAATAGAAATTTTTATGATATTTTTCAGAAAAATTTCCATGACTATGACGCTTGATTAAGAAGAAATTTCCTATTCAATTTTACTGGCAGGATTTTTGCCCTGGCGGTTATGAGAAACTTAAGATCCGATTTTAAAAAAGCAGCCGCCATCTTATGAAAACCTCCTCATTTGCTTCACTCGCAACTGGTAAACTGTACACTATATGTCTCTTCCTCTTTATTTAGAACTCCATTGAAATACACCAACGCAAAATCACAGGACGTTTCTGAATACCGATATATCTTTGACTGTAATCTTTCAGGTGCATAAAAAAAAAAGGAAATTGCTTATTTCTTGGAAACGAGTGTCACATGTAATTGGCACATAAAATGCTCAGAATGTAGACTTATTCTTACAAGTAATTTTTATTGGAAAATCTTGCCTTTTAATGAAAACACCTCTACGATTAAATTAGGGAAAATTAATATATTTATAAAACTGGTGATAAAAGATTAATATTCGGAAAAGGACGATTGTCGCGAACGGGTTAACTATTTTCTAAAATTTTTTACTACCACTATTTCCGTATGTTAATCTTCGTTTTATTTAATCACATAATTTCAACACTTAATAAAAGAAAGATTAGTATCTTGAAATAGTGGTAATAAAGACCGTAGAAACCTTCATAGCATACATAATATTTTGCATTTCTTCCTTTTCCACTATAAATATACAATGAATATTTGATTGCTTTAGTACAGTTAAACTCAATTGAAAGTAAGGGTAAAATTCAAAAGGTAGGGATTGGCGGTGTTAAAATTACTAGGTAAGCATTCCCTTCAAAAATTTCACTTTTTGCATGTGCCTCCACTCCCCCTCTCCCCCCAAAAAGTCTAATTACGTTGCTACACGTATGAGTATGCACAAAATGGTGTAAAATCTACAATAATAATAAAAAAGAATCAGAAACTGTTAAGTTTAATATTTCTTATATCATTATAAATAAAAACGTCTATGCACATTTTTAAAAACATGAAGTCACATATTTACAAAATTTTCAATCTTTTTTTCATGAGAAAAATAATTTTGAATGCACCTGTTGATGTCGGGTCCATTAGACCCGTCTCATAGGCGGAGGGTTAAAACGACTTCGTGATATCCCAAGCCTTTAGAATTTTTTTGGCTTGTTGAACTTAACGCTATTGTAAAATTTTAAACATTTTCTTCAAAACGACATTTTTCAAGCTGGACAAATATTTTTCGCCAGAGCTACTCGACCGATTTTTTTATTTTGTAATCGTTTATTCTGGATTTTTTACGATCGAAAAGTATAATTTTATTGATTCATTAATTTTCCGATCTCGCAAAAGGTGAAGAAAAGGACATTTTTTGTTTAATGACGCCATTTTGTCAAAAACCAACTTTTAAAACTACAAACTGTTAGAAGCGTTACCATTTGCATATATTTCGTTTAGTTTGGATACAATGGCGCAAAGAAATCACTTACATAAATTTTACTTTTGATGTTGGATAGCGTGGCACAAAAGATAAATTTATTCATATTAATACATTACAGTGCATTGTACAGGTTCAGTGAAAGTGGTATTTTTAACAGTGTATTGGAAAATTAAAAGTTTTGGTTAGATGTTTAAATATATATAGCCAAATCGAAAACAATTAAAATTGAATTTTAAAACAAATTGTTTAAGGCTACATCAAGGCGTCACTTAAATTTTGATATCATATCTTTATAAACTCATAGTTTCATTAAATGAAAAATGTGAATGATAACGCATCAATGAATAAATTGTTATACATCCTTTTAAATTTAGCATAGTTCTTACGCATACAGTTATAAATAAAACAAAAAGAAAATGATAAAATAAATAATATAGCACTTATAAATAATAAATCACTTAAAATTTGATATCATTATTTTTAAGTTCCATATTTAAAATTCTTATAGCAATAAGATAAAGTACTGCGTTACAAACTTTTAACCCCTTAAGGGTTTTTTTAATTGATATCATTACTCTTTTAAGTTAATAATAAAAAGATTTTAAAAAATTAAAGACGATAGGAACTCATATTCGTGATTTCCATTCACCTTTAATTTCCCCCCCCCCCCCCCCCCACAAAGAAGCATACCTCATATTTATATTGTAAAGAATGCTGTGCTATTTGATTTTTTAAGAACTTTTTAATAAGATATAAAAGTAATATACAAAATGTGTGTGGGGGGGGAGGGGGGTTATGGTTTGTTTCACAGATATACAAAGCTTTGTTAAAACTTACTATGTAAAAAATTTACTTTCTTAAGAAAAATATAAAGAAATATTACTCTTTAAACCTTTTTATTTAAAATACAATAAAATTGTAAGCAAAAAAATACTTTCAAATAAAATTTATTTGGAAATTACCGATTTTATTTTTAAGAAATAATTTCCCGTCATGTAAGTTTTTAATCTATAGTTGTATTGGGGTGGTAGGATATTAGATTTACTGGATACAACCGTATAAAATGCCGTATAAATACATTATTATTGCTCCCATTATTGAAAAGAAAGTTTTATTGTGATTCCCCACCCCCATTTATTGTTAATGCTTTAGGCAATAGATGGCGATACCATGCAGAGAAACATTCAATTATTGATGTATTTAACTAATCATGTAACAAGCAACGTAAATTACTTCAAAAACAGATTTTAATTATATTTTGTACCTTGAAATTTTTAATGGTAGGCAACAGTTTAATAAATTAGTTAGCCAACTGAATTATTTAATTTGAGGTTTTATTTCACTTAATTTTTCTCTGAATACATTTCCCATTTATTGTTAATGCTGAATTTAGCCAATAGATGGCGATACCATGCATAAAATCATTTAATTATTGATGTATTTAACTCTCAGACACAGGAAAGAAGACTAGACTCGGCAACACCAATTTAGCCTATGTTAACGAATGAAGTAACTGAGGGCGTGATCTAGGGACGTTTTCTGACCCTTCTAATATGGCGGCCAGTGCGAGAGCAGTGAAACTCAAATTAGCGATTATTAAAAATAAATTAACATGTATGCAATCCAAAGAGTTCTCGATCATTCCTGTTTTCATTTATGAGTAATACTATTAATTTCAAGAGATTTCTCAACTTTTATTTAATATTAAATGGGGAAATCCTTACTCGAAAATCTGAAAGAATAAAAATATCAACTGTCTAGATTACTGCTGCTGCCATCTGTTGAACCAAACTTGATGAAGTTGAATAAAAAAATCTTTAATGGTAAAAATGTTTACAAAATATGCTAGATTAAATGTTATTAAATGATACTGAAATACTCGAGAAAAATGTGTACTCTGACTCTGAAGTACTAAAATACTTCAGTAATAAGCACAATATTCCTCCATCATTTATTTACTTTAGAGTTAAAATTCCAGATCTTGAGCTAGGTTTTTTTTTCTTGCATTAAATTCATTAGTGTTAAGTATTTATATATATATATATATATATATAATTAAGAATAATAAAATTTAATGACAAAATTATTTATTAAACAAAAACATAATTTGAAAAACAAATTAAAAAAACAAAATTTATTTCCTACATTGTTTAAGCCCGAGAAGGGACGGATATTAAGTTATTTCATTCAATTAGTTCTACATTTGATGTTAAGTTTTTGTAACAAATTAGTTAAGCCAATTGAAGATTAAAAAATAAAAATAAAATTCATACAATATCATACTAAAAACACCCTAAAAAATTAGATTCCGTTCAAATGAAATCGAAATAAACCTTAGACTGCTTCCAGTTTTAATTGAAAATATTTGTATTGCAGATTTTGTATTATGTTTATGACAATTGTGCATAAAATGATAAGATGCATGCAAAATACAAAACTTTAAAAAAAAGTCTAAGATTTATTTCGATTTCATTTGAACGGAATCTAATTTTTTAGGGTGTTTTAAGTATCATGTTGTATGAATTTCATTTTTATTTTTTAATCTTCAATTGGCTTAACTAATTTGTTACAAAACTTAACATTAAATGTGGAACTAATTGAATGAAATAACTTAATATCCGTCCCTTCTCGGGCTTAAACAATGTAGGAAATAAATTTTGTTTTTTTTAAATTTGTTTTTCAAATTATGTTTTTGTTTAATATGTCAAGTTTTTAATAACTACTGCATTCAAACGAACTCATTTCAAAATTAATAGAGGATATCATCATCAGGCTTTGATGTATGCGGTATTGCATCGCAATGTGGGATGCAGTTTACCAATGTGTAATTCAAAATGTTTCACCACTGTAGTAATGCAGGTTGCGGTAGTTTGGACAAAAACTTCTAATCTGAACGTAAAAAATCTATAATCAAAACACAACTTCACTTAAATTTAGATACCCTATTTCCCACTCAGGAACGCTATGAATGTAAATGTAAATTGTGTTGAATCCTTACTGCAAATATTTAACAATATTATATCTGTGACACAGTAAAATTTAAAAAATAAAAGTTTTACTTAAATTTTTAAACCTTATTCTCTCCAAAGGGGTGATGTAAACACATAAGAAAATTATTACCTAAGTTTAACTTGGGGAACTCATCTCAGAAAAAAAAAATACATTTTAAAATTTAAGTTATGTAATTCCCCACTAAGTTCGCTACTTGCGTAAATATAGCTATCCATTAGAAACTTTTTACTAAAATATAAATTTGACCGAAGCGAAAACTTATTCTGAAAATATCTTTTTTATTTCCACTATGACGCCATATTCACCTGTTTAATTTTTGAAAAAAAAACTAGCTCAATTTAATATTTCACGTGAAAATCTTTCAACTAAAAAGAAATAAATTATTACTATGGCTTTTGAAAATTTTGCAACAATGAAGTAAAAATGTTACATTTTCTATGAAAAATGTCCGTTGATTTTCAATGAAAAAAAGCGAAAATTGGAATTATTAAGAAAAATATTTGAATAATGTAAAAAAAAAAAAAAATTGGCCCATGTTTCTCTCTGGGTTATAATTCACCCATATGCAAAGGCATTTTACCATTCGTTTTGACCCTGATGTCAGGCAAATGTTTTTACACTTTAAATTTATAATATCATTAGAATTAGTAAAGGATAAAAAATGAGTGGCATCAGGGACAAAAAGGTGGGAAGAAAAAATGAAAAGTTATGATCTCCATAGGCTTTTCCATGTTAAATTAAAATTGAGAAGTGACACTGGAAATAAATAAGTATTGCGCTGCCGCGCAATACTTAAATTAAGATTTCCGAAAAATCAGGTACCATTTTTCTTTTTTACAGATCTAATTTTTAAGAAGATATATTTATCTCATACCGGATAAATATCAAAGATAACTTTTTATATATAAAAAAAAAAATGTTACAAGTCTTCACACTAAACAAAAAATTATTAAAATGTTCACGAAATCCAATTGTTTTCTTAGGCAATTGGAGTGTTAATAAAATCAGTTCAATCGCGTGTCAGGGATGTGTAGGACCGTTTATTTCCAGTGTTGGTGGACGTACGGAGATTTGTGGCAAGTGCTTGGCCAAAAAGACAAAGGTTAACATTTGCTCAACAATTGTAAAAAGCATATATTATAATAGCTGGTGCGTCGATCTTATCCCCCCCCCCCCTCTCAAAATACCTTTTATTATTATTAATTTTATATCACATTAAATCAAAATTGATGTTTCTAAATTCACTAGATTTTGCCTATCAGAAAATTTATTAAAATAAACGTCAAAAGCCTGTGTTCTTAGATTTTAAACAGTTTTTATTGCATTAATTTCGTTACCGTAAAAAATGTTTTTTAGAATTCTCATCGTTTTTTTTAAAGTAAAATTATGAATAAGAAAATTCAAAGACAAAATTAATTACTATCCATCCCCACCCCAATATCTCATTTTTTATAATATTATTCATAATTTTAGTTCACGTTAAATCGGAATTGACGTTCCAAAATTCACTAGATTTTGTCTACTAGATGTTTTTTTTAAATGAACGTCTTAAGCTCTTAACCCCTTAAGGGGTCTCAGGACTCTTAAAGCTTTAAAATTTTCGAAATTTTAAATTTTTTAGATGTTAAACTGCTATTTTTTCTGAACATTTTGACATAATTGTTTCCTTAAAATTCCTATTAGAACTGAAGTTATGGCTTTTACATTTATACATGTTCAATAGCTGAAGCGTCGTTTCGGGAACTTTGAAGCCATTTTTCTTCAAATGACGTTTTTGGGCATAACGCGCACGATATCTCAAAAACTTATGAATATTTTTTCATAAAATTTTCAAAACATATGTTTCATGTTTGTCTGTATAAACTGAACCTAAAATCTCCTTTTTATTGTTCAAAACAATAACTTTTTAGGTGATTATACTGTTGAAATTTTCTTAATTTTGCATTATCTAAATACAACTCTGTATTAAAAATATATAAAAGCTTTAAATACAAATTTATTTAGGTTCATGGTAATTATTACAATCTGAAGTATAAGTAGGCACCAAAATTTTCATTCTTGTTGCAATACTTATTTTGTAATCGTGCGCGCAATGTGTTATGCCGATTTTTTGCTCGTCAAATGTCTTACAGTTTGGAGCCCCCTGTAAATGCTAATTCTGCATCCTATAATTTTTTAAATACATAAAATGAAGGAACATAATTATATATTTTATTCCAATTAAAATTGTGTCTTAAAATCAAATACATTTTAAGATATTAAATGTTGAAAATGGTCTTTTTTTTTCATTTTTTCCAATTTTAAGAGTCCCGAGACCCCTTATCCTACAATGACGGGCATAGCCCGCGTACGATGATCGAGCCAAATATAAACTCTTCTTACCACTAAAATTTCACAGTAAATATAGTTTAATTTAATCGTCGAAATTCCATGATTAAACAAGGCGAAAATCTCTATTAAATTTTAGTGATAGCTATGGATTTGCCAAACCGTAGTTTAACTCGTAGGTTAAGGGGTTAAGCGGTAGTCTTCAAATGACTAATCAGTGAATTAACAACAAATTTCTGCCTGATAAGTGATTTTTAATTATTTAAAAATTAATTATTTCGCAAAAAAGTATATATATATCATTTGTTATGATTCGCAAATTATTAAAATGCAATAAAAGTTTAGCGATAATAAAACATTCTTCTATATTTCTGATAATAAAGAATTTTCAAATAATTTTTTATACTTCATTATCCCTTGATTAGTTTTCAGCTTTACAAATCTTACTGAAGTATAAATTATTTCATTAAAAGTAATGCAATTCATTTAAATCACTAATAATAATTTTAATCTAGGTATGCTTACTTAAGATAAACATACAATTTTACATGTGAGATTAAAAAAAAAGTCATTTACTAATTTGTATTTTCTTTACCACCAACAGATGCAACTCTTAAAGAAAAAAATGAAAATAAATAAATACATTTTTATAGAAACATAAAATCAAATTTATCTTGATAAAAAAAAATGCCTACTGCTTCAAAGAGGACAGACCTCATGACCCATGTACTGCTGTACTGCGAGGCCCGCACTTAACACCGACAGAGCTGCAGAAGGTTCGTAAACTTTCCGCTAAACGTTGATCAGAAGAAATTAAGCGCATGAATACAGTAGACGCAACTTAGGTGAAATTCCCATAAATGATGGAAAAATATAGTCCGATTTTTCATGCTTATTATAAGACGAATAAGAGTCTTCCTGGAAACACACATGGTCCTATTCGGTTCATCTAAAATAGATTCATATTATATATTAATTTTAATAAGATCATTTTCGGAGGAAAAAAAATGTGAATTAAAAAGAAAATTAGGGTTTTCCCGGAAACAAATATTATCTTATTCCCTTCACATAAAACAGATCCCTATTATATATCAATTTAAAGAAAATCGCGCGGGCCATTTTCCAGATTTTGACATCAGGAACTTCTTCCATCGCGTTCGCTTTAAAAATGGCTATTTAGATCTCAAAATATACTGCACGTAGAAATGTAAAAATTTCAGAATACGATTAGACTGCATATATAAGACTGTTCTAAAAAAATCGAAACAATAGCAATCTACTGAGTTATTAAAAGGCGGCTTTTCGCGTTTTCTTTGATGTCAAGTTAGCCGTATATATGAGTTTCGCCATCTACAAATTCTACGACACGGTTTTAGGCTTAAGGCTGCATCACTCGGAATGTCACCGTCTTCCATGATTTAACAATGTACATTGGCGCAGACTTAGTCTTGGGGTCTTCAAGATTTCAAGTCTTTCAGGCGGTCTAGCTTTTTTAACTCTGATTATTTTATTTTTCTTTAATCGAATCTTTAAAATTTTACTTTGGTTTAATAAATTACAGAATTTTCTTTACAAAAATCTTCTTTTTTTATTTATATTCTTTTAAAATTTTGATTCTTTAAACTTTTTTGATTTCAAATATTTCAGTGGAACGCAATTTTTTTCATCTCTTTAAAAAATATATGCAAGTACCCGCATATATATTGGTGTTTTTATATATTGCTTTTTCATTTATCTTGTATGGAAGTAACGCCCTTTGAGTTTTAACCCTTAAATGCCAATTTTTTATTTGTTTCGAAAAAAAATATGTATGATTCTCTGAAAGGTTATTACACAGAAAAAATAATGAAAACATCAGACATACATTTTTCATATAATACTTCTTTAATACTCCTTTCATATAATAATCTTTTCTTCCGTTGCAAATCTGCAATACAAGTAAAACATACTGTCGTGTGGATATTTTACGCTGAAATATTGCAAATTAGTAAATATTTTAATAAGTATGTCTCCAAATAACTTATTTTACATAATAATTTATTTTATAAAACTTAACCTTTAACGTTTTAATTCCTATGATAGAATACGCTCTAGAAATTACGTAGTTCAGAGAATCTGACTTTACACCAGAAAGATTCAATGGTTCATTTCGCTTTATTTAAATACGGAATATCTGTTCAGTGTTGCCAGATTGAGGATTATGTCCCCATTTTGGGGAATTTTAAACCTCTAGGGGAATTTCTTGGGGACAAGTAGTTCGTGGGGAAATTTTTTGGGACTACAAAAAATTTTAGGGAAAACCTTGGGGATTTTTTTTTTTTTTTTACTATTTTCCGTAAAGATTTCTTTTAGTCCTATAGAAAAACTGGATTTGTCTCGAACTCAATTTTGATTTTAGAAACGAAACTACAATCCAGAAATCGGAAATATCAATCATTATTCTCTTGGATGTGGTCATGTTCGTTGTTTACTACATTACACTTTACACGTTTTACAGATGCATCAGACTCTAAAGTCTCAAGCAGCTTAAACCTGCACGTAACTAAATCTGCAGGACTTTAAAAAAAAAATTAATTTACGTGGGAAGCAGAAATTTTTCTCTTATGATATACAAAAGCACATCGATTCATACAGCGAAAATACTTTGCATTATGATTATGCACTTCAGTATAGGGATGACAAAAGAATTAAAACAGCGTACCATCTCCGATTTATTTAAACCAAAACTGATAAGAAATTGTCTAAAGAAGCTATGGAGCTAATGTAACAATAGTCCAAGATTGTTAGACAATACTTTTATAAAAACAAATGTAAAATAACTTGTCACTACAAAATATATCTCTCATTCTCTTAATGTAGATACAGAATATGCATTCAGCCCAGTTTAAAAGTTTGTTTTTTGTAAATGGGGATTTTTTTTCAAAAAAAGGCTTGATTTGGGGAATTTTTTTTACCTTAAATTACTTAAATATTTTTTATAGTGGTAAATTGAAAATTTAAAAATTAACTTTTTGAGTAAAAACTGAATTGGGGACTTTTGCGGAAAAAAATACTGATTTGGGGAAAATTTTACAGACTTTGGGGAAATTGACTTTTGACTATCTGGCAACACTGTGTCTGTTATTAATAAAAGCAAATATTGCTATTTTAATTTTCTCGTGTGAATTCGGTATATATGAATAAAAAAAAAATCTATTAAATTCAAGACACCGTTGTTTGCATATATGCAAAGCTGCGTACTAAAGAGTTAAACAATATATATATATATATACTAGCTGAGTACCCGCGCTTCGCTACGGTAAATTCTCCCTCTTTCATAACTTCCTATTTTGGTCGATTGCCTGTCTTTTTTACTATTTCCCAATCAGTAATTCTAATTTTGCACCTTTTTTTTTATTTAAGTCAACCAAGCTTTTATATGTAAAGATGGAATTTTGCAATCACTAATTGATTTTTAATTCACTTTTTGGTATGTTAGAATTATAAACATTATGTTTACACGTATTTTTATAGGTCAATAATGACAATGCAACTCTTTAATATTAGAAAGAATTAATTGTAAATTAATACATTAATTTTAAGGCATTTTACTGTTAGCCTATCTCGGGTGATAACTCACCAAATATTATCTGTACCTCGTACAATTATATTCGAGTTGAAACAACAATAGATTTAATTATGCGCCAATGAACACTCGCCACTGCCAAATGATTAAAACTGCAACAATGAAACATTTTAAAATAAAAAATACTGAAAATAAATTTAAAAATGAAGAATGTAATATTTTTAAAAATATATTTTTTTATCTATTATTAATTAATTAATTTTGGATTATATGCTAAGCAATACATTTAGAAATCCTAAAAAAAGATTACATAATGTTTCATTTTTTCTTTCCTGCTGTCCTAACTTTAAAAAGAAACAGAGTAAAAATTATATATCATTTAATAAATTCATCTGCTTGCGTTTTATACCAAGCATCAGAAAAAGCAGTGAAGTAGTCATAATCGTGTTCTAAGCCTATATTAATGTACCGTAACGGAAATTTAAAAAAAAAAAAAAAAAAAAAAAAAAAAAAAAAAAAAAACATGAATTTTGGTCAAAAAATTGTGTGTGATTTTCAATATAAACATTGAATAGTTATAAAACAGTTTTAAAACAACCATTGTTTTCTTATTATTTTAACTTCTACGGTTATCTCTTTTTGTATCGTAATATTCTAGTCATTGAACAGCATTTAATGCATCTCCATACCATATCTCCATACCTCCATACCCATACCATAGGGGCCCCCTGTTCTGTCGCAAAATGTCGCCAAGTTTGTCGCTAACTTGGAGATATATCGCCAAAAGTGACGCCAACTTATCGATATCTCTAATATTTCGCCAAATTTCCAGAGACTTCCATTGTAAACCAATAGGGTTTACTTGCTTACAGAAAATCAACAGATTGAGATATTTTAATGCAACAAAAACTAATATTAGCTTAAGGGATTATATTAATTATATTTAAGGGATTATATTAATTATATTTAGGGGAGTTCAACATTCAAGTAAATTATATTATGAATAAAAGTAACACGATACAATGCTTAGCATGCTTCCCCAAACATAAATTTTAAGAGAGACCAAACTGGTCGCCAAGGGCGGCTAGTTTCTCAGATTACAATTGTTAATTTCTTAAAATATATACGTTACTATAGCAATGGACAGCCCGCGCGGAAAAAACTGCTGCGGGTGTACATTTCGTCACACTATATTATAACCATAAAAAAAAAAAAAAAAAAAAAAACTCTTGTTTTATCGACATCATTAATTCATACATGCCTTTTGCTCATTTCATTTAAAATACACACAATTAAAATATATGTCTAACTAATTTCATTTAAAAGGATGAAAAGAAAAAATAATAAGAAAAAAAATACCTTAAACCAAAAAAATTTATTTCAACATCAAAGAGTGTTTTGTAATTTACTCAGGCGAAATATAAATAATGTCCTTGTCTATAAAATGAAATGAAACATTTGAAAAAAAAATAATTTTGTTGATAAAAAAATGAGCATTTAAAAAATATAACTTTTGAACTTTAACTTTACATACTTTAACCCACCAGTTTTTTAAATCAATAAAAATAAGTACTTAAAATAAAAGCATAAATAAATATTTTGCAAGTAATAGAATACAGTCAATTTAAACTGCAGTCTTCAAATTGAAAATGTATTTTACTACTGCAGCGTGGCGTACGTAATACGCATTTCTCACACTACAGTAAACATTTCATTCTTTGAATGAAGCCATTCATGGTTTTTTGAACAAACATTTTTATATGTATAATTCCTAACTTCTAAAATAATTTTATTGTATATTCCTCCTCATCAGATAACTGCAAAATAGTAAAATCTATGTCAGTATCAGTAATAAATAAGTTATAATTAATAATAAATGTTTTCTATTCAAAAAATAACAAATTAAAAAGTTTTACGGTATTACGATGGAATAATACTCATAAAAATATTCACGTTCAATAAATAGCAAGTGTTAATATTCGGCACTGTTTGCAGTAAAAATTGTTTGCGCAGTTAGGGTTGAAATAAATGGCGCAATATCATACATCTTGGCATGTTGGTAGAACGAAAAAGTACAGCAGTTTTTTTCTTTTTTTTAGTTTTAGTTTTTGAGGCGTTTGTAATTTTTTCCCTAGCTGACATAGTTGTTTTAATTATTAAACCAAAAGAATTGATTAAAAAATATTCAATTGAATTTATTCCCTTGCTATAGTAACAGAATGAAGATAATGAGTTTTTAGAAATTATAACTTGAAAATTTGAGGTTTTGGCGCCAAAGACATCGCCAAATTTGAAAAATATGAAATATCTCGCGAACTATTGGGCTGAAAATAATTTAGTTATTATCATTCGATTCAGCATACAAAAACACACCAAAATATGTTATCAGTTAAAAAATATCTATACAATCATATTTTTAAGGAATTTTTTTAAAGTTCGTTCTCTTTTTTACCCCCCCTTAGGGATGGAATTTTGAAAATTCCTTTCTTAGCGGCACTCAATGTCATAAGAACTATTTTTACCCAAATTTTCAAGATTTTAGGTTCAGTAGTTTGGGCTGCGCGTTGATTAATACAAAATTCAGACTTTCTTTTATATATACTAGGGGATCGAACCCGAGCTCCTCGGGTTACAGAATATAAGTGAAAACCATTTTTTTTTTAATCTAATTATTTTTTTACATGTAATATATATTTTAGATTGCCCACTAACATCAAAAAGAATTTTTATATGAAAAATATCAATTATGCAATCAAATAAAGTTTTGAAATTTATTAAAAGCGATACTTTCACATGTCACCGCATGCCAGGAGTTATTAACCCAAGATTTTGCTACTTACGTCAGTCTTTCCGATCATTTCGGTGCATAAGCGCGTGGTTCAATCACATGTCTGTTAAATTTGTTTGTTATTTACATTACATTATTTATTTTTCTGTAGAGGAAGTTTTAACTTTGTTATGGAACATTAGACGAAAACATATGCTGAACTTTTTACATTGTTTTAAGGGCAAGCGGATTAACCTTCCGTAATCGAGCTACATGTGATAGAGATAAATTAAAAAATAATTTATGCTTGAAAGTCTATATATATATTACGCTATCGTACGTGGCACAGAAATCGCGATTAATTGTTGGTTAATTGTTCAATTGGTTAATTGTAGACAATTGGCGGTTAATTGTTTAATGGCAACGCCCGAATTAAACGCATCTCATTGGTTATTGTGTAATATTTAAAAAAAGTGAAAAACAATAAATAAATAAAAAGTTTAATTAATAACTATAGAACAAAACAATTTATATAATTTTAAAAAATAAAATAAAAGTAAATAAACAATTTATTAATAAATAAACAACTACATCCGGGTTACCATATCAAGCAAAATAACGACACTTTGGCGTCAGTTATGTACCCCGGTGCGTATATGACATTGGCGTCAGAAAAAAGTCGTGCCAACGTAGTGCGTATATGACACCTGTGCCGTCTTTTATTCATCTAATTAAAACTACAATAAATAAAAAAATAAATGAAGGTGCTTTTCCAGTATAGGTACTTGGCGAAATAGAGAAAAGGTCCATGGCGAGAAAAGAAATTTTTTTCTGGCAACCGATTTAATCCAAATATTAGGTAGATTTCGTAAGAAATACTACCTATTGCAGTCGTTACCATGGTGCGACTTTTGAAAAATTCCTTCATAACTTTTCATTATAGGACCCCGGGAACCCAAAACCACCCCCACCTAAAAAGTTTATATATATATATATATATATATATATGTATGTATGTATGTACTAAATTTTGTCCGCACGATAAAAGTCGCAATTATGCACGAATCATCTTGAAACTCGCCAACAACTTTGAGATGGCTAATATCTGGGTGGGGATTGAAAATGGGCGAAATCGGCCCAAGAGGGTGGAAATGGGGAGGGTTCAAAATTTTGAATACTGTCTTAACATGATTCTGATAAAACCAGCTCTTACACAACAATGGCAGGAAAAAAATAAAAGTTTTTCGTTATAGCAGTTGCCAACAATTAAAAAAAAAACAAATAATAAAATTCTCACCACAACAATTACTTTTCTTTTGCAAAATTTTCACGTGTAAAATTAAATAGTTTGACAAATTGAAAACAAATTGAATATTACGTCATAAGTTTCCTAAAGCAAGATTTCAGCATGAAAACTCAAAATAAATAGTTTGACGAATTAAAAAAATATGTATATTGCGTCATATTGGAACTATAATGGACCTCAGCAGGTGAATATGTAACGCCATGTAAGTTTGAAGAAACGTATTAAAACATGATAAAAGCCCGACTATGGAAATATTAACATATTTTAACACTTTAAGGTTCTCTGAATTTTTTGTAGCCATTTTTTAAACCTATTCCATATATATGTGTGTGTGTATTCGTGTATATTACAATTTTCACAAAAAGTTTAGCTCCCTACAGCTCGCTCTTTGTGAAGAAACTGGGTTTTATCTCTAATCTTGATTTAAGTTTTGTTGGAGAATTTAGTACTTAACATCGAAATCTACCTGCGCCTGTAGGCCCGAGCCGGCAGGGATTTTTTTTTTTCAAATAAAACTACATAAAAGTGTCTATGACCGCAAAGAGTTCGTACTTTTATGTTAGCTGGGTGCAATTCTCGCCAATAGCATTTTTTAACTCGCCATCAGCATTTTTTATTTCTCGATGGGTAAATTAAAACAATCTTTGATGTTGAAATTAAATGGTTTATGGTATTATTTATTCTTTTTCTTTTCTTTCTCTTTTTGTAAAGATTTTTTTTTTTTTTAAGTGGAAGTCATGAATTTTAAAAGTTCTATTTTTAAATTAAAGTAATCCATTCTAAATAAAATGAGTGAAAGGATTGTATTTTAATCTGAATTAACGAAATATGAAAAAAAAAATGCGACGGGTACAATGTTTGGCGATTTATCACCTGTGCCCGACTAACATAACTGTAGCGAGTTCTCGATTTCTCTATCAGATTCTTCAAATTTGGCGAAGGATTGAGCAAGTAAATTAAATTATGAATAAAAGTAACATGATACAATGCCTAGCATACATTTAAGGGAGACCAAATTGGTCGCCACGGGCGGCTAGTTATTTAAAAAATATAATAACTCAGTGAATTAAGATACAATTTTCAAACAAATTGCATTTGAAAGTAGATTTTTTTCTTTATTTGACGGTTTAAAAATTGAAAATGTGCGATATTTAGAAATTAAAAAAATCGCTGACATAGCACGTATTTTAATTTCAATTTATTTTTTCAGTTTTTATGAGAAAATGTCAATAAAAAGCTACAGTAATAAATTATTTTTTTTCTTCCGTGATTATTTTCCCTTAACTTTCAACCTTCCACGACTTTCAACAGAAATGGAGTTCTTCAGTTGCCACAATTACAAAAAATGTATTAAAAACTACAAAAAAATTAATATCTCAAAATTAAATTGAGATACAGCTTTCAAACAAATTGCATTTAAAAGAGCATTTTTTTCCTCATACGACGGTGTAAAAATTTAAAATGTGCGATGTTTAGAAGTTTAAAAATTTGCAGTAGAGAAAATTGCAAAACCAAAATTTCATTTTAAATTTCAAAGTGTTGCCATTCGCAGAATGACGTATGCGTTACGCACAGATATGTTTGTCCTTTATAATATAGATAGATTTCTAATCAGCTCATCTGCAGATTTTTTATATTCCTGCACGGCGTGTTTGCGAAAAATGTATCCTTAAAAAAATAAAGTATTCACAAATCATAGACACCCAATCGTGTTTAGATAACTTGCGGCACCCAGAAATTAAGAATCCATTGATGTGTCCCAGGGTTGCCAGGTTGGTCTCTTTTTTTTAAATTCCGAAATTTCAATTCGCACCAAAAATTAGTAATAGTAATTTTTGTATTATTTAATGGCAATCATTTCATGTTAAACATTTATTTTCGGTATTATAATAAAAGAGCAGTCTGGTATTTCTGATGCGGATCCTGGAAAGTGAGGGGTTGAAGAGCCCTCTGTTCTAAAGGGTCCAAAACATGGAACTATTAATAAAGGGGAACTGACATATCATAAAAATAGTGAAGCTTCAACTGAAACCACTTTCCCAAGGGTTTATTACCTCCGGGGTACCATCCACCAGTAAATTTAAATAGAAATTTTATCTTTATTCAAACGCCTTATTAACTGAAAATTTCTGTCAAAAATAAAGGCAAAAATTGTTATTCATTTTTACTGGTCGGAGTTAACTTCATCCTTGGGCAAACTGGCACCAGTAAAAATAAAGATAATTTTTTATCACGTTTGTGAGTGAAATTTCCCACGAGTAAGGTGTTTAAGTAAGAAAAAAATTCTCTAATCAAGTTTACTGGTGGAAGTTTTCACCGGCGGTAATCAGAAACAGTGGATCCAATTAAAAAAAAGCAGCAGTCATCTTGTGACAACGTCCTTAGTTACTTCACTCGTAACTGCTAGTATATGTTGTATATATGTCAATACAGTATATAATTCCTCCTCTTTTTTCATAGCTCCATTTTCCAAAACTGGCTTTATAAAATCTAGAGGCCTATCCCGCCATTATACTTAGTGTTTTATTCACAGCCAAAGCGAATGTGGTAACTTGAGGTGTATCTGTATAACGCAACCAGGGTTTCCAGTTTGGCGTCCATTCTTTAAAATTCTAAATTCTTACCAGAAAATTTTAATTTCTTTCTGGTTTAAAGAAAACAGGCATTTAATGATTACCAAAAAAAAATATCTTTTGGGGGAATTATCTGTGCGAGCTCGTTGTTAAGTAATCTCTATATCAAACGTAAGATTTATTTGTTTATTTATAATTTCAGGTGTGAAAAAAATTATTTTTTAAATTCGGTTTTGGCGAAGTTGCTCTGTGGTAAGTAAATGTGTTTCTGCAATGTTGAATTTAGCGCAGATTTTTTCGAAATGTTTTATTTAAAAATATGTAAATGGAATATTTTTAGCTTTTATTAAACAAAGTTATCGAACTAATATTTCGTTTAATAATTCTGTTATAAATTATCATTTATACAAATTGGTTAAAAAGCATTTCACCGCTTTTCAATGTGTTAAAAATGCGTCATCTTAATTTTTTTTTTTAATTTTTATTAATGTATTTTCGAAATAACAGTTAACCCTTTCACCGTCCAAGGTTTTTCCTGTATTTTTATAGGAATGCTTGTAAATTCCAGGATAAATATATTTATTAATCGCAGTTTGATGCTATAATATCTTTAATATCACTTCTTTCTATATATGATATGGTTCAAAATAAAATCATGTTTAAAATATTTTTGTCTAGAGCTATTTTAACATGATTTCTAGAAACGGAAAAATCCGGGCCAGCCGGTTAAAGGGTTAATGAAATGAAATTTACATGGATTATTTTATCGAATTTTTTTTTCCCTTTTTTTCCAAATAGCTCATTTTTGGCACTTTAAAGGAAATATTTGCAGCGAAACGTATTTTATTTTCTTCTTTAAAGAATTGTGATTCGGCAAATATTGCTCAGTAAAATTAAAATGCATGGTAATATACTATATATTAACATTAGAACCACCATGAAGGGTCATTTTGAGCAATACCAAATTCATAATAGTCGATCGGAACCAGAATTTTTTTCATAAAAATTCTGGTATAAAATACTTTTCATAAAACTTGAGTAAAATTGCCAGTGGTTGCAGTGTTAAATCTAGTTATATTAAGTGTAGCTAAAATAATTTTATATAAAATTTATTATTTTTTTATGGTTTTTTTGTTAAACTTTCATAGGGGGTGCAATGGACATGGTCCTTTGTACTAGAGTATGCAGAATTTTTTTTTCATTGATCCTACGCTGAAGATTCGATAAATGCTGCACACTTCATTTCCAATATCGAACATTCCATAGTAAAGGTCAATAATGCATAAGAAATATGATGGATATCCGCGTACATTTATGAGAGATAGACCACGGCCAAACAAACAAACAGCAACAATTCATAAACAATTTTAAACTACATTGGGAAGTGTTTAAAAAGATCGCTTTTGGAACACTTTTCTAAATGCTGTGCCATGAATAACACAAATATGTATCCATAGTTTCGTACACTTCCTGAGAAAATTAGGATGCAAAAATAAACTCATAACAGGAAGGAACTTCATTTGATATTGCATTGTTTGCAGTCTAGTTGTCGAGACGTTCATTCGAGCAAAAAGTACATTAGACGACAACAGTTTACTGGTTATTAGAAAATCCTTATACCACCTATAATATAACTTCATTATAGGACTATTTCAATAACTGATAAAGTAATATTTTACAGTGGAAAGGTGATTTTTACGAGGCTTTCTGAACTAGAATTTCAATTTGTGTAATAGTATTTTGTGTTGTTTAGGATGTATGACTTTTTAAATTAAAACACTTTGCTAGTTTCTTACTTTATAACCCTTAAAGCTCCGGCGTCTCTTGCACAAATTTTATTCGATCGGCACCACTTTTTAAAAAGCAGTTTCCTTCAAGTACACAATTTCAAAAATGCTCTGATTAAATAAAGTGAATTTTATTTTCCTCTATTACCGGTACCAAATACAAATTTTGCAAAGACTTAGGATGTCTTCGCAGCGGAGCCAACCGAGTGGGAAGGATTAAAATTAAGGTTTCTGCCACTTAACTCTTCCCGGCACAGTGTGCCCAGGTTGGGATACCTAATTTTAATTCCAAACTTACGACGGCACCAAGAATATTTTAGTAAAATTTCGCTTTTACAATGAACATTTAAAGTAACATGTTTTTAATTTCTGAAAAAAGTCGTTTTAAAATTTCGGTGTCAGTCAATCATTTCATCATTATACAACAAAAATTGCCTGTGCCGGAAAGGGTTAAACAAAAATAATATTCCCCTTATTTAATAACAGATAAAGTAAATCAAGTTATATTATAGTAGAGATTTATGTTATCCGAGTTCATACGGTTCAAGCTCATGTCGGATTTGCAAAAAACTTGAATAAACTGTATTTACATAAATCTTCATTAACAATGGAGATGAAATATAAATTTACACACAATTAACAATTAGAGTATTACTTAGGGTTTTTTTTAATGTACTTTATCGCTCCATTTATGAAAGTGGGAAATGAAATTGTTCACTTGAAGAAGCCTTTAATATTTTTTTACTTTCTTCTATCTTTACAAGAAGAAAGTTTTGGATTCATGAAAATTTTCGAATTCCGGTTTTTGACGGATTTGCACGTTTTATGGGTCAGAGAACCCGAAAAAGATGTTTTTACAAAATGTCTGTCTGTGAGTCTGTCTGTCTGTCTGTATGTCTGTCCGTCTGTCCGTCTGTCTGTCTGTGTGTCTGTGTGTGACACAAATTTTGTGGGCGCTCTATCTAAAGAACTAATGCACGGAATTTAATAAAAATTCATATTCAGTTAGTCCCTGATACAAATTGATGCTGATTAGGTTTTGGTGCAAATCGCTCAACAGGTGGCACTGCTATGCTGCCTTTTTTACGATTTCCGCAATGGCTCTATCTCAAGAACTAATGCACGGATTTTCATGAAACTTCAGATTCTGTTAGTCCTTGACATGACTAGACAATTTTTAGATTTTGGTGCAAATCGCTCGACAGGTGGCGCTGCTATGCTGCCTTTTTTACGATTTCCGCAATTGCTCTATCTCAAGAACTAATGCGCGGATTTTCATGAAACTTCAGATTCAGTTAGTCCTTGACATGAATAGACAAATTATAGATTTTGGTGCAAATCGCTCAACAGGTGGCGCTGCTATGCTGCCTTTTTTACGATTTTTGAAATGGCTCTATCTCAAGAACTAATGCAGGGATTTTCATGAAACTTCAGATTCAGTTAGTCCTTGACATAAGATATGACCTTTCCGCCGCCATTGATGACGGACGTGCTTTTTTGCGAGCTCTCAAGTAAAGTTCTGTAAATAAGTAAATATTCAAATTTTTATACCAATTAGCTTTGTATTGCCTGTCAGTGCATTTTCCATTGTTCCTGTGTTCTTTTCTTTAATTATCTGTATTATTTTCGAGTCAGGAGGACTCTGAAATTTTTCATGGCTATTTCTTGTCAGTTTTGAGGCGAAGTCCATGGCTACTTTTAATTTCATGCTTATATCTCTTATTTAAATTTATTATTTTGCATTTTAAAGTTAGCGGTTTGTTTCCCTAGGTCAGGGGCTTTAATTTGGTATATAGATTATTTAGTTATTCTGTTTAACAAGTTGATTAAAGTACCTTTTATAATTTTTGGTGAGCGTTTCACTTTTCATATTTACTTCGCCATCTTGATTGTGGTGTAGAGTTGAGTTGTTCTGTGCTTCTTTCTTGCTTGTCATTTATTTCAGTTGTTTTAATTAATGGAGTTTTGTTTTGATGGAGTGGTTTATTTTTAAGTTAGTTGTTTGATTATATGTGGAGGTGTTCTTTCTGTGCTTAGCTTAAGGGTTTTTGTAGTTGCATTATTGCTTAATTAATTAGTGCTTATTCGCTTGATCACGTGTGCAGTGCCATCTATTTTATTTCTTGATTGTTTGTTTTTGTTTGCTCATCACATGACAAGAGACTGTGGGTGTCGTCTAGCGGTTGTTTGGTTTTTAGCTTTAGTTACGACATTTTAGTATTTTATATTATTAGGCTTTTTGTTTAGGTGGTGTGTCCTCACTCAGCGAGAGAGGCACTCCTATATATAGTGAAAGTGTGTTCTCAGTGTAACCGGCAGCTTACGTTTTGACGGCCAGTTAATTGGATAGAGGGTCTTTGGAGATTTTGTTTTAGATAGAGGGTCGTTGGTTATTTTCTCGTGGAGATTGAGGGTCTTTTGTTGTTTGGTTTGGTTAGGTGTTTCTGTGTTTTCATTGGGGATTATGGCTAAGTTGGATAAAATGGAGAAATTTTTGGGGGATAGAGATGTGGAAGATTATCCAAGTGCAATACAGAAAGTGAATGTATATATTTACGATATGTTGGAGGCTCAGAAAGATAAGAGTGGTAAAGTAACGAGTGAAATAATGAGGACACTAAAGAAATGTTTTGACTACATAAACCTTAGACTGGTTAGGGCCAACAGAGAAAGTGTGGCAAACGAGACGAAGGTTCGCACCATGGTAACAGATAGTAAAGCTTATGAAGCATTGGTTAAAAGAGTTTCTGGAGAACCTCTGAGCGAGGTGAAATTATCGCAATTTCCGACATTGAGAAAACCGAATTTAAAAACAGAGCAAGGCTTCTCTGTGTTGGTCTCTCCGGCCGAGGGAACAGATGTGGACAAAATGAAAAAAGACTTGAAGGGAGTGTGGAAGGAGAAACCGGATAGCCCGACCCCATATGACGTGGTTGCTACGAAAGCCGGACAGTTGGTTTTAAGAGTAAAAACAAGAGAGGATACAGAGAAAATGAAGACATTTTTACAAAACGACGAACGTATTAAGGACAAAGTAAAAGTCACGGTTCCAAGGAGAAGACGACAACGTCTTTTGATCCTGAGCGTAGGTGCGGATGTTGTTGAGGAGGGTATAAGGACTTCTCTGGCTAATGTGTTGACAGATGGTGGACTTCCTGCATCTTCGGATGTGGAGGTGGTTCGCCATTACCCGACACGTCGTGGAATGGAGAATTGGATCGTAGATGTAGATATGGAGGGAGCAGATTTTTTGTTGGAGAGGAAGAGAGTGTGTATTGACTTGGATAGATATAGAATTGTTCGTTTCGTCCCTATAGTTCGGTGTTATAGGTGTCAGGCTTACGGTCATGTTAGTCAAAAATGTGCAGATAGTGAAAAATGTCCCAAGTGTGCAGGTGATCATGGATTAAAAGATTGTACTAAAACTGAAGAAAGTTGCATTAATTGTATTAGACGGGATGATGATACGGATAATTCTCATAGAGCTGATAGTATGGAATGCCCTTGCTACCAAGAATATCGTGCTGAACTTCTTTCCAAACGGTTATAACAGTGAATGGGGTTGTTGTAGGTGGTGGCGCAGATAGTCTGGTGATTGTTCAGATCAACTTGCATCACTGCTCGGATGCAAATGATGCTTTGGCATCATATGCAGAGAGTAGTGGTGCTAATTTCTTTTTATGTCAGGATCCTTATACATATAATGGTCTTTTTGCTGGTCTTCCTCCAGGCTGGCTGTGCTTTCCTTCGGCTTCCTTTTCTGCTTGTATTTTATGCACTGATAAGGTTTATGCAATAGTGAAAGGTTTTGAGACAAGTAACTCTGTTTTTATAACTGTAACTTTGGAGAGTGGTCCAGTTATTTTGGGCTCTGTGTATGCTCCGCCCTCTGGAAATTTGGATAATGACATGTCACCCTGGATGGTGTACTATCAACAAGCGACACACATTGTCATTGGAGGTGACTTTAATGTTCCATTAAAGATGCTTGGTTATGCCAGAGAAAATGAAAGAACTGAAATATTTGCGGACTATATTATGTCTTCTGATTTAAGAATTGCTAATGACGTCACAGCTCCGTATACGTATGTCCAGGGCGATCATTTAGGAAGACCTGATCTCACCCTGTTGGGCGTAGATATTTTACCACATTTGAAGAACTGGAAAGTTGATAATTCAATTTTCTCGTATTCGGATCACCGTTACATAGTGTTTGAATTATGTCTTGTTCCGATACGTCGTACACATGAGCGTTATAAGACAAAGAACAAGTCGATGGCAAGATTTAATAAGGAGTTTGTTAAGAAATATGAAGAAATGTCTTCTACCCTTGATCGAGTACGTGATCAGACGTCACTAGAAGAGTGGATTGATGGATTTAGCGATTACTTGCATTATTGCATGGACAGAGTTTTTAAAAAAGGCGAACTTTCTCATAAGCCATCAGTCTCTTGGTATACTCCGGATCTCAGAGTGTTGAGAAATAAAGTGTCAGCATGTTATAAGAGATATAGAGGCAACTTGGAGAACGTACATTATAGAGAATCATATGTCAATATTAGAAAACAGTATAAAAGAGAGGTAAGAAAAGCGAAGAGAAAGGGTTGGTTAGAATATTGTTCGAAAACAGATGAAGTTTACGGTAACCTTTTCAAATTTGTATCAGGGAAAAAGTTTAGATACGAAGATATGGCTTTCTCAACGCTTGAAAATTCAAACGTTTTTGATTCTTATGATGAGGTAGCACATAATCTGATGACAGAGCACTTTGGTATAGAGGATGTACCTGATCATGTTCACTCTTTTACGAGCACTAAAGATTATCAAACCGACCCTGATTATAATAAGTTTACAAGGAAAGAATTAGCCTTTGCACTGAAGCAGCAACATAATAATAAGGCCCCGGGATATGATGAAGTGGATGCCTTGATCGTCAAGAATTTATGTAAAAGATTTAAAGTTTTTATGTTACAGCTGTTTAATACCTGTCTACGTTTTGCGCATTTCCCAAGTCGTTGGAAAAAGGGGGTAGTAATCTTCTTTAGAAAAAGAAATAGACCTGAAGGACATTATAAGTCATATAGACCCATTACCTTATTGCCTATAATTGCAAAGGTATATGAGCGTATGATCAAGATAAGAATCTTAACTATGCTGGAGGCTACTTATTACTTAGATGATAGACAACACGGCTTCAGGGAAGGGAGAGGCACGGTGACAGCAATGGATACGCTTAAAAAGAAAATTGTTATTGCTCTGAAAGATTTTAAATACTGTGCAGCAGTTTCCTTCGACATAGCAGGTGCATTCGATGTTTTAGATTGGAATATAGCAGCGGAAATAATAAATAATCTTCCATTATATGAATACCTAAAGAACGTTTTAAAAAATTATATATCGATAAGATTAATTGGTTTTAGATTTATACGTGGTATAAGATGGTTTAGACTGTTTAAGGGTTGTCCGCAAGGATCATGTCTGGGCCCCTTGATTTGGACTTTGGTAGCAGATCGTTTAATTAAAAGAAGCAGCGAACATCAACTTGATTTGATATCCTATGCGGATGATTCCGTGGTAGTGGAAGGTGCCAACACCAGAGCGGCTTTAGAAAACAAAATTAATATCTCAATCAATGTTTTTTCGAATATGTGCCAAGAGCTTAATTTACATTTAAATTTGACTAAAACAGAGTCTATGCTTTTTGGAAAAAACACTATGAAGAAGAGAAAACCGATTTTTAAATGTCAAGGCACATCAATTCCAGTGAAGGATAACATTACATATCTAGGATTTCTATTGGATAGTACATTTAATTGGTTGGATCACCTTGATATGGTAAGGTGTAAACTTATTTCCTTCACTTGTAATGTAAGAAAGGTGAGAATTCGAGACATCGGAGTGTCGGTGCAGCTTCTAAAGATCTGGTATGAGACAGTGCTTAAAAGACAAATATCCTATGGCCACGAAGTATGGCATAAGGATTTGAAAATTCACGGTTTAAGAAGACTTTCGTCGTGTCAGAGGATTTGTCTATTGACATTAATAAGAAGTTATCGATCAACCTCAACGGAGGCGCTGTGCGTCTTAGCGGGAGTATTGCCAATGGATATTGAGCTTAATAATTCTAGCCATTTACACAACATAATTCATGGTGATATTTCATTGGAAATTGATGGCAACCGGATACACACCGAAGATGTTTCGAAAAATCTGCCAACATATAACTATCCAAATTTTTACGATAAGCATAACATCAACTTTATTGCACCTGTTATTAAGTATGTTCCTAACAGAAACTTTCCGATTGCCTATACAGATGGTTCTAGGATGCCTGGGGGAGTGGCGGCAGCATTTGTAGTATATTTTCAAAATGTGGAAATTTTTACTAAGAGAATACGATTATGTGAGTATAATACCGTTTTTCAAGCGGAGCTCTACGCCATCCTCGAGGCAATTAGATGGTTCAATGTAGTTTCTTATCGTCAGCTTTATATTTACACAGATAGTTTGTCTTCAGTGTCTGCTCTTCGCAGACTTTTTCCCAGCAACGATATATTATTTGAACTTTTTACTAGTCTTCGTCTTCTGAGGAATAAGATGGTGCATATTGGATGGATAAAATCGCATGTAGGAATTGCGGGAAACGAACGTGCCGACGAACTGGCAAAGTCTGTTATTTTAAATAACACTTTTGATTCAGAAGAAAAGCTTTCAATACCTATCTGCGTATTAAAATCCCATTTTCGTACGAAAAATATGAAAGAATGGCAGACTCGTTGGTCTTATTCAGTCAAAGGTCGAGACACATACAAAGTTTTGCCGGACGTTAGCCTAGATTTTTTGTGTGATTCTCAAATCGTAGTATACTTTATCAGTGGCCACGGAGCGTTTTCGGCGTATTTACATAAAATTGGTAAACGACAGAACGACAGATGTACATGTGGAAAACGTGGTGATACGCCTCATTACTTATTTCAGAGTTGTCGTGTTTCAAGGGACTGTTTTCCTATGATACGCAATAGAACACTTGAGTGGAACTTAAGATGTGTTCTTCTGACGAGATCTAACTATAGAACATTGTGTAGAATCTACAATGATTTAAATAAAAATTTTTCATTCATAAGGTATAAATTCTGAACATTATATGACTTTATGAACTTTGTGGACTGGCTTTTATGGTTTTTGAACATTTTAAAAACTACAAAGTTGTATCAGAATTGCTGATATTTGATCTGTTAAATTCAAGCTTGGATATATTTTTAGTTTTCATATATGATTAGGAATTTTTTTTAAAGACAATTGCAATATTGTAAAACATTGTCTATAAATCCTGTTTGCCTTGTTTTAACAGCTTGAGACATATGTCAAAAATTGTAAATGTCCTAAATTTCTGTATACCATTATGTTTTTCTTTGTAAGTGTCAGGGCACTTACTTTTTTATTATGTATTATATTTAATTTTTCTTTGGTAAATACCTGCTGGTTTTCTGGGTCTGTTGCCCTGGTTGTGGCTTTGGCTGAGTCATGGAAGGGAATTTCCTGCCTAGGTTTTTAACACCTATGCCAGATTCTGGTTGGTGCCTAGGTTAGGGTGATCTAGTCCTTGACATGAATAGACAATTTATAGATTTTGGTGCAAATTGGTCTAAAGGTGGCGCTGCTATGCTGCCTTTTTTACGATTTTCGAAATGGCTCTATCTCAAGAACTAATGCACGGATTTTCATGAAACTTCAGAGTCAGTTAGTCCTTGATATGGCTTGATGCTGATTACGTGTTGGTGTAAATCGCTCAACAGGTGGCGCTGCTATGCTGGATTTTTTACGATTTCCGCAATGGCTCTATCTCAAGAACTAATGAATGGATTTTCATGAAACTTCAGATTCAGTTAGTCCTTGACATGAATAGACATTTTATAGATTTTGGTGTAAATCGCTCAACAGGTGGCGCTGCTGTTGGGCATTTTTTGCAATTTCCGCAATAGCTCTATCTCAAGAACTAATGCTTGGATTTTCAACAAACTTCAGATTCGGGTATACCATGATATGAATTAGTGCTGTTTATGTTTTGGTGCAAATCGCTGAACAGGTGGCGCTGCTATGCTGCATTTTTCAGAATTTCCGCCACAGCAGTATCTCAATAACTAATGCATGAATTTTCATCAAACTTCAGATTCAGGTATACCTTGATATCAATTAGTGCTGTTTATGTTTTGGTGTAAATCGCTCAACAGGTGACGCTGCTATACTACATTTTTCAGAATTTCCGCTATAGCTCTATACAAGAACTAATGCACGAATTTTCACCAAACTTCAAATTCAGATATATTGTGATATGAATTGGTACTATTTAAACGATTTAATTGACGTGATTTATATATAAGAAACTTTTGTGATGGCCACAACATACTAGTTTTTGTAAGATATTAGGAGTAAGTTTAATTTTGCATACAAAGTACAAAATTACAATTTTTCAAATTCAGTTTTTTTTTTTTTTTTTTTTTTTTTTTTACCTTCTCCTATCTTCAATAGAAGTCTTGTAATCGAAATATTTTTCGACTTACGGTTTTCGATGAATTTACACGTTTTAGGGACCAGAGATCCCAAAAACATGTTAATACAAAATGTCTCTCTGACTGTACGTGTATTGTCATTGTACCATCAAAAAGTGTATGAAGTTATGTATAGAATTGAACCAATTTTTACTTTCTTCTATCTTTACAAGAAGAAAGTATTGGATTCATGAAAATTTTCGAATTCCGGTTTTCGACGGATTTACACGTTTTAGAGGTCAGAGAACCCGAAAAACATGTTTTTACAAAATGTCTATCTGTGAGTCTGTCTGTCTGTCTGTCCGTCTGTCTGTGTGTCTGTGTGTGACATAAATTTTGTGGGCGCTCTATCTCAAGAACTAATGCACGGAATTTAATAAAAATTCATATTCAGTTAGTCCCTGATACAAATTGATGCTGATTCGTTTTTGGTGCAAATCGCTCAACAGGTGGCGCTGCTATGCTGCATTTTTATGATTTCTGAAATGGCTCTATCTCAAGAACTAATGCACGGATTTTCATGAAACTTCAGATTCAGTTAGTCCTTGATAAGGCTTGATGCTGATTACGTGTTGGTAGAAATCTCTCAATAGGGGGCGCTGCTATGCTGCATTTTTTACAATTTCCGCAGTGGCTCTATCTCAAGAACTAATACACGAATTTTCATCAAACTTCAGATTCAGTTAATCCATGACATGAATTGATGTTTTGTACAGTTTGGTGTAAATTACTCAACAGGTGGCGCTGCTATACTGCATTTTTTACAATTTCCGCTATAGCTCTATCTCAACAACTAATGCTTGGATTTTCAACAAACTTCAGATTCATGTATACTTTGATATGAATTAGTGCTGTTTGTGTTTTGGTGCAAATCGCTCAACAGGTGGCGCTGCTATGCTGCACCTTTCAGAATTTCCATTATAGCGGTATCTGAAGAACTAATGCAACAATTTTCACTAAACTTCAGAATCAGTTAATCCTTGATATGAATTGACATTTTGTACATTTTGGTGTAAATCGCTCAACAGGTGGCGATTTACAATCTTTTCTGCAATCGCTGTATCTCAAGAACTAATGGACATATTTTCATCAAACTTCAGATTCAGTTACTCTTTGATATGAAATGATGCTGACTACGTGTTGGTGAATATCGCCCAATAGGTGGCGCTGCTATGCTGCATTTTGCACTATTTCCTCAATAGTTCTATCTCAAGAACTAATGCACGAATTTTCATCAAACTTCAGATTCAAGTACACCTTGATAAATGTTGATACTGATTATGTGGTTGTGTAAATCGTTCAACAGGTGACGCTGTTATGCTGCATTTGTCATGATTTGCGCAATAGCTCTATCTTAGGAACTAATGCACGGATTTTCCCCAAACTTCATATTCAGTTAGACATTGACATATGTTGATGATAATTAGGTTCTGGTGTAAATCACCCAATAGGTGGCGCTGCTATGCTGCATTTTAATGGATTTACACGATTTCATGGACAGTAATATCTCAAGAACTAATGCACGGAATTTCATCTTTTTAGAATCCTCATGATGAGCATAGATGCACTGTGATAATGAATTTTGAAGTATTGACAAGTATTGACAAGTATGAGATAGAAGAAAGTTTTGTGATGGCCACAACATACTAGTTTATTTGTTGGAAATCAAACGTTTCCTTTCTGCAATATTTAGCCATTGCATAGCTGCCGACATGTGCGATTTTTTTCCCTTACTACTAAAATTTATAATAAATTTTGCCTAATTCAGTCCTCGAAATCTAACAGTTTTTAACGATTAATTAAGGCAAAATATTCTATTAAGTTTTAGTGGTAACAAAACACCGAACGAGTTGGCAGCTGTGCAATTGTATTAGTGTCTGATGAATTGTAGTCGTAGTCTCTTCTTACTACTCAATGTATTCAAAAGTTTTTCAACCTGTTTTTAGTAGTTTTTCAACTTAAACCTTCAGAATTGCTATTCTTTTCTGATGGAAATAGTTTTCCTCCTTAAGAAACAGTCATTGTAAATGAAGCAATGGGTGAAGATGAAAAAGAAATCTAAAAATTTAGAACTCTGATTTTCTGTTCAGAATGAAAAAAAAGACCATAAATCTTTTTCAGTAACTCGGTGAAAACGGAATCTCGGTTTAGCGGTGCTCGGATTATCGGGATTGTACTGTATTTTAAAAAAATGGTATCAATGAAGCAATCCGATAGCAAAAAAGGCCAACAGACCAGGGTTGGCAGTTTGACCCCCACGTTTAGTAAAAAAAAATCGGATTGACACCAGAAATTCAAAAAAAGTATTTTCGAATTTATTTAATGACATACTTTTCTTGATTACTAAAAGTAAAAATACTTCTTCGAAAGTTCTGGTATGAAAATGGAGGCCAAACTGGCGGCCCTGAAGCCGACAGTTTAGCTTATGCGATGCCATTAAAAAAATGTGAAGTCATTTTGCAAAAGAAAAATATCAGTTGCAATGACGATCAATGTTGCCAGTGGGCTACTTTTTCAAAATTCAGATTTCCTTATTAATACTTGTAAATTTTTCAAGAGAGAAACATTCGCCTGGCATACAATATTTCAAATGAAAATCAAATTTCAAATTAATTGCTTGACCCTTTCCGGCAGAGTGTGACCGGGTCGGGATACCTAATTTTAATTACAAACTTACGATCGGCACCAAGAATATTTTAGTAAAATTTTGATTATACAATGAGCATTTAAAGTAGCATGTTTTTAATTTCTAAAAAAAGTCGTTTTAAAATACCGGTGTCATTCAACTATTTCATCATTTTACAACAAAAATTGCCTGTACTGGAATGGGTTAAAAGGCGCAAAGATCAACCTAGAGAAAAAGATTCCGTTATCGTTCCATGAGGTTTAGTCAGTAGAATATCAGTGCGTTATAATGATGGCCCGGGTTCGTGTCCCGGAAAATCTCTGGAAAATTTCTCTGGAAAGTATAATATAGTTTCAATCGATGGTAGATTTAATTAAGTTTCGTGTTTGTCCCACGTCGGTGGCTCACGATAAATATTCCATCTTGTGCTACGTGTGCTACGCCTTACCAACCTGTAATAGTGAGAAGTTCCAGGCTGGGTATCGTTCCATGGGATTTAGTCTGTAGAATATCATTGGCTATACTGATGGCCCGGGTTCGATTCCCGGCAAGGAGTCTTTTTCACTAGGCTGGCCTTTGTGACTTTTAAGCAATTAATTTGAAATTTGATTTTCATTTGAAATATTCAGATTTCTTGATTGGCACCACTTTTTTAAAATAGCAAAATTAGCCGAATTTAATGATATATTAATAAATTGAAAACAAGGGGAATTTCACTATTTGAGACAAGTGGTGCCAATCAAGAAACCAAAATTTAAATAAAGCAGCCCACTGGAAACGCTGATGGCGTTAGAATCTGTTTAACAGCTACAGCACTAACATTTCATTCCCCACTTCGCAGTCGGGCAAGAGCAACCACGATTATTTAAACTTAGGTGTCAAACTTCATTTCAACTTTATGTTGAATGTTTGTTTTTTTTTTTTTTTTTTTTTTTTGATAAATACAAAGATTGCTTTAATATTCCTGGTGCATATGATACTTTCTGTAACTAATGTGAATCTATTAACAAAACTATATTTATTACATGAAATTTTTTCTGGTTTAATTTCTATACTGGTGGAGCTTAGAACACTTCGGTGGTCGTCTCATTTCAAAGTAACTTCGGATTAAAAGAACCTAGGATTGCGTGATCCACTGCCTTCGGCAGCATACAGTCGTGCAGTCGATATTTTATTTTCTTCCGGAATAGATTCCAATTCTGAAAATTGTTGTTCGAGTTGCTATAGAAATTAATTTCGCATTGTTCGAACATGACTTGAATCACGGCAGTAATAGAATTTACCGTAGATTCTTTTCTCATACAGAAAATAATTGCAAAAAACACTAAAAATCGCATAAACATCGAAGAAAGATCAAAAACCTGATAAGGTTAGTTGGGGCAACTGGGCCATGATTTTACAATGTGATCCTGGAGCTTCTGACAATTCGGCTTCAAAAAGCTAATGTTCATTTGAATTAAAGTCTAAACTTCTGTAAATGTGTTCAGTTAGGCTGCCTCTATTCGACAGAAATGCTCAAAATTACATTTTAATATTTAAAAATATAAAAATATACATATTTCATCTTTCTTTCCACATGAGCCCAGTTGCCCCATAAAAATGGGGTGAGTGGACCAGGAGGGTCTATGTGCCACACGCGTTTATTTTTGTCATATGGGATATCAGGTCCTATTTGAAAAAGTGTAAACAACTTACAAAAATTTAAAGCAGTCAGATCATGTAAATTATATGTGAATAAAGAGCGTTGTAAGAGAAACCTTTCTGTCAATGTGTCTAAAAAAAGCACTAAAAGTGAAAATATTAGATTTATTTATACCCAAAACAAAAATTAAGTAAGTACTTATGTACTTTAGTATAGGTAATGCGTATAAAAGTCACATGGGTATTTTAAGGAAAAAATATCAAAGTAAATCTATGAACAAACGGCTATGTAAGTACTTAAGTACTTTATCTCTTTCAAGAGCTCGCATTAAATAGGGAAATTTTTATTGTTCCTAACAGAAACCTTAATGATAATTTTGTTTAACACTAGAACGGCGTGAAATTTTACTCAAGTTTTATAAAAATATTTCACATCAGAATTTTTACGTAAAACTATTTAACTTATTTATTTAAGTTATTTTTGTGCAGTACACATTAATCTTAAATTATAAAAAGTTTTCTGGTTCGAATCGACATGTATTCATTTGGCAGGGGTCAAAATGACCCCTCGCCGCCGTTCTAGTGTTAACATATTCTAAAGAAAGGTGCGATGAAGATATTATTTTCAAAATAGTAGTAGGAACAATAAAAATTTCCATGTAGAATACGATCCCTGTATATCGTACAATTTCAAGGTTTACCATATCTCGCTTTCAGGGGCAAGGTACGTGCAATCGTAAAATGTTGAAATAATTTATCCCTATAATAAATATTAATAAATATTAATAATTAATATTTATTTTGTTATAATAAATCCCTTTATATTATTTGAAGTATTTTATGTAAGAAAATACTGGTACTTTCCGCTTTATTTGACTGTGACCATGACCGCTCTATACCTTGAATTAAGTGTACCCTCTGTAACAATATTTAGCAAAATCTAAATTAACTTTCTTTTGCGAAGTGTTTAAATATCTTTCACCCATAAATCTTGTAAATGTAAACAAGTGAAATAGAACATCTTTATAGTATCTTTACAAAAAACATTTATAAGTACATTTATAATCTTTTTTACTACTGCACAATTTTAATTTTGGAATATATGAAAAACTGCTCCGTGCATGCATTTGTCTCTAAAGTAACAACTATGTCAGATTTCACGTTTTACACACAACATTTCAGATAAATCATCTTTAGAATGTTTTTAAAACGTTTTCGCTCTTTTTACAATTTTTAATTTCTACTTTTTTAGAACCCGTTCATAGCAACCACTTACATATTAAAATTAACCACCAAGCCAAATTTCAAAATTTTAATTCCAATAGTACCACAGAAATCGCAATTTTAGAACTTTTTTACTCTTGCACATTTTTAAAATTTGAATTTTGTAAAAACTGTTCTGTAAGAGCATTAAAGTCTTGAAAAGTAAGACATGTCAAATTTTAAGTTTTTGTTTTCTAAATAAATGATAATTTAGAAAGTTTTTAGATCGCTTTCAGTTCATTTTACAACTTCTTATTTTAAAAATTTGTTTACCCCGAATTGTCAGAATTAAGGCAAAAATAGCCACTCGTTGTCACTGGTGGAAGTTTGCCACGGTGGCAGTCATGGAACTATTAATAAAGAGGAACTGACATATCCTTAAAATAGTGAAGCTTCAACTGTAACCGCTAGCAAAGGGGTTGTTTATCGACGGTGGAAACTCCCACCAGTAGGTTTATATAGATATTTTAAACTTATTTAAACGCCTTATTTTAACAAAATTTCAGTCATAAATAGTGGAAGAAACAATTTTTCATTTTTACTGGTAGGAGTTTTCTTTGGTGGTAGTTAGGCCCTGAGTTTCCGCCATATTGTGACAACCATGGATACAAACCGACAGTTTTATAAGGCATACTGACACCGGTAAAAACAAATAGAAATTTTTATGACATTTTTGAAAAAAAATTCCATGAATAACCCGCTTCTTTAAGACGAAATCTTCTATTCAATTTTACTGGTGGGATGCTTGACCTATCGGTAGTCAGAAACTTAAGAACCGATTTCAAAAAAGCAGCCGCCATATTGTGACAACCTCCTCAGTTACTTCACTCGCAACTGGTAGACAATACACTATATGTCTCCTCCTTTTTATTCATAACTCCATTGTGGCAGTACCTTTATACCAATGGGGAAAAGTTCCACCAGTTAAAAAGATTGGAATACCATGTTTAAAATATTCTTATTAAAATTTACTGTTGGAAGTTTGCCCCGTTGGTAATCAGGCCCTGTAATTTCGCCATACCGTGACTACTTAAACAGTCATCCTGACAATAATAGTGAGAGTTATTACAATATCGTCAGGGTAAACTTCCACTAGTAAAAACGAATATGATTTTTTGTCTTAATTATACATTTATTAAGAATTTTCTGATACCAATTCCGAATTTCTGAATAAAAAACTGCTTTCTAAACGGACGTTTCAAAGTTAATGATCTAATACATACCAGAAATGTCGTTCATACCGCGATGTGGCAGAACGTGACTGAAGGTTTTCGCACATAATAGTTTAAAGGAAGCAAAAGGCTCTATTCAAATTTACTGGTGGAGGTTTGCTCAGGTGGTAATAAAACACTGTTAATCCGATGTAAACAAACGACAGCCACTACCTTGTGACTATATTCTCTGTTACTTCACTCACAACTGGCAGACACTATATTACGGTGTCTAGAAAAATATAGGCTGGAAATCGCATATACCGGTATTGCTTTAGAATGCATCTAAAAAATTACATTTTCTTAAGCGGCACTGCCATCGAATTTATTGCTAGAAACTGTAAAGTCTAAGTGTTGGTTACAGCGTTTAGTTAAATGTGGTGTGTAATGCATTAAAAATATTATGTGAGTATGGAATGTCGCATTTGAAAGCGATTTTTTATTTAGAAATTCCGAATTCTGACCAAAAAGTTTTATTAGTTATTTTTACTTTATTAAGATGCAAGGTATTCCATAAAGAAAATAAAATAAAATTACTATTCAGAATTTGCTGATGTGAACTTAAAAAAAAAAAAAAAAAAAAAAAAAAAAAAAAAAACATTTTCAAATTGGACGTTTTATTTTAATGATCTGATGTATGCCTTAAGTTTCGTTCATTCCTAATATACCGCGGATTACATCTTAAATCTTTTTAATTCTGTTATTCGGAAAATTTATCTTTTAAAAATAAGTTTCCCGTAGTTTAAGTTACATTATATATATATATATATCTGAAAACATTCTAGATGTCTATTCATTCGTAGAAATAGACTTGATCGTAGCGAATTCTGGTGACAATTGAATTGTTTAGACAGTGTTTTGCTTGTTGATTACCACACAATATTCTTCTGAACATTGTAACTATACTATATGTCTCCTTGATTGACAGCTTCAATGATCTTTATTAAAACAAAATTTACTATTTTGAATTTCTGTATGAACCCGGAATTTCTTATAAAGAATAAGTAGCCAAATTGGCAACACTGCCTTAGTGTGATGACAAATCCAATCAATCCAAAATAAGATGCTTACAGACAGACGGTTACAGTTATATTACCCTAGAAACCTATGAATCCGATATATCATTATATAAGATATCAAAGTTTCCTTTTTCAGGCTATTATTGTGATTTTTATATTAAAGGTCTAAAAATTGTCCATCACAGAATGGATTCTTTTAGAACTTTTCTTTTACAGAAAAAGGAACGTGAATGCCTCAACAAATATATAATCAAGGATTCGTACTTGTCCTGAAATTTCAAGATCACGAAATTCTTTGGTACCAATATTTTCTTATGGAAAATCTCTTATTAAGTAAGGGGAAATTTCGCGATTTAACCAAGACTTGTTTTCTGTAAAAAAAAAATTACTGATAATTGTCCGGAAAAATTTCCTCATGCATATGACCCCAGATAATCCCCAAACCTGAGCTGCGTTACAGATTTATGTTCAACCCTTAAATGCGCGATTTTTTATTTTATTTCGAAAAAAATTATATTTGATTCTCTAAAAGATTTAGTACACGGAAAAAATAATGAAAAATATCAAAGATATATTTTTCATATAATATGTCAAACTTTTTTCTGTGTCCCATCTGAAATACAAGTAAAAACTACTGTCGTGTGGATGTTTTACGCTAAAATATTGCAAATTTGTAAATATACGTTCTAGAAATTACTTATTTCAGAGAATTTGACTTTACACCAGAAAATTTCAATGGTTAATTTCGCTTTATTTAAATATGGAATGACCGTTGTTAATTAAATAAAATATTGCTATTTTAAATTTCTGGTGTGAACTAGGTATATACGAATAAAAAAATCTATTAAATTCAAAACACTGTTGTTTGCATGTATGGAAAGCTGCGTTCTAAAGGGTTAACACAATAATCCTGTTCTAAGATGATTTTACCAGAGAGAGTAAACATTTGCAATTCTTGAAAATACCACTGCTGCCTAAGTAAAAGTCACAGAATACTGTTATATTTTATAATAAATTTTTTATGGTACATAATTTAATTCAAGAAAAAAATTCCGTACTACTAGGAAGCGAGCGTCACGTATTCGTGTTGCACAAAGTGCTCAGAATCTAGGCTTATTCCCACCAGAAATTTTTATCCGAAAATGCATTTCTGCTATTAAATAAAGCTAAAACTTTTGGAAAACTGGCGGCAAAAAAAATTAAAAATTCTGAAAAGGACAATCGTCACGAAAAGGGTAACTTCTTTCTAGACTATTTTACTACATCTATTTCCGAATAATAATCTTTGCTTTCTTTAATGACTGAATTTCTACTTTATATATATTGAAGATTTAAAATCTGGTTAGTATCTAAAAATAGTGCTAGTAAAAACGATTGCAACCATGAGGAAGCATTATTTTTCAAAGTATAATAACTTGAGAATCTCAATTTACCAATTTTCGCATAAAATCTATCCGTGGAAACATTATATAAAATCACAACAAAGAACTTATTAGACACAAAATATTGCCTTTTTTAATAAGTGTGTATTTTTAAGCATAGGAATCATCTACAAATTAAAAATTGTTGCTATTTTCATTTTTCAAGAGCTGTCACCCACTTTTGACACGTTATTTGAGTTTTTTATAACAAATGTACTTTCGAAAAAGCACATGTTGATGCACCCAGTCCCTTCGGGACCGCCAACTCTTGAACAAATTTCATTCGGTCGGCTCCATTTTTCAATTCCTACTATTAGTTCCCACCCTCCCTATATTTATTTATTTATTTATTTATATACTAGCGATCTTGTCCGGCATTGCCCGGGTACGTCAAAAAACAGCAGGAATTACGAAAAAGCTCTGAGAATCACAATAAGATATCGCGAAAAAATTTTAAATCGCTTCTCAAATTTTGAAAAAAGAAAAAACAATTATATATTGTGTTCGAAGATTGCAAGTTGATTCCTTTCACTAATGTGGAAAAATAGTAGCAAATCGCTAAAATACACTAAAAATCACATACAAAATTCCCGAAAAATTCGAAAATTGCTATACGAAAACCGAATAAACTTTATTGAAATGAGGGCAGAATGTACTTTAGGTCAAAAATGGAATGTCAAAAAATTGCAGCAGATCGCGAAGAAACGTAAAAATCGCATTAAAAATCACAAAAAGTTAAAAAATCACGAAAGTCAAAATTTATTATAATTGGACAAAAGTTTCAAATCTAATTAATTCCTTTGACCTGTGGGCTCTCTTAAAATTTATGTTTTGGAAATCATTCTAAGCATTAGATCATGTTACTTTTATTCGTAATTAATTTACTTGGACTCCCTTAAATATAATTAATATAATCCCTTAAGTTAATACTAGTTTTTGTTGCATTAAAATATCTCAATTTGTTGATTTTCTGTAAGCAAGTAAACCCTATTGTTTTACAGTTGAAGTCTATGGGAATTTGGCGAAATATTAGAGATATCGCCAAGTTGGCGTCACTTTTGACGGCTAATTTTGGTCGCCAAATTTGGCGATATATCGCCAAGTTGGCGACAAACTTGGCATTATTTGGCAACAGAACTGGATTCCCTTCCTACGGTAATCATCCTTATAGGTATGAAGATGCATTAAATGCTGTTCTATAATTGCATAAAAAATTCGCTAAAATTTCAAAAATAGCTGCACGAATTCCGAATAAAGTTTTTTGAAAAGAGAACAAAATTTATTTATATATTGTAGTATGAGTGTTTTATTAAAATTTACTATATTGGGTAAAAGAAAGAAACCGTATTTTTTTCCCTAATGTGGAAAAATCGAATTAATATTATCCCTTAAGTTAATATTAGTTTTTGTTGCATTAAAATATCTCACTTTGTTGATTTTCTCTAAACAAGTAATCCTTATTGTTTTACAATGGAAGTCTATGGGAATTTGGCGAAATATTAGAGATATCGCCAAGTTGGCGTCACTTTTGGCGACTAATTTTTGTCGCCAAATTTGGCGATATATTGCCAAGTTGGCGACAAACTTGGCGGTATTTGGCAACAGAACTATGTCCCCCATACGTTAACATCCTTATAGGTATGAAGATGCATTAACTGCTGTTCAATAATCGCATAAAAATATCGCTAAAAATTCAAAAATCGCTGTACGAATTCCGAATAAAATTTTTTGAAAAGAGACCAAAATTTACTATATTGGGTTAAAAGAAAGAAACCGTATTCTTTTCACTAATGTGGAAAAATCGTCTCGAAGCTTAAAAAAGTGCTAAAAATCGCATAAAAAATTAAAAAAAAAATCTAATCGAAAATCGGGCTTCGAGTAGCAAAATTTCATATCTGATATACCTTTTCCACAAATTTTGTAGCTCTACGTGCAGTGGTCTCTTCAGAACACCGTCGACACACTCACTCACACACAAACTTCTTTCTTTATTATTATAGATATATGTAACTTCTTCAAACTTTCAATCGTTAATAAAATACTTATTATTCATCCTATCAAGTTGAAATATTTTTTTTAAAACTTGTACTGGATGACAATTGATGTTAATACAGTTTTTTCAAATATTAATTCATTAATTAAATTTTAGTCTTACATGGGAGACAAAATGACGGCCATTGGTTATTGAAGCATTTAATGCATCTTCATATCTATAAGGGAGGTTACCATAGGGAGGACCCTTTCTGTCTCCAAATACCGCCAAGTTTGTCACCAACTTGGCAATATATTGCCAAATTTGGCGACCAAAATGAGTCGCCCAATGCGACGCCAACTTGGCTATATCTCTAATATTTCGCCAAATTGCCATATACTTCCATTGTAATCCTACTTGCTTATAGAAAATCAACAAATTGAGATATTTTATTGCAACAAAACTAATATTAGTTTAAGGGATTATACTAAATTTTTCTTTGGTGACCTAAGTAGGAATTGACTTTAAAAACAAAATTTGTATATTACTTGTTTATTAAAATGTTACTTTCAATTACGTAATAACAAAAATGCTTTTTTTACTTTATTATTGGTCCCATAATAAATTTTGTACGTAGCCATGGTTCCTATTTGGACTCTTAATTAACCCTTATTGGGCCAAGTAAGAGTCATTTGGTTATTAATCCGCTGATTACACTTTGATCAGGACTAACGATTATTGTATTCTCATCATATCAAAATTTGAAAAAAAAAATTCTTCTTTGAAGATTTCTCTTTAAAATATCCAAGTATAGGTGTTTGACAGAGATTATTTTTTAAAAAGTTTTATGAATAAAAAAAAAAAAAATCAAACGGATACATTGGTGGACAAAAAATTGAGAACCAATGAGAAATGCACACGTAAATGAGAATATACGTGAGATTGTGGGTCAAGAAGCAAATAATAGTATTAACAGAATGTTACACCTGATTTAATATAAAATTTTGTTGAAAGGATGTATGCAGGGTATTACTAGAGGTCCTTTCTCTGAAACGTGAATGTTGTCCGAAAGCATGACTGAACGAAGAAAGCAAAACACTCACAATTACCAATCGTCAGTACCATATCAATAAGGGATATGGCCACCGTGTAATGCGAGACAACTTTCAACACGGCCTGTCATACTCAGAACAACATGATTCAGTAGTTGTTGAGGCAAGTTTCCACATTCCTCCTTCACTGCACAGATGAGGGTTTCCTTGTTTGTGGGAGGCAATCGTCGAGCAGCAATGCGTTTCCCCAAGACATTCCATACATTTTCAGTGGGATTCACGTCTGCTGGGCAGTCTATGCGATGGATATCTTCGGCCTCAAGACAATCTTGTACAGATTGTGTGCGATGACAAGGTGCGTTATCGTCCATAACACAAAAATTTTCGCCGACAGTACCTCGAAAAAGTCGAACATGTGGAAACAAGACGTCTTCAATGTACCGTCTACCGGTCATGGACCCTTAGTCAAGCACATAGAGATGCGTGGGCCAATGAACATGATGCCTGTCCACGCCATAATACTTGAAGTCGCATATCGATCTAGAATATTTTCGCGACAGTAAGCGCTAACAACCTCGCACTATATCAGTTTACGTCTTCAATCAGACGATAGACTGTATCTACTCTCATCTGAGAAGAGTACGGTGGACCAGTCGTCATCAGTCCAATTACGACGCATACGGAAGCACTGTAAACGGGCGCTACGTTGGCGTCCCGAGAGTGGGACACACACAACAGGTCTTCAGGCGCGTAGTCCACTCTTTTCAAACGTCTTCAACGGTTTTCCGGGATATTTTAGTTCCTGTGGCAGCACAAAATTGATTTGCTAATAGTCCAGATGTGCTGCGTCAGTTCCCTTTTGCCGAAATAACAATCTAGGGATCTTCTTGGGACGTCGTACTGCTAGGGCGACCTCCTTCCGTGCACCTAGTACATAGTCCACTCTTTTGGAATGTCGCCCGTAGGCTAGAAACAATACTGTTCTCAATGTTAAATTCACGAGCAAATCACTCATTTTGCGTCCTTATTCCAACTTTCCGATTATTCTGCCACGAGTAATATCATCAAAATGATGCCTTGGAGACATGTTTATCTTAGAATTTTTCAATTTAAATAATTCCAGAAAGTTTATGAAATGGAAGGGTTTATTAATAAATATATACAAATTGGAAAGTGCTATTCTAAGAATTTCACAAATTGTCCCAGACTAAGTTTGTCACAAGATGACGGTTGCTTTTTTTTAAATCGAAACACTAGTTTCTGATTACCGCCGAAGCTAACCTTCACTAGTAAATTTGAATAGAAAATTTCGTTTTATTTAATCCAATTTTTCATTAAACATTTCTCTCAAAAATATGGTAAAAATTTCTATTTGTATTTACTGGTGGCAGTTTTTCCATGTATTATAATCTTTTTTACTGACACTGACAGTAGGTAGACTTGGTTGTCACAATATTTCGGAAACATAGGCCTGACTATCGCCGAAATAAACTTGCAACAGTAACATGGATATTTGCTTTTGGAATTATTTATGATTGCTAATTTGCATTAACAAGGCGATCAAATAAGGAGAAGATTTCTATTTAAATTTATTGGTAGAACTTTGCCCCTGCGGGATTCAACACCCGCGAAAGCGGTTACAGTTGAAGATTCCCTATTTTCAGGATATGTCAGTACCTCTTTATTAATAGTGTAATGGTCCTTTGTATACTAAGTTCTGATGCTGTGACTAATTTTTATACACAAGACTTTGAATTTTATAACTTTGACCTTAATCACGAACTTGTGACTTTACGTAGATCTTGTGACATAATAAGACTGATTTCATACTAAAACTCTGTTAACTTTAAGGTGAATGTTTATTAACAGGACTGATGCTGTGCTGTGCGTACGTTGCCAAAGCTTATTTTTCTGTATGATGAAGGTTTCATTAAGACATTATATTATATTACTACAGCTTAAGTTTTTGCATATATCATGTTTATTCTGACAGTGTTCAGTTGGCTACCTTTTATTAGCAGACAATTGTTACAATGTAATTGTCTATAAATGCTTGATATTACTATTTTGGTTCTCTGAATGTGAGGCATATGTTAGATTGCGAAATGTCTTTAAACGCTGTTATCAAGTACTTTTTCTGTTTATTTTTGGATTAACTTTGTGTTATTTGTTTCAGTTAAATTTAAGGCACGTTGTTTTTTCTGGCCGGTTGTCTTGGTTTGGGTTTCGCTGGTTAGTAGTGGGGAACTTTCATCGGGGAGATAACAACTATGCCAAATTTTGTTGGGTACACCGGATCCTGTCCTTTGTATCCTAGTAGGTCGAAATATTTTTCCCATTGATCCTAAGTCGAACGTACTATAAATGCTACACACTTCCTTCTCAGTATCGAACATTCCATAGTAAACATCAATAATGCATAAAAGTAACATGACAATCCGCGTACATTTATATTAGTTAGACCACGGCCAAAAATAATTCATGATCAATTTTCAACTACATTGGGAAGTGTTAAAAAGATGGTTGGAACACTGTTGGATCACTTTTGAAAAGGTTGTGCCATAAATACGTCAAATATGTATCCATAGTTTCGTACACTTTCTGTTCAAATTCGCATGCAAAAGTAAACTAATAACAGGAAAGAACCTAATTTATATTGCATTGTTTGCAGTCTAGTTGTCTAGACTTTCGTTTGACCATTCAGTATATTAGACGACAAGAATTTCCTGGTTATTAAACAAATCTTATGTAGTCTGTCTCGAAAGTTTAACCCATTTATATTAGTTAGACGACGGCCAAAAATTATTCATGAGCAATTTTCAACTACATTGGAAAATGTGAAAAAGATGGTTGGAACACTGCTGGAACACTTTTGAAAAGGTTGTGCCCTGAATACGTCAAATATGTATCCATAGTTTCGTACACTTCCTGTTCAAATTCGTATGCAAAAGTAAATTAATAACAGGAAAGAACCTAATTTATATTGCATTGTTTGCAGTCTAGTTGTCCAGACTTTCGTTTGACCATTCAGTATATTAGACGACAAGAATTTCCTGGTTATTAAACAAATCTTATGTAGTCTGTTTCAAAAGTTTAACCCATTTATATTAGTTAGACCACGGCCAAAAATAATTCATGAACAATTTTCACCTACATTGGGAAGTGTTTAAAATATCACTCTTGGAACACTTTTGAAAAGGTTGTGCCATGAATACGACAAATATGTATCCATAGTTTCGTGCACTTCCTGTTCAAATTCGCATGCAAAAGTAAATTAATAGCAGGAAAGAACATAATTTATATTGCATTGTTTGCAGTCTAGTTGTCTAGACTTTCGTTTGACCATTCAGTATATTAGACGACAAGAGTTTTCTGGTTATTAAACAAACCTTATGTAGTCTGTCTCAAAAGTTTAACCCATTTATGCCTAGCGTCCCATTTTTGGAACGTTTCGATATTTAAGAATTTTTTATAATCTTCTTCTTCTTTACAACATAAAAATTGTATGAAGTAATTGTATGTGAATGTCTTTATCTATTACCGAGAGATGACAGCATGAGATTTACATTTATTTGCTTAAATGAAGGCCTTTTTTCGATGTTTATGGATTTTTCATTTTTCAAGATAGCGAAATGCAAAAAGTAAGTTTATTTGTATTTTTTGTATCAAGGATCCAAATAAATAAGTCATAATCTTAGCTTGTAGAGTTCAAATCCGTATTTTTTTAATTGCGAAATAATACGTTCAGGCCTATTTTTTATGCATGTTTGTAACGTACAAAATATAGGGCGTTAGTGGCAAATGGGTACATATGTCTATTAGCTATTTAGGGGACAGTTATTGATGTAAAGTCCTTTTGAAGAGGATTTTGAAATAAATTGTTTCTTAGCCTCATATACGATTATTCTTAATATATTATTAATTATACTTATAATGTTACTAGTCTCTGTAAAGAAATAAATATATATTTTTTAATAGTTCATAAAAATACTAATTATACTATATAATATACAATTTAAAAGCTTAATTTACATAAATTTAGACAAAACATATAATTATGCATTTTTCCACTTATGGATATTCCCATATTTAGTACGTTTACATTTCACCAAATAAATACAAAAATATTTTAGAGTAATTTATTTTAGTTTTTTTCCAGTTCATTTTTTAGAACCAATTTGTCTACCAACAAATTTGAGAAAACAAAAATTCAGGCATAAATGGGTTAAGCACAAGCATAAAATGTTGATTTGTAATGAATAATAAAAAGTTAAAATAAAGAGCATTTTTTTTATTTGTGGATTTTCCAATTTTATATATATAAATGATATCAAAAGTAGGTAAAAAAATAAATTGCATATTTATAAAAAAAAATATAATTTAAAATAAGTTCAATCAAAACTGTCTCAAAAGTTTATGCAGAATGGCAAATACAACTACATTTTTAATTTTTACAAAACTGTTACGCACAAATTATTTTTCCGTGATTTAGGATTTGTTCAAATAAACGCGCGTCCATCGAAATTATTAGTTTTTGTACGGTTTCTGTTGGCAAAGAGTACCATCCTTTATCTATTTCCTCTTTGATTTTTTCAAGAGTGTCATACTCTTTTCCACTGCTGTAAATCTGACGGATTAAAATGCCATAGATACTCTCAATCGTGTTTATGCTAGGGTTTAAAGTAGGCGAGCAAGAATTTTAAATTATTTCTGTGAAAGCCGCGGTTATGTAATATGTGATACGTAGATTGAGGCATTACTTTGTTCATACATCTATTCAAGACGTCCCAAAATGTCACAGAATGGAAGGAAATGTTGGTTCAGCGTCTTTTAATATTTTTGGGAGTTCAGTCTTCTCTTATGAAAATCCAGAGACGTCAGGCTGTTGAAGCCGAATACCCCCCCCCCCCCAACCATCACAGGCTTACCGTCTTACTGCGTGATGAAAAACTCCTTGGTTCCTTTAGTAGATCATGCCTGTACACGTTATACACATCAGGGCCATCTAAGTTCCCTTTTTTTTCCATCGCTGAATTAAACAGTAAGCCACTTGTCCAATTGAGGACATTTGTATTTTAGCCCAAATCATTCTTGCTTGTTAGTGTTGTAGTTTGAGACATGGTTTGCAAGCCATTTTCTTTAATATGATGTAATCACATTCTTTAATACGTCTATGTACAGTATCTGTTGACACCTATAAACCTAGATTATCCTTAATTTGCTGCATTAGTATATTTTATCTAAACACGAATCTCCGTATTCTGCGATCTGTCACCGCCCCCTAAATACTAGGCCTGAGCGCTGACACAAAAATGGCGGCTGCTGAAGGCGGATTTTTTTTAACGTAGGTACAGTTCCTTTTATAAAAGATTTCTCTGATTTGTTTAATCTCAGAAAAATAAAGCGGAATAATCTTTAAAAAATTATTGGTACGAATATTTAAGGGGCTGTACACACGCTAAAAAAATCCGCCTGCGGCGGCCGCCATTTTTGTGTCAGCGCTCAGGCCTAGTATTCAGGGGGCGGTGGATCGGTCTCAACAAACGGCATTCGTAGCCGACTACGTCTTGAAATTATCATTTCTAGAGAGTTCTTCAAATAGATACATCGCTTTAAACACTTTAAATTTTTTGCAATTTGAGAAACAGTTTTATTTTGTGATTTCAGTTAAAAATCTTTTAAAATAGCACCCTTTATCAATTATTTATCCTTCGGCCTTTTTAAAACGGATGGAAATGATTTTTTCACTTTTATATTTTTATAAAATTGGAAACAATTACATACAACCCGATTAAACCCGTCCATTGCCGTGTTTCTAAAAAAAATTCCATTAACCCGGGAGGACGCGCGCCGGGACTAATAAACCCGGAGTGCGTACGGCTTTTACAATTGCCACCACTATCTTTTTTAAAGTAATCTTCAACTTCTTTAATCGCAAAATTCTCCCACATTAACCCTTTAATTCTCGCTCCCGAGATATTCTCGGGCTGTGTCTCTTACTCAAATTGTTTGATTCCCACCAGTTTTATAAAATAGTGAAATTGGCTATATTTTAGTATCGTTTTTACTGTCATTAAATAAGATGAATATTTCTTTTTCATAAAAGTGGTGCCAATAAGCAATTTGAATTATTCAACCGTAATTTAATTCGAGCGTTAAGGGGTTAAATAAGGTGACGATTATCATTTGTTTTTATAGGTGACAAAGTAAAAATCATTCATACCCTGTGTATGCGCGCATTCTCCCTGGTTAAGTGCTTAAACTTTGTAGACAGTTTTTCTTCAAGAAAAAATGTAAATTAAACAAAAATGAATGTACATTTTATTTTAACCAACAAAAACTGCTTATTTTATTTGAGTTTGATTAAATGTCAAGTATTTATAGTAAATTGGTTTCATATATTTTTTTCTTCAATTATTTTTAGCTATATTTGAAGAGTGTATAAACTTTTGAGACGGACTATAACACCTATAATAGTAATCAAATTATAGGACTGTTTCAGTGACTGAAAAAGTAATATTTTAAATGGAAGCGTGATTGTATGAGGCTTTCTGAACTAGAATTTCAATTTGTGTCACAGCATTTTTTGTTGTTTTGGAGATATGACTTTTTAAATAATAACCTGTGGTAATTGCTGACCTTTTAAAATTCAGATTGTTACCACTTTAAAAAAAAATAATATTCGTCTCATTTAATAACAGATTACGTAAATCGAGTTATATTATAGCACAGATTTATATTATCAGTGTTCATACAGTTCAAGCTCATCTTGGATTTGCAAAAAACTTAGATAAACCGGATTTACATAAATCTTCATTAACTATAGCGATGAAACATAAATTTACACACAATTAACAATTAAGGTACTATTTAGTTTTCATTTATGTACACTTTCGTAGTTTTTATAAAAATGGGAAATGAGATTGTTTATTTGAGGAAGTCTTTAATTATTTTTTATTTGCTGGAAAATAAACGTTTCCTTACTGCACTATTTAGCCATTTCATAGCTGCCTACTTGTACGATTTTTTTCTTAAGACTAAATTTAATAATAAATTTTGCCTAATTCAATCCTCGAAATTTAATAGTTTTTAACGATTAATTAAGGAAAAACGTTTCATTAAATTTTTGTGATAACAAAAAGCCGTACAAGTTGGTGGCTGTGCAATTAATTGTATTAGTGTTATCTGAATTGCAGTCGTAGACTCTTCTTGCTGCTCAGTGTATTCAAAGGTTTTGTAACCTTTTTTAATAGTTTTTCAACTTAAACCTTCAGAATTGCTAATCTTTTCTGATAGACATATACATATTTTTCCTAAAAATTTAGATCTCTAATTTTCTGGTGATAATGGAAATAAAGACATAATATTCTTTTCAGTAATTTGGTGAAAAAGGAAACTCGATTAAGCGGGACTCAGATAATCGGGATCTACTGTATTTAAAAAGATGGTAACAAGGAAGCTATCCGATTTCAATAGAAGCCTAACAGCTATACAATTGTGCTGCACAGCCTTTTTGCCAGAAAGTTTTTTGCCACCGCAATATTTGAGAGGTAATGTTTGATCTACTTATTAGCAAAGTTTCTGTCATTAAATAAAGAAAATTATTCTGTATGAAAATAGTGGTACCTTGGTGGCTCGCGGGCCTCTTTTCTTTGCACCACTTCAATACAACTGGTGCAATGCACACAAAAAAATGTGAAGACATTTTGCAAAATTTATTCTCGGGTGTACGCATGACGTCGAAACTGTTTAACCGTTTTATCATGTACAGTCTATTCTCCACTTCGCAGTCAAGCCAGAGCGACTACGATTATTTAAACAATCATGGCTCAAAAAGAATATCAGTTTTATATTGAATGTTTTACACATACATAAAAGTTCTCTTTAATATTTCTGGTACATTTGATACTTTTCGTAAATAAGATGAATTTATTAACAGATCGATATTTATTACAATTTTTTTCTCTGATTTAATATCTATAATCACGAAGCTTCGCACGCCTTGTTGGTCGTCTCATTTCAACCTCATCTCGAATTAAATGAATCTAGGATTGGGAAAACCAGTCGATATTTTATTTTCATTCAAAATAGATTCAAATTCTCAGAATCGTTGTTTGTGTTCGAATTTGGCATTGTTCCAACTTGAATTTAATCACGGTAATAGCAGAATTTAAGATAGAGTTTTTTCTGTTTCTGAAAAGAATTGTCAAAAAATCACAACATATGCAAAAGAAAAAAAAAACCGAAAAACATTGCATAAACATTTCGGTAAAAAAAATCAAAAACCTTTTACAGTAATTTTACTATATAAGGTTGAAAGATTGAAACCAGAATTTTTTTTAGGAAAGTAAAAAAAAATACGCGAATATCCCTAAAAATCGCAAAATTCATGAAATATTCAAAGTTCGCTTTACATGTTCCGAATAAAGTTCATTGAAAATATGACAAAAGTTTCTGGAATCAGCCAAACTCTTTAAACCAGATTCTTTTTGCAAATACAAAAAAAAATGTCACAATATAGGAATAATACGCTAACAAATCGCATAAAAAATTCGAATAGAAATCAAAAATCTCATTTAAAAAATTACCACACTGATTGAAACCACATTTATTTTATTAGAGATTATTAGATTTAAAAATAAATCGTCGCAAAACGTAATATCGTATAAAAAATTTCTCGAAAAAATTGTAAAATTGCAAAACATTCAATCATCACTGAGGACAAAATTTATTACAACGAGCTAAAAGATTGAAACATAATTCCTTTCACGAACGTTAAAAAAAAAAAAACCTCCTTACGGAACGGGAAAAACTACTTTAAAACCTTCCCAAATCGCATAAAAAATTCTGTAAAAAAATAAAATGTCATAAAACAACATTCACTATACTGTACTAAAACATTGAAATCAGATTCCTTTTAAGAATGTGAAAAAACGCGAAATATCTTTAACCCTCTGTCTACCAGAAGGGTCCAATGGACCCGACATGTACATTCAAAATATTTATTCAAACCAGAAATTTCTTCAAAACAAACTAAATTTATAAATCAGACAATAATAAGTTAAAGAAACAAATTAAATAGTTTTAAGTAAAAATTCTGGTGTAGAATGTTTTTATAAAACTTGAGTAACATTTTCGGTAGTTCTAGGGTTAAAAATACTAGAATAAATATATTAGTGAAGCATTCACAAATTGCTGAACGGCTTCCAAATTTACTTTATTGAAAGTACAATAAAATTTAAAATATGAGGCCAACTGAGAGAAACCGGATACTTTTCACAAATAAGGAAAAATCGTCGCTAAAAACGAAATAGCCTTAAAAATTGGATGAAAAAATACAAAAAATCTTATTTAACTATCACTTGCTTTAGGGTGCAAACCTTCAAACCTACAGGTATCTTCCTGTTAAATCTCCTAGCTTTGTGCACAGTGGTCTCTTCAAAACACTGCACAGTAAAAAAAGTCTATTTATAATATTATAGATTTATTCTCTTATTTCTTCGAACGTCATGAATGAGTGAAATATAGAAATTTACTAAACTGAAACGTAAAGTGATTTATGCCACGGTGTGAGTTATACATGTTGTTAAATAACAAATATTTAAATACACTAAAATCTCTTTCTTTTAACACTAGAAAGCCCGCGAGCAGTCATTTTGACTGCTATCAAATGAATATATCACGGTTCGAACCAGAATTTTTTTTATAAAAGTAGTTTAAAAGATACAAAGGAAAAAAACTATTTAAATGGATAAGTTAATAATTTAAAATAAAAATTCTGGTGTGGAATGTTTTTCTAAAATTTGAGTAAAATTCTCGGTCTTTCTAGTGTTAAAGAAAGTCATAAAACGTAATCCATACTACAAGGTTCGTATGCTACAATGACTTTGAAGCACCTTTTACCAGAATTTTTGTAACATAATATTTGCCTTATTTAATGAAAGTAAATTCTATCTTCAGATATAGCGACCAGTATTTTCGAAATTTCTGATGCTAAAATTCCTAAAACCCCCTGAATCCTCTGATGCATACGAACCCTGTGCTAAAGTGATAATCGTTAATCACTCTATATTATCTACCTCAAAAACGAATTACTTTGTTGGCGCCCATTTCACATTGTACATCTGTTCAAAGCATTATAATACGACGGCTGGAAGCAGAACTGGCTACGCTTTCTCTTTTTCACCAACTCGCCAAGCACGTACTCGAAAGGCGAATCTTTCAGCAAATGCTCCCCGATCAGGAAGTGCCGATATTTTCGAATAGTAATTATTGCCTTAAATGAACGTTTCAATTCTGTCACACAAAAGACAAAAATTATTGCTCAGAAGTAGTTTGCTCCAGTATCTAAGAATGCCTTTTTTTTTTTTTTTTTTTTTTTTTTTTTGTTATAATATAAAATACGTGATAGAATTGTGTGTCATAAAAGATGTATTTTTCGTAAAACATATTCAGTAGTGAAAGGGTTAACCATCTCGCTGCGTAAGTAATTCTTCCAATGAGTGTCTTTTACAGAATTTTTAATCTTTTATCACCGGCTCTTTAAAGCAGAAATTTTTGACTATCGTAATCGGGGATGGAGGGAGGGAATGTCCTGATTAAATCAGACAAAGTTTTCGCTAAAAAATAACTAGTGGGAATAACCAAATAATATTAATTAGACGGAAAAATGCATGCCCGAGTATTTCTCGGGTTGCGCAGCGAGAGGGTTAATGAAAGATCTAAAACAACCATTTTAATTATAATAAATATTGTCTGGTACACATTCTTTGAAAACTCGGTAAGTTTTAATATTTCTTAACGTCTCTCTTCATTTTATTATCATTTAAAAGTAGTCCCAATATTATCTCTGCTCTTTCGGTAGCTTCCATTTCAAAAAGTAAGAAGCTCATATTGCAAAAGGTTCGTATGGAAGCCATTACGATTAATTTCGGTATATTTTAAACAGCTATGACCACAAAAACAGGGCTCGTAGCGTTCCTAAAATTTTCACACTTTACTACTACAATTTTAATACGATAATACTTGTTGTAGAATTCTATTGTAGAAATTAAAGGAAACTGCCCGGAAGATTTTTGGTATAAAATACTGGTAGCAAAGTGCGAAAATTGTAGGAACGCTCGAGCCCTGCAAAAAGCATCCCAGATCCAAATGTTGATTTATATATATATATATATATACATATATACATAAAAGTACAAGTGATATTTGTCATGTGATAAGTTTAGTATTTATCAATCTATTTGGAAATGACTGAGCATGTGCACAGATTACCAAGGTCTCGACCAAATCCGACGGCTGGTTTTATCCGCCATGTTGTTTGAAAATGGCAACCACTTAACCCCTTGGGGACGAGCGACACGTATACGTGCCGCATGAAGCGCTAAGAATCCTTGTTTTTTCTCACCAGTAAAATTTTATTGTAAAATTTGCCTTATTTAATCAGCGCATTTTCTCGATTCACGAAGACACAAATTTCTGTTTTTAAAAAACGATGACAAAAGATTAAAAATTTCGTAAAAGACTCCCGTCCCGAAGGAGTTAAAGATTTCAAATGTCAAAAGAGATACATGAAAATTAGAAATTCAAAAAGTTTTACTCTTAAATTTTCGGCTTTCATACAAGGATTCTTGGAAACTTTTTGTTTTGCTGCAATTTTTAAAAAATGGCTGAGATGTTTGTCCTTAAAAAAATATAAGTCGCCGTAATTGAATCGAACTTTAAGAAATCTGACAAATTTTGAAATTATACATGTTTACAATTATTTTGAGATATACAGTGCTCAGAAAAAGTTTAGACACTGGTGATATTTAACCTTTAAATAAAAAATACGAACACTTGGGTTATACAAATGGCTGTACTTATTTTTAAATATATATTAAACATTTTAGGACAGAAATAACGGTTTTAATGTAGGATATTATTTAATTTAACTGAAAAAAGTGAAATTTGCATATTGCAAAAGTTTAGACACTTTTGTGATTTTTGACAACTGTTCACGGAAAAACGCAAATTTCAAAATTATATCGTCTCATTTATGATGTATTTAAGTGCACCTCGCGATAGTATCGGTTAGTGAAGATGCCGCGAGATAGAAATTTTCAATCAGATGCAGTAATTAAAGCACGGAAGCTGAAATCGAAAGGGGAGACTGTTGCAGAAATTTCAGCTACTTTGAATCATCCAAAGAAGCCTGTCTATCAAGTACTTTCTAAGGGTAATTCTTTCAAAGCAAAACATAGATCTTGAAGGCCTCGTGTGGCCAGAAAACGAGATTATAGAAGTATCCATAAACTGGCATCTAGACAAATAATGGGGTTAAGGGGTTTAATACAAAGGGTTAAGAAGATGAAATCTCTATAAAATTTTAATGGTAGCAAAAAAGCGTAAAGTTCGCAGCTATGTATTTGACGAATCGAGTTTTGGACCAGTCTTCGGTTAAGAGGTATTTTCCAAAATTAATGCTATTCACAATGTCATTGAAGACAACGTGATTTCATGAAGCTTGAAAAACAATTGACTATAAACTTGGTCAAACGTTTTGTTTACATATAAGAGTTAACTCTTAATATCGTTAATATCGTCCGGTGTGAATTAAATATATCTTTCTTTTTTTTAAAATATGCCTGAAATAATAATGAAAAAAGAAAAAGAAAGAACGACAGAAAGAAAAAAAAAGGACCGATTTTTTCTGAACAACTTATTTGAAATATTGAGAAATATCACATTAAAATTTAATGATATACGTATAAGATACATTTTTTATTTTTTAACGTATATTCATATATTTAAAAAAAAGGCAAAATGCAGCAATTTCCTTGTTCTTTCTGTGATTTTTAAATTTTCAAACTATCTCTATTACATTTATCGCATATCTGCTTTATGAAAGAACTAGCAGTCTTCGCCTGCTACTCTGGTCGGTTTTTCTAAAGAAATCTTGAATGAAACAGAATATATCTGTGAATTTGATCATGCGTTTTAAAGCAATATGGATATTTACCTGGTGTATCCAACCGAATTGCTGAAAGCAATATGAATGTCATTATGCTATTATATCTTTTTTGAGTCATACAAAATTTAGACTGTTAAGGACATATTTCTTTAGTCGATCTGTTAGTGTAGGATTCGGTAAAGAACAATAGAACATTATGTAATATACTAAAAGCGTTCATGAAAAATTATCAATGCAAGTCTCACCAGAATCAGTTAATTGGACTTATTGAAAAGGCTGATCGTTCATAATAATTACGTTCGTCTTATTCTAGAACTTTCATCTATAATTCTACAATCAAGCAACCTAACAACCAAGCAACACTAAGCAAATGATATGTGCTTTATACTAAAACATTCAATGAAAAATTAACTAACCGATCAAGTTCCATCGAAATCCACTTATCAGAATCTTTTAAACTGGAAAATATACCGAAACCTTCCTTAAAAATGATCTAATTAACAGTTTAAATCCCATAAAAATTCATTCAGTGGAACCTTTAAAAAAAGCAAATCTTTCAAAATTGGCTTCATCTGATTTAGGACTTTCCCCATAATTATTTAACTAAGCAACGCAGAACGTTATGTTTTATACTAACATCTTTTCTGAAATATTATGTAACTAAGGATGTAAGTCCCGTCAAAATATATTCATCAGAACTCAAGATATAAGCGGCCGGAATGAAATTTCTCTTTGCATTATATATATATATATTGAGATAGTTAAATATAACTTTCATAATCGCGTTAACCGGATTATAGAACTCTCTGGGAGGTAGGCGTAGGTATATACTGCATCACTTCTGTATTTTTTAAGGAACTCAGCTCAACTCCCATAACTACAGCATATATACTCTCTAGTATACCCCATCTCTGTAGCGTATATCTTCCAATTTTCTTTACTGTACCACTGAGAACTTTTTCCGAATAGCTCCGTAACTAAACAACACAGAATGATATGATAAATATTGAATAAATCCCTGAAATATTATCTAACTTACTTAGCATTTAATTAGTTGACTTGAAATCTTCAATAATCGAGTTCACCTAATTTTAGAACTCCCGTAGCAACTTAAAATGATGGTTTTTACATTAAACCATTTATAAACCAAATTTACTATTTAACAGTGTAAGTTCTACAAAATTCTGTTCAGTAGAATCTGAGTTATAGTCATATTTACAATATTTATTGCTCATTAAAACTTTTTTCTTTACATTTGAAATAAAATCAGTAACTGTTATGGTATTTCCCTGTTATGCCAACACCATTGTCACCAAGCGTAATAGTCGGCGCAAAAATGAAATGATACATTTGAAAATAAAATATAATTTTGTTGATTAAAAAATGAGCATTTAAAAAATATAACTTTTGAAAATTACAGACTTTGACCTACCATTTTTTAAAATTAATAAAAATAATGGTACTACTTGGTTATCCCGTCGACCAAAAATCTATTTCCAAACTATAAGATTAAATGCTAATAATGGTTGATCGTAAATGTCACATTCACTTGACTTTAAGCAAGTTACACGTATTTACGTCATCAGGTGATTTTTATTTCGACGTTTTAAATGTATTTTTATTAATGTTATACTAATTTATTTGTTCTATCGTTATTTAATATAAAAATTATGTCAATTTGTATAATTTGGTGATTGCTTTGGCGATTTATATAATTTGGTGAAATTGGTCGACTGGTACCAAAATAAATACTTAAAATATAAGAACAAATAAATATTTTGCAAGTAATAAAATATAGTCAATTTAAACTGCAGTCTTGAAATTGTAAATGTCTTTTACTACTGAAGCAGGGCGTACGTAATACGTATGTCTTACATTACAGTAAATATTTCATTCTTTCAATGCAGACATTCATAATTTTTTGAACAAAACATTTTTATATGTATAATTCTTAACTTCTGAAATAATATTATTGTAGCTTCCTCATCATCAGATAACTGCGAAATGGAAAAATCTATATCAATATCAGTAATAAATATTTTGTATTAAAAAAATAACGAATTAAAAAGTTTTGTGGGATTATAATGGAATAAAATAAATTCCACCATTAAAAATTCCTGCATAAAAATATTCAATTCACGTTCAGTAATTAGAAAATGTTAATGTGTGGCACGGTTTGCAATAAAAATCGTTTGCACGATTAGGGTTGAATTAAATGGCGCGATACCACACATTTTGGCATTTTATCGCGACGAAAATTAGAACGAAAAAGTACCACAGATTTTTTTTTTATTTAGTTTTAGTTTTTGAGGCGTTTGAATTTTTTTTCTAATTGACGAAGTTGTTTTTATTTAACCAAAAGGATTGGTTAAAAAATTATTCAATTTGAATTTTTCCCCTTGCTATAGTAACAGAATGAAAAGAATGAGTTTTTAGAAATTATCATTTGAAAAATTCAGGTTTTGGCGCCAAAGATAGTGCCAAATTAGAAAAACATGAAATATCTCTCGAATTATTGGGTTTAAAAGAATTTAATTAGCACCATTCGATTCAGCATACAAAAACACACCAAAATATGTTATCAGTTGAAAAATAACTATAAAATCAGATTTTTAAGGAATTTTTTTAAAGTTCGTTCTCTTTTTTACCCCTCTTAGGGGTTGAATTTTGGAAAATCCTTTCTTAGCGGCACTCTATCTCATAAGAAATATTTTTACTCCGATTTTCAAGATTTTAGGTTCAGTAGTTTTAGCTGCGTGTTGATTAATACAAAATCCCGACTTTACTTTATATATAGATATAGGCTTTAAACCCCTTCTCCCAACCAGAACAAACAGTTTAATGTGTATAAAAAAACTTATAAATGTATTACTAATTTTTTTAACTATCTGTCATTTTATAGAAACATTAAACAACTAATTAAATTATTAATATAAGATGTTTTACAAGTAATTGATTATTTTATTAATGTTAAAATGTAATTATTGAATGTACATGTCATTTAATTGGGAACATATAACCTTTTTTTAATTGCATACAAATTTATATTTATATCACATGAAACATTGTTAAATCTACTTTATTTTACAAAAAATAAATAAGTAAAATAAATTACAATGTCACCTTGGTTATGATTTATTATTTAACATACATCGACAATATTCTAAAATCTTATTAGAATTTGTGTTTTAGGTGCAGCAAATATTTGTTATTTATTTGCTGTCTGGTTGCTTTCTTTTTAGCTTGCCTGTTCTCCCATCTTTGTACGCTGTTAATTATGAAAAATAATAAACTTAATAGTAAATTTACCTATTAATTTAAGATGTTTTACAAACACTGATTATTTTTATTATATTAAGATGTAATTATTGAATGCCCATTCCCATGTCATTTAATTAGGAACTGATATGCAGAGTTAATATACACGCATGCCGTGCGTGGAAAATTTTCTGCAAAATACGGAACTTTGCAAACAAATTTTAGAAAAAAAAAACGTATTTTTTTTTTTTTTGAAAAATTATAAATATTTCCAATTTTATGTGCCATTTATTTATTGTTTGCCAGAGGTGATTCTGTTCCGAATTTTCCAAAAATTTAAAGCATTCGGTTCCGAAACTTAAAAAAAAAATTCGGCCAACATTCCGAAAATTCAGACATTAAAAAATATCATTGAAAAATATTGCGAATTTCAACAAATGGGTCGCCAAAGAAAAAAAAACAATTTCGTCTATCGCTCGCAGAAAAAATCACCAATTTCGTCAAACCATCGCGGAAAAAACGCGAATTGCGTCAAAGGAGGGCGGAAAAAGCGCGAACTTCTTAAAAGGATCGTGAAAAATAAAGATTTTCGTCAAAGAATTGCAGAAAAAACACAAATTTCGTCAAAGAACGAAGAAAAAACGCAAATTTCGTCAAGGGGAACGCAGAAAAAACGAATTTCGTAAAAGCATAGCGGAAAAAGACCGAATTTTGTCAAAGGATCGCGAAAAAACTAATTTCGTAAAAGAATCGCGGAAAAAAAACTAATTTTATCAAAGGATCACGAAAAAATACGAATTTCGTGAAAGAGCCACGGAAAAAGCGTGAATTTCATCAAAGTATCGCAAAAAATGCGCATTTCGTAAAAAGATCGCAGAAAAAACGCAAGTTTCCTTCAAGGAGTGCAGGAAAAAAACGAATTTCTTAAAAGCATAGCGGAAAAAGCCCGAAATTTATCAAAATATCTCTAAAAAATGCAAATTTTGTAAAAGAATCGCAAAAATATCATGAAACCGTGGTCGAAAAAAATCGTAGGTTTCGGCATTTGTAAAAATTGGTAAAATAAAGTTTTTTTATGACTTGTTAAGCTAAGTTGATCATTAAATTAATTAAATAGATTCCAATACTTCATTAAACAAAAATGTACGCTTGGAAATTGTGTTACGTAAGAGTAAATGAGCTTTATGTAAAACAAACAAACAAAAAAAAATCTTTTTCGCACAAAACTTATGAAGGGAGCGGGCTCCGCTATAATTTCTATTTGTCAAACGATTGTATTTAACCTTCCGGCTACAGGTTGGAACATATATGTCCCAATGTACAACGTTTTAAAAAATAATGTCTGGTATACATTGAAATTAAGATTATTTCTACAGAAATTTAACACTAGCTTAAAAATTTTAAATTGTGGCTACAGCGAAAATAAAAAATAGTCGGCAATCTTGGCTCATAACATATGAGTTACCGTATCCGCTGTCTGACGTAAACCCAGACAACTGACGTGCACAGAAACATTTAGATTGTTATTTAGAACTGTTAATGGAATTTAAGATTTTCAACGGTTTGCAAGACAGAATATTGGAACATTAACTTTCTCATGCCTAATAACTAACACAGATATTTTATACATTTTAACATTTATATAAAAGTAACTATTAGGTTTCTGTGAAAGTTATGTCGTATTTTAATACCTATTTTTAATAACTTTAAGGGGACCGGGTAAGCTCTATCTCGGCCATGTTAAAATATACCAACTTTATGTACCTTTTTCTCAGAAATGATGAAAGATAGAGGTCTAGATTTTTTAGAGTAGTTTGAAAAACATGCTTTATGTATTTTAACAGACCATTTTCATTCTAAGTGAAACTGAAAATTAATTATTAATCATTTATTGAAAGACATTTTTAAATTAGCTTTTTTGGCAAAATTTCACTGCCTAAATTAAATAATTCTCAACAAATCATTAAATCCCTGTGTTAAAGTATGCACTATAACATGATATAAGTTTTTAGAAAAATCTGAGTTCTTAAGTTTAATAGATATTGAAAAAAGGAATACAAACCTGAAAAATCGAAGTTTTGAGAAAAAGCCAATTAAAGCTGTGAAACAGTGTTGCCAGAGGAATACTTTTTTAAACTACGATTTCTTGATTGGCACCACTTTTTTAAAATAGTGAAATTCGCCTTTTTTAATAACATATTAATTAAGGCGAAAACAATGGGAATTTTTCCACTCCTGAAAAGTGGTGCCAATCAAAAAATCTGAATTTAAAAAAAGTAGCCCACAGCTCTGAAGCACTCTTAGAAAGAATGAAAAAATTCAACACTTTTTTCATATATAAACATGTGTAATACATCGTTGAAAAGATAAAAGTTTAAACTATTTAATGATATTAAAAAGTAAAAATCGATTTTTTGGCTGAATTTAGCTTAACCGGTCCCCTTAAAATCTGCAAAATTTCAAAACCTGATAATTTGAACTGATATGCAAAATTATCAGGTAATTAACTTTTTACCGGTTTTTATGGTATTAATATACGACAGAACTTTTACGTCAACCCAATATAAACACCGTTTCTACGTAATTTGAGTTCGTGTATGTAGATAATCGAAGAAAACCAATACAATCAACATTCTATTACATTTATTTTTCGATTATGCCAGGCGCTAAGACATTCACAGAAATAAATATTTATAAACTGCTTCAGGCATTAAATTTTCATCTATGCAGCTATATCTAAACTTCAAGAACATCAGAAAATATTAGAATAATATTCCAAAACAGATTTTAAAAGTTTTAAATAAACATTTAGATACTCAGAAACGTATGAAAATTTGTTTCTGTAAAACAATTCACTGCAAAACAAATTTCTAGTAGTAACAGAAAGTACACCACCGGTGCCTTTTCCGTGCTACCTTGATCAAAGGAACTAAAAAATGGTATCTAAAGTTGGCGTTATCATTGAAAAATTCAAAGTTGATACAAATTTTAATATGTATGTAAGTCATATTTAAAATTTTTTTATTAAATGCGAAAAGTAGACACAATTCCTAGTGGAACAGTACCTTTCGCATAACTCTACCTCAATTGTGTGATTAGAAATTATGGGGATGTACTTTCTTTCTCTCAGTTCTTTTAACAACTGTGCAATATAATTAATTTACCGAAAGAAAGAAAAAGAAAGAAAGAAATGCCTTTCCATTATGATAATTAAAAAAACAAATTATACACACTTGCACAAAAAAGTTGCATTTCAGTAAACATCACATCATAGTTTAATCATACTATGAATTCCCTTTTCCCCCCTGTAACACACTAAATGTTCTACTATAACGAAGCCAAGAGAAAGCAAAATTAGACACAAATTGCAAGTTCAAATTCTTTATTGAAATTGATTGTTGAAGACTCAAAATAATAGACATAAACTATATTTATACCTTCTGAAAATCGTTTTAACACTTTGCAGAGCGTTTACGCATTTATGCGCCCTTTATAAAACTATAGTTAAAAAAATCTAATATGCCCTAAAAAGGTTAGATGGTAATCTTTAGTTATTAAATTCTTAAGTATTTCGTAAATGAAATTAAGTAAAATTAGTATTAAAGATTTTCTGGTGTCATTCGCAATTTCTTAATAGAAAAACACCCTGCAATATTTGTCAACACTGTTTGAGGCCTGTATAGTGTTATCATTAGTAAGATCTGTAAATTAAAAAGCCAAATGTCGAAAATTTTGCAAAAAATAAATGACAGAAGTAAACCGCGCGAAATAGGAATAGGGTTAGAATTCGGCATCAGTCGCGAAGATATAAATCGCTTAAGTGATAATTACAGCTTACGTTATTAACCTTAGTTCTCCTTTCAGGCCAGTTTAAAACCGCGGTTGCCAGTTTGACTTCATTTTTTAAGCAGAAATTCAATTCCGAAAAATGAATATCTACTTTCTATAATTATAATACTGATTGTGGAAAAAATTACGACTCGAAATTTCTAAATTACAAAGTAGGCTAAACTGACAACCTTAGTTAGAACGCTGTTTAATTCCTTACTCTGTGCCACCGCCCTTCGAAGTGTTAAATGAGTAGAAAAATAAAATAAACGGTAATTAAAAACTTAAGTTTAAAATCTTGCACGGTGTGAAATCTAGGAGAAGTTACTGCTGAAATGCTTCAAAGCAGTGTTGCCAGTGCGCTACTTTTTTTTTTTAAATTCAGATATCTTGATAGTCACCACTTATTAAAAATGTCAAAATTCGCCTAAATTCTATTTAAAGACATATTAGTTATGGGCAATTTACATGCATACTTGTAGAGTAAGTCACATGCTACGACTTTTGGCTACCAGTATTTTAGAAAAGAAAATGTGACTTATTTTATCGGAGATATCCCGTTAATTCAATAAGGCCAAGCAAACTTTTGGAAAATAACGGTGCCCAACAAGCATAGCAGTTATAAGCTGCGTGACTTACACTATAAGAACCCATGGAACTAACCTATGACAAAAACGAGGGTAATTCTACCATTTCAAAGAAGTGGTGCCCATCAAGGAATCCGAATAAAAAAAAATAATCCATTGGCAACACTGCTTCGAAAAAGTTACTTCCAAACAGGCGAGTAATCCGACATTAACCCTCTCGCTGCGTAATTGTTTTATCAAAATAGCTTTAAAAATTGCTTCGCGACGAGCGTCTTTTAAGAATTTTTATTCTTTTGCCACCGGTTTTTCAAAACAAAAATTTTCGTCTGATTCAATCGGTAAATATCTCCGATTAGATAAGACAAAATTTACAATAAAAAAAATAACTGGTGGAAATGATCAAGGAGAGTTAATTAGACGGAAAAATGCATCCCCGATGAAATCTTGGGTTGCGCAAATTTTGCTACTTTTACGTTGCTCGAGAAACTCTAGGGTTGCGAAGCGAGAGAATTAACGTCTTGTGCTCTGTGACGTCTACATCATGACATCTGGCTGATTTTGTAATTAGGCATTCCGATTTTGCTTCGCAAGAATGATAATTTTCCATAAATAAAATATAATAAAATTACTATTTAAATTTTTGTGGTGTAAATGGAAAATTAAAAAAAGAAGAAAAATCTGCTAGATGTAACAACGCTGTTGGTTAGTGACATACATCCGCTAACAGCGTCAGAACGCAATGGTGTTAATATTACTCACGCCGTCGTTGGAGACAACGTGATGTCTTGAACATTCTGTATTTAAGATTTATTTTCAATATTACAAAAAATGTTGTTAAAAGCTTTTCCACACCACTAATTTTATCTAAAATCTTCGGTTCATTAAATGGCAGACTTGTCTCGATTATTTAAGGCAAATGTTTTTGTGCTTAAAAAAAGGTGTTGGCTCCCTGATTTTCGTTTTTGATGTCAAAAATTGTGACAGTTTACTAGCACCAGAATTTTAAATATAAAAATCATATTAATTTTGGTAGCATTTAGCGTACCGGTCCTCAGTGAAAATTATGATGGTAAATTTTTCAAATATATAGGAGAGAAGCAGATTCAAGTGAAAGGTTTATTAATCAATAGCAAAACAAGAGATTACAAATAACAGCCAATTGTAAAATGGCATAGGAAATTGAAAAGAAATATGAAAAATGCTGGAAGAAATTAAGAAAAAGATGTTTTTATATAATATTTTCAAACAATCTGATAACAGGGGAATAGCGAATTCACAATTAACAATATTTTCATAAATTTAATCGATATCTGGGTTCGTACGGGTACAGTTATTTTCAAAGCCAAATATCAGAATTTTTTATAGAAAAATAAATCTAATTTAAACGGACGAAATTTCACCATATTTAAGAGGAGATTTTCCACAAGAAAATACCGGTTCCGATGAATATCTTAGTTTGGAAATTCAAGGACCCGTACGAACCCTGGATATGAAATGCTTCAAGAAAGTTATGTTCCTGTATATAAGTGGGTTTAGAGCACGGGTGACCAACTGTGGTACGCTCGACACCAATGAAATTTTATAGTAATCATCGTCTTATCTAATCATCGAATCTGTGCGATTCAAGAAGCTGGCTATTTCTTTAAAATATTAGTGTTATCCGGTGTACCACAGTTGACCACCTCTTGTTTAGAGATTATTTTAGCCGAATTGAAGTGAAAAGTTTGATTAATCTCCCAGCAATGTTTTGAGATTAATAATTTATTGCATTCTTGTTTTTGTATATATTGTTGGTGTTTTTCAACACGAAATTTTAAGCCACGTTTGGTTTGTCCAGTATAGGAAAGACTGCACTGGCAATTAGTACTATAAATACCACATGAGTTAGATAACTCAATAGGATCATTGAGTTTGGAGAAGGTAAATTTATTTATAGGGGTAAAATTATTTTGCAATGATATTGCCTAAGATCTTTAACAATGAGAAAGCTGGATTTAGTAAAGTACGGTAACACAGTGCCAATATTGGAAAGAGAAGAATACTGAGCTGAGTTTGATTAAGGAGGGTGCTACTGTTTATATAAAGCCGTATCAATAATAGAAGGTTTATAACCTCTTTCAATCGCAATGACTTTAAAATATAGAATTTTAATATTAAGTGAGTGATAATCGGAGTAAAATATATGGCATGATTTATATTTGTGTAAAAGGCGGCCGTTATGTGTCTAAGAGCGTGACAAGAGTGAGTAGGGACGGGTGGGGGGTAGAGAAACAGCTAATCTTTTAAGATAGACGGATGTGAAGAAACCGTTAGAGCTCCTCGTCACTCAGTTTCCGAACTCCCCTCGGTAGTTCTAAGTCTACAGGCATTTGATGCCTTCTAATATTTAAAATATGTCATCGGGAAATTAATATTTCTAACTGCTTTTTTTCTGTCTTTTTTCTTCTTAAAGGATGTCTCTTTTTTTCTTAGTTCTCAAAATATTTCCAAAATCTATGCCTAATTTTATATCAAGTGTTAGAATTTTACTTCCAGTTCGTCCGCTTTTAACACATAAAATATTAAATTAAGCATAGATTTTTAGAAATATTTTGACAACTAAGAAAGACATCCTTTAAGAAGAGCACACAGAAAACAAAAATAAAAAATATTAATATCCTGAGTTATCTGTGATCTCCTGTTTTCGTACTGGCATACTTGCCAACATTCCCCTAAACTTCCGTAAAATGTGAGTTAAACTGACCCAGATTAAACACGTTTCGAACCAGAAATTTACTAAAGAAATTAATCAAATAGATTTCATAGAGAGACTTGATTTTGTATATATAATGATAAGTCAAATAAATTTTCTGGCTGGTAACGCGTATAACCTGGGTCAACTTAACTCACATTTTACAGAAGTTTAGTTGAATGTTGGCAAGTATGTATTGGTCAATAAACCTTTCGCTTGGATCCGCTTCTCTTGTATATATTTGATTAAATTCCAGTCACTGTTTGCACTGAAGATGGTGCGCTAAATGGTACCGAAACTAGAATGCTTTTTAAATTTAAACAACGTAGATGCTTCAAAAAACATTACTCTGATTGTAGAGCTCCAGGGTTTTCCGCTGATTTTTTATTTTGTCTGCTACTGTGGGTAGCGTGAAACTCGTTAGCAAAAAGTTAACACAGACGGCTATTTTTTATTTTTTTTGTACCACTATTTCCAAATAATAATTTAAAGATATATTTTGTAGAAATATACTATGAAAATTATTGTTTTGTTCTAGTAGTACACAAATTGGAAAAACGAATAACCGTGCAGTCGTCGATTGTAAACAATCGACCTCTGAAAACCCATGAACTGTAAGAAAAGGGGAAAACTAAAAAAAAATATTGTATTATTAGATCATTAACCCCTTAACAGGTTTGCCCGTACACCATACATGCTAGAAGAATTTGTTTGTTTCGTTACTAAATGTTTTTCCAGCCCACTATTTTTAAACTGCAATGTTTAATTAATATTTGCTTTATTTGATTGCAGACACATTTTAGTTCGATAAAAGTGATGTGCCGTACCTAATATTAGTTTATTGTGTGAAAAAAATGAACGTTGTAAGGGATTGAGTGCGTAACGTATGATTTAAAATGCCACATCTGGAGTTTTTTTTTCTTTCTTTTGAACAGGTACTGAACAGGTAATCAGCATTGAGGGGTTTCCTAGCTGTTATCAGCTTACCACCCAGACTAGGAAATTAGAATGTCTTATGTTTTAATGAGCCATTGGGATAAAGTTAAACTGTAGCAATGCTACTATAAGAATATAGAAGTTAACAAGAGAAAAAAAAGAAAATTAAGGAAAAAAGGATTAAAAATAAATTTAAGTAAAAACTTAAGAAGAAAGAAAGTTAACAATAAATCTTAAGAAAATTTACATGAGTCTTAAAGTAATTAAAGTCTAACTGTAGTTGTAGAACTACTATAAGGATTTTTGAAAGTTAAAGTTAGTACTGTTCAGTGAAACACTCACCAAGCAAGGGCAAGAAAAGCTAGGGTGGCAAGACCACAACATCCAACCAAAAAAAAGGGACAATTCAGGGCCATACATTTTTTTTTTTTTTTTAAGTTTTTCTGTTTTTATGGTATCTATGTATATAGAGAATTTTTTTTTTTTTTTTTTTTTTTTTTTTTTTTTTTTTTTTTAAGAAAAGTATATAAAAAGAAAAATAGAGAAGGCAAAATTAGCGAGGAGAACTCAGATGTTACTGAGTGTCCATAATTATGGAAAACCTGGGCCGTTTCCGATGGTGGGGTTCAAAAGCGTCATAATCCGGTAGCTCCGCTACAATTTCATTAGGGAGGTCAAAGATTTTATCATAAAATTTTTTGGCTAAGTCGTTTATGCGTTTACGTAATGTAGTAGTTTTAAGGTCTCTACGGACCGTGGAGTTGCGAAGGTAACGAGATGCGTTACGGACAGTACGCAGGTTGGAATTGTGCAAGCGACTAAGGTTGTCCATAGTGGTCTTACAAGTGAAGCCCCAGACCGGACTGGCATAGGTTATGATGGGAAGGATGCATGAGTTATAGAGGATTAATTTATTGTGAACAGACAAGGTTTTACTGTTAAGGAGAGATTTTATAGAGTTAAAGGCTCTGGCGACTTTACCTCTGATGGAGAAAGTGTGCTTTTTCCAGGTTAAGCGGCGGTCCAGAATGACCCCAAGATACTTAGCTTGGTCTGACCATGGGATAACAGTGTTGTTAATAATGATTCTGTTAGGGAAAATTATTTTGCGAGAGAAATATACTGCAGTAGTTTTAGTTTCATTTATGACAACGCGCCAAAGCATGCACCAGTCCATGAAGTCATCAACATGAGTCTGTAGGTACCTGTAAAGAGTATACGGGTGGTGTGCCGAAGCGTAAATACAGGTATCGTCCGCATAAAGAGCGAGGTGAGTGTGCAAGGAGCATGGGATGTCGTTAAAGAAAATGTTATATAAAAATGGGCCCAACACGCTCCCCTGAAGGATGCCCGCTAGGATAAGGAGAATAATAGATAGAATGTTGTTTATGCGGACTTGAAAAGAGCGGTCGCAAAGGTACGAATATATTAAATGTATAAGTCTGGGATGAAAACCGAGCTGAATTAATTTGTAAATGAGGCCCATATACCAGACCTTGTCAAATGCCTTTGCGACATCAAGAAAGATGGCAGCTGCGGGAATTTTTGCATTGAGTTTCTCGCTGAGAAACTCAACAACCCTAAGAAGCTGGTGTTGTGTTGAGTGTTTTGGGCGAAAGCCGAACTGCTCGGGCATGAGAATGTTGTGCTGCTGAATGAACTCCTGCAACTGGGCACGAATGACACGTTCCACCACTTTACTGATAGAAGGTAGCAAGGAGATAGGTCTGTAATTAGTGGGGTCAGACAGGTTGGTTTCAGGTTTTGGAATAGGAGAGATTATAGAAAGTTTCCAGGGTTTAGGGAAGTAGTTATGTTTTAAGATAGCATTAGTGAGGTCAGTGATATAGATTATGCAATTAGGAGGAAGGTTTCTAAGAGCAGAGTTAGTAATTTTATCGTATCCTGGGGTTTTACGCTTTTTGAGTTTTTTGATAATATTGTGGATAACAATAGGTTGAATTTTAGGGGGAGGATCTTGAGGGGGGTTAGCCAAAAAATTCCGAACTGTCTCGTCCAGACATGACAAGGTGACATGATCAAGGTGAGCTTGGTTTGCAAGGGTAGGATTAGGAGAAAATTGGGTGGCATAAGAATTAGCAAGCATGTTAGCTTTTTCTTGGTCAGTATAAGCGGTAACATTATTAGATGTGAGGGGGGATGGAAGTGTAGTGTTTATTCAGTTTGCGTTTAAGAATCCAAAGAGAGTTGTCCTCGTATGATAAAGTTTTGAGAAAGTTTTCCAACTTTTCTGTTTTTCTTTATAAAGACTGTTTTTGAATTTATTGTTTAACCTATTGAGAAGAGGTTTAATGGAGGGGTCTCTTGAACTTTGAAATTGTCGCCGGAGCCGATTACGCTGTTTGATAAGGTTGTAAATATAACGGGGTGGGACAAAGGCAAAATTATTTTTGAAGGTGTTAAATGTAGAAAAATTTTGAGCATTAGTGATATGGGAGTTTAGATGTTCAACAGTCGCATCAATGTCATCGGTATTATTAATATCAGGGAAGGTGATGTCCTGAGAGTTAAGGCAGTTAGTAAATTTATTCCAGTCAATAGCCACGGAAGAGGGGGGGGGGAGAGGATTAATAATATCTATTTTAAAGCAGACAGGCAGGTGATCAGAGGAGAGATCGTTAATAACTGCAGAGTAGATAGGGTAAGGAAGATTTTTGGAAAGAGCAAGATCAATGATAGAGTCCCGGGCACCAGGCAATTTGGAAATGTGCGTTGGTCTGGGTGGTGCATGAAGATTTAATTTTAAGTTTTGGACTAAGTTGTGAAGAGAGGTACCCGGCCGAGAATTGCCATGGCAATTCCAGCGTCTGCTTTTGGCATTGTAATCGCCTACGAAAAAGCAGTGGTGATGTTGTGAAAAAAGCTGTGTAAGACTATTAACAGGTAAGTTACCAGTGGGTGGAGCATAAATAGAAGCTAATTTAATATTGATATGAGGAAGTTTAAGATTGATACTGGTATATTCAAGATCATTATAGGTGTGGTTGTGCGATTGGTAGTGTGGAAGATGGTTCTTGATGTAAATAGCGGTACCTCCTCTGTGCGTACCATCCGCACGAGGTGTATGGAATAGCCTGTACCCAGGGATGTTAATGTTGAAGGTGGGGTTGAAAGTCTCTTGAAGGAAAATAACATCAACTTGGGGATGTTCGTGCATAAAGAGTTTAAGTTCGTTAAATTTATTCTGCAAGGAGTTACAGTTCCAGGAAAGAAAAATAAGAGAGGAAAGGGTAGGAGAGGAGTTACTCATCATTAAATGTGTTGAATTCCGTGGCTAAAGTTTCTATAGCACTCATAAGGATGAGTATTTTTTCTATTGGATCTTGTATATTTTTAGTTTGGTTAGCAATATTTTTGAAACATTGGATGAATTTGTTAAACTTTAGGAGTTCTTTCATCTCCTTGAAGGTCTTAAATATTTCTTTTAAGTCATTAGCATAATTAGAACTACTGGGTTGTTCTGGTGTTGCATTTTGAGTGTCATTTGGCTTATTTGGTGTAGTGTTTTCGGGGTTAGGGTCTTGGGAGGGAGAAGGGAGCGGAGCCGGGGCTTCAGTAGGTTTTTCTTCTGGTTTTTTGACCTCTGGCTTTCGGACATAGTTATATGTTGATAAGAGTTCCGCCATTGCGTTTGGAATGATTTTAGGGTTTTCTTTTCGGACGGTTTTGGGGTCCTGCTGTTTTTTATGAAACTGGGGTTTTGGGGGCAACCACGGTAAGTAGCCACGTGCTCGCCATAACAATTTGAACATTTGGGGATGATCTTTCCAATTTTATTGCACTGGGGAGTTAAATGCTCTTCGGAGCATTTGGCGCATTTTGGCGGCAGGCGGCAAATCTCGCTGGAATGTCCAAATTTCTGGCAACGATAGCATTGCTTTACGATGTTGGTGCCTTTAAATCGCTCAATATCTACTTTAATGTAGCAAATTTCGTGAATTTGGTAGATTTCTTCGAATTTTTCACGTGGCAGGACATTGACGACGTAGAGGGGCATAGGACGACCGGTCTTCCTGCTTTTCATCATTGAGGCTCTATTGGCCACGGAATTATGTTCTTTAAGAGCTTCAATTATGACCTGGGGGTCGGTATATGGGGGGATTCCCCTAATGACGACTTTCCTGGGCGCTGTTCCGCGGGGCTCAGGGTTGTATATGGAATTGTTTTAGAATCAAGATAGTCCTGTGTTTTTCGGAAATCTGCATCAGTTTTACAGTGGATTTTGAGTAATTCACCGTCTAATTTAATCAAGGGATTGCTGTCGTTGAGTTTTTTAATCTCACTTGCAAGTTCCGTCCACTTGCCTTGAAACTCAATATAGAAGGGGTGGATTTTTGGTTTTTTAGGGACTACTTCAGTAGTGGAGCTACCGGCTGACACACCTTGAGAGGGCTCAGAAGAGTCCATGTTATTTTCGTCTAGGTATTTTTCAGATATACTAGCATACTTATTCTTTAAGGGGATATTAGATTTTAGATCATTTCTCCTACGTTTTAGTGAATTAGCAGGGGTGAATCCGTCATCTGAGTTCACCGCAATTGCCTTGAGTTTTGTTAATATGTCAATTAGATCATAGTCATGATCATAGATAAAAGTTTTAAACTCTCTTAGTTGACTTAATTTTAGGGGGTCAAATGGCTCATTGAACAAAAACATAAGATTATTGAGAAGATTACTCACACTAGTCTTGTGTTGAGGATTCGTCAGGTAGTCTTCTTCACTTAAAAGTCTCATTATGTAGTTATCACAATCTTGCAGGAATTGCTGTACAATCATTCTTTGGACTTCATCCGCTACTCCGGGAAATTCCATCCACGCAGCAGCTAAATCAGATTTCTCCTCTCCATTCAGGATGCGGAATGCATTGTCAGAAAATTTAAGCGGGTCCTCAGTACCCATTATTATCGTCGGTGACCTCTCTATATTATACTACTATGATGCATCAAGTCCAGTAAACAGTCACCTATTCGTACGAACTAGTTTCTATTACGTGTCACTATCAGCACCACAACTCATGCGAAGATACTTGCAAAAGATCACGCAAGTTCTAAAAACATCGAACTGCGAATACGATCTCTTGAGAATAAAACGACCAGCAAGCAGTAAACACGTCTGTTCCCTCCAAGATGCACCAGTAGACTCTGAATGAGTTTTCTTTCTTTTTTGAGTAATTCCAAATACTCTCCAGAAAATTGTAATAGATTTTTTTGGTTATTATAATGATAAATTTTTCGTGAATAAAATAATTGACAATTATTATTAAAAAGTTTCTTGTGCGGCCTGGAAGTCTAAAAAAAAAAAAAATGTCGCCCGATTAAGTAGTTTCAAATAAGACGTTTCATACTTAACTCTTTCAAGAGCGTGTCAGGTGTATGAAAACACTTAATTTTAAATCTCAAAAGCCATAGTAGAACCAGAATTTTGGGTGTTAAATTTTCCGTTTATTAAGTATGTGAAATGTAGCTTTTTCTTATTTGTAAATAAATCTGTTCGTAAATTCCGATATCATTCATTCATTTCAACATTTTAGCAACGGAAGTGATTTGTCCCTGAAAGATTTAATAAAGAAATATATTATCACTTTGTTAAACGATCACGAGTGCACTCGTGTTTCTAAAAGGATACGTAGTTGAATAAAGGCCTGCGCTCAATCCTTAGTTCCGACCTTTGTATATTTATTGAATCAGTAATCAGCAAACTTTGAGTCTTTGCAAAAGGTCTTTGTACCAAATAGTTTATCATTTTCTGTTACACTATACGAAATTTCATATAAAATCCAACCATTTTCAAAACACACTGCTCAGAGCAATTAAAGGATACTGAATTTCTGGATGAATTTTTCGGCTGGGGAACTGTTGTAGGGTGGGCCGATATAAGGCAAAAAAAAATTTTTTTTTCGAAATTGATTTTGGCATAGTACGCAAAAGTTGTGTAATGGGACAGTTATAACTGACAATTTTTTTTTTCAATATTGCTCAATATTTAGCCGCGCCCCTTTGACCTTGAAAAATAGAAAAAAAGGAGAAAAATCGTTTTTTGTGAAAAAATATATTAAAAAAAATATTCCAAAATTTTTACCCGCATACAGTGAAAATGTCACACAATGGGTCAGTTATAACCCACAAAAAATTATATTAATTTCTCTCAATATTTACCACCGCCCCTTTGACATCAAAAATTGGAAAAAAATAAAAATATATCGGATTTTCTGAAAAGCTGTGCTAAGAAAATTACTTTTCGAAATTAGTATTGAAATTAATTTACTAATTAAATAGTACTATAAATAATAATAATTACATAATTATTACATAATTTAAATTTTTATTCTTTTTTTTTTTACAAAATTAATACTAGAATTTTTTCTAATAACACGCAGACAGAATACACATTCGAACAAAAATCTACAAATTTGAAATGTATTTAATAATACCTGATGCAAATTGAAAATTAAGTGTTAGAATAATATTGCTCCTTGTTGTCGAATTTTGGAAGCTCTTTCCTTGCTTGAATCTTGGCTCAAATATATCCATCTCTTGCAGTCTAACCACAAACATTCATTGCAGCTTCAAATATTAGTTTAGCACATCTTTCAACAGATTGCGTGCGATATGGAAATTCCTCAAATGTTAGTACTGGAAACTGTTTTTCTTTGCACATTTCTTTCAAGTCTTTGTCCTTTATATGCATTGTAAGAGGTGGCTCTGTTACAGCAGTGTTTGACCAATGAATTAAATCAATATAATCAGCTGAGTCAAAATTGAGTTTCGGAAGCTTAAAAAAACGCAATCCACCCAAGCTCTTCGTCTTCGTATCTCAGGCACTGAGAATACGCCTAACTGCTAATTCCCGAGTGTGCTTTCTAGAATCATGTAGCATTGCTAATAATTTGTGTTCATGAAGCGCCAAATATGCATTGTTTGATAATACTTTGTAAATAACTTGCTTAACATTATCTGGAAGCTACCTTGCAAGGGAAATCATTTTTTCGAAATGTTGAGCACCATACAAGCAATTCAATTTGATTTTTATCTCAAACCACATTGGAGCATACAACATACTTCACGAGTATTATAAGATTTTGTGACGGTCTTGGAGTGTAATGTATAACCGTATCAAACGGTTTGCGGTAGTCAACCATCGTGACTAAGTTTACCTGGATTATTGTCAATCACGTTAGGGTAACTACCGTCTTTTACCATCTTGTGAATTTCGTGAAAGTTGGCAAGACAGATGCGATACAAATATTGTTGGTCAGTACTTAGCTTTTGGATATCTTTCAGATCCATACTCTGAAGAGTACAGTGAATTTGATCAAATTTGACCACTGGATTTTTTTCGCAACCTTTTAGAAGCAATCCAACAGGTCCAGAATATGAGTATGGTCCTTTTGTGCAACCGCCCATTTCCAGAATAAGGTGCCTTAGTGGCAACTCATTAGTATGTAACATACATATATTCCATAGTAATGGTCTTCTAATGTATGTCTCAAGGAGCATTACTCGGCCTTTCCATCCTGTATTCACATTTGTTCTGTCACATCCGATAACCGATAAGTTCTGCAAACTCAAATTATACGTTTTTGTAAATGTGATAATAATTTGGGCTATTTATTTTGCACTTTCACCAGCAGTTAACGATATATGATCTGTATAATTTCTACCTGATTCCTGTATTAATGCTACATGCTCTTCTTATGTTAATTTTCGATGACCAGATATTTGTTAAAAGATATCAATCTTTGCGTTCATCAAAATGCAAAATCTTAAGAGGTGTCACTTCAAAGGCCCTTAAATCATCCCCCCTCAGTTCTTTCTTTTTTTTTCTCTAGTTCCCTTCCCTTATCGCTTTTTATCAACTACATGAGTTTGTTTCTCAGGTGAATCGAAATCGAAATCAGCCAGTACTGCTGTAGTAATTTTGGCCACTGCTCTACTTGAGGTACGATATTATTAAATGCACCTCAAACTTATAGATTTTGTTCTGATCTGTGTTTCGTCTGTGTGTAGTTCAACAAAAATATGCTTAATTAAAATTAATATGAAAAATATTAATGTCAATAACAATTTCGAAAAATAATTTTCATAGTATAGTTTTTTAGAAAATCCAACATTTTTTTTTCATTTTTCTCCAATTTTTGATGTTAGAGGGGCGCGATTAAATATTGATAGAAATTGATAAAATTTTTTGTAGGTTCTAACTGACCCATTATGTAACATTTTCACTTTATGCAAATAAAAATTTTGGAAAATTTTTCAAAATATATTTTTTCACAAAAAACGATTTTTCTCTTTTTTTTCTGTTTTTCAAAGTTAGAGGAGCGCGGTTAAAAATTGAGCAATATTGATGAACATTTTTGTGAGTTCTAACTGACCCATTACTCAACTTTTGCGCACTATGCCAAAATCAATTTCTAAAAAAGGTTTTTTCGGCCCACCCTAGTAAGGATGCACGGCTGGTGACTGCCCATCTTCCAAACTATATCCTTTGCTACTACCGACCTACGCCAGCCTTGACCAACGAAATACAAGGCCAGTTCATGGTGTGACATCAGGGTAATGACGTCAAGACCATGGTAGCTCTCTGTCGGAGTGCCACCAACAAAATGCATTAAACTTGTGATGGTAGTTTACGTTATACTCTAAAATCTGTACGGTATAGATGATTGATACAGTCGTGGAAAAAAAAGTAAACACCCCCTACTAACTCCTCAACAAATTATCGTAGAAGAAAGTTACCTGCACCGAACGATTGAAAATAAAGTCTACTTTTAAATGGTGTATATAAATTTTGCTTAGGGGGCCATCCACATATTAAAACAAACCATAAATTCATTTTTTCAATGGCAATAGCCAATTCTGACAGCATAAATGAACTCTACACCTTTCAGTTAGCCTAAAAACCAATTTTTATGCAATTCGTACCATAAGTTTCCAAGAAATTAATTATTATAAAACGTGCGTATTTTAAGGGCTGTATCCAAATTGAAGTTCCGTAGTCGATTGTTAACCGAGAGAGCCTCCTTCTTGATCAAGGCACCTTAAGCAGTCAATGAAGCCTGTTAGACAACGGGACAGCAGAAGAAATTTCAAAATATCTACTCACTTCTATCATAGACCGCTCCTTAAATCATCATTTTGCCGTTTTTTAAGCATAATTTGAAAACTATTTGGAAGAAAAATGTGAAATTTCGGATTTTCATAAAAGCAGGACTTAATAAATCTAAATCCATCAAAAAAATTGTAGGTTTCAATTCATAATTTTTTCGAATATTAATTTCATAATTCATAATTCATATCATAAAATTATAAAAATTGCAAATTCAGCGTATTTATGTTTGGGCACATTAGTATTATTGCTACACAAAAAATTAGCTCATTAGGAGCATAATTTCAGGAGATATAAATAAAAATATGAAAATGTAATTTAACATTAGAAGCACTAAATTTTGAATGTTTATAATTCAAAAACTTATTATTCAAATGACTTGAAATTTGGTGTCTGGGCATAGTTTGAACCGAAGATTTGAAATATCTCGTTAAATTTGGGTATTGCTATTGAAAAAAATGAGGTTTGGGTTCGTTTTAACATGTAGATGACCCCCTAAGCAAATTTTATATACATCATTTAAAAGTAGACTTTATTTCCAATCATTCGGTACCAGTAACGTCCGTCTACGATAATTTGTCGAACAGTTAGTAGGGGATGTTTACTTTTTTTTCCACGACTGTACATGATCAACAGACGTGGTAGGCTATATGAGAAAACATTAGACATGTTTGGCAGAAGAAAACGCATTGCATTTAGCATTTGGGTACAGAAGGGGAAGAAAAACACAATTTGCCAATATGAGAAAAAACGAATACAAAAAGATATTTCCTTCAAAAAAATCGTTTGTAGATAGGGTGTATGATTTCCCCGGACGGCCACGAACGTTGAACGCCTCTGAGGCATAGAGTCAATGAGGCTATTAATAAGGAACTCGGGTATTCTGTCTTACTCCTCCAGAAGAACACTTTACAGTTCTTGTAAAGTTTGTGGGAATGGTAGGCCGCAAGCAACCCGCCTGCCTAGAATGTCCCAAACATACTCTATTGGGTCCATGTCCGAATAACACGCTGGCCATTTCATTCGTCTGATTTCTTTCTCGAAAATGAAATAATCCAACAAGTGAGCACATTGTGGCCTGCAGTTAACATGAAGTCATCTCCAACTGCTACAGCGTAAGGGTCTACAATAGGTCTGAGGATCTCATCCCTATACCACTGACTGATCAGAGCTCCATTTCGAATGATGTGGAGGTCGGTGCACCCACAATGGAGGAGCCAGCATAGACCATCAGTCCACTGCCCCCACCAAATCTGACACTTCCTTGCACGAACGCAGGATTATTTCTAGTGCCACGTTCCTTCCATATGAAAATACCCCTATTATAAAAATGAACAGAAAAACAGGACTCATAATAGAAAAGAATACCGCGCCATTCATTTCTCCTCCACTTCACATGCTCTGCTGACCACTCCCTGCGGGCGCAATGATGGCTTGCTGTAAACGTAACACATACCATTGGTCTGCAAGCATACAGACCAGGGTTGCCACTTTGGCCTCCAATTTTAATCCTAAATTTCAAATTCTTACCGTAAATTTCGAAAGAACGGTTTTTACTTAATGTGATCGTTAAATGTCTCTTAATAAATAAGCAATAATAAGAGAAACCGAGAATGGCGCTACCCGGGGTTATGCCGCCTCCCTGCCTAGTTTAATTGTGAATACTCCTGCACTATAGCGGCCAACAATAGAAACAGCTCCTACAGTGAGAGTAATTTTGCTGCACGTTGTTCACTTGTTCTAGTGAAAAATTTAGTTTTCACCTAGTTGTTTCTTATTTTTGAGCTTCAAACGACTAGAGTTAAGCGCCTTTTCTTTTAACATTAGGTATCTAAGATAATATTACCCGTAATCTACATGAGTTGCCAACATTTTGACGCAATGTGTTGAACAAGTTCGATTTTTCTTTCCGCTAAGCTTGGGGATTTCCGCCATATTGTCCTCTCATGATAATACCGCCATCATGGCCAAGATGGTAAAATGCAAAAAGGACAAGCCACTTTATAATACTAACGGAAAGTCCAATGAAGAAAGAGTTAGGAAAATCAGCAGCTAAAAGGTTGGAAAATAAATAAATAAATAAACGAGCAGAGCTAAAAGCTGCATCAAAACTTTTAGGCATGAATCCATCAAAAAGACCAAAGACAGTTATAAAAAAGGATAAAGTGATGCCGAAAAAAAAAAGCGATGGTGTAGCTAAGAAAAGAGAGCCTACAAAGAATTTCATCGTCTTCTGATGATGCTAACGACGAGCAAAATATTTGTGATGATTACGAAGATTATGATACATTTGACATTCGTTCAAAAAACGTTGAGAGGTGTTTTATTTGTGGGTAATATGGTTTAAATGAACTTTGGTTTAGATGCAAATCATGTAAGAAATGGGCTTATTCGAATGTAATGGGACTGATTCAACAGAGATTTATATTTGTGACTTTTGCAATTTGAGTTAAATTGTAAGCTAACATATTAATAAATCTAGCTTACGAAACATTGTAATTATTCATTATTCTGCTAAATGACATTGCTTTCTTAATATTTTCAGTAGGTTATGTGTTTCCTAGTATCCATTTGATGTATTTACTAGGTCATTAAAGAGGGGCGTCATTACCCCGATACAGTGGCGGAATTATCCTAGTATCCTGGGTAATCCCGCCAATGTGCAGAGGTTGAAAGAAAATTTTTTTATGCGTGCATTATATTGCAGTTATAATTAAGGTTAGATTTATATAGATACTAAAGATCATGATTCAGCTTTAGAATTTTTACTGTTTAAAAATGAACATTTTTAGAGGTGAAAAAATTTAAATTCCCTTAACCCATTAACCGCCTGTGTTGCGTTCACTCAACGGTCAAAATAAATACATATAAAAATTTAGCTAGCAGATGAATTTTATATTAACAATAAGTTTTAAGTAGAGAATATTATAGTTAATAATTCAATAGAAAAATATTTTCTTTCGCCAACTTTTTTATATTTAATAATGAGTGCCAAACTTGAAGCATTTTTAAACGAAAACATTTAGGTTGTGTTTTTCGCAGAAAAAATATAGTTAGAAAAACATAAGCTTTAGAGGTAATCTATTTTTAGACAAGGTGAAATTAGATAAAAACATTCCACGAATCAGCTGTTTTTCCTTTAGTGGGGGAGGAAGAGAAAACATGTATTGCGCGAGCGCAACGTCAGCGGGAAACGGGTAGTTCCCTTATTCACTCGTGTGGTTCGACTGTTTTTGATTTTTTCTCATTATGTGATCATAGAGTTGCCTAAACCGTTAGAGGAGGCTCTTCAAAGAATTTTTGGTGAAGATTCAGATAAAGATGATTGGGCCGAAATTGGTATTATTGTTATTTCACCAGAAATAGCAGAAATTATTAATGAAGAAGGAAATGATAATATATCAAAATAAGACAGTGATATTTCACCATGCAATATTCCTGGCGAAATTGATATGAGGATAAAAAGAGAAGTTTGTGCACTCTAAAATTTGTACAAGTCCTACATTTAATAGAAAATATGAGACATGAAGTGGATAGAGAAGGAAACAATGATTTGAACTCACCCAAAAGAGGAAGAAAAAATAAAATATTGACAAATGCGGGAAGAAATCAAGATTATGTTCGAAAATAAAAAGTCTCACTTAGATTTCAGACGTGAAGTTGCACTGCAAAGGGTATTTGCAAAATCAAACACCGTTTGAAAGCAAAGGGTTAGACAGAAAGAAATCAACAAGAAGGCCTCGCAACAAGAAGGCCTATTATGTTTAGCTTGCAAAATCCATTACAGACAGAAAGCTGATATTTAATAGTCAAGTCCGATGACAGCAGAAACCCGCATTGCAAACAATGCCATAACCTGAGTGTTTATCTCTGCAGTAAATATTGATTTTGCTTTATTACTTAAGTGTAACGAATATTTTGATGCTTGAAACTCTTTTCTGGATATATTCAGCAATTTGTAAAGAAAAAATTTATTAAAATTCAATAATAAATTAATTACCTTTTAAGAGATTGCTTGCTTCCTAAAATGTAACAACTCTAAAAAAAACCCCGCCCAAATCTAAGAAAACCCTGCAGTTGTTCAATTGAACTCACTAAAAATCAATACTCTTATTCCGTTGACGTTGCGTGAACGCAACAGTCGATTTTTCGTAAGCTAAGACGAGTTTTGTTATTTTCACAATAAATCAATGTTATGTATGTTCAAATGAATAACGAATATCATTTGTACAAATTTTTTTTAACCCCTTATACTTTTAGTGGTTAATGGGTTAAGGTGGTGGCATTCCTCCGGTCTACCCTATGTTATTCTGTATTTCTGGTATGAACTTGAAATTTCTGAATAAAAATGGCGGCCAGACTGGAGCCAGTTTTGGATAGTTTGACTGCGGTGCCAGTAGCCGAGCGATGGTGTTGTTGAAGAAGAGTGGCATTCATTTTTCGGTGTGTATGAGCCGTTAGCCGTTCGATCTTCATTGGGCGTTGTTCCACGTCTCGACCTTGCCTTGGTCTTCGGCCTGCTTTTCCAGTCCCCAAAAAACGTTTTCAGATTCTGGAAATCGCACTTTGTGAAACTCCAGTGGCTTCGGCTACTTCGACTTATGTTTAGCAACCCCTTCTACCGACCAATAACTCACCAAGCTTCTGATTCGGTAAAGTGACTTCGTTGAGACATCGCACTTATCGAAACAAAGAACTTACTGAATGCCGTTAATTTTTTTCCGCTTTCTTTTTCAGTAAGTTGAATACCCAAATTTCATTCGACGCCACTAAAGCGTATTTTTTGACGAAAATTTGCATACTTCGAAGTTTGAAAAGGAGAAAAATTTGCATTTGTGACTCTCCCCTTCCGTTTTCTCCAAAAAAAAAAAAAAGCTTATACCGTTATTTATATAAGACTTACAATATCCTTTAATTGTTTTGAGCACTGTATTTATTGAAAAATAATCTCCAATAACCTAGCTAGGCATCCACCTTTCAGAAAAAGTGGGACTTTCATTGTCTCGAAACACAGATTTGTTAGGAAATAGCCGGTCAGCAATGTGTTAAAAGTGTTGAGGAAAATATGTAAACAGTAAAATTGTATAAAGAAATTTCTTGTATTTTAAGATGCGAAAGTGTCAAAATGGAGCCGCAAGGAGTGTTAATAAAATAATGCATCTGTAATCTTTTTTAAAAGTTTAACACGTTAAGCGCCACGTCAGTCACTGGTAACTGACTCTGAACTTTCCGTTTAGAACGCGTCATTCACCGATGACTGACTGGCTAATATATGACATAAAACTAAATACATATACATTGTTTTAAGTAATTACTAAAAATTTATTTAAAACTAACTTACCTTTTATTTATTACAGGATTATACTTTCTTAAAAATTACTTAAAACATTGTAAATTTTTCAGCTTCAGTATCAGTCACCGTGACACTCAACGAGTTAATGAAATTTAAAATTTTCATTTGTTTAGTAGAAACAAATATTCTCTTACTCCACCCTAATTTTATGCCAAAAATATTTTATTTTATCTGTGAAACGTTTCCATAAAGTAAACAAAACACAATAGTAATTTCAAAATCACTATCAACCAATTAATATATACCAAAAATTGTTTATTCGAGTATAGACAAGTTTTATTTTATTTTTATCTTTCTTCGTTTTTCTTCGCTCAAAGGGGGTAAATTTCTTCTAGACGTATGAATCTAATAGAACAAGTACATCTGGAATATTGTGGGATTTAAAATACACAGTAGCTTTATGGAAGTTATTATTTTAGTATTCATTTTCACATTCAGAAAAATACTGCACTAGCTCAGTTAAAAAAAAAAATATAGTACGTTATATTCAAGGCTAGAGTAGCACAGTTGAAGTTTATTCCAACAGAACGAAAAATGTCCAGACCAGGAATCGAACCTGGATACTTGGCGTGCCGTGCCAATGCCTTACCTGTTAGGGTATCCGGACGATACCTTGGCTGACATAATTCACTCTCTTATTTGTTGGTCTTGGCTGAGAACTGCAGCTCTAGTTTCATTCATCCGAGCGATAACTATAGCATTTATATGATGAAAGTGTATTTTAACACGGAAACTCCTGTATACCATGTAATTAGGTCATAATGAAGGGTTAGAATATTTTTTCCAACTGGATTAAATCATATTCAAGGCTAGAGTAGCACAGTTGAAGTTTATTCCAACGGAGCGAAAAAAGTCCAGACCAGGAATCGAACCTGGTTACTTGGCGTGCCGTGCCTATGCCTTACCTGTTAGGCTATCCGGACGATACCTGTACGAATATTATGACCTAATTACATGGTATACAGAAGTTTCCGTGTTAAAACACACTTTCATCATGTAAATGCTATAGTTATAGCTCGGATGAATGAAACTATCGCTGCAGTTCACAGCCAAGTCCAAAAAATAAGAGAGTGAATTATGCCATTTAACCCCTTAATTCTCGCTCCCTTGAAATTCACGGGCTGTGTCTTTTATTCAGACTGTTTGATTCCCAGCAGTTTTAAAAAATAGTGTAAATGGCTTTAATGGCTTTATTATGGTATCACTTTACCTGCCATTAAAGTCATATTTCTTTTCCAAAAAAGTGGTGCCAATGAACAATTTGAGTGTTTAAACCGTAATTTAATGGGACCGTTAAGTGGTTAAAGTTTTAATTTTCGTGGTTAATTGCGATGGGTGTATTAACAAAAATTACAATAGCTTGCGATAATTGTGGTATGGGTAAAAACGAGGTGTCAAAATATTCCCAATTAAACAGGCCTTGTTTCATATAAAAAAAAAATTCATGAATTTTTGGCAAACTGTACTGTAAAAAAAAAAAAGTGTGTCTTTTGCAAAACTGTAAAAAAAAAAAAAAGCGAGCGAGAAATGTGTAAACAATGCTCCCATAGGATTATTATTAGCTTGAGCGTTTCTTCCCGTGACTAGTGCAGACTCTCAACCTTTTCAGCGGCAATCAATTATGTTTCAGTAATGTTGAATTCACACCAGATTTATCGAAAAAATCCGTTGCAAAATAAGGGAAAGCAATCTTTTACATTTTTCCACCAAAGTTAAAAAAGAAAAATATAATTAAACGTTTCTGGTGTTAATTATGATTAAAATTAGGTGGGATATAATATAAGGTCCGTCTATTAATTTCCAGGACTGACGTAATTGTACGAGAACGAAAACCCGGAAGATGGCGCTAATGATTGCATATTGAAGAGCGTTTTCTTTTTGCGCATGTTCAGTGCACTCGGCGCCATTCTGAAGTAAGTGGCTCTCGTGGAAAGGGGCATTAAAACGTAGCTCTTAAATTCCTGTTGTCGAAGTGAAAATAGAGCAAAGAATTAACATTAAATTTTGCTTAAAATTGGGCAAAACAGCTGCGGAAACCTACGAAATATTAAAACAAGTTTACGGCGAGGAAGCATTATCCCGCTCAAGAACTTTTGAATGGTTTAAACGCTTTCGGGACGGGCGCGAAAGCGTCGAAGATGATCCCCACACAGGTCGGTCGTAGTCCGTACGCACGCCTGAAGCAATTCAAAAAGTTTGCGTTATGGTGAAATGTGATCGTCGATTGACTATTCCAGTACTCGCCAATGAATTGAACATGGACAAAGAGACGGTTCGGCGAATTTTGACACAAGAGCTAGGCAAACGCAAGATTTGTTCCATTGCGTTGCCTGTGAGGCGATTCTTAGCCCAGCATGCTGTCGTTGAGATATAGCATCCACCATACTCTCCAGACCTAGCACCCGCACACTTTTTCCTGTGTCCTAAGCTGAAAAATTCGCTGAAGGGAACAAGATTTCAGGATGTCGAAGCCATCAAGAAAACTGTAACGTCACTATTAAAGAGCATTCCAAAAGAGGACTTTAAAACTTCTTTTCCGAAATTTGTACAGCCAAACACAGACGTGTATTACGGCTGATGGGGATTACTTCGGATCATATTAAATGGCTATGTGTTTAACCTTTTTCTTCTTCTGAGTACAGTGCCTAGAATATATAGTGTGTCGTTCGACGCTAAAAAAATGACCGGGAAAGTAATCCTCCAATAGATGGCGCTGACTGCAGTATAGACTGGAAATTTCCGAAAGCAGATCGGATAAATTAATGCTTTTTAGATACTTATTTTAATATTATGTAAGAAGACATTAAATTTAGAAATTGATATTTAGATGAAAACAAGTCTGAAATATTTCAATAATAAATATATTATTTACAAACTTTTAGAACAGAGACATATTTTTTAAATAAAAATTATATGTGTGAAAAGCAAATAAATTCAATTGCTAAATTCGCTTTAGCTTTATTTACAAATACCAACAACTGTTCACTACTTCTAAAACTGTGCAAACATACAATGAATATTTAAAAATAAACTCCCAATGGCAATATTTATTTTGTGTTACTTTCAAAACAAAGCCTCATTTGTTAAATAAATCCTTCTTACACTTGAAATCACATATTAAAATTCTTAAGAAAAATTATTAAAAAGAAATTTCTTTATGAATTATGTATGAAAAGTAAATAGTTTCAAAAATAATATCCGAAGGTTAAATTCGCTTTAGCTTTATTTACAAAAACCAACAACTGTTCGCTACTTCCAAAATTGTGCAAACCAGTGTTGAATTCGGACACTTTTCTCCGGGAGGGATTTCAGTGGCTCTGGGGGGGGGGGGGTGAATTGCACCTTTTGACCATTGAAAACACAAAATCTCAAATCTTCCGGGGGGGTGTGGCATCTCATTGTTCGGGGGAGGAATGTCTCCCCTGAATTCAACACGGGTACAAACATGCAATGAATATATAAAAATAAATTCCCAATAGCAAAATTTAGTGTTATTTTCAAAGCAAAGGAACATTTGTTAAATAAATGTTTCTCACACTGTAAATCACATATTAAAATTCTTAAGAAAATTATAAAAAAAAATTTCTTTATGAATTATGTATGAAAAGTAAATAATTTCAAAGGGTATATTCGCATTAGTTTTATTTACAAATACCAACAACTGTTCACTACTTCCAAAACTGTGCAAACCAGTGTTGAATTCAGACACTTTTTTCCGGGAGGGATTTTTGTAGCTCCGGGGGAGGGGGGGGGGAATTACACTTTTTGATCATTGAAAGCAAAATATCAAATCTTCCGGAGGGACACCTCATTGCTCTGTGGATTAATCTCCTTCCCCTGGGCCCAGGTTTCGTTAATAACATGATATTTTCGAAAATATAAAAAATATCCGATATTTTCGATATTATATCCGATATTTTCAAAATAGTCAACTTACTGCTGACAATAAATATTTTTAAGCATAATATAAATTAGAAACTAAACATATTGCACTTATGAAAACTTAATCAAACAATATTCTAAAAGTGCATTTTTTTTTCTTTAGAACAAAATTGGAGATCAACTAATTGAAAAGATACATTTTGCTCTATACACTTGTTTAAAAAACTATTTACGACAACCAGGCGCAAAACAATACCTTTTCTGATATTTTTTGTTAGTTTTTCACTCATATTTTGTTTTTTAAACAGATATAATTAAAACTTTATAGGAAAAACTCGCGTTTGTTTCCAATATGCTTCACTGTCACTGCGCTAAAAGCTTTCAAAATTCCCAGTCGGTGATAACATGCGCGCCACCTTGCGGCGTCCTCCTTTCACGACCAAAAAAAAAAGCATTATGGTAACCAATGAACGGCACACTATCTATTCTAGCCACTGTACTTCTGAGTTATTCCATGAGTCCCGGAAATTAATAGCCGGACCTTGTGTATCCCACCTCCTCTTAAGGGGTTAAAGTTTAAAAATTTTTCATTTCAATAACTACCGATCTTTGACACAAATTAACACTACAGAATAACGTACTTCCAAACCTGTATATAGGTTATAACATATGTACACTTTCTGCATTCTACTGTTTAATTTAATATATATATATATATATATATCAACTAGTACACATTTTATAGGATTGTCAAAAAAGTAACAATTAGAAGTATTGCCAGTGGGCTACTTTTCTGAAATTCAGATTTTGATTGACACCACTTTTTTGAAGTGGTAAAATTTGCCTTTTTAATGACATATTAATGAAGGCAAAAACAAAGGGAATTTTTTCTATTTCAAAAAAGTGGTGCCAATCTAGAAATCTGAATTCTATAAAAGTAGCCCACTGGCAACACTGACAATCAGTGTTACCAATTACACGGATTTTTTAAACAGAAATTTTCGAGTATTTTTATTTTTCTCACTTAATAACATTTGGGGACTGGTCTGTTTTAATACCATTCATTCTGAATTTTTTCGTGTTTAGATTTTTGTATTTGCATAAAAAATGTCATCCAGGTAGGTTTCTAGAAAGTTTGGGAGAAAAATCAAAAAGGAAGCTTATTCTTTGAAAAAGTGATTTTGGAAAAACGGACCATGTGTGAGTCCTGTAGTTTAAATAAAGCGAATATATAATATCAAAAAAGTGATATAGTTTTAAAAAAAAGAAAATTCGCTAATTGGGCTTCGATATTTTAATCCTTTCTATTTTTCAGCCTAAACTTCAAAATAAATAATTTATTGCTTGTAATTAATTCATTAATCTTTTCCTTCTTAACCCCTTAATTCTCGCTCCCGAGATATTCTCGGGCTGTGTCTGTTACTCAAATTGTTTGATTCCCACCAGTTTTATAAAATAGTGAAATTGGCTATATTTTAGTATGGTTTTTACTGTCATTAAATAAGGTGAATATTTCTTTTTCATAAAAGTGGTGCGAAAAAGCAATTTGAATTATTCAACCGTAATTTAATTCAAGCGTTAAGGGGTTAAAAACTGTAAATTCAAATGTTTTACTTGCAAAAATATTTTCTGTCAAATGAGATATTTTTTAGCTTTAAAGGACTAAATAATTGTTATGAAAGATAGTTTAAAAAAATGAATGTTTCTAATTTTCATTATTAAAAATTTCATTGAAAAGCCAAGACTTATAAGTTGGACTTGTTAAATTTAACAGTAAGCTTTTCCTCGTCAGCCATCTCATTAATATTTTCTATATATTTATCTCTTTCCATGTTTGTCGAAAACAGCATTTAAATGTTTATATATGTATGCAAAAGTTTGTCTTAATTCTTTTTTCAAATTTCCTGAAAAAAATATCGCAAAGCGAAAGACTATTAAAAAAATATATATTTATTTAAAAATGTTTTCACCTTTATAAGGTTCTTTGTTCTATGAAAAATTCAAATTGCATCATACTTTAAAATCATCACTCAGATTTTATATTAAAGATTTCTGCATAATAAAATTTTAATATTGCTAAATATCTTTAAAAGAATAAATGAATTATTAAATATTATCTTCAGAACTAAAATTATTATTAAAATAATGTAAGTTAATTTAAATATGAACAAACAAAAAGAAAAAAAAGATAGAAACATATAACCAGCGCTCTATTGAATCATAATTTAGCACTAAAATGACGGCGAGGGGCCGCTTTGGCCCGTACCAAATGAATATATTTCGATTCAAACGGAAATTTTTTTTTTTCAAAATAAGTTAAAAACATAGGAGTAAAAAGATTTAATAAAATAACTTAAACAGTTCGGATATAATTCGGATATAATTCGGATAAAAAAATACTTTTATAAAACTTGAGTAAAGGTTCCTTGTTTTTCTAAGTTAATTAATTTCAGAATCAATTTCATTTTCTCCTTGTAACATAGTACTGTAGAAATACAAAAGACACAAAATTCGGACACGAATTTTCAGTTAATTTATTGCACTTGGATATCGAAATAAGTGAAACAAATATTTCCGTCTTCTAAAAATCATTTTAATAATATCCAGATCTAAAAATTAAAAAGTTAATTATCGGAAATTTTGCAGTATCAGGGGTGCCACATGCGACTATCTGTTAATCTTACTGGCACCACTCTTTCAAAACAGAAATCCTTAACAGACACTTGGACAAAATTTATTAGAGAAGTATAATTCAAAATTTATATTAGAAAAATACTGCTGCGGACAGAATATAAAAATAGTCGCCCGTGGCAGGCCTGAATATACAATTGATAGAACACAACGTGCGCGAAACAGGAATAGTTACAATTCACATAAGAGGCGGTGATAAAAGTTGCCACCGAGATTATATTTAAATTTAAGACATACAACGTTCATATGAAGTTTGAACTCAGTAGAATTCATTACTGCGTCATTTAAGAAGCAGAATATATTTAAATTCGGTTACGTACGTCGCAGTCACGACAGAGTGACTACGATTACTTGAATAGGAAATAAATGGATTAAATAGTTAACTAACAACTTTATGTGTTATTAATATAAACAACTTACACATTAGTATTTCTGGTACACAAATATTTTTTAAACTGTTCTCTTCTATACGATTAATTTCTCAATTAAGCATGAAATAATATTTAGCAAAATCTACAATACATTAACTCTGTAAATTATATTTAGTAAAGTTGTGCTACTTTTACAGAGTTTCAAAATTATGATTTTTAACACTTTCCAACGAAGTTGAAAAGTGTTTATGCATTCGTTTTGTCTGTCCGTCTGTCCATCTGGCCATTAGTCCGTCTGTCCACGCTCTAACTCCCGTAAATATACTCGGATTTTCATGCAATTGATAAAGGTTACTTAGGGTCACCAAAGCATGTTTGGTACTGTATATGAAGTATGTACGATTAATCGTTCATTTACAGGGGCACTCAAAAGTTTTCCATTACATTATGGTATATGGGAAAAAATCATTTGCAGAGTATTTTAATAACATTATGCTACTTCAAATGTATTGAAACTGATATAAATCACTGAATTTCACTATGATCACGTTTAAACAAAGCATTCATAGCATTTTTTATTCATTTACAGGGACACGCAAAAGAAATCGTTACAGTACAGTACTGTCTTTGAGTAATAATTACTGGAGTGTACGGTTTAAAATTCGGTATGCGTTTTTAAATTAAATTAATTTTTGCATCTTACTCGTTATATATAAATTGTATACCTCAAATACAGCGCTGCACAAAAGTATTCACTTACCGTTCTCCTTATTAGAGGAAATTGCTGAAGGTAAATTTCAACTGAAGTACTATATTTATCTCTTAAGTAAACTCAATTTTGTCATGCATGTAGTTAATATATTCAAATCTATATGTCATATACAGGGCTTCTGAAAAAATTCGCATAATTTTCCGATTGTGGACGGAAACAGCTGAAATTGTGTTTTGAAATGTATTATGCGTTCCATGTGGTTGAATTAGACATAATATTTTATTTTTTTTAAACGGTGTAGTTTTGTTACATTATTCTAAATGTGTTGGAAATTGTTTCATAATCTATGCTTGACGCATGCTTTTATTTTATTTTATTTTTTCTTTTTTTGCTTGTTTAAAACTATTTTTTCTTTTCAATTTTTTCAGTGTTAGGCAGTATTTCTGCATATCCCTTTAAGGGGTTAGATGGGTTTCGGAGGTTATAAAAGGCATATTTTCTCTATTTTTCTTTATAAATATAATACATAAATTATTTTATTCAAAATTTTAAGCATTTAAATATCAAAATTTAAATAATAGTTTATAAAATTCTTATTCAAAAATTTGGAAAATGTTAACCAGTGGGAGCTGGTTTTCGGAGAACACTAAAAGAAGGTGTCCTCGTGGCGTGCAGGATAACTCAAGATAGCTTTATCTGAAAAAAAAAATTGTTAGTAGATAAATATAGCTCGTGATTGAAAGAGGGAATAAAGTAAGAATCGGAATTTGTAGTTTTGACAGAGTTGTGTGGAAGATAGTATAATCTTTGGTAAACTTTACACTGTAAAAAAAAAAAAATAATGCCAGTTTTCCGGTAGGAATCGGAAAAATAGTTGCCCTTATCGTACCGGAATAGTTTCCAACCCAGCTCGGAATAAAATTCGTAAAATCGGAATACAATCCGTAAAATACCGCCCTACTGACTATTTCCTTATTTTTACGGATTTTATTCCGAGCCGGGTCGGAAATTATTCTGGTACGATAAGGGCAACTATTTTTCCGATTCCTACCAGAAAACTAGCAGTATTTTTTTTACAGTGTACACTACGTATAGCCTTGTAAAATTTGCTGTAATCGAAAAAAGGGGAAACCATCATTCAATCACTAGCCCATTCTATTTTGAAGAAGTGCGAAAAATTTCAATTAGATCATGCAGTGCTTTTTGAGAAATCTTGTCCACCGATTTCAAAAATAATCTTTTTAGCAAAAAGCGACATACGAGGGTGAGTCGGAAAATAAGTTTCCCCTGACAACTGTGGACAGAGGTGTGTATGAAAGACAAAAAATGTAATGAAACATTAAAGATAAGACATAACTTTATTTGTCTACATAAGTGCCAAGTGAGTTGAGACATTTGTCATGCCCCTTTATAAGCGCTCCTTGAAAAAATCAGGGCTCTATATTATTCTGTTCACGGTAGATATGGTGAGAAAATGCGTTGTGAATTTGTGGTAAATGAAGGAAGTAAGAGCGGTTGTCCGCTATGAATGGGCACGTGGAGTATCGGGAGCAGAAATCCATAACCGCCACGTGGGAGTCTATGGGCCAGATGTGATGTTGAAACAAATGAGGCGGAGATGGTGCTGCCAATTCAGTGAGGGTCGTCAGCAAGTGTTGGACAGACCGAGACCTGGGCGGACGTGTACGGCCACTACAGACGCAAGTAATGCTTGACTACTTCTTTGTAAGCAATGCTGAAGCCACACAAGCCGCTCAACGTTTCTTTTGTGTGCAGAGCCCTGGTTTTTTTTTCCTGGAGTGCTTTATGAAGCTTATAAAGTGTATGACAAATGTCTCAACTCACTTGGCACTCAAGTAGAAAATAAAGTTACGTCTGATATTTAACGTTTCATTTCATTTTTTGTCTTTCATACACACCTCTGTCCACAGTTGCCAGGGGAAACTTATTTTCCGACTCACCCTCGTACATGCTTATTTTCTGCCAGAAAGTCGAGTAAAAGATGCAGCAGTATTTCAGATTATCGGCATTGGTCTGGCCGGCCTGCTGTTTCTTAAAAATAAACAGAAGAGTTGGATTATCTTAATTACATGTGTCATATACAAATCTGTGCATTTGTAGCTGGTGACTTCAGCTTCTACAGAAGCCGGACTAGTCTAATAAGGGGAATTTCCAAAGGCTGTCTGTCTACTGCGATTGAATTGAAACTTTGAGGAAATATTCTATACACATTGTATTGTTAGATAAAAAAAACAATAATAATTAGATTTTTTGAAATTTTCAAACCTAGGTAACTTCTTAAGGTTCCATAACATATTATACATGCAATGTATTTGTATGTAACTTAGTGTTTTTATACATTGCACGTTCGTTTATCTTATTTGAAAAAAAACGCTCATTGGGTTTTAAACATACTAGCAAAGTACTGTACAGATGTGACTCAAAAGGTCTTCAGTGAGATTTTGAATAGTTTGAGATATAATGAATTATTTAAGATAAATGATACTATAATAAAAAACGGAAGAAATCGTCGTAATGGAAAGGTTTAAACAAACAGTGCATAATAAGATTGAAAAACATAAAAATTGCAAATAAAAGATACAATCTGACAGCCTAAGAGACGGGAAACAGGAACATGCGTTTAGCATTTCAAATAAAAACAGTGTCTAAAACAATTACAAAAATACAGACAATTTAATTAAATAGGAAAAAGTACATAAAAATCATTGTAAAAACATTAAACGTTTCGAACGCATTCAAAGACCCTCTTGAGTAATCAGGGTTCGTACGCATCAAGGGATTCAGGGCATTTTATGTGTTTTAGCATCAGAAATTTAGTAAAGTACTGTTCACTATATCTGAAGCTATATTTTACCCATTAAATAAGCCAAATATTACTTTGCAAAATTTCTGATAATAGATCCTTGAAAGTCCTCTGAGCGTACGAGTCCTGGTAATGTCAATAAACACAAAATCACGAGAGATAACATAATTCAACTTGCAGTTGAGAGCATATGCCACAAACAATTAAGCACGGAGGTGGGTAATTGAGTCGACTTAACCCTTTGAAGAGCAAGCAATTGTGCTTGTGTAATGTTGAATTCACCCCGTAATTTAAAGAAAGAATTACTTCAAAAAGAGGAAAAGAAAATTTTTGAATATTTTTTTCAACGAAAGTTTAAAATATAAAATTTAATTTAAAGTTTCTGGTGCAAATCTGCATTAAAATTAGGTGAGATATAATATATCCCATCGACCCTCAAGGGGTTAAAATGGTATATTCCGGTGGAAGGGAACTAGCTTCGTAGAGTGGTTATATGTCCGTTCTTAGTAAACCGTGCCCCCGGGAAAAATATGACTTTCGTATACGTTGCAATTTGATTTCATGATCTTGGCCATGGTCATATCAAAATCTCGAAATCCGGGATCTTTTTTTTTCACTTTAAAAACAGTGTTGTTATAATATAAAGTGTGTAGACTAATTTTACATAAATTGCGAAATAATAAAATGATTAATGCTTAAGTAGACTCGGTATCCATTGAAAAAAATCAAAATGAAAGTATACATATTGCATGCGACGTCTAACGTATAGCATTATAAATAAAATAAACATCGGGCTATATAAAATATGACGCCTGATACGTAACATTATTAAATATTCTTTTCATCAGATTAATCTTGCAAAAGAAAGTGTAAAATATAGAATATAAATTCCACCGCGAAATAAATATATTCCTTACTTGGCTACTAATTTGCTACATATTTTGTAATGAAAAATAAATAATACTTGTTATTGAGAAATGAACGCTTTCATGTTGTTCGTGTAACGAATTAATCTTCATCAACAAAAGAAAAGGAAATATCAGGGTATAAGATTTATGTATGAAATGCTGCTTTGATTCCATTAAAAGATTATTTTGTTTGCTTTTTTTCGTGTATTTATTTGCAGTTTTCATGAATACTATTCATAAATAGAGATGGGTAAAAAATGCTTCGTTTCAAAATATAATTATAATATTTGTACTGGCTCAAAAAATATTTAAAATTAAGTGCAAATGAAGTTTATGAAAATTTTATTAGATTCTAAATAAGAAAATAACATTTTATTGTATTAAGAGTATGTTAAATAATGTAAATAGTTTGTTTCCTGAAAACCTATACAAAAACATGCATTTACATTTACCAGGAGTCGAACGTGTTCTGAAATTTCAAGACCAGAAAATTCTTCGTCATCAGTATATTCTTATAGAAAATCTCTTCTTAATTAACGTGAATTTTCGCGATTTAAGCCAAGCGTTCCTTCTTGATTTATCTCCTACAAAAAAAAAAAAAAAAAAAAAAAAAAAAAGATACTCGTCTTGAAAAATTCCTTGAAGCGTACGATTTCTGAGTTACTTAAAAACAAAGAAACGAACTGAATATTTTTCAAAGCAAGAAATGGAATGGTTACTGTTTTGGCTACTAGTATTTCCAAACAATTATTTTTGTGAGATATTTTATCACAAATATTGTAGAAATATGCCACGAAGGTTATCATTTGAAAATACTGGTAGCCAAAAAAGAAAAACGACCGTGTCAACCTCCGCCAACATGCATACAAATGCGCTAGACCCGCGCTGGCCAGCAGTGGCATGGCTGACAACACTATTTTTTAAAGATATAGTCCAATTCTTAAATCGCAGAGATTCGGTGATTAGATAGGGCAATAATTACTATAAAATTTTACTGGTATCAGGTGCGCCACTGTTGGCCACCGCTACACTAGACGGTCAGTTATACAGGGCTCCCAAATGGTCCGCCAACTGAATACCAATAAATTTGAACAGAAAATTTTATGGTATGTTTGCGGTAAATTTAATTTTCAAAGGTGATTTCGGGGCGGTTTGTAAGAAAAATCTAAAAAAATATTGGTATTCTGTTGGCGGACCATTTGGGAGCCCTGGTATCTGACACACAATTACGCGACTAATTCGTTTAACTGACACTCCTACTAAAGATTTTTCCCCACCTAAAGCAGGGACACTATTAAAAAAATGAAATATAAAATCTGATCATAAGTATCTTGTGATTGGTAATTTTTTCTTAATTTTTATTTATTTTTCATATTTACTTTTGCTGTGCATTTTTTAATCTAATATATAGGATTTTTAATTACACTTTGATATTTTTACATTTATAAAACTCAGTTCTTAATACACAACCTTAGTCCGGTTAATTTCCAAAAATAAGGCATGTACTGTACATATTTTGGCAAGACTAAAGCTACGATTACAGGCAATTTCCTGTTATAATAAATACCGGATATTTCCTAATAAAAATGTTTTTCTTGAAGAAATTGGTCAAAAACAAACTGCGTTATAGGCTGACACTCATACATTCATCAGTGAAGAAATTATCGCATTTTGTATCTACTGCGACAAATGCCAGCCCAAATTGGAACGCTCTGAAAATGTTACTTCTCAGTTACTCGATTTAAAAGTAATTTTTAAAATATCTAGCAGCCATTAATCTTCAAATGTTCAGCGTGCTGTTTACATTTGTAGACTCTGATCGGTCTTCAAAATAACCTTACTGTGAAAAAAAGCTTAAATGATACTTAATCTATGAATGTATAATGTAATCACAAAATGAAAATATACATTAACCCTCTCGCTGAGCAACCCGAGATTTTCTCGGGCAACGTAAAAGTAGCAAAATTTGCGCAACCCGAAATTACCTCGGGGATGCATATTTTCCGTCTAATTAACCCTCCTTGATTATTCCCACCAGTTATTTTTTTATTGTAATTTTTTCCTTATTTAATCGGAGCATTTTCTCGATTAAATTAGATAAAAATGTTTGATTTGAAAAACCGTTGTCAAAAGAATAAAAATTCTTAAAAGAGGCTCGCCGTAAAGGGGTTAAATACGCAATTTTTGAAGCTATTTTGATAAAACAATTACGCAGCGAGAAGGTATACCTTTTTCGAGTCACGCATGATTCCGAAGAGATCTCTTTATCTTTAGAAAAATCAGAAACTAATATATTTTTGAGATTTGAAGAAAATTTTATAAAAACAAATTCCTTTTACTGCCACTTATTTTCTGAAAACTTCCCAAGTAATTTCTAGAGTGTGTGAATCAGCTTTCTGAAGCCGAAATATTTTGTATTTATAAATTTTTTGGATATTATGAATTTATCAATATATTAATTTATCAATATAACAATATATCAATTTATCAATATATCAATTTATCAATGTATTATTAATGCATCAAGTTTTTTGAACTTTATAAATTCTCAATTGAACATTTTCGCGTTTAACGAACGTTTTACAGACAAGCAGAATAAATCAAGAACATTAGCATTAACATTAATTTTACAGTACTGAAGAAATGAGTACTGCTTCTAAAAGGCAAAAACGAGACAGAAATTCCAATTGGTATCAGAAATGTTTTACATACTAATTTAGTTCCTTTAATTCATTATGAGTAATGCGCAGATATTCTGTATAAATCCAAAACTGTTCAAGTGAGTAAGACTTCTCTGAACATAGGGAAGTTTTTTGTGTATCCATGTAGGGAGCACTACACTTATATATGTGTCGTCTAGTTGCAAAACCGGCCACCTCCAAAAAACAAAATTTTTGGGGAAAGCTGATTTTTTGCCACACTTAGCCAAAAAAAGTTTGGAACCAAAACTCTTCAGTTTTATAGTCATTAGGGCAGTATATTTGAAAACACGAAATAAGGTGGCAAGGGCACATGAAGGGAGGGGGTTATTTAAGACTTTGTTTTGGATTTGGCCACTTTTGCAACTTACTTTGGAGTTGGCCGGTTTTGCAACAAACCAGGAATTAATTTTTGCTAAATTTAATCTGACATTGGCTTTTTAGTTGTAGCAAATACACAAAAATGTTTTGTTGAACTAAATGTTATTTAACAAAAATAACTTTAGGAAAGTTATTAACGTAAAACGACATTTACACAGTTACTGATCGTTAAAACTGACTAACAGTTAAAACTAACCGACTAGCTGTTAAAACTGATTTAAATGTCACTAAACAAATGATTTAAATGACATGATATTATTTTAAATAAAATTATTAAATTTAAAATCTTAAACAAAAATCCTACTATGTACATGTACATACAATTTCAAACTTTAGTAATCTCATCGTTTTCGACAGCATCACAAATTTCGTCATCCATGCGACTTCTTCTTCATCATCTCTGCTTTCTGCTTCTTGAGCAACCGCTTGTCAGCATCCCAATTTGGTCCGAAATGTTTTGTCAGTAAGTTTTGGACATCCCGAAGTTTTAGAGGCTTCACCACGGTACCCGGAGCCACGTCCTCAAGCTTTCTGTTCATAATACTTCTCTTACTCTTGACAACAGACTTTCTGACTTCTACCTCAGATTTTTAGAAGACCTCCCCTTGCATCAACACCTTATTTTTATATTTTGTTATGACATTTTTTTTCGTAGGAGCAAATTTGAAATGCCTCTGTGCAAGTGGTTTGAGGAAGAAATTTCTGGTCTTCATCCAATCATGGTCGGTGCAATTTCTTCCCGGATTGAAAACTGTTCCATGTTCAGATGAAATTTCTTCATACTTTCCAGGCTGAACGAGGGACTCGATCTTCTTCAATCTCCTTTCAATTTGAGATAAAACACGGTCTGGAGGGATAAAAAAATACTGAATCAACATAGCCAAGTTATTAGATTAATACATATTATGGCATCATCATGATTAATTAATCAAAATATGCTAACTATGATGCTATTATGCTATCAATTAATTATGTATTATATTATCACCACGGTGGATTACCCATAAGGCCCACTTAGGCTATGGCCTAGGGGCGTACGTTGGGTAGGGTTTGCAAAATTAAGAACTTTAATGTATTTAAATTTAATGAAATAAGGACAATTTAAAATTTTAACGAAAAGTGTTAAATAAAAAATGAATTTGTAACAATTACATTTAAAACAATTTTTCTACTTTTCGATACACCAACACAAAATTCTCTCAGATTTTAAGTGTAACAAAAGCCCGTTCATTCACAATCTACAATCTTCAAAATACTAAAATTTATAAAACAAAATTTTAATGGATTATTAATTAATTAAATAAATTAAAAATTTCTTAAATTTATCAAAAAAAAATTTCACTTACAGTTTTATGAAAGGGGGAGGGGGTAGCAGAAAAGTATTTTGGCCTAGGGCGTCAAAAAATGATAACCGCCCCTTGTTATTAAAAGGTGTAGATTACCTTTGAATTTTGGCTTTTCTCCTTTATTACATCGTAGGTCGACTTTGCCGCTTCCCTGGTTGATTAGTAGACATTTCTTCCATAAACTTTTCCATAGTCGAAGAAAACACGAAGCTAAATTATTAGAAAATTTGTATGCACCAAGGAAGAGCAGTCACAGGCGAGAGAAAACAGGATAACGTTAATCTAATCAACAAGTGAGATATTATTATGGGGCCGAGCAGAAGCGTCATCTAGCTGATATGGAGATGGCCGGTTTTGAAACTCACCGACTGAAGGATTTGGCCCGTTTTGCAGCACATCGTGATTTTCAAACGCATGTAACACAGGGATTGACCGGTTTTGGCATGGTTTATCCTTTCCAGATGGTAGAAACCTTTAATTAGAACTGAAAAAACTGAAAAAACACATTTGCATTTTTGAGGAGTTGGCCAGTTTTGCAACTAGACGTCACATATATAATATCGCTATGTATCATATATGTGTATCGCTATGTATAATATCGCTATGTAATATCGACATGTATAATACTTACGGCGTGTGTAACACTTCATCGGGATCTCGATAATCTTTCGTTGAAATCAGCAATTTTATTTTAATTTTCCGTGATTTAATTTTTTCAATAAAGCTGCATAAGATTACCTTTTTAGAAAGATAGTGAAAAGCAAAAACAACTTGAGTGATGACGTGCTACACCGAAATATGCATGATTTTCGATATATCTTGCGTTGAAAACATTTTATTGCTTTTTGCAATCATTTCACGATTTCAAAAATAATGTTTAATTATGGATGTTTCCGATTCATTTCTTTGAGATTCTTTAAAACATGGACAATGGAGCTTATTGGAGCTCTTTCTTTAAAAATGCCAATTTAAGGCAAGCGAAGGTGTGTATTACACAAGAGCGCCCAGCTGGTGAGAATTCAACACCGATCAAATGACAAAATGTCGATTCGAACCAGAATTTTTTTCGTAAAATTAATTAAATTGTAACCGGAGCAAACTATGTTGAATAAATAAATAAAATAGTTTTAGATAAAAATTGTGGCGTTAAAATGCTTTTATTAAGATTAGGTAAAATTTCCGGACGTTCTAGTGTTAACCCTTTCCGGCGCGGAGTAATTCTGTTTGTGAAATGATGGACTGACACCAGAACTTATAAAACGAATTTATTAGAAAATAAAAGTTTGCTTATTTTTTTCCGTATTTAATAATAATAAAAAAATTAGTTAAATATTATTGGTGCCAATACTCTTAAAATTAGGTGTTCTTTTGTGTGGACACCGCCCACTAAAGGGTTAATTGCAATATTGTTAGAATTTTCATATTCGGGCTGTTTAATTTTTTTTTTCTCTGCCGTGAATCCTCTTAAGAATGACTCCATTGTTATTCCTAAAATATATATTGCTTCAAGTGGCATCACGAATGAATGTTTACTGTTTAAATTTTATTTTTTAATCTTATAACGCGTGTTATTTTTTATTATTGGCTAACAGTTTTATTAAGAATGGAAGTCTTTCAGTTTTTTGTTTATTTATAAGTAATTGAGAGAAGTCGATTCTTTTAATGCAACGAACGAAAACTTTTAAAAATCCAAACAAGTCGTTTTGACGGGCTATCTTCTAGTTAACATTAATAATAGTGTTAATCTTCTATTTCAGTTACGCAGATGATGACATTTCATTCAGAATGGTTAGCTTCCGAAAATTCATATTCTATTTTGGGAAAATTAATTAATACACTAAAAAAACGATTTGAAAACGTTTCCGAAGATCCATAGCAGGCAAAGAACCTTTTGTTTTATATATGCGTTTTAAATATCTAAAATATCTTGGATTTCGAGGTTTGTAATTAAAAATAATTTTTACGAAATCACGGATAAGTTGGAAGAGATTAATCAAACATTTTCGTACATGGTTACAGTATATTTTCGCAGATGAATACATTTCATTCAGAATGGTTAGCTTCCGAAAATTCATATTCTATTTTCGGAAAATTGATTAATACACTATAAAAACGATTCGAAAACGTTTCCGAAGATCCATGGCAGGCAAAGAACCTTCTGTTTTATATATGCGTTTTAAATATCTAAAATATCTTGGGTTTCGAGGTTTATAATGAGAAATAATTTTTACGGAATCACGGATAAGTGGGAAAAGATTATCAAACATTTTCTTACATGGTTACAGTATATTTTCGCAGATGAAGACATTTTATTCAGAATGCTTAGCTTCCGAAAAATCATATTCTATTTTGGAAAAATTGATTAATACACTATAAAAACGATTCGAAAACGCTTTCGAAGATCCATGGCAGGCAGAGAACTTTTTGTTTTATATATGCGTTTTAAATATCTAAACTATCTTGGATTTCGAGGTTTGTAACGAAAAAGAATTTTTACGGAATCACGGATAAGCTGGAAGAGATTATCAAACATTTTCGTACATGGTTACAGTATATTTTCGTAGATTAAAATGCACTTGTCTTTTTTAGATACGTTCGTAATTATATAAACACGTAGCACCTATAGTCGCTGTCCGGTCCGTCCGACCGACCGCATACAGAAGCTACAAAATTACCCAACCGAATGATTTGAAATTTAATATATGCAATCGTTGCAGAATTTTGTCGCGTCTTTTCTAAATTTATGAAAATCGAACTAAAACGTAAAAAGATATTAATAAAAGTTTTCTTCTTTCTATTACATCCTACCATACGTAATTAATTCAGTTATATCCGCTTATAAGTAATGATTCCAGGTTGCCATGGTGATTTTGTCCTATTTAAGATAGAGTCTTATTATTTCTATATTACTGAACTTGATACATATAATCGTAATAAATTTAGTATTCATGCATTTTTGCATAAGAATGCAACCGCTATTGCACCAAGATCTGAATATATGTAAAACTATGTATAGGAGGAACGTACCTCATTTGCCACGTTTGACGTACAGACTGCGACTTGTTACAATATTGGGAAGGTATTATATTTATAATATATGTACGTTAGTCTGTGAGACAACGCAATAGATCCCAAATAGAATTTCCGGAAGGGCTCACTCTTTAAGAATGTGTTATGGCCTACTTTTGCAAGAATTGTACAGATGATTGTACAAATAGATCATTAGATTAGATATTAAATCCATTTTTAAACCTTTTTACGACCGATTCTATAGGAAAAAAATCATGGAAATGTGACAAAGTATAAGTTATAAAATTTGCCATGATGTAGGCAAGCATTTTTTTTTTTTTTATCAGAGCTAACGTCTACAATTTCAAAATAGGAGGTCCAGTGAACGAATCTATCTAAGCAGAGTATTAATGCGAGTAATAGAGCTAAAGGTCACATGACAGAAGATTAAATGTTGTTTTCAACCGTATAATAAACCTGTATAATATTAAAAGCTAAAAGAGGGAATAAAAAACTGCTTTCTTGAAAGTTTAAATTTTACAGCATAAAATAATTTCCATCCGGATAAAATCTGCAGACTAAACAATTTTATATTATCTGAGATTAATAATATGCTCATAGTTATTCTTCGTCATCTATCCATGAAAGAATTCCCAACTCTTTTACATAATCGGTGTGCCTTTTCCCTCCCCTACATTATAGCATGCTAAATAAGATTTTTAATTTGAAATTTCAAAAATATAGAAAATGTAATAAGAAGAAAGGTGAAATTTATCTTAAATAAAAGATGTGTTTCATTTAAAGTTATAATTCACTGCTTGTGGATTAATTTATTTTCACCAAATCCTGATTTAGCTAAAACACAATAAATGTATATTTAAACAGAGGTCTCTTTCATAATATAATTATCTTATAATTTTTGTTAACAATGTTTTTCCAAAAATACCGGAAACATCATCTATTATGGAATATATTAAGTAAACATATTCAAATTTAAAAACATTTATGTCACAATTTTCGGCTTGAAAAATATGTACATAGTTCTTTTTAACGAGATATGTTTCAGTAAAATTCTTACATAATTAATATTTTAATTCGAACAAAGAGAATATATTTACATTTTCGCTGAAAATTAAAGCATTTGTTTCCGCTTTATTCATAACTTGAATTAAAAAGAAAAATTACCTCATTAAAAATGCGCATTAATGAAAACGTTTTCCTTTGTAAACATAAACATGCTATTTCGAAAAAAAATTATTATTACTACGTTGAGACACGCTGAATGCATATTTTAAAAGCATGCATGCAGGTTTTAGAGTTATAAAATGTTCAGTCGAAATATATACAGTGAAACATCGATGGCATATATTTTTGTATAGCAATATCCATTACAAAATAAAATATTTTGATATGAATGTGTTAGAAATTTTGTAGAGATACAGATTTTAAAAATTACAATGTCATATATTTTACGGTTTTAGAATATTCATTATGAAATAAATATTGGCATCATAATAAATTTTTGTTGGGAGAAATATTTTTAAATTCAGTTATGTAACACTTTTTTTATAAATGTGTTTCATTTTTTATTTTACATACGATTATAACCATTTTTAATGAAATTGCTGTATATGCAATGATAAAACAAATAACATATATATAAACGAATAATAATAATTGCAATTTTTATAAATATATATACAACTCTATTATTTACTGAAAATTTAAAAAGGCCTACACTGTCAATTTTTCGGTTTGAAATTTTTAATAATATCAAATAATTCGATATAAATAGTGTACAATATTTTGAAATCATAATAAAGTTTGATACTTACGTATTAACGCCACCGCAGCAATAATAATAATAAGTATATATATATATATGTATATATATTTACATATACATACATACATACACATATATATACGTATATATACATATATATTCTTCTAGTCAGTAGTGGTACACAGTCTTTGGTACAGTTATATTATATAGGCGGAGAGCTGTTAAACTTTTTACGGTAGGTATTTGAGGCAACGTGAAAGTTTGTGTAACATTCCTTTTGCAATATCGCAATACAAAATCGAATGTACAACTATTGTGGCACTTAGCCGACCCGTGAATTTTTTAATTATGAAAATTTTCGTTGCAAGAAAATATCCTTGAGGCATTTTGAAATTTTAATGCCTTCATATTTAGTATTTAATGAAATAAAAAGTCAGACACTTTAATAGGCCCCAAAAATGTGTTAGACACGTGTCAAGTGGTATTTTATGACTACCAAATAAAGGTATTTGAGGCACGCTGAGATTGAGACAGAATAATATTTATGCTTAGAAAAATATATTTTGAAAATGACAGACACTTTTGTTGGATCTTTCAAATTGCAAGACAACAGGGATTTGTTAAACGCGAGTGTCAGTAAAGCTGATCTTGCGGTGCCGCGCTGAAGATCCATTCACTGAGTTACGATACAAACAAAGCGTAAACCGCTTACAGTGCCTCTCGAAAGCTATCTTAAGAGGAATTTCAACTGGATGCGTGCGAAATCACAATAAATCTAACTGCGATAGGCTCTCGCACGACCATGTGACTCATAGCAAGCGTGCAGTTGTTCGGAAAATTTCGGAGTAATTAAAAAATTCTTATTCGTAGTGAAACATGTGCAGCTTTAAAAGTGCTATTTTGTTTGCATATTATTTTTCCCCTTTTTATCTAATACGCGTAACTTATATACATTAATCATGGAAAGTAAAAAAAAAAAATTCCATGGCAACAATACTTTTCTCATGTAGTCTCCGACACTAACACTCATCGAAGTCAAACTGATAGTGCTCAGAATTGGACCTTAATTTTGAGTTTGAGGCAATTTTAATCAGTTTAAAATTTGTACTAACCGTCATTAAACGATCGTTAAATTTCATTATATGTACATATAAATGTATATGACAAAATCCTTGTTATAAAAGTGTATTTATTTAAGCTAAACTTTCTTGAATTAGTTCCGTATAAAGAGTAGACAAAGTTTTTTTTATTGAAAAGGTATTTTTCATAAAAGTTTCCAAAGTTTTATGAGTATGCGCTTATGCAAACAATCCTAGTTAATAGTTTCTAAAATTATATGATGTTAAAAAAATATTTGGTGCAAAATGTTTCTTTACATTCACTGAGGCAACTATTGAAATTCATGCAGGTAATAAATTCATAGATGAGCTGATCCCTCTTCTACTGTATTGCGATATACAAGTAAAAGATAATATAGTATAAATAGAGGGTAATTATTAATATAGGATAAATATAGTATACATATATTCTATGGTTGGTATAATGAGTGTTTTCCTTCATCTGATAGACAAAATTTATTTTAGTCAAGGATTGTGAATGTCTTATTTGCTATTTGTGAATATATTTTTATAAGAAATAAAAATAAAATTATACTATACCTAATGAAGAAGAAGATGCATGGGATTTTCTTGAAGCGTTGTCGTCACAGCATTTCTTCATTAACGCGATGAAACTTTCATAAAAATGTCTATGATAACAATCTTTCAGATTAGCATTGGATGGTAAAATAATGTTGTTATATTTTAACCTATGTTTAACCGAATTTGCAACACTTCACGACATTTTTGTAGAGTTTTTTCATTAAAAACAGTGATTTTTCCATCGCTTTCTCTGAAAATAACACTTTTTTTTTCTTTTCCTGATTAATAAATATAAGTAACGCGTATAATATAAAAAAGGGGAAAATAATATGCAAACAAAATAGCTCTTTTAAAGCTGCACATGTTTCACTACGAATAAGAACTTTTTAACTACTCCAAAATTTTCCGAACTGCACGCTTGCTATGAGTCACGCGGTCTTGCGAGAGCCTATCGCAGTTAGATTTGTTGTGATTGCGCACGCATCCAGTTGAAATTCATCTTAAGATAGCTTTCGGGAGGCACTTCAACGCGGTTTACGCTTTTTTTGTATCTTAAGTCATTAAATGATTCTTCAGCGCGACACCGCAAGCTCAGCCTTACTGGCGCTCGCGATTAACATTCCCACCAGGGTTCGTATGAGTACTGTTATTTTCAAGGCCAAATATCAGAATTGTTTTATAGAAAAATAAATCTTGTTTAAACGGACGAAATTTCTACTTATTTAAGGAGAAATTTTCCTTAAGAATATATTGGTACCGAAGAATTTCTTAATCTGGAAATTCAAGCACCCGTACGAACCCTGCCCTGTTGTCGGGCAAGTAGAAAGGGCCAACAAAAGTGTCTGTCATTTTCATAATATATTTTTCTAAGCATAAGTATTATTCTGTCTCAATCTCAGCGTGCCTCAAATACCACAAATACCACTTGACACGTGTCTGGCACAGTTTTTGAGCCGACTAACGTGTCTGGCTATCATACTTTTTATTTCATTAAATACTAAATATGAAAGTACGAATATTTCAAAACGCTTCAAGGATATTTTTTTTGCAACGAAAATTTTGGAAATTAAAAAAAATCACGCATCAGCTAAGTGCCACGATCCTGCAGCCAGACATTCGATTTTGTATTCAGACATTGCAACAGAAGTGTTACACAAATTTTCATGGTGCCTCAAATACCTAACCTAAAATGTTCAACAGATCTCCTACTACTAGTACATAATGAACTACAAGTAAATAGAATTTGAAGAAAATTTTTAAAAGCTTGAAACACCTTCCATGAAAGCATTCTTGCTAATACAGTTAAAAATAATAGAGACGCACACGTATACATACCGTGGTATTCAGCAGAGTTGCCAGTTTTATAAGGAAATTCCGACAGACGAAATTTTAATAAAAGTAATCATGAAATGTCTGCGAATAAATTGAACTGAAACATTGTTATTTGGAAACGATAAATTACTCTTTGGAATTCCTAGTATGAATTCGAATTTCTGAATTAAAAAGAAGCAAAGCTGTAAACTTTGATTTCTAGGTAAAAGCAGTTAAGATGGCAAGTATGGAAATTTATTTCTTATTTGTTTTTATCATTGTTGAGCCGCAGTATCCGGCGGCGAGACGCAAATAAATCAATTATCTACCAGAAATTTCATTTGATAAAATGTAACTTATTTTTACTTGTATTTATTTGATTTCATTCACTTTTATCTATACGGTAATGGATAAATACAACCGTTGCCATAGTACTGAAAATCTTTTCAATTCTAATCGCAGATATTTTAGCATTTGTATATTAAGAATTAAATATATACATATCATTTTAACGGGTATATAATACAAACAGATATATAATTATTTTTTAAGTTAAACAACACGAGTACGTTGCAAAAATGTGTGGAGAATTCAAACAAAGACATTCGGTTTACTCAAGAATTTAATAAAATGCAGAATCTCTTCCTTAAAAATATGTATAAACGAAACTTTTCTATTTTTAAAACTGAATTTGTTATTCCGAATAAATACAATTATTATTCCTCTACGACACGCACAAAACATATTTAAAAAGCACGTTTGGAAACTAATAATAATAATAATAACTCTGGGATGATCTAATAGTATACGCATACAGTATACATTTAACGAAGCATATATCCTGTTTTCCGTTAACAAAATTCATTATAAAATAAAAAGTTTTGATATCATCGTAAAATTTTGCTCGAAAAATTATTTTCGATATGTTATTATTAAAATGTTTTTAAACATGTTGTTATTATTTAAGCGTTTCTGTTTTATCTTTTTTTAAAGCGATTTTTGGTATAAGATAAAACAGCTTGCTACAACTTTAAATGTCGCAAGGAGAAAATTTTTAGAAGAGTTTTTAATTTATCAAAATTACAAAATAATTTTTTGTATTTTATAAAGTATATTTTATATTTTTTATGACATACAGTTTCCCCTCAATTGGAGCGGTTTATTAATCCCGTCTGATTACTGCACTAATCGAAACTGCATATAAAAACAGACAATCTAACACTGTGATGGCTTGTCTGGAATGTTTATACCGATTCCTGACCACTGGCAACAATTTTTATACCATATTCATACCACTATTTTGAAAAATACGTTTTAAAATACGTTTTTCTCTTTTAAATGTAATCAAAGTACTGTATCAAAAAGATTTCCAATTTCAAAAGTGGTGCGAGGTGAATATAAAAATATCCCGCGAGTTGAGAAACAAAATTTTGGGACAAACTTTTTAGTCCAGACAATAGGGAATTTTACCTAGCAAAATTAATGGTAGTTCTGGAAATCAGATTACTTTATGTTTTTTGGGTCGCTGAATCCGAATTTGTAACTTCCCACCAAAATTTCCTCCGGCAACCAACCACAAATTTTGGTAAAAAGCCACCCCCCCATCCCCCCCCAAAAAGGTTTTTATTAAAAAAAAATCTATTTTTTTATTGTTTTAGGGAAAAAGTATCTAGAAATTCAGAAAGTAGATCAAATTTGCAACTAATTAGCTATATGACATTATGACTTAGGATGAAGGGGAAGGGGGGATCTGCCTCGGAACATGCGCCGCGGTACTATGTGGACTAAGTTGCGCATTTACACATAACCACTCACACGTTTACATTCGCCCTCCTATCCCCCCTCCGAACTTTCTCTATAAGGTTTCCTTTAAGATTTTTGGGTCGTTGAATCCGAATTTTTAACTTACCCCCAAAATCCCCCCCCCGAAACCCCCTCAAAATAGTTGTTTTTAACTTACATTTCTTATTGTTTTAGGGGAAAAGCATTACAAAATTCAGAAACTAGACAACATTTGCAACAAATAGGATATATGACATTATGACGAAGGATAAACGGGGAGAGAGGGGGCTGCCTCGGAACATTCCCCGCGCGTTTTTCTCAAAAACCAAAATTTTTTCAAAAAATCAATTTTTTAGGGGGTTGCCGGGTGAAATTTTGGTGGGAAGTTACAAATTCGGATTCAGCGACCCCAAAAACATAAAGTGAGCCCAGAACTAGCATTATTTTTTCCAGGTAAAATCCCCTAATGCCTGGACTTCATAACTTAGTGCGCGTAGCGCTGCAGTGCATGCTCAGAGGCAGCCCTCCCCCTCCCCGTTCATCCTACGTCATAATTTCATATATCCTATTTGTTGCAAATTTTGTCTAGTTTCTGAATTTCGACTGCCTTTCTCCTAAAACAATAAGAAATTTAAGTTAAAAAGAACTTTTTTTTTTGGGGGGGGGGGGGGGGTTCGGGGGTAAAATTTTTGCGGGAAGTTAAAAATTCGGATTCAGCGACCCAAAAAAACTTAAATTAAACCTTATAGACAAAGTTCGGAGGGGAGATGGTAGGGCGAATGTAAACATGTGTGTGAGTAAGTGGAATTGCGCAACTTAGTTCACGCAGCACAGCGCATGTTCCGAGGCAGATTCCCCTTTCCCTTCATCCTAAGTCATAATGTCATATATCTAATTTGTTGCAAATTTTGTCTACTTTCTGAAATTCTAAATACCTTTTCCCTAAAACAATAAAAAAATTGATTTTTTAATAAAAACCTTTTTTGAGGGACATTTTACCAAAATTTGGGGGGGTGTTGCCGGGGGAAATTTTGGTGGGAAGTTAAAAATCAGATTCAGCGACCCAAAAACCATATAGTAAGCCTTTTTCCAGAACTACAATGAATTTTACTAGGTAGAGCCCCTATACGGTCTCTATTGCCTGGACTATTTACTCTCAGAAACAAACTCCTTGCATTCGTATGAGACATTCAGACTCTCCCTCCCTACTGTCCGTACATTGCGCTGCCCTACTACTCTTTGTTTCTTTTTCTCAAAAATTGTCTTCGCCAAAAAAGATTGACGCTTTGAATGACATAAAAAAGCATCTGGATAAGTATTTGCCATCAAATCACAAATGTTTCGGAAAAAAGGCATTTTGAAACTTCTGGACAGATGGAAGGATGTTGTAGAACAGTATATGTAGACCCTATATAACTTAATATATCTCCGTTTCAATTCTCCTTCAAAATCGGCACGAACTTTCTGGAACACCCAATACTATGGAGTTGTTTTTGCTGTATTATTGTTAGACAGAACATACAGGGTGGTTATAATTAAACTTCCCCAATAAATAGCATCCGACAGTGCAAACGGGTGAACGGAATGCATTGAAGTTTGGTTTATAGACTATAAGGTTAGTTGAGTAACTGGGCCATAGGCTATTTTATAAAAACCCGTTGATGTAAATTAAGTTTTAGTTTTTGTGAACAATGCTCCTTAACCTCTACTTCCTAAATTGACGTGTGTCAACTCAATCATAACTCTCTCTTAGCTGTGATAGGTTGCCGAAAATTTACGTTTCTTTTTTTAAAAACAACGTCAATCTGGTTGATCTCCCTCGGCTTTTTATTAAAATACTGTAGGTGCTTTTATTAAGCAACCTTTTTTTTTAAGATTAGGCATATAACTACGTTAATATTATTAGGTTTCTATACATATTTACTTCATGTTTCAAATGTAAGCCCGGTGTCCCAGTTATCCCATAAAAGTTTCAAGAATTGGGTAACTGGGGCATGTATCCGGGGTAAATGGACCATGCTGGATCCAGTTATCCCAATAGTTATAAATAATTTTTTTGAGTTTCTCTGACAACAAGAAGTAAATTTCTCCATTGTTTTTTTTTTTTTTTTGCTCACAATAAAGAAAATTATAGAATACCTTATTAAAATTATGTAATAAAATAAAAAAAAGCATATTGGGTGATATTAAACAAAATTTCTTGACCCCTTGAGAGTCGGTGATCCCGTTATGGCATCAAAAAATTTTAATACCTAATTGCCACATTGACACCGGAATTTTATAATGAAAGTTTAATAAAGATCGCATCTTTATTAAGTATGCGAAAATATACTTTTAGTTATTGTCAAATGGATTCTCTTGTAAATACTGGTGTCAATAAATTATTTCAACATTTTACGAATGCAAATACCTTGCCACTGAAAGCGAGATAACCAAACCTTGAAATTATACGATACAGGGGTTGCATTCTACAGGGAAACTTTTATTGTTCCTACCACTATTTAAAAAATAATATCTTTATCGCACCTTTCTCTAAAATATGTTAAATAAAATGATCATGAAGCTAACTCATTAAAGGCTCTGGTAGGAACAATAAAATTTTCCCTATATAATGAGACTCCTGGATACAGATAAAGTACTTAAGTACTTACGTAGCCGCTTGTTCATAGATATACCTTGCTATTTTTTTCCTTAAAATAGCCATGTGACTTTTATACTTATTACCTATACTAAAGTACATAAGTACTTACTTAATTTTTATGTTTTTGCTATAAATAAATCTAATATTTTCACTTTTATTGCTTTTTTTAGACACACTGATAGCAAAGTTTTCCCTTACAGCGCTCTTTATTGACATATAATTTACATGATCTGCCTGGCTTAAATTTTTTTAAGTTGTTTACACTTTTTCAAACAGAACCTGATATTCCACATGAAAAAAAATGAACGCGTGTGGAACATACACCCTCCTGGTCCCCTTACCCCATTTTATGGGGCACAGGACCCATGAGGAAAGAAAGAAGAAATATGCATATTTTTATATTTTTAAATATTAAAATGTAATTTTGAGCATTTCTGTCTCATAGAGGGAACCTAACTGAACACGTTTACAGAAGTTCAGAATTTAATTCAAATGAACATTAGCTTTTTGAAGCTGAACTGTCAGAAGCTCCAGAGTCACATTGTAAAATCATGTCCCAGTTGCCCCAACTAACCTTACACAATGTGCGCTCACAGAATTTCTAAAAAAGAAAATTTAGTTCCAAAACGTCCACCAGAAGGTGCTTATTCCGGGAAAACATTAAATTAACACAATAAAGGACCAAAACGGGATACAGAAACAATATTAACGATCCAGAACAAGAATTATGAGTAATAAAATTTAAAATCGGGAAAAGTTGTCAGTTCGAGGAAAAATTTTCGAGATTTGCATGCTTGTGAAGAAAATAAAGCTTTATGCAAAACAGGTTAGGGTATAAAACGTTTGCAGACGTTGTCATGTTTTATGTCAACGTTTCCGGCTGTAATGATGACGACATCTTTAGTTGAACGTGCGTTATTGGTGAAGCTGTTTTACGAAAATAAGGGGAATGCTTCTGTTGCAGTTCATGAATTTCCTCGCATAAAGAACCTACGGCCTGGACCAATGTCTACTTAAAGTATCCGGGCCATAATAAAGAGATTTGAAGAGACGGGGAAATTAGGAATTCAACCTGGTATCGTCCGTAAACTTGTCACACCAGTACTTGTTGATGCCTTCAAGACAGCTGTTGCGCACAGTCACAGATATTAGAGTTTGGTGGTTATAGCGCACGTGCAGTTTCTCGACACACAGGCTATTCTTACAGCAACGTCCTAAAAGTGCTCAGAAAGATAATGCTCTGATCCGCCATTTCCAAGAGCTGTTGGATAGGGACAAGCCACAACGTGTCTCATTCACAGTCAGTTTTCTCAACAGAATGGTTGTTGATCTATTATGACCTTTGAATATTCTGTGGAGCGACGAGGCTCATTTCTACCTCTCTGAGACAGTCAACACGCACAATTGCCGCATTTGGGCTAAAGAAAAGCCGCGGATGCACATTGAAATTCCCCTACATTCTCCAAATGTGATTGTTTGGTGTGGAGTCTCGGCGACATTCATCCTTGCGCCATTCTCCTTTGAAGAAATAACTGCACATAGTCCTGTCACATGCTCCGTTACATTCCGTCGTCTGTACCATGACATGCTGCAGACGTTTGTTGTGCCGAAACAACAGCAAAGGCGGGTCCTTACATCGACCATTTTCATGAAGGATGGTGCGCTTCCACATAACCATGAGTTCACGAAGGCTCTATTGCTCCAACTCTTCACTGATGAAAGTGTTATTAGCCGCTTCTTACGTAATCCGTGGCCACCACGTTTGCCGGATCTAAATCCGTTCTATTTCTGGTTATGTAGCCAACTTAAAGTCTGGTGTATCGTGGAAGTATTGCGACGTGACGTTGAATGACTTAATGAAATCCATAACACTTTATGTACGAAGCATCACAACTGATCAGTTACGATCTGCTGTTGAACACACTGCCCTTCGACTTGAAATTTTGTAGGTGAATGAAGGTGGTCACATGGAGCATCTTTCAGTACTTCGCCCTGGACATGATTAATAACTGCTCCTCTTGTGCAATTCCGTCCTAATCTGTTCTTGTTTCTGCAAAATGAACTCCCCCCCCCTCAAACAGCGTACTGTTATTTTTTCCTTACCTTTACGTAATGTGGTTCGATGACAAGGTGATAAGAAAACAGTCAATATATGTTAATATTGTTTCTGGATTCTTTTTTGGCCGTTTATTATGTTAAATTCAATGTTTTTCTAGAAAAGGTGCCCTCTGGTGGACATTTTGGAATTAATTTTTTTTTTTAGAAATTCCGTGAGCGCATCTTGTGTATAGTCTATATACCAAATTTCGTTGCAATCCGTTCACCAGTTTGAGCAGTAGGATGCTGTTTATAGGAGAAGTTTATTTATAACCACCCTGTATTACAGCTTGATTTGAAAATTTAAGAAATGTTTATCTGCTTTTCATGAATTTCCAATTGCACACACGTCAGAGTTAATGTAATAAGTAATAGTCTAGAAACATTCAAAAGTCAATTTTAATTTGAATTTTTCATTACTACAATCCTTCAGGTTATTTACGATATCCTTCTTACCATTAGGTTAATTTTTAGAAATTTATGTATATTGGTTCAAAACGTATTCTAATACAATTTAATTAATTTAAACTTACATACATTTTATTTTTTAAGGGAGAAGATTTCAACTGCCAAATGTGCAGTTTTATTTCTTTTTTTAATATATCTTGAAGTAACACAAAATTTTATTTTCTGATCCCCGGTGCACTTGTATAGTTCATCTGATGCCTCTATAGAAAATTGTAAAATTCTGTCAGAGGAATTCTAATTTTTAATAGCACCTTAGAATTCATTAATGTAATTTATCGACATTTTCTGCAATTTCATTTTCAAATATTAAATGATATGTTACTGCGAAGCAACATCAATCATTTCTTGTTTTATGCAAATATAAAAATTTTGAACCCACTAACTGAAAAAGTGCACTAATGTAATTCGCACTAAGCGAGGGATACCTGTACATCATAACTACTTATATAGAAATTGTTGCAAACGTTAGATAATAGACTGATAGAGCAAATAATTAACTCTTAACGGCCGAAGTGCCTTTCCTAGACACAGGTGTCCCTTACGCGAATTCATTTCATTAACATGACTTATTTTTAAGAAATATTTTACTCGAACTCTGGTAACATGTGCAAGAGAAATTCACTAGAAAGTATACTTTTAAAATACAGTGGGGCGAATAGAATATTAAAATAGAATCATGAATATAAAGCTTGGGCGGCTATTTGCCACACCCGACCGCTATTGTTTGCCAAAATGCAATTTGAACAAAAATTAAAAAAAATTTAGAAACTCCTCCATGAACCTTTTAAATTCGCTTAAATATACACACATATACAAACGAAAATTATCTGTACATTTTTATCTAAAAAATGAACGAAAACTATACATATTATACAAAAATTATTATTACAAAACATATTATTTATGTTTTAATTGATCTACCGCGAATATGCTTATATTTGGGCACAAAATTCAAAGAAATGCTTTCCGCTTTATTCACCAAATGAATTAAAATGAATAATCACCTCATTAAAAATATGCATTAACGAAAGCTTTTCCCTTTGTAATACCGAATTTGTTATTCCCAAGAAATATGAATATTATTACGTTGAGACACGCGTAAAGCATATTTAAATAAACATGTTTCCAAGCCGCTGAGTATAAACAATATATCTAGACATATATGCAACAAAGTAAATGTTTTCATAATGTAGTAAAACTTGTCAGATTATTTTTTTTGTACGTTATTATCTAAGAACCCCTCTTATTATCTCTAACCACTTGTTCTCTATTTTATTGTATTTAATTAAGGTGCCACAGAACCTTTGAGACTGTCAAAAATAATCAAAAACTCCACCATTTTCAAAGTACGAAAATTCAAATAATATGCAATTAAGATCTTTCTTTTACGTTTTTGTCTAAAGTATACATTCTTAAATATATTAGACAGGAAAATAAATGTTGTATATACATAACTTCCAACCTTTCAATAATCTTCCGGAATATCTAGATTAACTTAACCCAAGTTAACCACTTTCGAACCAGAAAATGTATTTCATGAGTCTTTATTTATTTAATTCAAGGTTTCTACGTGGGGCGTTTTTAATTTCATTTCTTAAAAAAATTTCTGGTTCGAAACGTATACAACCAGGGTTAAATTAACTCACGTATTACGGACGATTAGTTTGAGTTTGGCACCTATGTATATACAAAAGTAATCTTTAAATTTTAATTTTTAAATCCATATCACTATTACGTTAATAAAAATCACTGAAGTGCTGCGCGCATGATAAAACAAGATATTATCTATACTAGTTGCATAGCAACCCGTTGTGTTGCTTTTGAATTGCATGAGATCATTCGACTCTTTTGCGGAAAATGAAATCTAAATTTATAGTAAATTTAGAAAGCAATTATGGTATTAATTTTATTAAATACAATATTTCAAATAATAAATTATATTTACAATTTAAGTCAAAAGCTTTCCCAATAAAAGTGCGCATATTCTATAACTTTATTTTTCAAAAGCTTTATGCTCTTCCAAGATTTGGCTTCGAATCTCGGAGCTGGTAGAAGTGATGTCATTTGAGTCAACTTATACAAAAATGACTTTGTTTTGACGAATTTATTCAGAAGCATTTTGTATTTATGAATTAAAATAAATACTTAGAGAAATATATTTTTTCTTGTTGAAACATTTTGTTTTTAACAAAGTTCGCTTCTGAAAAGTTTTAATCGCCATCTTAAGGCAATAGTTGAAAATTTATATTTCTTACTTTAAATTAAATAAAAATAACTTACGATGGGTTTTATTTTTTTTTTCTTTTGGCGTCAACAGAAAATATCTCAATATTCCAGTCGACAGTCGGAATTTTTGTTTTTCAAAATGAACTGATTCCTGAAGCTTGAATATGTGAAAATAAGTTTGTATTTCTTGAAATTTTCTTTCAAAATACAATTCAATGACAATATTAATTTCGCTATTTATTCAACTAAAAGTTAATTTCAATTTAAAAATGATGTCAAACAATGATATATAATAATCCCTATCATTTTCCCTTTTTTCTCTTTTATCCACCAAAATGGAGCCAACATTAAATAATAATGTCATTAAAAATAACGAAAAAAATTATATCTAAAGAACTAATTCACATTTTAAAATTCTACGACCACTTTTGACATCCTCGAATCAATGCGGATAACTGGCGTTTATTTGATCGTACAACGTTCCATTTTGTAGGAGGAGGAGCTGTGAAATACAAACGGGCAGTCACTTTTTAATAAAATAAGACTGATGGAGTTTTGATTTCGGTATGAAAATTAGCCGGAGACAAATTCTCAACTATTTATATTGTTTTAAGTGCAAATGGGTTATTTCGTAATAGAGCCTGCACGCAATGGAGATAGATTTAAAAAAGTTATGCTTGAAAATTATTTAAAAACCATAATAAACAAATAAATGACGATAACGTTTTCAAGCAAATTGCATTTGAAAGTAGATTTTTTCCCTATATAACGGTGTAATATTGAAAATGGGTAATGTTTACAACTTAAAAAAAATACAGTAGCATAAATTGCAAAACTGAAATTTAATCTTCATGCATTGCCATTGTCGAATTGACGTCAGAGTAATGCACGGACACATTTTTCCTTTATAATGTAGATAGACTTTCAAATTTGAAGTCACGTTTGTCCGCTACATCTTTGCATGTGAAAATTCATGCTTTTTACTTGCGGTTCTAATCTGAGTACCGCCAAGTACAAATTCCGGAAATTGATGTCTTTTAGATGCATTCGTGGCAAAATATCTAGTTTTGTCTAAGAAAAGGATTATTTTCTTTTAAATACGGCACTTACTGAAGCTCTGCGCCAAGTGTCTCAAACTCGGTATCAGCTGAATGAAAATATACTGAATTGTAACATAGCTTTATGAGGGGGGGGGGGGGGGATGCGTGTTTTTTAAAGCGTGACGTCATTTTCTGTTCAGACTGAAAAAAATATTATTTCTAATTATAAAAGTGGCATCAGTAAGGATAAATAAACCCCATTATATTTTCCCTTTACTTTTAACAGAAATGGAGTACTTCTGTTGCCACAATTACAAAATTGGTACTAAAAACTATAAAAAAAATTAATATCTCAAAAATAAATTGAGATACAGCTTTCAAACAAATTACATTTAAAAGTACATTTTTTTTCCTTATATGACGGTATAAGGACTGAAAATGTGCGATGTGTAGAAGTTTATAAACTTTCAGTAGCGAAAATTGCAAAACGAAAATTCATTTCAAATTTGGAAGTGTTGCCATTCGCAGAATGACGTATGCGTTACGCACAGATATGTTTGTCCTTTATAATATAGATAGATAGAAAGCTATTTTGTCTAAAACAGAATCATAACACATTTATCTCTAATTTAAAAGCAAAATAATCGCAACAAGTATTGTTTAAAATTTATCTTTACACACAATTCAAAAACATTTCAATTTTTTAAAAAATAAATCGTATTTTTCAAGTGCAAAATAAATAAATAAATAAATAAATAAAGTAAAATAAAAGCATGGCATGTCTATTATTTTGGTTTTAGCATGTAAACTATCAACATTATAAAGGACAAATATATCTGTGCATAACGCATACGTCATTTTGCGAGTGGCAACACTTTGAAATTTGAAATGAAATTTCGGTTTTGCAATTTTCGCTACTGCAAATTTTTAAACTTCTAAACATCGCACATTTTCAATTTTTATACCGTCGTACAGGGAAAAAATTGCTTTGAAATGCAATTTATTTGAAAGCTGTATCTCAATTTATTTATGACATATTAATTTTTGTAGTTTTTAATACAAATTTTGTAATCGTGGCAAATGAAGTACTCCATTTATATTGAAAGTAAAGGGAAAATAGTAGATTACTGTATCTTTTCGTGCCATTTTCTCATAAAAGCTGAAAAAAATTAAATTAATATACGTGCTATGTCAAGAATATCGTCTGTTATTAATCAGGTGAATTTTTGTTTTATTTGGTTTTTAATTATCAATTTAATAAATTGTAGTTTATGGCAAACTTACTTTACAAACGATACAAAGCTGAATGAATGCAATGTTATTATTCCTTGTATAATAACAATTTCTAAATTTTGAAAAAATATACATGAATGATTTCTGATAAAACATGGAGCTATTATTGCTTTTTTCTGGGTTTGTATATTATTCCCCAATAATGACGTGATATGCATATTTTTCTACAGATGTTGTTTAAAACTGGATCGTAAAAGTGGAATACTTTAGCGGATGAAAATGACGTGATTTGATAAAAAGAGCGAGTATTTAATTTTTTAAACAGAAATATGTTTTATAGGAGAATGTCATTTTCACTTGCTGCTTTGAAATTCTTCACTGGTGAAAAGGCTTCACTTTTGAAAATGATGTAATCGAAATCACACACTGATAAAATGCAATGTTTTACAAAAATTTAGAGTGTCTTTATAGAAGAGCTCTGACATACCGTGTGCACACTCATATCGTAAATCTTTATCCAAAAAATAGCAATTTATATTACAAAACTTGATGATTCTCGCCTGGATGAATTCGCTTCGCCGAGTTAGACAAGCAAATAAAGTAGATCTTGGGAATAATCCGAGGTTTAAAATAATATCAGGTTCCCAAAGTTTTTATTTAAAATTCTTTTCACAAATAAAGTGTTATTGCTATTATTTAAGACATTCTACTATAATTTTATCAAAATAACATAATTTGCTTAATTTCATTTTTCATAATTTTATATAATCTCATGTATATTTAAAACACAAGGCTGTTTTTTAGTCATCTGTCCTCAGCATTTTGCTGAACCAATTTTATTAATATATATATGTGGGAAAGCTTTGCCTTTAATAGCTTTCCCTGCGTGCCTGTATATATAATATATATATATAATGTATATAATATTTTATTAATATATATATATATGTGGGAAAGCTTTTCCTTTAATAGCTTTCCCTGCGTGCCTGTATATATTATATATATATATATATATATATATATATATATATGTACTATACAGGGTGTCCGGTCTCAACGGTGTCCAATGGCTAATTTCTAAACCGTTAGTCATAGACATATAGTTCCAATTACAAAAATGTTTTAATTCAGTTAAAGAAATATTTTAAAAGCGATTTGGGTCATTAAAAACATTTATTAAAAAATTACGAAATTTAAATTTTTATACGGTCCCCCGGTCCTATAAGTTATATTTAATAATTTTTTCCTATTACTCTGACAAGTAAGACAAAAAAAGTTCCATTCATATAACACTAAAATTGGGCGAGTTATAAAACTTTAAAAATGCATGACTTATGCCACTTTTCTGCTCTGAAAACAAATGAGTTCGGCTTGGCTTTGATGGAACACATACCAAGTGCTTAAAGTATTCGAAGATCTTATTTCATGTGTATCTGCGCTTTGAAAAAAATCATACAAGTATTACGATTAAGTTAACATTTATTAAGTTTCAGATTATATAAAATAACATATGTTTTATTTTGTCAGGATTTGAGACTGTTTCTTTTATGATTTCTTTTTAGCAAAAATTATGTTATTTTTATAAGTTTTTATGTTACATAAACGATCGTTTTTCCAGTTCAATATTTGCACACGAACTTTAACTCACTTTTAAATATCCGATCGAGATTACATTTTACATACTGGCGCAAATCCAATAATAAGCTAATATTATTATGATTTTCGGTAGTTACCATTTATACTTATTTTACAGGATAACACAAAACAATCGGATATATTACTGACAAGAAGCTTAAGAAAAAGTTTTAGATTAGATAATACAAGAGTGCGATTGCTGGTTTTTTTAACTTCTAAGTGTTTTTTAGCACTGAATCCGAAAATTACATTAATTTTTAAGCATCATGTCAGGATATTTCGCAAATCATAAATTGCCAAATTTAAAGAATAACAAAAACCGGATACTATAAAGTAGAGGTTGTGTTTTTTAAGTTTTGATAATTGATTTTTACGTAATTTTTAGCACTGAATCTGAAAATGACCCTCATTTTTAACCATCACGTTAGAGTTTTTTTGCAAATCGTAAATGTGTAAGTTAAAATATAGCGAAATGAACATATGTAAAACTTTTTTTGTTTTATTTTATTTTATTTTATTTTATTTTATTCAATAATTTATTCGATATTTTTGCTTGATTCTAACAGCTAAATAGCTAAGTGGTCCGATGAGATGAGGGAGGAGATTCAATTTTAACTTTGAAATTTGCGAAAAATCCTGATATGATGGTAAAAATGAATGTCAATTTTAGATTCAGCGGTACAGAATACATAAGAACCAATTATCAAAAGGTAAAAAACATGACATAACCCAACTTTTGCAGGCTAATGTAATCTAATAATATTTTAAAATACGTATCATTTTGTAAAGAATTCAGGCTGTTGATTTAGCATTTTTATTTAACAAAAAGTCTGTGTTTCTTTCTTCTTAAATGTTTACTACAAATTGCATATTTTGCATGAATATGTCAAAATGATTAAAGATTTCAAATTTATATTGCAATGTTCCTTTTACTCTTAACCATTTTTTAATGTATTTGACGAAATTATATTTCGACTAAATTTGTGAAAGACCCCCAATTTGCAGCAAAAAATATGCTCCAACTTTAAACAGCTATTACTCGGTCAATTTTAATCGTAGAATAACAGGACTTTTTGTGTAGTACTTTTCAGTTTAAAAGGCAAATTTTACTAAATATAACTTATAGGACCGGGGGACCGTGTAAAAATTTAAATTTCGTAATTTTTTCAGAAATGTTTTTATTGACCCAAATTGCTTTTAAAATATTTCTTTACCTTATTTTAAACATTTTTATAATTGGAACTATATGTCTATGACATACGGTTTAGGAATTAGCCATTCGACACCTTTGAGACCGGACACCCTGTATATATATATATATACATATATATATATATATGGGAACGTCCACGGCAGAAAAAAATAATTGCTGAAAATTTTTTTAAACGGAAATATAAGTGTGATACATCAATTTAAAGCTACAGAGTCGAAGTATATGAATTTATAAGTTTTTATTTCATAAGAGCAAGTGTTTACTGAAAATGAGCTGGATACTAACAGTATAAAACTACATTTACATTTGAGCTTAAAATACAACTTATTGAAATGTATGATTTTTTTACTTTTTAGAATTCTACAAAATTACTATGCGTTCAAATCAACAAACTATTATCATATCTTTAAGATATACGTAGATAAAATGTTTTAGATAATGTCTTTAATATATTTTTGGCTGTATTTAAACGTTAATACTTAAATGTCACAAGAGTAACGGAAAACACACAAAAGTTTTAATAAAAAAAAAGACTACTTAAAATTTTTACCCAAAACTTCTAATTCTCTGATTTTGAGGCATAAAACATATTTTACATTAAATATTTTGTTTATGCTATGCATAAAATAGGCTATGGGGAGTTGTCACACGAGTAACAAACGTCTAAGTCACAGGAGTAGCATATAATACTTTTGTCGATAGTTTGATATAACACTGCGTTACAAACAAAATAAACAGAATGCTTAAAGTTTTGCTGTTTTTTCTCTGTTATGAGAGCAGTTCTTGAAATAGTTTTAGCTGTAACTAAAGTTATTTTGTAAATTTTAAGTAAGATAAATTATCTTTATTAGTGTTTTTTTAATGGGTGGATTTATTTTTATTCATTTTTGGTATTACTTAAGATTATAAAATAATCGTGACAAGTAATTAAAGATATAATAAAACAACTCATTCATTTCATTTTTGTGTGCTTTCTTTTGGTTTGAAGCACATGGTCTTTGATTAGATATTTTATTGGCTTTGTAAAACTTCGTTTTCTAAATTCCGCTGTATAACCTACAGAGGTTCTTATAGTAACTCTTATGGAAAGGATTATGATAGTATATTTTAAAGGAAAGATTTTAATATAGCTTCTTGTACGCGACATTGTTTTAAAGAGCAGGAAAATTTCTGCTAAGGGGCCAAAAATTGTAGAGATAAAATAAGAATGAAATTGAATATGTTGTTGTGAGAAAGAAACAAAACAAAATATTAATACGATAAGGTGAAGAAAAGTCTTAGAACCAGCAAAAGCTTCAGCAAGAAAATGAAAATATTAAGAAAAGGAGAAAGTAGAGAAGCAGCTAACCTCAGATACTATAAAGGAAAAAAATCTAACTCCACAGCTTTGAAGAATTTTATGTCGATGAAGATTTAAGAAGAGGTCATTCTTCAGCTAAATCTATGTTAGTTAAGCGTGAAAAAGGTCACATAATTTCATCAATTCTAGGGGACATCAGGGCTCGAATCGCTCCTAAAATTTTCGTACTTTCTACCACTAAATTAAAACGATAATCTTAGTTGTATAATTCTATTATAGATGTCAAAAGGATATACCACGAAGAATGCTTAATTAAAATACTGGTAGCAAAGTGTGAAAATTTTAGGAACGGTGCGAGGCCTGGGACATTTAATAAGAGAATACGTTTTTTGTTTAAAGAAGCCTTCCTAAATTGAAAAATTGCAGATTCCTCTGCAGATTTAAAGCCTAGTTTCATAAAACAATATAAAATAACTCATCAGAATATCTCCATTTGTTGCTGTCACGAAAACATTCAAGCAATTCATAATGTAGTAACTGGTATATATCCTGCATTAAACCTTCCTGTGATGGATTTAATGACCTTGTCTGCCGATTTAGATGATAATTAGAATTTAGGAATTCAGAATGTCTAATTTGCGGAGATAACATCGAAGAATTATTTGAAACGGAAATCCATAATACAAAGCTTCTTATAAGTTATTGTGAATAGTAAAACGTTGATAGTCGTTTTACTATTGACAAAACTTTTATCAACCTCTTCATCAATACTATTATTTTTCAAAACGTTGATAAAAGTTTTGAAAAAATAACAGTTAAAGAAACCATTTCTGATTGTTTAAAATTTTTCGAAAGCAACTAAATCCATTTCTGTGGCACACATTCATTGAAAGTTGTACAAGGGATTATTTTCGTAATGCCAAAAAATAACCATTTCTCAAAGAATAGTTATGCCAGTGGATTTTCTGGAAACTGTTTTATTTTCATGCCAAGACGAAATTTTGGTATGAAATACTACATTACTGGTCAAATCCACAAGCGACTGTATTTTCAGATTTTATTTAGTATGATCCAAATAAAGTAAAATCTTATGCTATTATTTTAGACAATGTAACTCATAACCAATTTTTTGTAAATGCTTTCGTATGTAAAATTTTAACACTGCATCTTTAAGGGAATTTGTATTTTCCTAAAATGTACCTGTTTTACTTTTTTTATATGAAGGTTGTGCTTTCCAATTTAAACAAAAATACAACTATGCAAATATGCCTGCAATGAATCAGACTCCTTTCTCAATTAACTTAATTGGCCATTTTTTTCAAATACTCCTGGTATAGAGGCTGTAGATTTATTTTGTGTTGCTGTATAATGATAGATGTGGAATGAAGTGCGTGCTAAAAAAGCAATTCTAAGATATGCTGCTTATTTTGTCAAAGGAAATAAAACAATAAAGTTTCATTACTTTGCGGGAAAATACCAACAGCGAAGGGCATTCAACAAATACAATTTGTTAAAACCATGAAAAATGACACTATTTACTATAAACCTTACAGTTACATGATTCGTACAAAGAATTTGTGTTTCATTAAATAAATCATGATACAGGAGAAGTTGCAAATCATATTATTGATAATGAAGACAATGACTTATTCTGTTAATTAGCAGAAACTGAGAGGTTGCTATGTGGTTATCGTGTTTGTTAATTTTTGAATGTTTTACATTATTTTATATTATTTTAAAATTAAACCATCCTTAAGAGCTGTTCTCTAGAAAAAATAATTTGTTTAAACTTATTTTAATTATTTTATTTAGTATTTAAACTGAATTTTTGCTAAAATTACATTATGGACAAAATGTCACAAGAGCAACACTTAGCATTTTGCAAAATCAAATATAGCTAGTTCATGCATTATCAGATGAGTTCAATGATTAATGCTTCTTAAAAAGATATAATTACTCTGCTATATTCTGTAAATTTTATTTCTATAGTCTCATATAATTCACAGAATTTCTGCGTCAAACACAATTTATAAAAATTGCATTTTTTTGTGGTCACAAGAGTAACAAAATTTTCATTTATTATCAAGGCAAGTAAAATGCATTTTGTTACAAACTGTATATGGTTTATGAAATATGAGTACATGTATTTTTAAGTAGTTGCATCAAATTTATCCTAAATATATTTTGTAATAAAAGAATTGGAAATATATATGGAAATTTGTTCTGATGGTCACAAGAGTAACAGTGGACGTTATATATATATATATATATATATATATATATACAGGGTGTTCCGTTAAAGGGGTCCAATATTAATAGGCGTAATAGAGGAGATCACATGGAGCATAAATCAGTATATAAAGCCTGGTCGGATCTCAATAGTTTTCAAGTTACAGCAAATAGAATGAAAATTCGGAAAATTGTAAAAGAACCCTCATTGCTAAACTATCGATAATGCTACATAAAAACGAAGCACATATTTAGAAAGAGCAGAACAAAACCTACAAAATGACATCAATTGTATTAAAATAGCAATATGGCGAGTTACAAGCCCTGAAACAGTGAAAAAAGTATGAAATCCAATATACATCAAAATAGTTAATCGTTAATTCGAAAAAGACAACTCTAGCTACAACAAGGAAAATGTAATAAAATTTGGTCCATTCCGAAAACTTTCGAAAAAGCTTACAATGAACCATATCGGTTTAATTGTGTGAGAGAAATTAATCAGTTTCTTAGTTACAACTCCGCTTTCTTTGACACTAGCAAAGGTTAAACTCCGCCCAACATTTTCGATCATGCTTCTTCTGAGATGCAACATTTTTAATTACTCAAGAGTTGAATGAACCAAAATAACTTTACAATAATAGTCTACATTTTAAAGTGGTCTTTTATTGATATAAAGCTTAAGTTAAATTCTTTAAAATTAAACTGGTGGTGAAAATTCGGAAATAATTAAAAATATTGCGATTTGTAACTATGCAAGAAGTTTCAGTACATGTTTTACATGGACAATTATTGTATGTATATGTGCATCATAATTTATGATAGGAAATAATAATAACAAATAGCATAATAATTTTATTAATTATAAATTTAAAAAAGACACTAAATTTTAAATTGATTCATACAAACTTTGTAATTTACAATTTGAGTACACCACAGTCTGTGACTTACAAAATACTGTGCCAAAAAGTGTTGAAAATAAAAGAAAAATGACAAATAAAGAATTACATTCCACGTACTTTATGACATATGTGAAGCATAGTCTTCTGGCCTGCGCTGCACAGTTCAATGTCGGAAGGCAGACGAACGGACATTATTATAATAGGTGTTCGAAGTTGCGCCCATTAACAGAATCGCACAGCCGACAGCGACGTCGTAAAGATTGGCGAACACGCCGAAAAACTCCCACGGAGTTGGGAATGTCTCCTGCAGCGACAACGATTCGCGCTAGTAAATCCTCCGGTGTATCCACAGGCGTTTCATACACCAGCGATTTAAGGTGTCCCCAAACAAAAAAGTCTAACGGATTGAGGTCTGGAGAGCGTGCAGGCTAAGCAACAGGTCCAATGCGTCCAATCCATTTCCCAGGATATGTTGAATTGAGGTGATTGCGAACACCTATGAAAAAATGTGCCGGTGCGCCATCGTGCATAAACCACATATTGTGGCGCAATGTTGCTGGCACATTTTGCAGTAACTGCGGTAAGATATCCCGTAGGAAAACCAAGTACGTACTGCCATTGAGTACATCTGGGAGTAAATATGGTCCTATGAGATAATCGCCGAGGACACCTGCCCATATGTTCACACTGAACTTTTGTTGTGCGTTCGACGGGAAAACAGTGTGCGGATTTGTATATGACCATGTGTGCATATTGTGCGTGTTTACCACGCCCTCTCTCGTAAATGTTGCTTCATCAGTAAATAAAATATTTTCTAGAAATTGTGGATTATTTTCTGTTACATTAAGCAACCAGCGTACGAATTCTGTCCGCTGAGCACAATCTGTTACTGATAACAGTTGTACCCGCTGCACATGAAAGGGGTGCATGTTTTCTGCACGCAGAACACGCCACACACTTTGGTGAGAAACACCGACTTCAGACGCAGCAGCTCGTGTACTCGTGGAGGGGTTATCTTTAAAAATATTCAGTACATCTTCTTCCATTGCAGGTGTTCGTACATGTCGAGATTTCCCTGCATCAATGCTTGCTGTATTAAACGATCCAGTCTCCCGTAATCGTCTATCGATTTTTATGAACAGTTTCGAACTTGGGCAACGTCTCCTTGGAAATTGCTCACGGTACATGCGCTGTGCTAGACATGCATTTCCATGAGCTTGCCCGTACATCAGATGCATGTCCGCATATTCTTCGTTAGAGTATTCCGGCATAATTATTATACATCAACTTACTACAATCCCACTTACAACAGCCTCCCTTTAACATAACGCCCACTGATGACTGCTGTTTTATTACACTTTTCTTCCTATACACATAGAAAATTTGCATAAAAAGTACTTCTTCTTCATCATCCTGAAAGTTCATGGAGGAAACGCAGCAGTCACGGAGTTTCCTTTAACCCCTTCGCGACGGGAGCCTTTTACGAAATGTTTATTACTTTGCTACCGGTTTTAAAAAACAGAAGTTTGTTCCTATTCAAATCGGAAAATGCTCGGATTAAATAAGGCAAATTTTACAGTAAAATTTTACTGGTGAGGATAAACGATGATCCTTAGGCCTATTTCCGGCACGTATACGTGTCGCTCGTCCCCAAGGGGTTAAGACAAGGCGAGAGCTGCACAATATGTCATTCACTTGACCAGACTGAATAATGAAAGGGTATTGATAGAGGTTGATCAGAAATGTATAATTGAAAGATATTAAAACGGGGTGTTTACAATCGTCATGGGCGGAGTTTCGCCCTTTCCGAGCGTGCAACAGTACAGAGTTGTAACTAGGGAACTGCTTGATTTCTCCCATACAATTAAACTGATATGGTTTATTGTCAGCTTCTTCGAAAGCTTTCGGAATGGACCAAATTTTATAACATTTTCCTTGATGTAGGTAGAGTTGCATTTTTGGAATTAACGATTAACTATTTTGCTAAATATTTGATTTTGTATTTTTTCACTGTTTCAGAGCTTGTAACTCGCCATTAATTCTCAATATTCTAAAACAACTTATGTCATTTCGTAGGATTTTTTCTGCTCTTTCTAAATATGTGCTTCGTTTTTATGTAGCATTATCGATAGTTTAGCAATGAGGGTTTTTTTACAAATTTCCGATTTTTCATTCTATTTGCTGTAACTTGAAAATTATTGAGATCCGGCCAGGCGTTATATACTGATTTATGCTCCGTGTGATCTCCTCTATTACCCCTATTAATATTGGACCCCTTTAACGGAACACCCTGTATATATATATATATATATATATATATATATATTAACTGAAAGCTGATTATTTGTAGATGTTCCTGCACTAGCTGTTTTTTAACACGTTCAAGCCGGCGCGGCGGGTCACACTCGACAGTCTCAGAGCTGAAAAGTCTCCGGCTTTTTGGATACCAGTATTTTAATACAGAAAATGTTGTTTTATTTAATTAGAACAATTGGGCGATTTAAAGGAAAAACATTTTCTCTAAAATAATATTGGTGTGCAAAAAGCCGGAGACGCGACAACACTGAGACAGTCGAGTGTGACCCACCGCGCCGGCGTGAACGTGTTAAATAGCCCCCTTTTTATTCTTTATTTTAATAGTATTTTATTAAATTTCTTCAAAATGGTTGTAATTAGATAGCTTTCATTATCGCAGAGAAGAGAGAAATAATGAGGGCTATTCATATAGTCCAGGGGAAATGTACCAAAAAAATGGGGTTACCTTGCAAAAGGTCGGGTAAAAGACTTTTCTTCTGAATTGTTTATAATGATGCCAATATGGAAAACCAAGTTTTCTAACAAAATTTCTTAAGGCTAAATTTTCTGTGGCCAAAAAACAACAAAATTTTGAGACTTTTTTTTATTTTTTTTTAAATATCTCCAGACTTGTTGCCGTAGCATACTATTTGTCAGTTACAGTATTAAAGAGGATAAAATTCTCTACAACTTTCATACTTACAACTTTTTTATACACTAAATAGCAAGCGCAGTACGCCATTTCAAAAATAGGACAATTTTTTTCAATTTTCTTAAAAACCGTGAAAAACTTAGTTCTGCCCCGATTATTCAAATGTTTCCCCCAGGTTTAATCGTGTATGTCAACTTCTATATATTGGTATCAGTAAATTAAACATTTCAGGGCAAACTAGCCTTTTTTGCGCTCGTGGTAAACATGGATCCCCCCCCCCCCCCGAGCTTAAAAAGAAAATTTACCAGGAGAATTTTAATAAATCTCTAATTTTGAAAATTTTAGGCGTGTAATCATTAAATACGTAATGTGAACTACGTAATCAGCTTTGCCAAATATTGATTCATTAAAACCTTGAAAACCGAACCGAAATAATTCGGCTTTAAACAGGTTTCCATCTTAGCAGGTTTAATTGTTCATATTCTCTATCTTGAAAATACATAACTTTTTCTTTAAAGACCGGATTCCGTATGTACAGATTTCATTTTTAAATATTTTACGGTAGTTGTAGTATTGAAGGGATTAAAGTCACAGTTATATGAATTATGAGACTAAATTAGTCACACGAAAACATTCGCAAAGTAATATTAAACATATGGGAGCATTCTTGACAATATCTCGCTTGCATTTTATTAATTTTAAATTTTTTGGTTTTTTTTTTCTTTTTTTTTTATGGGGTACCTAAGATCAATTATCCAATGTTGTGCTTTTTCGGGTTTGGTTGTATTTTTTGTTTTTAATATTCGGACACTTTCATTTTTGAAAAACTGTTTGGAACCCGTTCTGAAATTTAAAGTATTCTCATTAAAAAAAATGCAACCAAATTCGAAAAAATAAAAACGCACAATGTTGGATATCGACCTCAGATATCATATGAAAAAAAAAATTAAATATTGAAATTCCAGCAAGAATTCTGAAAAGTATGCTCCCGTAGGTTTAACCCCGAACCTACGATTTAACCTACGGTTTGGCAAATCCATAGCTACCACTAAAATTTAATAGAGGTTTTTGCCTTGTTTAATCATGGAATTTCGAGGATTAAATTAAACTAAATTTACTGTGAAATTTTAGTGGTCAGAAGAATTTACATTTGGCTCGATCATCGTACGCGGGCTATGCCCGTCATTGTAGGTTAAGGGGTTAATATTAACGTGCAAATGTTTTCGCGGGAGACTACACTAGTCACGGGAAGACATTGGAACGCTAATGTTAAATGTATGGGAGCGTTCTTTTTACAGTTTCTCGCTTGCAATTTAATAGTTTTAAATGATTTTTTTCTGTCTTAGAATTGCTGACGTTGAATTGTAACCGGATTAGTGTTTACCTTTTCTATTTTCGTTATTCTGGTTTTCTATTTTCGTTACAGTTTTTTTTTTAGTTTTCTGGCAGCGAGACATTTTTAGTCATATTTCATATATATACATATAATTAATCGACAAATAAAAACTTCATTTGGCGCCCCCTTCGCCTTTTGTTTCTGGGGCCCGGGGCATATGCCCCCTCTGCACTGCTCTAGTTTCGGCCCTTTTTTTGTTATTTGAACACTCTCATCTTCAAATGTAATACGTCCTTGTGTGTAATGTAAATGATGATGAATGGGAAGTATCAGGCTTTATACCTCTAGATGATCCAGAATCTGCTTTATTCAGGATAAGCATATTCCGTCGAAACGGAATGCTAATAATCCTACAACAGTGCCATCAAAAAGAAAAAAAATATTCTTAAATAGCCTGTAGAAATTATTATTATTAAAATACATTTTTCCATTTAATTTATGCAGTGATATTGCGTATCTTACTTTGTATTGGGAAAGTGGAGTTGAATAAAACAGGTGATCGATGCGAAAACAAAAATGTTTATATGGTCTACAATCATAAATAAATTGGTATTTCATTTGATAAATTGTATCACTGAGATAATTAAACAGATATAGTTTCAAAACAGACCATGTTACAGAAGATTAGAATTTTCCACAAAGTATATTTTTCAACAACCATAGTTTTTCTGTTTGAGCTTTAAAGCAATTAATAGATAATCTTAAAAGTTTTATGTATTTTTGCATGCTAAAATGATATAATCTCTTGTTACATTTATTGATATAAGTGGAAAAAATATTGACAATATTTTTTTAAACTAACCTTTTAAATAGTTTTACGAAACCAGTGATCTCAAATATTTTATTGACAGAATTTCAATATTTTACAAGAGAAAAATGCATAACATTAGTTAGTTAAATAAACTGTTGTCGTTTTTATTGCAGCTATTTCATAAGGTAAAGGTATTTCTTACATAAAAGATATTTATTTTTTGAGCCACTCCTTTTATATGGAACGACAAACCAATGTTTTCTATCTTTAAAACATTAAAACATATGTTATCAATAATTAGTAAATAAAATATACCATTGTAGTGTGGAATAAAATATGTTTTTCGCAAGTTTTCATACCTATTCCATTGATACCTTGAAAAATATGTACGCATTATAAAAATTATAAAATTATTAAAATTAAACAAGAATTCTTTCTTAATTGAAACTATCGTGGCAATAAGTTACTAAATATTGAAGTATTCTTTTAAGCAATGCTTTGAAGTTCACATTGTATACACTTAAAGCTATTGTTTAAATATGAAAATTTACACTCTGTCCTACTTTTAAAAATGTATAAATTTATTTAATGTAAAATGTCTGTTGAGATGAAAATAATGACGTTAGTGTGCGAATAATAGATAACTTACTGTTATCAATTGTTAGAAGTCGACATACAAGATCAAATCTGCGAGGAACATTTGAATAATCGGGGCAAGACTACATTTTTCGCCGTTTTTAAGAAAATTGAAAAAATTGTTTTATTTTTGAAATGGCGTACTGCTCTTGCTATTGAGTGTATAAAAAAGTTGTAAATGTAAATGTTGTAGAGAATTTTGTACTCTTTAATATTGCAATTGGCAAATAATATACTACGGCAACGAATCTAGAGATATTTAAAAAATATAAAAAAAAGTCCCAAAATTTTGTTGTTTTTTGGTCACAGAAAATTTAGCCTTAAGAAATTTTTGTTAGAAAACTTGGTTTTTCCATGTTGGCATCATTATAAACAATTCCAAAAAAAAATCTTTTACCAGACCTTTTGCAAGGTAAAGTATACATTTCCCCTGAACTATTACGTAACTTAGTTATTTAAAGTCATCATTTTACGTCATTGTTAAAGCAAAAAAAATATATATATATAAATTATTCATTCTTAGGAAAATCCTTTTAGAATATGCAAGTTAAAATGTAAAATTCCAATAAAAATATTTTATCTATATTTTTTAATTTAAAGCGAGTATAGTTACTGAATTCTGAAATGTCTATATTTGTCTAATTTTTATGTTATCAATTAAAATATCATTTCTTCGTTTCTTTTCAAACATCAAATTAAGTGTAATTCTAATTACAGACACATAATATTATAAAATTATCTCATATTTAAAATTATCTCATAATCATGAAATTAAGAAAAAACGACAAATATAAAAGATGCGCTCGATCAATTTGCAATTATTTTGCATCTCCTTATGTCATCTGTATTTCATTAATTTTGAAAACTATGTTTATATTTTTATATATTTTTTTTACTGAGGTGATAGTGTTGAATGCAGATGGAAGTCGTCATGTCGAAGAAATACGAAGTTACAACAATCATAATTTCAGAACTCAGTGGAAGTCGAACTGCTAAGGAAAAGACCAATAACATTTTCTTGTGTACATTTTACGATGAGAATAATTTATAAGGCACTGATCGTAATCTTTCCTCATTTTCAAGGTAACTGTGTAATGTGACCAAGAATTTCACAAGTGAAGATATAGCAATTCTTTCTGTTACCATTGCTGACACTGTGTGTTTTATTTGCTGATATAGTGACATCAGAGCAACATCTTACACATTTTTCACGATATAAACTGCACAGATAACAATATAAATATATCTTAATCTAGGAAAAAATAATATAATCACAATCAAAAATGTATAGTAATATCTTCAAAGTTACCTGCAATTTTTATCTCTAGAAATCTCAAAAAAAAAATTATATGTTCAATATTTAAAGAAAGATTAATAAGAAGCCAGTTTCTTTTGCCGCAATGTACTTTCGGAAACGTTTCCAAGTAATTTTTACAGCCTAATAATCAGTTTTTCAAATCGATATATCAGTTACTCGAATGCTATAAAATATCATTTAAACATTTTCAGACGACTAATTGAATTTATAAACGCAAAAGCAAAAAATAATCTTAAATTTAATATTAGTGTTAGTGCTGTTAATTTATCATGTATATCTCTAAAAAACGTTTGTTGAACATGAATATATTTGCTTTAGATTTCATAGTATCCAAAAGGAAAATATTCCAGTTTGAGAAAATTCGTTAATATAATATAAAAGTTATTCGGTAACGTTTCTGAAAATCGGTGGCAACAAATGAAACTTGTTTTCATAACTGTATCTTTAGATATAGAAAATCTTTTGGTTTCTGATATTTCTGAAAATAAAGAACGCTATTCGGATTAATGTGTAACTCGGAATTGGTTGTTATGTATTTTCGTTCATGGTTATATCTTCCTGAAATAAGACAAAAATGCATTTTTTGCGGTGTACGGTTGTGTTATGGTTACGGTGTGTATTTTTTACGGTTTACGGTTACGGAATGTTTTTAATGTCTACGATTTGTTTAGTATTTCTCGCTGCACGATGTTATTACAATATATCTGGCCTAATATTTATTTAAATTTGATAATTTCTATCAGCACTTGACGCACATCTCTGAAAAAAAAAATGTTTAATCATAATCTTAACACTAGAATGACGGCGCGGAGCCATTTTGGCCCCAACCCCATGGCTGTATCTCGGTTCGAACCAGAAATTTCTTCATAAAATAAATTTAAAATGCACAAAGGGAAAAAGGGCTAATTAAATAAGTTAAACAGTTTTAAATAAAAATTCTGGTATTAAATACAGTAGAGCACCGATTATCCGAACTCCAATTAACCGAACTTCCAATTATCCAATTAGCCTATTTCTCTCTCTTTTTTTTATTTAATCTAACTTCCAGTTTTCCAAACAGCCTATTTCTCTCAAAATTTTTTAAACCGAACTCCCAATTATCCATTGGCTTGTAATAAAATTTTAAATAAAGAAAAAACTGATAGTGGATCAGAAAATAAGGAATGTAAATTCAATAAAGGAGATAAGAAGAATCCTAATCTATGAACAAAATTATATAAACGAGTGGTTAAATAGTGAAGTACATCACCATGTATATCAGATTTTAAATAATTGTGAGATTGTGGATGAGATTCATGATGAAAAAGAAATTAAAGAAAATGAAAACGAATGCTCGGAAAATAACCTAGGACCATCACAACGAAGCCTTTGAATGTTTGGAAACAATTATGAAATGACTCGAACGGCATAAGAACGCTGATCCTATTCAACTAACGTATTTAAGAAGAATTAAAGATACGGCAGTATTGAAAAGAATGTCTTTGTCGAACCAAGCAACAATCAAGAGCGCTCTTTCTTAAATTATAATCTCTATAATCCAGAAAATGATAAAAAGAGAAATAATCTAGTTGGATGTGCCAATCCCAAAACTTTCTTCTATCTTATACATCTTAATATTTCAAAACCTAGTTACACATGTTAATACTTCAATATTATTAGTTCAATACTATACCAACTTTGATTTTCATCTTAAATTTCTGCTCAAGTCAATTAAACGGACTAAAACCGAGTTAATTTATATCATGATATTTGTTAAAATTATTAATTTTTCCTTATTCTGTTGTTATCAGCTGTTTGCGAATAGCCGGCTTAGCAGGAAGCGAGTTCCCGCCGCTGCATGAGCCCCCGATGCACAATAGAACTACGAAAAATCATAAAAGTATACAAAAATCGCTAACACGGAGCCCCTTTACCGCGCAATATTTCCAAATTCAAGGAGGACCTGTTGGCCAAAGCCAAAAACAAGCACAAAGATTTTGGTTCAATTGTATGCATAATTTTATACGCTGTTCGATGGTACAATAATGAAAATGGCACAGAGATCGGAATTATAGCGCCCCCTTCTTTCGGAATTTTTTCAAGTTCAGGGAGGACTTGTTTGCCATAGCCAGAAACATGCACAAAAAATTTGGTTCAATTATATGGATAACTTCATACACTTTTCGATGGTACAATAATGAAATTGTACAGACATCGCAATTATAGTGCCCCCTACCGGCAGAATTTTTCCAAATTCAGGAAGAACCTTCGTGACATGACCAAAAATAAACACATAAAATTTGGTTCAATTCTATGCATAACTTCATACACTTTTGACGGTACAATATTCAAAATGGCACAAAAATTGTACAAAAATCGCTATTACAGCGCCCTCTACGAGCGATTTTTTTACAAATTAAGGGAGGACCACCTTGCCGTAGCCAAGAACTTAATTTTTTTTTTTTTTTTGGTTCAATTCTATGCATAACTTCATACACTTTTCGATGGTGCAATATTGAAAATCGCACAAAAATCGCTATTACAGTGCCCCCTAACGGCGAATTTTTTGCAAATTCAGGGAGGACCTGCTTGCCATATCCAAAAACTTAAAATAAAAATTTGGTTTAATTCTATGCATAACTTCATACACTTTTGGACGGTACAATATTCAAAATCGCGCAAAAATCGCTATTACAGCGCCTCCTACCAGCGAATTTTTTCCAAATTCAGGGAGGACCTGCTTGCCATAGCCAAAAACTTAAAATAAAAATTTCGTTCAATTCTATGCATAATTTCATACACTTTTCGATGGTACAATATTCAAAATCGCACAAAAATCGCATTTACATCGCCCCCTACCGGCGATTTTTTTCCAAATTCAGGGAGGACCTGCTTGTCATATCCAAAAACTTAAAATAAAAATTTGGTTCAATTCTATGCATAACTTCATACACTTTTGGATGGTACAATATTCAAAATCGCACAAAATTGTTATATCAGCGACCCCTACCGGCGATTTTTTTTCAAATTCCGGAAGGACCTGCTTGCCATAGCCAAAAACTTATAATAAAATTTTGGTTTAATTCTATACATAACTTCATACACTTTTTGATGGTACAATGGCAACAGACAGACGGACAGACGGACAGACGGACGGACAGACGGACAGACGGACACACAGACAGACAGACATTTTCTATAAACATGTTTTTTGGAATCTCTGACCCCTAAAACATGCAAATCCGTTGAAAACCGGAAGTCGAAAAAAATTTCGATTACAATACTTTCTTCTATTGAAGATAGAAGAAAGTAAAAATTAATGGTAAAAATGTAAACAACAACAATAAAAAAAAGAAAGAAAAACAATTTTTAAACATGCCAGCACTAATTGGTGCTTCCAGTCCTAATCTATCATAACGTGGGAAGGTTTTAGTATAGTCAGACACATCCCTTAAATTGTCTGTCCATTTATCCGAACTTTTGCTTATCCGAACTAGGGTCGGTCCTGACTTGTTCAGATAATCGGCGCTCTACTGTATTTTCATAAAACTTGAGTAAAGATTCCCGTCTTCCTAGTGTTAAGAACATAGATTTTTTAAATAAAATGTAATAAGATTTGGGTTAAGATGAGATGTAAAGTTATTGACAATTTACTACGCTTACGCTGTATATTTTCACAAAAATTTACTGAACATGTTTCCTATTCCTGCAGTTCAATTATCTCTCTAGTAACAGATTTACAATAAAGAAATTCAAATTTACCAAGCATGTTTGATATTTCTACAGTTCAATTACCTCTCTAGTAACAGTTCTGCAATAAAGAAATTAAAATATACTGAATATGTTTCATATTTCTACAATTCAATTATCTCTCTAGTAACAGTCATTAAACAATAAAGAAATTAATTTTTTCTAAAAACGATTATTATTTCTGCATTTCAATTATCTCTCTAGTAACAGATTTACAATAAAGGAATTAAAATTTATTGAACATTTTTGATATTTCTACAGTTCAATTATCTTTCTAGTAACAGTCCATTAAACAATAAAGAAATTAAAATTTTCTAAAAATGATTCCTATTTCTGCATTTCAATTATCTCTCTAGTAACACATTTACAATAAAGGAATTTAAATGTACTGAGCATGTTGGATATTTCCACAGTTCAATTATCTCTCTAGTAACAGTTCTACAATAAAGAAATTAAAATTTACTGAACGTGTTTGCTATTTCTACAGCTCAATTATCTCTCTCATAACAGTTCTACAATAAAGAAATTAAAATTTACTGAACATGTTTCATATTTCTATAGTTCAATTATCTCTCATGTAAGAGTCATTAAACAATAAAGAAATTAAAATTTTCTAAAAATGATTCCTATTTCTACAGTTCAATTATCTCTCTAGTAACAGATTTACAATAAAGAAATTAAAATTTACTGAATATGTTTGATATTTCTACAGTTCAATTATCTCTCTCATAACAGTTCTACAATAAAGAAATTAAAATTTACTGAGCATGTTTCATATTTCTATAGTACAATTATCTCTCACGTAACAGTCATTAAACAATAAAGAAATTAAAATTTTCTAAAAATGATTCCTATTTCTACAGTTCAATTATCTCTCTAGTAACAGATTTACAACAAAGAAATTAAAATTTACTGAATATATTTGATATTTCTACAGTTCAATTATCTCTCTAATAACAGTTCTATAATAAAGAAATTAAAATTTACTGAACATGATTCATATTTCTACAGTTCAATTATCTCTCTATTAACAGTTCTACAATAAAGAAATTAAAATTTACTAAACATGATTCATATTTCTACAGTTAAAATATCTCTCTAGTACCAGATCTACAACAAATAAATAAAAATTTTCTAAACATCTTTGACATTTTTTACTAAACATTTCTTTAAATGAATTATCTTTCTAGTAATAGATCTACAATAAAGAAATTTAAATTTACTAAACATGTTGCATATTTCTACAGTTCAATCATCTCCCTTGTAACTTATCTACAATAAAGAAATTAGTATTTACTGAGCATGTTTCATATTTCTACATTTCTATTATCTCTCTACTAACAGATCTACAATAAAAAAATTAAATTGTTTTCTTTCATAAGCATCATATTTTCATGACATTAGTGAGAAAATTACCTGTTTAAAACCACTAGTTGACACGTATTTTACATTTTGTGCGGTTGAACTAAAGATCATCCAGTCAATTTTTTGGGTTATATATTTAAATGATAAATTGCATTTTTTTTTTCTTGCAAGTTTACGATATTCAGAAATGAAGTTTTAGATCGCTAAGTCGTTTTTAAATTTTTAGCTAAATATCCATACACTGTTTTCTTTTCAAGGCAAAATTTTGCTTTTCTCCATTTACTTTAAAGTCTGCATGTAGTTGTTTCATATGTAACCACTTTTAGAATTTTTTATGTTGTCACCTATGTTCCAAAGAAGAAAAAAGTATTAACACTTATTTAAAAATTTTACACTGATAAAGCATAGGTTAATGGCCTAGCTAATATTCGGATAAATAAAAACTAGAATTTATAGATTTATAATATACTATTTAATATGAATATATATATATATTATATAAATATAATATATAAAAATATAATATATTAAAGTTTAGTTACTTTATTTAAATACGATTCTCGGATGATTCAATGTTCCGAAAATAACGACAAAGCTAGTATTGGCTGTACTTGAATTTATCTGCTCGTGTCAAGCGCACACATACTGTCAGGTATGTGATGTGATATGTCCTTCCGAGACCAGTCTCTACAAAATATAAACTGAATGCCCTATTATAGTAGCAAGATGATATTCGGTACAAGTGCATTTCATTTATAATAGATTAAAAGTATATTACTTTTTATGACGAACATAAATATTTGGAAACAACCGTTGATTGATACAATAACACAATCCTTGGTTATGTAATTTTAAATCTGTAAATATTAATATCATAATAATGTCTCATGAAAAATGTATAAACGCTGACATTGCAGATATAAAAAGTATCATCATCTTTTCAAAAAAAAAAACGTTTCTAGTTTAAAGAAATATGTATGAACTATGGATTTAATCTGTGTATATATAAAAACGGAAAGTATTCACATAATTTACTGATTACAAAAGTTAGGAGAAGTACACGAATAAATACCACATCTGGGCGAGAGAAAAAACTACAATTGTACTCGAACAAAGAATAAATTATACAATAAAATATAATGGGAACGATGTTTATATTATGTAAGCTTCAAAATGTTTCTATGTAAATGAAATGCATACAAAAATAAGAAATAAATATTTGAACATCAAATGTGATTTTATTTTCCTGCTACATGGATATTTAGTGATAAATAATTAAAGAGAAAATATTAAGTTCACTTTCAATGTATCCTATAATTTCCTTTGTATTCAACAAAATGCTTAAAATGAGAAAAGGGAAACATACTACAAAACAACATTACTTTTTGACATCTGGATCCGTTACAGCAACGTGCAGTCACACAAACAAGTATAAATGATTTACATGCAAATATGTGTATTATTTTTGTCAAAATTTTATTATTAAAACCTATGTATTTGCATAAGAAATTAATTTCTTTTATAGTAACATGCTTTTTAAATGGGATATGTTCCATTTTTCAGTGCTTATTAATATCTTTTACGTTAATTCTACAAATATTACTACATAGATAAGTAGACTATATATTTTTGCTATAAAAATGGATTTGATATCCGAATAAATCTGTAAATCTGTAAATGTTAAAAATGGTTAAAATATATAAAGCTATTATCTGAGATTTCCATTAATGCGTAGTCAGTTCCTTTTTCTGACACACGCATTGGAATAATGATAATTATGTATATTTCTGTATGAATGAAAAAGAAACATAATGTTTGGGAAAGCTTCGCATCGAATTTTGAATGTTAATACTTTAATTTTGATTTTATATTTAATATAAACGTAGCATCTATTTTTTGTTTGATTGCAAATCATTGTTACCAAAAACTTGAAAACTCGTCAATTTAATTTGTATTTCTTAATCTTCAGTTTATTTAGGATAATGACTTTTAATAATTTTTAATTTCAATATTTACAATGTTATTATTACTTGTATGTTAATATATCTAAAATAATAAGGAAAGAAGTTTGTGTGTATGAGTGTGTTTGTCGACTGTGTTCTGAAGAGACTGCTGCAAGTAGAGCTACAAATCTATAATAATAAGGAAAGAAGTTTGTGTGTGTGTGTGTATTTGTGTCGTGTTGGGTATAATTGGAAAAGATCTCGTAACACTGGAATACATAATTCTGAAATACATTTGTTTTCATTTTAAATACCGCAGAGAATGTAATGTACAAATTCCCCCTCCCCCAGCCTATTTCTGAATCTACTGAAACTAAAATTATGAAAAAATTAGGGGCAGTAGTAGTTATTCAAACTTGGCAGAAAAATCATAGCGATTATCCTGGGTCATAAAGTTTGGAGACAATCGCGTTTTTCCGTTACACGCAAAATTTACTTTGCGAGGCTCAGCAACAGCATTTTTAACTATAAATGTATGTAATCGACAGACCTGACTACTGATGCGATTTGGAATCAAACAGCGTTTTCCGTTTCTTAATAAATAATTTCTGTTTGTTTAAATAAATAAATAATCTCGCACCGACAGGTTTTTCTCCTTTTCCGTGCTATCGTATACCGAAATTAGATTCAAAACTCCAAGTTTTGACAGTATTTTTTGAAAGATATTTTGGCAAAAAAAGGGAAAACGCCATTCAATTACACAGTTCCTGATAAACAACACCTGTCAATTTTACGTGTTTCTGAACAAAAATGAATTCAATAATGTGTCAGAAGTTTGCTTCCTCTTATTTTAGCCTAAATAAATTAGAGAGAAATATCTTCAAAAGTTTATTTTTTATTATATAGCTTCAAAAGTTATGATGTTTTTAACACTCTTTTAACACTTTACAACAAAGAGGAAACTGTTTATGACTTCAGTTTGTCTGTCCGACTGTCCGATTTACTTTCTAGCCGTCTGTCCGCGCTTTAACTCTCGTAAATATACTTGGATTGCCCTGAATTTTTTGGATGTTATTGACGTCTACCATAGCACGTTATCTATTTCAAATGAATTTAGTAGCATGTTTAGTTCATTTACTGGGCAGTCAAATGTATTCCGTGACATTACGGCCAATGGGATAAAATCGTTTCTAAATGCTTTCAAATATGATAAAATTGATATGCATTTATGAAGTGCACTAAAATATGCATTCTGAACAATATGCGGTGCAAAGAATTGTTAATATTCGATAACAGGTCCACACAAAAGAATTCCGTTACACAATGATATAGGAGTGGAGGGAATTGCTTGCGGCGTATATTAATTATGTTAAACTATTTCATGTATAATGAAATTGATATACGTCGCTGAGGTTTACTATAACTTATTTCATGTACAATATGAAGTGCATTTCATTTACAGGGACACAAAAAAGATTTCAGATACTATATTGTATCCGAAGTACTGTACATTAGCGATGATTGCTGGATATGCATTTTTAATTATGATATGAGGTTTTATGTTGCACTATATTTATGCATACTATATGGTGTGTATAAATGCTATAATTCATATACCGGGTTACACAAAATAATTCGTAAAGTTTACTGGGTATGAGCACTCTTCCGCTCTCGACTCTTCTAAATATTTGAGAAATCCTTGACACGCGTTACGAAAACGTCACACAAAGCAGGCAAAACGAAGAACAAAGATCATTGCTTGTCTCGTAGATATCCACGAGCCAATGAATGATTTCTTTTCTTTGTTTTGCCTGCTTCGTGTGACTTTTTCATGACGTTTTATTTTGTTTGTACACCAATATTTTTTAACGGAAACGTTATTTTTACTTGATGACTTAAACTTCGTGGTAAATTCAAACAAGAATTGCTATTAAAAAAATGGTGTGAAATGCAAGTTTTGCATTTTAAAGAGGGAAATAATTCCAGCTTTAACGGGTTAAAGTTCGACTCTTTTGATTCGAGGCAATTCACTAGAGGGAAGTCGACAGTTCGAGTCACTTGGAAGGAGCCGAGATTTAGAGTCGACTCTTCCACTCAACACAAAGTGTACAGATATAAGTATTTTTAAAAGACATCGAGATTTTTAGAAATATCATACAAAAAAAATTCACTTTGGGTTTCTACAAAACTTTTCCCAGATAAAAACACCAATGATGAAGTCGTATGTTATAAGTCTAATCGTTGGCGTTTCATTTCAACTTCAGGAACATCCCCTATTAGCTAAGAGCTATGCCTCACCATATCTATACTCATATTATAAAGGGGACGAGGGACCTTAAAAAACCTTAAAAATCAATTCTTTATATTTTGAAATTTTGACTTTAAATATTATTCAGGGGTACATTATATGCATTATGACAAGCATTTATCAAAAAAAAAATTTTTTTTTAATTATTTTTGAGAAAAAAATGGAGTTTTACGCATCGTCTTAGAAATCTTCGAAATGCCCCATGCGCATTCCAAATCAATGAAAATCCCCAATATTTTTTTATAAAAGTTTGGTTTATATATATAAATAAAACTGTGCATTGAATTTTATATATTTGAATATAAAGGTAAAAAAAAATTAAAAATTTCAAAATTTTTTCGAAAAAATTTCAAAAATTTTGATTTTTTTTTTTTTTACACCTTCATATTCAAATACATAAAATTCGATGCACAGAATTATTTATATATATAATCCAAACTTTTATAAAAAATATTGGAGATTTTGATTGATATGGAATGCGCAGGGGGCATTTTGAAAATTTCTACGACGACGCGTAAAATGCCATTTTTTTTCTCAAAAATATTTTTTTTTTTTACATTTTTTTTGTGATAAATGCAGGCCACAATGCATATAATGTACCCTTGAGTAATATTTAAATTAAAATTTACAAAAAAAAAGAAAAAAAAGAAAAAAATTTGAAATTTTGAAATTTTTTCGAAATTTTTCATTTTTTTTTTTACCTTTATATTCAAATATATAAAATTCGATGCACAGTTTTAATTATATATATAAATCAAACGTTTATAAAAAAATATTGGTGATTTTTATTGATATGGAATGCGCAGGGGGCATTTCGAAGATTTCTACAACGACACGTAAAATGCCATTTTTTTCTCAAAAATAAATTTTTTTTAAATTTTTTTTGTAATAAATGCATGCCGTAATGCATATAATGTACCCTTTAGTAATGTTTAAAGTTAAATTTGCAAAAAAAAAGAAAAAAATGAAAAATTCTAAAATTTTGAAATTTTTTCGAAAAATTTCAAAATTTTTCAAAAAAAATTTTTTTTTAACCTTTATATTCAAATATATAAAATTCGATGCACAGATTTTTTATATATATAAACCAAACTTTTATAAAAAATATTGGGGATTTTCATTGATATGGAACGCATGGGGCATTTCGGAAATTTCTAAAACAACGCGTAAAATTCCACTTTTTTCTCAAAAATGACTTTAAAAATTTTTTTTTGTAATAAATGCATGTCATAATGCATATAATGTACCTTTCAGTAATATTTAAGGTGAAATTTACAAAAAATAAAAAAATTATTTTTAAGGTCCCTCGTCCCCTTGATGAAAAAATTGTTTATTTGTCGGAGATAAGCTCAGGAACTACCGAACCGATTCCAAAAGTAATGGTATCAAAATGATGGTGTTAGTCCAACTTAGAACATAGGCTATATTTTATGTCGGTGCCACTACCCCAAAGGGGGTGCAGGAGCAAAAAACGTTCTAAAAATGCGATTTTTGCGTTACTGAAGGGCCTAGAAATATGAAATTTGGAATATTAGTTACTTATAAGATATAAATGATGTCTAAGAACAGTTCTTAAGCAATTCGAAATTTAAAAGGGGTGAAAATGCACAAAAAGCGTTCTAAAAAACGTTCTAAATGGTAGTTTCTACATAATCTCAGGAAATACCAAACCGATTTAAAAAATATTGGTGTCAAAATGATAGTGACAACGTTTGCTCCAAGATAGGCTATGTTTTATGTCGGTGCCGCTACCCCAAAGGGGATGCAGGAGCAAAAAAGTTCTAAAAATGAGATTTATGCGTTACTGAAGAGCCTAGAAATATGAAATTTGGAATATTAGTTACTTCTAAGATATAAATGATGTCTAAGAACAGTTCTTAAACAATTCGAAATTTAAAAGGGGTGAAAATGCACAAAAAGCGTTCTAAATGGTAGTTTCTACATAATCTCAGGAAATACCAAACCGATTTAAAAAATATTGGTGTCAAAATGATAGTGACAACGTTTACTCCAAGATAGGCTATGTTTTATGTCTGTGCCACTACCCCAAAGGGGGTGCAGGAGCAAAAAAACGTTCTAAAAATGCGATTTATGTGTTACTGAAGGGCCTAGAAATATGAAATTTGAAGTATCAGCTACTTATTAGATATGAAGGATTTCAAAGAACAGTTCTTAAACAATTCGAAATTTAAAAGGAGTGAAAATGCGCGAAAAGCGGTCTAAAAAACGTTCTAAATGGTGATTTCTACAGAATCTCAGGAAATACCAAACCGATTTAAAAAATAATGGCGTCAAAATGATGTTGAAAACCCTTGCTCCAACATAGGCTATGTTTTATGTCAGTGCCACTACCCCAAAGTGGGTGCAGGAGATAAACGTTCTAAATTGCAGTTTTTGCGTGACGGAAGGGCCTTGAATCGTAAAATTTAGAATGGTAGTTAGTTATAAGATATCAATGATCTCGAAGGACATTTCCTAAAAAAATCGAAATTTAAAAGTGGGGTCAAAATGCGCAAAAAGCGTTGTAAAAAACGTTCTAAATTGCAATTTCTATGCAATATCAGGAAATACTGAATCGATTTCAAATATAATGGTGTTAAAATGATGATGACAGATCTTGTTCTAAGATAGGCTGTATTTTATATCTGTTTCCACTACCCCAGAGGAGATGCAGGAGCAAAATGAGCGAAAAGCGTTCTAAAAACGTTCTAAATGCCGATTTGTCACCAATATCTCAGGAAGAATCAAACTGATTTCAAAAGTAATGGTAAGAAATTGATGCTGACAGTCTCTGCTCTAATATAGACGCTATTTTAAGTCGGTATCACTATCACCTAGACGTTGCTGGAGCAAAAAAGCGTTCCAAATTTCGATTTTTGTGATTGGTAGGGGCTAGCAACTTAAAATCAGGCAAGGTACATATTTATTACATATAAATGATCTGTAAGGACAGTTTCGAAAAAATTGGAAATTTGAAAAGGGGTGAAAATGCGCGAAAAGCGTTCTATAAACGTTCTAAATTGCGATTTCTACTCAATCTCAGGAAATTCCAAAGCTATTTCAAAAGTAATGGTTGCAAATTAATGGTGACAGTCCCTGCTATAACATAGGTTATATTTTATGTTGTTGACACTACCATCTAAGGGTTGCAATAGCAAAACATGTTCTAATTTGCGTTTTTTGCATAACTGAAGTGTCTAACACTTTGAAGTATGGCATGTTATTTACTTACAAGATTCAACTGCTTTCTATGAACTGTCGAAAGAAAATTTCAAATTTAAAACGATAACGTGGGCGAAAAGCGTTATAAATTACAATTTTTATGTAATCTTATCAAATACCAAACCGATTAAAAAAATAATGATAACAAATTGTTGGTGATAGAACCTGCTCAAACATAAGCTATATTTTATGTCTGTGCCACTACCACCAGAGGGTTGCAGTAGCTAAAAACTTTCTAAATTGCGATTTCTGTGATACTGAAAAGGGTAGAATCTTTAAATATGGCATGGTAGTTACTTATAAAATATAAATGTCCTCGAAGGACTGTAGAAAATAAATTCGAATTAAAAAGGGGTGAAGTGAAGGGGAGGTGTGAAAAGCATTCTAAAAAAGTCCTAAATTACGATTTCTACGCAATTTCAGAGAATATAAACCAAATATAAAAGTAATAGTTGCGAATCAATGGTAACAGTCTCTGATCCTACATAGGCTATATTTTATGCGATAATTCTACCACCTGGGATTCACAGAAACAACAAACGCTCTAAAAAAAGCCTTTAAAAGCTTTCTAAATTACGTTTCTGTGGAATATTAGGAAATAACAAACCAATTTCAAAATTAATGTTGTCAAATTAATGGTGACAGTTCCTATTTCAACATAGCCCTTTATGTTGAGAGAGGTGGTAGGACTTGGAATTTGATATGATGGTTAATTTTAAGATGTAAGAAGAAGGTTTCTAAAAAATTCAAAACTTCAAATGAATACTGAAATGAGCGTATTAGTTGAGCATAAAAGTTTCGAAATATTTTCTAAATTATCATTTATTCAGTTTTATTTCGTTTTATTAATTTAAGTCTCATTTCTGCCTAATGCAGTGTAATAATGATGTTTAATCAAACTGTATTTTAAATAGTAATTTTTGAATTATTCCTAAAAGTAATAAGTACCTTTTAATAAAAAAAAAATATTACCTTTTAATAAAACAAAAATTTAATTAGTACCTTTTAATAAAAATTAGACATATAAATATCACTTGGCATATTTCAAATATTACGCGAGCAAAGCCGCGGGGTTTGCTAGTATATTATAAAGCAGTAAGATCAAAAAGTTCCGCTCGAGTGTTTTCAAAAACTACTCGGTGGGGTTTTTTTGCAAGTTATATCATTCGATAAAGAATATTCACGTGGTAATTTATGAGAAAATATGCAGGGATAACTATGATTTTTGATAATAAATTTCCCATTTTATTGTTATTTTGAAGGAAAGTGTTGCCAGTGATTATATTTTCGTGAAAAGTTTGTTGATCCTAGAAAATTGAAATGACTATATCCGTTAGACAAACATTTCGCAAATAAATGAAAAAAAATACTGATATTTAATTTAAAAGTCAACAAAAATATGTTTTAATAAGGCATAATATTATAAAACGAAAATATTTAATTTAAACATGAAATAAATATTTGTAATACTTAAAATATAATTTATTGTGGAATTTTACAGTTGATACAATATTTGGCGAATTATCGCCTGCCTTACATTAAAAAAAGAAATCTGAAAATTTGATTAGACTAATTTTGAATTGCAACTTTTTTATTCTTTTTATTTCTTTTCTTTTCATTTTTATCTAACTGTTTAGTTCACATAATGTGTTTTATAGGAGAAAGAAGCAGATGCAACTGTAAATAATACTGTAATTATTGTGAGTTACATAATATGGGTTTGTTTACGATTTCTATTTTTCGTTTCGTATTTATTCAAACAATGTGATTTTAAGCCAAAAATGCATAAGCGTGACATTAGCTTGAGGATTGGTGGTTGTTCAAGTGGACGAGATCAACATTTTTATATTCGATTATAAATGATATAGATATCAGTTAATATTTTAAAAATGGAATCAAAAATTTAAAATTTTGTTTGAATTTCTGCCACATATACATATTGTAAAATCCTTTCAGGCTGTGATGCAGTATATTCAAGCGGACGCCATCTTGGATGTTTTGAGATTTCTTGGCGATTTTTTGTTGACGATGTTTTACATTTTATTTTCGTTAAGCCTTTCATGCGCATAAATTGTTGCTGGCTGACATTTACTATTTGGTGGAAAAGGGATTTTCACGTCAAGAAAAAATCCCAGATGGCTGCCGAGGGAATATATATGACATCTGTTCGTAATCTCATACTTTTTAAAAAAAATTTCGTCGTAATTACGGAAGCCTGTGATTTTTATAGACTCCAATTCAGATCAATGAATATTATCCTTTTTTTTTAACCCCTTCGGGACGGGAGCCTTTTACGAAATTTTTAATCTTTTGTCACCGTTTTTCAAAACCACAAATTAACGTCTTCTTGAATTGAGAAAATGCGCTGATTAAATAAGGCAAATTTTACAGTAAAATTTTACTGGTGAGGAAAAACAAGGATTCTGAGGGCTTCATGCGGCACGTATACGTGCCGCTCGTCCCCAAGGGGTTAATGTTATTGTTTATTTAATATTTCTTTGGCCATGACGCCAATTTCACGTACAGGGAAATTCACAGTTTCAAAATTTAGGAACTGAAAACTATTCTTAAGGAAATTTATGCAATCATGTGTTATTACTATAACAAAATTCAACAATTTGAAATAAAAATTGAGTACTTTTCGGTTATCCGGGTGCCACTGTTATATATACATGTATATGTATACATAAATGTATGTATATACATCTATATACATATACAAAAATATGGATACACATGTATACATGTGTATATATACAATATATGTATATATACGCATCTATGTATGTATATATATATACTAGGAGGCTCTGCCCCCTGCAGGCTACGCTCGCCAACCCCCCATTCAGACACCGCAGAATCTAAAAGCACGCTAATTTGATCGGTTTTAAAAAGATTAGAGAAGACTGAATTATAATTGAAAAAACCTATAGCGATCTCCCTGTAAACGGGTTTCCATTCAATTCCCTTTGATTGCAAAAATTTAAGACCGAATCATTTGCTATTAAGACATCCAACGGTTGTTTTCGTGTTTGATTAAAGAAGACCAGTTAAACATTTGAAAGGAAGCTAAAATAAAATTACTTAAGTAAACAGAGTCTTTGCTTCCCGGTATTTTTTAACAGCGTTATAAAACGATTGACTTAATACAATTTACTACAATTACTACAATTTACCGCTTTAACCCCTTCAAGGGCGGTAGTTCATTTTTGGACCACTTAATTTTAATTCTTAAATGCACCAGAATATTGGAATGAAAAATTTCCTTTTATTATTAAGTGAACAAAAGCATTTTCGTATCTCGAAATTTGTTTGTAAATTCTGGTGCCATTTACTGATTTCAACATTTCACGAATAGAAGTACCTTGCCCCTGAAAGAGTTAAACGCATATTAATGTATTTATTATTTTAAAGTTTCCTTTCTCTTTTAATATTCAAGTGTAAATACAATTTTCAATACATAATTTTCAATATTTTCCTGCTTGTAACACGTACTCATTTAATAGTAATTTTAAAGGGTTTTTTCTGTTTTTAATAGTCACGTGTAAATAAATTTTTAATCGTTAGGAAATATTATGCTTTGCGCTGTTTTTAGAATTGAAAATAATCTCCATAATAATATCCTAAGTCATGTGACTATTATCAACAATTGTGGGCGGATTCCTTCGCTTTTTATATTCCAGGCGGTCATTTTGGTACTTTAATGTTAGCCAGACACAGGCGATAAGTCGCGAAATATTATTCTATCGCCATGATTTCACTTATATTACAATAGTCCAAGTCATGTAACTGCCATAAACAATTACAACACTTCGCTATTCCTAAGAAGGTTTTCCATTTTGATTAAAGAATCAAATTTATTTTTTCGAATAAAACTACACAAAATATGCCATGATCACAAAGAATTCTTGATACTTTTATGTTAGCCGGGTGAAAATCTCGCCAATAGCTTTTTTTAACTCGCCAGTTAGCATTTTTTTATTTTTCGAGTGGTAAATTAAAACGGTACTACTTGGTTGTTCCATCGACCAAAAATCTATCGCCAGAATATAAGATTAAATGCCGATAATGGTTGTTCGTAAATGTCACATTCACTTGACTGTAAAGAAGTTGCACGTGTTTACGCCACCAAGGGATTTTTATTTCGACGTTTTATTTTTATTTTTATCAATGCTAGGCACAGATGTCATATACGCCCTATATTGGCGCGACTTTTTTCCGATGGCAATTTGGCTAAAACATCAACAGCATAAACAACAACGTCCGGGTTACCATATCAAGCAAAATAACGACACTTTGGCGCCAGTTAATTACCCGTTGCATATATGACATTGGCGTCAGAAAAAAATCGCGCCAATATGGGGCGTATATGACATCTGTGCCCAATGCTATACTAATTTATTTCGGCACAGATGTCATATACGCCCCATATTGGCGCGGTTTTTTTCCGACGCCATTTTAGCGAAAACATCACCACCATAAACAACAACATCCGGATTACCATATCAAGCAAAATAACTATACTTTGGCGTCAGTTAACCTTTAACCGGAATCGCTAAATTGTTCCACATTAGTGGAATCTTATGTCCAAAAGGACCCTTTAATTAAAATCCAAGTGATTTTCTAATATATATGAAATTACCACATAGATGGGTTATAAGCGCATTGAAAAAAGTTTCATGTACTATATAAATCAACTTTTATTCATATATATCTTGAAATTATACATTTTTTTTAATTTAGTTCTTTAACCCCTTAACGCTCGAATTAAATTACGGTTGAATAATTCATATTGTTTATTGGCACCACTTTTATGAAAAAGAAATATTCACCTTATTTAATGACAGTAAAAAAAAAAAGAATTAAGGCGTTAAGCGTTGATGCGCGAGTTTCGAAATTAAACGTTTTTTTTTTTTTTTTGTCGTTGTCCGGTCAAAATGGATTCACGATTCCGGTTAAGGGTTAAGTACCTTTGCGTATACGACATTGGCGTCAGAAAAAACCGCGCCAATGACATCTGTGCCTTTATTTGTTCTTTCGTTATTTAAAATAAAAATTACGTCAATTTGTATAATTTGGTGAGTGCTTTGGCGATTTATATAATTTGGCGAAATTGGTCGAGTGGATAACTACGAGTACATTTAAAACATTGCTTTGAATTTGAAATTAAATGTCAGGATTTCTTGCAATATTTAATCGGGTTTGGCGTGTTTTTTTCTTTTTACGACAATTTGGCGAAAACCTCGTTTTCGAATACCAGTTACATATGTATATGTATATATAAATTATTTTCCATTGTTTTTGAAATGAACTAATAATAAATAAAAATAATTAATTAATAACTATAGAACAAAGCAATTTACAACTTTTTTTTTGTTTTAAATAAAAAGAAAATAAAGGTAAATAAACCTTTATTAATAAATAAGCAACAGTAGCCGGGTTACCATGTCAGGCAAAACAGCGCCCTTTGACGCTATTTAGGTAATCCGGTGCGTATATGACATATTTTTCTTTTCGTTTCGTTTTAAAAAGAGAAAGAAGTTAAAGCCATTGATTTTAAATTTTTCAGTTTGAAATGAAAGCTTTATATTAAATAAAATGATAATGAAAAAAAAAACATTGTTCTTAGCATAGATTCAAATGAGGCCAAACTGGTCACAAATTAATTAAAAATAATAACCCTTTCTGAAATACGAAAAGAAATATCAGTATATCAGTTATGATTAAAATTTGAGTTGCCATCATTAGAAAAATGTATATAAAATTAGAAAAAAAATAATGTTTCGAAAACTATTTCGAATTTAAAAATTCTAATACCAGTTTTGAAATCTGCGGATCAATATTGATTTTGGGTGTTAATTTCATTCTAAAGTATTCCATATTTTAGGAGAAATCGCCGTGAAACATAATCAGTTGTTTAATCAGTCGATTCATTCTTGCGTATCATACTTCCGTTACATACTTCCGTTTCATAAAATGCGTTTCATTAGGATTTTATATATATAGGGTAGATATATAACACCTTTGCCCGATTATCTGGAAAGTACCAAAAATTGCTTGCTGAAAAAAATTGCAAATCTTTTTTATTTCGTTATTTCTTCTTCGTTTTTCTTCATATTCCCCTTTCTGTTAGGTAATATTTTAAAAGATATTAGACTAATCTTCGATATTTAAAAGTACATAAAGTAACGTCTGAATTCCATATTATTATTATTATTATTATTATTATTATTATTATTATTATTATTATTGGCACGGAATTCATATATGCTCCAGGATACCTAATGGGCTCCAAAATGGCGTTATTTTGTCTGACATGGTAACTAACATGGCTATTGTTGTTTATTTAATAAATCGTTTATTTACTCTTATTTCCTTTTTTTACAATTAAATAAATTATTTTCTGTCTATAGTTATTAATTATTTTTTTTATTGTTATTTCCTTTTAAAATAATAGAATTTTTTAAAAATAAGTATACATATATGTAACTGGTCTTTGAAAACTATGTTTTCGCCAAACTGTTCTAAAAAAAAAGAAAAAGAAACGCGCCAAACCCGGTACGTATATGACATCTCTGTCTAATAGTTAGGCAAGAGTTCCATTTCCTGTTCTGGTTTTTTGGCGAGCTTTTTTTTTTCGTGATAAATGTTTCAATGTGATTGTTGCGATCTTCAGCATTTTGGGTTGCGTTTTTTTTTTTTAATGCTACTGGTGGGTAAGTAATAATTTTGCATGCATATTTTTTATAATTATTTTTTCAAATTTATAATTTTCTGGATTTTTTTTTTTTTTTTGTTTAACACGTTCACGCCGACGCGGTGGGTCACACTCACTGTCTCAGAGCTGGCAAGTCTCCGGCCTTTTGGATACCAGTATTTCAATACAGTAAATGTTGTTTTATTTAATTAGAACAATTGGGCGATTTAAAGGAACAACATTTTCTCTATAATAAAGTGGTGTAGTCGTAAAAAAAAGCAGAGGGTATACGTTCTAAGCAGAGGGTATACACTCAAAGCAGAAGGTATACCCTGGTCTATAATACAGTACAGCTTTCTTGAGAAACAGAGGGTATAAGGTGTTCCTTAAAAAAATCCAGAGGGTATACGGCGTATACCCCAGTATACCCTCCACTACATCCCTGATAACAACAGTGGTGTGAAGAAAGCCGGAGACTTGAGAACTCTGAGACAGTCGAGTTTGACCCACCGCGCCGGCGTGAACGTGTTAAGCAATATTTTTCTGTGAATGTAAATGTTCTTTAACGTAAAAAATTCTTTATGCAAATATATTTTTCGTGGTGTACTACTTGATTATCGCGTCGACCAATTTCGCCAAACTATTCGCCAACGCCAAATTATACAAATTAACATAAATTTTTATTTCAAAAAGGAAAGAACAAATAAATTAGTAAAACCTTAATAAAAATGCAAGTAAAAAGTTGAATTAAAATTAATTTGATGACGTAACAAATACGTGTAAGGTGTTTAATGTCAAGTGAATATGACATTTACGATCATCCATTATTGGCATTTAATCTTATATTTTGGCGAAAGTTTTTTGGTCGATGGGATAATGTAGTACCTTTTAATTTTATTCAAAAAATTTAGCTTTAAAAATCAACTTTTTTTTTTTACTTCACTGTTTGAATAAATATATAAGTTAAATGCTCATCATTGTCTGCAAATAATTCTTTAAATTTTTTATTCTATTTATTCTGCTGGAATAGACAGATGGAAAACAGTAGTAGACCTACCATAAGAGGACTTTTATTAAAAAATGTAATGTAACATGTAATGAGATTGAATTTAAGCTACCAGAACCACATATAGCGAAAATTGAGATGCTGGAAGTTTAACAACAAACAAATGAAAATGAACAATCGGAATGTTCTTAAAGTTCAAAAATCAATCTCGTCAATCATTGTAATGCTCTCTAACTTAACAGTGTGATGACTAGAAAAGACTTTACTTCCTGTTGTCATAACTGTCTCATTTCCGTACCAAACTCTACTTTAAACGATCAACTAAAAGAGTTGTTCCTTAATTGCCCAAATTTTGTCTAAGGCGTAAGATAGTATAATATCCCAATGAAGTTAGCATCGTTTTCAGCAATGCAGAAGGACATTCCAGGTGATGGTCTTTACTGCTTTAAAATAGAAGGTTAAAAATCACAATTTCGTTTGATTCAAGATTCGTTTGGAAAATGGATCAGTGCAGCGGGCATAGCCTGCTAGTAATGAATATAGCAGCTACATCTTTGTAAAAATGGTTGACATGTTTGGGAAGATTGTAAGAGCTGAAATCAAACACTCTTACGTAGTAGATTTTAATCCTTGCAAAAATTCCACAATGCCCTACAATATTTGTTGTTTAAATGTTCATGATTATACTTAAAGCGAGTGATTACGCTATCGCGCACAGCGTGTTCGTGAATTTTATAAATGTTTTATATTCTGAACTGGAAAAAAAATTATCATCTGCTTTGGGATGTTTATATTCCTTCAATCCTTCCGCTCTGGCGCTGTTAGAGGATGTATGTAACTAGCCACCAGTGTTGCCGCATCTGTCAGATTTTGTTTTAGAAATTTTGAACTCACCCCACAAAAAATTTAATTAATAATTTTCTTTTACTTTGACATGACATGGCATCGCGTTGCTTAAGGAGTAAAAACTTTCTGATGAGAATTCGAAATGTCGAATTAAAAAATCATCCATATATCATTATGTACGCTGCGTACGTCATTGTCGGAAATGACCCAAAATAGCATGCATACCTCACAGAGTGCATGTTGTTAACCCTTTCAGGGCAAGGTACTTGTATTCATAAAATGTGGAAATAAATTATTGACACCAGTATTTACAAGAGAATTTATTTGTAAACAAGTAAAAGCATATTTTCGCTTACTTAATAAAGGTGAAATTTTCATTATACAATTCCTGTGCCGATGTGGCAATTACGGATTAAAATTATGTGATGCAGTGACGGCATCACCGCCCTTCAAGGGGTTAAACAACATTTTAAAATCTATTCTTTTAAGCGGATTAACAACTCAGAAAATCTTGAAAAACACTACTGTGATTGCAAGAACCTGTAATATACGGTAGAAATATAAAAAAAAAAGGTGATTTGGAATAATAATACAGGGCTCACAAATGGTCCGCCAACTGAATACCAATAAATTTTAACAGAAAATTTTATGGTATGTTTGCGCTAGAATTAACTTTGAAACGCGCTTCAGAGGCGGTTTGTAAGAAAAATCTAAAAAGAAATTTTTTCTAAAATAATATTGGTATTCAGTTGGCGGAGCATTTGGGATCCCTGAATACTACAAATAATATAGATAGCGTGACCTTCGTAACTGCATTTAATAGGAAATGTGAGTGATTGTTTTAGAATAGGGAAGAAATTTTGATAAAAATATATTTCAGAAATGCAATTGTTGACAAAATGTACAGTAAGTAATTTATTTTACTGTATTTAAGTAATTAATGATAAAATGTTTTAGAAACTTTAGTTCTAGAACTTTTTTCTTATATTTGTTATGCACATATACAGGTGACATAAATGTATTTAATCATTGCAACCCTTCAAACATAAATCGCCAGAAATTTAATTCAGAATGTATTTACTTACGTTTACGGCCAAGTCATGCGTTCAAATTGTGTTAATCGGTTTTAGATAAATTGCTTTGTCATTAGGATAAATCATGGAACGAGTATTAATAAAAAGGAAAGACATGTCTGCAACATAGGAAAGGTTCAGCTGTAACCGCTTTCATGGGATTCATTACCAACGGGGCAAACTTCCATTAGTAAATGTAGATAGAATTTTCTCTTTATTTATATGCCTTATTACTGGCAAATTTCAGTCATAAATTATAGCAAAAACAACTATTCATTTTATCTGGTGGAAGTTCACTTCGGCGGTAGCCAGGTCTTTCGTTTCCACCATATTGTGAAAACGAAGACACCATCCCGTCAGTGACAATTTAAAATATTATAGTACCAAGGAAAACTGGCACCGGTAAAAACTAATAGCATAGCTGCCAACTTTTACGGGGTTTTTTTCTACCATTAAAACTTAATCAAACCTTTTGCCTTTTTTAATCGTCGATATTTAAGACTAAATGAGGCAACATTTACTATTACATTTTAAATTTTAGTAGTTAGAAAAAAGCGTAAAAGTTGGCAGCTGTGTAATAGTAATTTTGCCATATTTGTGAGAGAAATTTTGCATCAATAAGGCGTTTAAATGAGATGAAATTTTTTATTCAAATATACTAGTGGATGTTTAAAACACCACTAGTTTATGACTAGACTTGACATAGACTAGAACACCACCGGTTAATGTTTAGTACTACCCGGGAATTTATCAGAAACTGCTGATCCAATTAAAAAAAAACAACCGCCATCTTGTGACAACCTCCTCAGTTACTTCAATCGCTAATGGTGGACAATACACTATGTGTCTCCTCCCCTTTACTCATAACTCCATTGCATACATGTTAAATTATACACTATTTTGTTACTACCAAAATTTAATAGAAAGAAAAATTTATGAATATAGTTAAAATATATTTATAATATTTAAAATACAACAATATTTTATATTTAAAATAATAAATAATATTTCATTATAATATTAATGTATATTTAAAATGTAATTTACATTTATTTAAAATATATTTTAATACTTATCATATATATATATATTTTAGTTTATCCACATATTCAGATGGTTTAAGCTTTCAACGTTTCAGGTGACACCATACATCCGGATAATTGAAAAAATCATTGAAAAAAAAGAATATTTGTTTATATATAAGTAACTTTTCTAAAATAAATTTTATTATTGAAAATTAAATAACTTTTACTCCACACTATATATATATATATATATATAACCTTTAATTAAACATTATCGACCATCATCAAAAACCGCAATATTGTGAATGAAATGACAATAAAAATGGATACCACAAACCTATAATATACAACTGTATGTATAAAATAAAGCGCATTATATTTAATTACAAGAATTAATGGGAAAGAAAAAAAGAAGAATATGGATACCGAAAAAAATTGAAAACTTATATATTGAATTACGTTTTCAAGAGTACAAAAATCAATGATATAAGCAAATCGGTCGTTTTCTGTGAGAAAACAGCTAAAAGCTGAATTTTTTTTTCTCCTGTACTCAAACAACCAATATGACCAAGAGAATAGTTTCAAGATGAAAACAAAATAATACCAAATGGCATGAAATGGAAAAAACAATACAACATTTTAAATATTTAATTTTATAGCATAAAAAATAGAAATAATACACAACATACCGAATAAAATCCCAGTTGTTTTCAAAATATCTTCCTGCACATGGTATCCAAAAGCACGATAAGTTTAAGGTGAATTAAACAGTTAAGTTAACACAGAAATTAAAACCTATGGATTCAGTTAATTAATTTTGAAATACCGTGATAAATTCAATTAATATAATATAAATAGAAAAAAATTACATTATTTAAAATACATAAAAACACATTTAAATTATTTAATTTCTACTTTACAATATTGCAAATATTCAGCGTTCAATACCACATGGTGTAAAAAATTAAAATTATTACTCTAAAAAAATTTTGGTGCTGCCAACTATTATGTTATTTTAAAACTATTATTATTATTCAAATGACACAAGATGAACCAAATAAAAGCTAATGATTTCAAAATATATCAACTGCATTACCACACAAAACCTAATATATAAAAAATACCATACTATATATCATTATTCAAAAAAATTAAATAAATTAAATGTTAATAAACTTTCAATATATTCTATTACCTTACCCATTTAATCTACACTGAGAAATTAAATAATTTTATAACATTGATAATATATAGAATATAGCTATATGCTATATCATAAAAAAAATTTATATAATAAAAATATAAAAAACTTTAATAACTACTATTCATTATAAAAAATAATAAATTAATAAAATGAACAGGGAAAAAAAATGGATGTTTATAGAGGACTGTCAGATTCTAAAATTCCCAATTCTAAAGATCACTAATTTGGATTATCTTCATATTAGCCATAAAAAAGCTAAAAAATATGATTGTGACAAACACATTAAACCGATAATTAATCATGGAATACAATGTTGAAAATAAAACAATATTAAAAAGTATAGAGGGATAATAATAAAAACAAATTACCCATTTTTAATGCATACAATATAACATTAGTTATATCAAATAAACTTATATGCATATTAATCACTATAAAGAAAGTATACTATTATTAATTAATATGATATTGTCCTGAGTTGACCGAAATTAAAAAAGAAGTTAATTTTGAATTTGATTAAACATTAAATAAGCTAAATTTAATATGAATTAAAATAAAATGTCACCAATTACATATAAAACATAAAATCATCATCCATATAAAATACGTATCAGATATGCAGTTATAATACAAAAGTCCCATCATTTTTTTAAATTAACCATTGCGTATTATCCAGACAACACCACCCTCCGCCGTACTCTAACATCTACCCACCCCACCATCCTATAGTAATTGTTTATTTTTATTTTACAATTTTTAATTTTTTATATAAATATTTTTTATTTTATAAATTTTTTTGTAATTTTGTTTACGCATGTGTTAATTTGTTTTTTCAAAGATCATGTAAATACTAATTGTATATTAAAGAAAATATGAATTTTTTTGGAAAACCATGATTTAATGCATCATAAATTAGTTTTTTAATATTATTGTTAATTAGATGAGAAGAACATAAACATTTTATTCTATATAAATGATTAAGTATTATACAGTAGCACTCAAAAGTATTTTGACAACCTTATATTCTCTCTTATTTTATTTAATATAAAAATGTAAAAGAAAATATATTCCCTATAATTGAGAACACTATGACTGCAGTTATTCAAACGTATCAAGTTTCAATTTGTTGTTTACATTCGGCGCCACTGAAGAAATAGGAATTCTCCTTAGCTCAAAAGTCTTTTGACAATTAGTTTGCATTGAATTGTTGAAGGTGTCAGTGGCGCTATAGCTTCGATTAGTGTTTATATCAACTTATTGTGATTATTTTTAAATGCCAAAATGTAAAAAATATTGAAGTGATTCTAGAAAAGTCGCTGTAAATGCACTTAAGAAAGGTGGACTGCAAGCAGAATTAGCTCGTTCTTTTAACGGGTCTAGGCAACGTGTTATTGCATGGAAAAAGTTTTAATAAACAGAAATACATCGAAAATAAGCCTCAAAGTGACCATCCGAAAAAAAACAACTTGCAATGTTGACTGTATTATAAAAATAATATCTACAAGTGATTGTCGTAAGTCCGCTGTAATAATAAAAAATGAATTGAAAGAAAATTACGGCATAGAAATACACGTTTCATCAGTCAATCGACGCCTAAACTTCTATGGTTTACATGGCAGAAGACCAGCAAAAACACGTTTGTTATCTACTAAGAATAGAAAGGCTAGAGTTGCATTTGTAAAACAGCATAACCCTTTTAGGGGCAAAGCAATTCCATTGCTAATTGAATGGTTGAAATTAATTATTGAAATTAATTATTGAAATTAATTATTGAAACCGGAATTTTGGTTAAAAATTTTTCAGTTTATTATGCGTGTGAAATATAGCTTTCCGTTATTTACAAATACATTTCTTTTCAAATACCGGTGTCAGTTATTAAATTCAACACTTTAGCAATGGAATTGTTTTGCCCCTGAAAGGGTTATGCCGTTTTACAAATGCAACTCTAGCCTTCCTATTCTTAGTAGATAACAAACGTGTTTTTGCTGGTCTTCTGCCATGTAAACCATAGAGGTTTAGCCGTCGTTTGACTGATGAAACGTGTATTTCTATGCCGTAATTTTCTTTCAATTCATTTTTCTTTATTACAGCGAACTTACGACAATCACTTGTAGATATCATTTTTATCATGCAGTCAACATTGCAAGTTGTTTTTTTTTTTCGGATGGCCACTTTGAGGCTTATTTTCGATGTATTTCTGTTTATTAAAAACTTTATTCCATGTAATAACAAGTTGCCTAGACCCGTTAAAAGAACGAGCTAATTCTGCTTGCAGTCTACCTTTCTTAAGTGCATTTACAGCGGCTTTTCTAGAATCACTTCAATTTTTTTACATTTCGGCATTTAAAAATAATCACAATAAGTCGATACAAATACTAATCGAAGCTATAGCGATACTGACATCTTCAACAATTAAATGCAAACTAATTGTCAAAATACTTTTGAGCTAAGGAGGAGTCATATTTCTTGGGTGGCGCCGAATGTAGTATGTCAAGTTGAAACTTGATACATTTGAATAACTGCAGTCATAGTGTTTTCAATTATAGGGAATATATTTTCTTTTACATTTTTATATTAAATAAAATAAGAGGTAATATAAGGTTGTCCAAATACTTTTGAGAGCTACTGTATTTCGATATACAGAATGAGGAAGACAAGATTTAAAATTTGTAAATGTATTAACTTTGAATTTAAATTCTTTACGTTTATCATATAAATCTGTTATTGTTTTGTTGTCTTTTATTGTAATTTTAAGATCTAAGAAGTTAATTCTATTGTTAGATAAGTGGTTTTCCGCTAATTCCAAATTAGTGGGATAATCAACTGGAAATTGAGAAATTTTAGATTGATCAGTGGCAATTAAAATTATGTCATCAATATAACGATATAAATGTAGATTATGATTAGTAAAAGTACGTTCATAATGATATAAGTATAAGTCTGATAATAAACTGGATGTACAACCACCTTGTGATATACCGACGTGCTGTAAATATAATGTGTAATCTTGCAAGATGTAATTATTATAGATAATGAAGTTTGTTAAAGATTTAAAATAAGCGATATCTACATATATTAGATGGTAATTCCAGTTTTTTATAATACTTTTTAAATAATGCATTTATAATATTATGTAAATCTAATAAATTATTAAAAAGATCTTTGAAGTCATATGTCGTTATTTTATACACACATTGAAGATTTTTTTAAATATTTACCATTTGATAGCTATTTTTTATACAATTTGTATTATCTTGTTTGTAGTAAGTAAATATAATTGATTAAGAATTTTTAATAGAAGTTTATTGGCTTTAATATATATATATATGTATATATATATATGTATAATAGGATCGTAACATTTATTAAGAGTAAAAGCAATGAAATATCCCATTACATTTCGTAAGTAGTGGATTATACCATTAATGTGTTAAACGTGAAGACATGGCTATTGAAATTATATTTAATCTAAAAGCGTTATTTAATTTTCAATAAATGTACAAATTATTGGATTGCAATTGATTGCTCTCTCATGACAATATTTCGCATGCAGTCGCATCCCGATATTAAACCAAAATCACAAACTTTTACTGTTCTACCTAACACAGTGTGGTCCAACCCGCGGCCTACTCACCGCATGCAGCCAACCTATTCATTTTTGTGTGCGCTTGCCCTTGTTAATAAAAAGTATTTTAATTTTACATTTGGACAAATAATCGTTTACCCTTCTTACTGCTTTAAGTTTTTAAGCAATATTATTATAAGTCTTTTTTTAAGTTTATGTCAGCAGCATCTTACAGTTTTCATTTACCTTATAAAGGCCATATTAAAGCTTCATTTTTCAACCGTTATAATCCGTGGCGTGCCTACTTCAATTGTCACTTTCATTCAGCACTGCTACGAAGGAACCAGGTGGTAAAGACGAGAATCGGCCCCGCCTCCAAGCGACGGGTGGTCAACGGGGATTGTTTGCCAATAGATTAGCGATCGTTCGTATGCTGTGGAGGGTTTTTTGGAAGGTTTCGGAGCGCTGGGCCAATCAAAGTGGTTATTTTGACGAAAGAGGTTGTTTGAGAGATTTAGTACGACGAAAGAATGTTGTCGTCGTTGTTGCGAGAGCGTACCTAAAATGGCGGAACTTAAAAAACGGCGTTTTGAAGATGAGAAACGACAATTTCAGTCAAAGTAGCAGGAAAGTTACTTTCATGTTGACCATAATGGAAAACCACAGTGTGTTATCTGTCTTCAAGTCATACATGCTTCGAAGGAGTTTAACATTTTTTGGGGGACGCTACATCAGCACTGCTACGAACAATCAATATTAGGGATCAACCAGATGTTGAGTGTTTAATGATTTGAATCTGAAAATAACTAGACAGAAGAATATCTTGTAACCATCAAACAATGCTGTTTAAGTACATCTTATGAGGTATGTTTAGAGCTAGCTAAAATTTAAAATCTTTTAGGGATGGTGAGCTCATTAAGAGATGTGCTGTAAAAATGGCATCTTCATTTGGAGATAATAATATGGCTAAAATATTTGAAACAGTTTCCTTGTCTCATCCGACAGTAAGTAGAAGAATTTATGATATGGGTGGTGGAGTTACAGGTTCTCTCAAAGGCATTTTACTTTCTATATCTAGATGAGAGCACAGATATAGCTGGCACCAGCCAGCTCCTTATGTTTGTCAGAACAAAAAACGAAGCATTTGAAATTCATGAAGAACTGTTGGAATTGAAATTATTAGAAGCCAGCAAAAACGGTATTGACATATTCAACGCAGTGGATGATGTCGTTTCTATATGCGGAGGTTTTGTGAAGTGCTCTGACATTGCAAGAGATGCAGCTAAAGCAAGGTTGGTCGTAAAACTGGGTTACACTGTGTAAATAAAAAGGCATGAATTGACAAATCCCAAATGGCTGATTGCTAACACTAAATTTTTATAGTACCTCACCTTATTTAATGACAGAATTTCTGATATTTAATAAGGCGAAGAATACTATTAAAATTTAGTGGTGAAAATAAGACGTTTGTGGTGCAGCGCTTGCATCTCTGCAGTAAAAGCTTAGAATTGTCGAACAACTTCGTGCTTTGACATTATTAGAACAAAATGTTTCTGTAAGTCATATAGCCTTAGATATGTAAGCATCAGGGCAAACTATCTACATGGCTGCCAACATCTTACGCTTTTTCAGACCACAAAAATTTTATAGTAAATTTTCTCTTTTTAAATCGCCGTTATCTGCCGTTTAAATAAGGCAAAAATTTCTTTTAAATTTGTGTGGTCTGAAAAAACGGAAGAGTTGGCAGCTATGTATCTATGCCCTAAAAAAGGCAAGGACAATTTACCACGTGGCAGTAAACCAGAATGAAAAATAGGTTCAAAGAGCAAGAAAAACTTCAGCTGAATCTGATAGTTTATTAAAGCGTCAGGTACTGTTAAAACCAACAATAACAACGGCAGAAATAAAAAAAGTCATATTTACTAATGAATGTATCAGTAAGGATCATCTGTCAGAAACTTCACAAAGACTTGGAGCTACTAACCCGAAGGGCAGCGAAAAAAACCTCTGCTTACTGATGTCATGGAAAATTTTAAAAGTAAATTTTAGTAAGAAATATTCAAATTGGACAGCATAAGACAGAAAAAAACTAATGTTTTCTCATGAAAGTGCTTTCAGGCTAATTAGAGGAGGTCAGATAACGGTGAGACGACCTAAATTTTCCGCATGATATGACGCAAAATTTATTGGGAAAACATTAATCATCCAGATAGTGCCGTGGTATGGAATGCTTTTAGTGTCGAAAAAGGTAGAAATGATCTATATTTCCTTCCCAAAAATATATGAATGGTAGTAAATACTTAGAAATTCATAGGACAAAACTTGTGCAAAGATGGTTACATGATGTTAATACAGCAGTTCTTAAATGACCAAGCAACCCACTTGACCTTAATCCAATAGAAAATGCTTGGAAACACAAGAAAAAATAAAGTGTAAGAGGCACACCCATCCAGCATCAAGGAACTGCAAGAGGTATTAAAACAGTTTTTGGTTCATAGGGACAAAGCCTATTTCGAAAAGTTAGTAATTTCTATGTCTAATAGACTACAAAGTGTCTTAACCCTCTCGCTGCGGAACCCAAGATTTTCTCGGGGATGCATTTTTCCGTATAATTAATCCTCCTTGATTATTCCCACCAGTTATTTTTTATTGTAAATTTTGCCTTATTTAATCGGAGCATTTTCCAGATTAAATTAGAAAAAAAAATTTGTTTTGAAAAACCGGTGGCAAAAGAATAAAAATTTTTAAATACACAATTTTTGAAGCTATTTTAATAAAACAATTGCTCAGCAAGAGGGTTAAAAGTCAAGGGACATATGACAAAATATTAGTTTGGGCGATAAAATCTTATAATGTGGGTGTTTTTAATTTTTTTCACACTTTTCAACGAGTGTCAAGATTTGTTTTGTTGCCACTGTAAAAGTAGGTCGAAGTGGCAAATCTGCCTGAATTATTTAATTGGAGCGTTTAACCCTTAAATGCATAGTGATGCATATCTGCAACACTTAAAATTATGTTCTTAGCAACCACTATATTTACACAGAAATATTAATCCTGTAAAATTAAAAAAAATATGCTACTAAGTAAAGCTAAAAATTATCTTAAAATTTCTGATGTCTAATTCTTAATAAAAGAATAAAAAACACAATTCTAAAATAATACTTCATGCAATTAAGGGTTAAATTTTACAAAATAAAAATGTATTTAAAATAAGGTATTTAGATTCATACTTATTAAAATATTTCCTTTTTGCCATATTTTAGTTATGACAGTTGTTTTTACTTGTATTGCAGATGTGCAACATAAGAAAAGGTTGGCATATTGTAAGAAAAATGTATCTCTGATCTTTTTTCATTATTTTTCATGTGAGAATCTTTCAGAGAATCATATATAATGTTTTCGGAACAAAATAAAAAATCATGTATTAAACCCTTTAATGCGCAGCTTTGCATATATGCAAACAACACTGTTTTGAATTTAATAGATATTTTTTTATTCTTATGCACCTAATTCACACCAGAAAAATAAAATAGCAATATTTATTTTGATTAATAACAGACATTGCGTATGTAAATAAAGCAAAATTAACTATTGAAACTTTCTGGTGTAAAGTCAGATTCTCTGAATTGCTTAATTTCTAGAACGTATTCTATCATGGGTGTTAAAGGATAAGTTTTATATAATAAATAATTATGTAAAATAAGGTATTTGGAGACATACTTATTAAAATATTTACTAATTTGAAATATTTTAGCGTAAAACAGCCGCACGACAGTAGTTTTTACATTGTATTGCAGTGTGCAACAGACGAAAAGATTGGCGTATTATAAGAAAAATGTATCTGTGACTTTTTTTTTTCATTATTTTTCCTGTGTGAACCTTTCAGAGAATCATACGTAATTCTTTCGAAACAAAATAAAAAATCGCGCATTTAAGGGTTTGACCTATTGGATTCTTGGAAATTGCGTTAGTAACAGGGGTTTTAAAAACTCACTTTTTTTTTTCTCTTTTCGCAGTCAATCATAAGCGACTGCGAGGACTTGACTGGAATTACAATCAAAAATTTACACGAGCTAGTTTCACATGTTTTAAATACATAAACAGAGTACTGTTAAATATTTCTGGTAACAAAATGAAAGATTAAATTTAATATTCTTGTATTTATTTATCTTTTTCTTTTTATAATACTTCAATAAATCTGCATACACTCTGTTTTAGAAATATTTAAAATTATTTTTATTGATGAAGTAAAATTAAACATCCTTACTTTTTCAAAGATATATCTCTAGCAATATTTTATCGTAAAATTTTATATCAGAAATTAAAGCATTTTTCTTTAACATTAACAGCCGGTTATTTTACTTATTTTCATGGCTTATAATGAATTTAAACTTTAAATATTTATGGTATTGTTTTTCTACATTTATAAAGGACTAAATGTAAAAAAACATTCACTCTCATTCTAGTTGGACCTGAAACTTATCGTGTCATAAAATGTGATTTCAATATCACATGCTAAATCTATAAGAAATGAAATTTTTTTTCAAAGTTTTGTACAAGCCCACACAATACTAGATTATTACTGCATTATACACAAAGGATGAGAAGCAATATTTTTTTCTAGGTGTTTCAGAAACATACGAAGATGCATATTGCGTTTACTCATGCACATAATGTGATCGATCGACAAAGTTGAAAATGACTGCAATAGAAAGAAACGTTTTCAACTTAGAAAGCAGTTTCTTTCTTTTTTTTTCAATCACCGGTATGCTATTTCTTCCGACCAGCAATTAAAATGTCGTCTCTAAAAAAAAGTTACGTTACAGAAGACAGCCGTAAAATAAAGTACTGTACTGTTAAGTACTTTGTACTGTTAAATACTGATAATCTCTATTGCAATTTTTTGAACTTCTAATCATCGCACATTGTCAATTTTTATACCGTCGTATAGGGAAAAAAGTCCTTCCGGCCAGTGCCGGGAGGAAGAGGTAGCTTTCATAATCCTTATTTAAAAAAAGCCAAATTATATCATTCAAACACACGAAGCTCAATTTAGTGGAAACCGAATATAGGAGATTCAATACTAATTTTTATCAATATAATGAATGAGAATTTCGCGAAATTAGTCAGCTTTATCCAAGCTGCTTTTCTTTGAAGTAACATATATTTGGCTGCCAAATTCGGCAATTTCTTAAAGTGCCTGTCATTTTAAGACAACATGGTGGATGAGGCTAAGCAGTGAACTCGGTCGAGACCTTAGTAATTGCTGTGCACATGCTCACTCACCACGGAATCGGTTAATATATAGGAGTGCTGTCGCATGCAAAAAATCAGATTTTTCAAAATGTCACCCACAATAGAAATTGAAACTGCTATATCTGAGCCATTTTTTAAGGTAAAGACAAACAAAAAATGCTCCTGAATCCTTATATCAAGGTCAAATACTTAAGAAAGAAACCCTTTTCAATTTCTAATTTTTTTGCACCTCACTTTAAATATATATATATATTTTTTAATTTAATGGTCGCCATTTTGAAACAAGATGGCTGATGAATCTGGCCAGCGAACTTGGTCGAGGTGTTGATGTATACTATCCACATGCCTTCTTACATCGAAATAGGCGAATACGTGTGTTATCGCGTGACAAATACAAGATCGTTTCAAAATGTTAGCCATGCTAGAAATTCAAAGTGCTATAAATCAACCATTTTTTAAGATATAAACAAAAGAACAAATTTTCAGAAACAAAAACTGCTCCGGAATCTTTGTATCAAGGTCAAACACATAAAAAAATCTTTTTCATTTTCCAATTGTTTAATACCTCATTTTGAATTTTAAATTTAATTTTTTTAAAATGGCAACCCTTTTGAAACAAGATGGCGAATGAAGCTGGCCAACGAACTCGGTCGAGACATTGGTATGTACTATGTACAGACCAAGTTACATCAAAATAGGTTCATAATTACGCCTGTTGTCGCGTGACAAAAATCAGGTCGTTTTAAAATGTTAGCCACAAGATAAATTCAAAATGCTATTACTCAGCCATTTTTATTAGATATAGACGAAAGAAAAACTGTTCCGGAATCTTTGTATTAAGGTAAAAGACATACAAAAAAAATCTTTTTCACTTTCCAATTTTTTTGGTATCTCATTTAATTTTTTTAATTTTTTAATTTTTTTAAATGGCCGCCATTTTGAAACAAGATGGCGGATGAAGCCGGCCGACGAACTCGGTCGAGATATTTGTATGTACTATGTACACACCAAGGTACATCCAAGTCGGTTCATAAATACGCCTGTTATTACGTGAGAAAAATCAGGATGTTTCAAAATGTCAGCCACGCTAGAAATTCAAAATGCTATAACTCAGCCATTTCTTAAGATATAGACGAAACAAAAACTGCTCCCGAATCTTTTTATCAAGGTCAAACACATAAAAAGAAAATATTTTTTCAATTTTTAATTTTTCGGTACCACATTTCAAATTTAAATTTTTCTTAAAAATTTAAATGGCCACCATTTTTAAACAAGATGGCAGATGAAGCTGACCAACGAACCCGGTCGAGACATTTGTTTGTACTATGTATAAACGAAGTTACATCCAAATCGGTTCATAAATACGCCTTTTATCGCGTGACAAAATTCAGGACGTTTCAAAATGTCAGCCACGCTAGAAATTCAAAATACTATAACTCAGCCATTTTTTAAGATATAGACGAAACAAAAACTGCTCCGAAATCTTTGTATAAAGGTCAAATACATAAGAAAAAATATTTTTCCATTTTCAATTTTTTGGTACCACATTTCAATTTTTAAATTTTTAAAAAATTTTTAAATGGCCGCCATTTTCAAACAAAATGGCGGATGAAGCTGGCCAACGAACTCGGTCGAGAGATTGGTATGTACTATGTACACACTGAATTACATCCAAATCGGTTCATAAATACGCCTTTTATCGTGTGACAAAATTCAGGACGTTTCAAAATGTCAGTCACGCTAGAAATTCAAAATGCTATAACTCAGCCATTTTTTAAGATATAGACGAAACAAAAACTGCTTCGGAATCTTTGTATAAAGGTCAAATACATAAGAAAAAAATATGTTTCCATTTTTAATTTTTTGGTACCACATTTCAAGTTTTAAAATTTTTTAAAAATTTTAAATGGCCGCCATTTTGAAACAAAATGGCGGATGAAGCTGGCCAACGAACTCGGTCGAGACATTGGTATGTACTATGTACACACCAAATTTCATCGAAATCGGTTCATAATTACGGGAGTTACAGTGTGACATAGGTCAGATATATATATATATATATATATATAGATATATATATATATATATATATATATATATATATCAATTTTGAACGGAGGGTGGTTTCGGGGTCTGGGGGTCATGATCGATGAAAATATACCAAAATTTTTTGAAATCGCTTTCCTCCGAACGGCTGCAATAGGTAGCTTTTTTGTAAAGAAAGCTACCTAAAAGTACTTTCAAATGCAATTTGTTTGAAAACTGCATCTCAATTAATTTGTGAGGTATTACCTTTTTTTGGAGTTTTTAGTGCCATTTTTTTTAATTTTGGCAACTCAGGTACTCCATTTCTGTAGCAAGTAAATGCAAAATAGTAGATAATTCAGGGATCGTACGGATAAGGAATTAAAACAAACATTTAGACATTTTAGTACCAGGATTTTTTTTAAAGTATTATTTGCCTTATTTAAACCTCCGATACATCAACAACTACTATACGAAATTTCTTGTACAAAAATGTCTACAACGTTTTTTGAATTTCTTATGCGTAGGAACCCTGATTATTATATCTTTTGTTTAATATTTTTCCATAACAACTGAAACAAATTGTAATTAAAATACGTGCGATGCTGAAAAAATATAAACTTCTGATTCTGATAAAACCTAAAGTTATTTTAAACTATATTTAATTTTATCTATCCATTTTAATGTTACAAACATATGAATCATGAGATCCTTTTTTTATTAGTTGAGTTTTTTGAATGACATCGTTTTTTTCTGGATTTGTGTATTATTCTGCGATAGTGAAGTCCTAAGCATACTTTTCTGTGGATGTTGTTTAAGACACGATCGTAAATATGGAAGCGATTTTCAGCGGATGCGAATGACGTCATTTTATATAAAATAAAAGCGTGTGTTTTATATCTTCAAATTGAATTATGCTTTGTACTATCTATATTTATATATATATATTTTTTTCTTTTCATTGGGGGTCACACTAAATTCTGAAAAAGCAGAATTCCTTTCCTCTGTTTTCTTGTTTTTTTTTTGGTTTTTTTTGTAATGTTTATTAGAAATAATTCAATTTCTTATATGAAAAATTAACGGTTATTTTTTTGAAATTCAATCTTTTGCAAGTTGGAAAATAAGTGTGACTTGTTCTCACGTATCTCCAGTTGCGCACATTTTAACCAAAATTTTTAAAGAAATTTCCCGCCTTATTTCATCGCAGAAACACGCTACAAATTCTACAATTACACAAGGTGATTTTCAATTCAGCAATTGAAATATTAAATAGAAATTATCTTATATGAAATAGCGATGCAAGACGGCTCAGAAACACGGTTGTCAATTTTGCCACCTTTTTCATTCAGATATTCCAAATTCATCCTAGAAATTCTTAGTGGAGGAATGAAGGTTTTTTAAACTTTGCGCAATGCCAGCAGCTAATTTTTTGCCGATAACTTGGAACTTCTAATTAATCCTTTGTACTCGGAGCCTTTCCATTGGTACTATTCTCCATTTACAGAAGCTGATGCTGATTTCAATGTAGGCAATCGAACTATAATTGAGTAGCTATGAAGTTTTAGTTTCTTTTTTGTGGTGTCTTTCGAAAATAAAGGACTCTTTTCGGCAGGCACCCCCCCCCCCTTTGTGTTCGAATTTTGAAAAATTCCGAAACACAAGTTTACAAATTAAATTTATGCCAGAGGCATGTCAAGCTTCAAAATTTTATTTTCAATGGTTTATGAGAAAGGATTATTATTTTTTTTTTATTTGTCACACTCAGAGATCTAATTAAGAAAAAAACAATGTCGGATTCGTGCATTGCCTTCTGGAATACGGCTATAGTCCAAATTTCAAAGCTCTATGTGAACAGGAAGTGAATGAAAAACGAGTAACAGGATTTGACTGCCACATACAAACAGAATTGAAGACCTGAATGGAAGAAGATATCATATGTAACAAAAATTTAAATTAGAGAAAATTGAAGTGAAAGTTTTTTGTTGTAATTTAGTTATTTATTCAATTCCTTCTTAGTAGCTTATATTTGAATGATAATTAGTGATACTAAACTCTTCTACAAAAAATATTTGCATTTATTTTTTAAATATTAAAATTGTTTTCCCCTTTTAAATTATTAAATATAAAAATATTAAATATTAAAAGATAGTGTCATATCTTCAATATTAAATAGAATTTTAAGATTTTAGTTTTACCATATGATATAATACCTCATAACACTTTAATCCATAAAATAAAATATTTTTTGAGAAAAAGTATCATAACATGTTATTCCTCTAAGATATTAATTGTAAGTTAACCCTTTCGAGCGCGGTTTCATTAAAAAAGGACATCTAAATTTTATTTTAGTGGTACCCAGAATATTTAATTAATTTTTCCTTTTATAACGTACTTCAAAATGAACAAGTTCTATTTTCTAATAAATTCGCTTATAAATTCTGGTGTCAGTCCAATATTTCATGAGTTTTTTACAGAATTACTCCGCGCCTCAAAGGGTTAAAAGAAAGCATGTACAGCGCCAGCAAGGAAAAATATGACACTCAAGCCACAATCTCAATGTTCATATACTTCATTTTATTTTTTCCAGTTAAAAAAAAAAGAGGTGGTTCGTAGTTTCTATCACCTGTTGGTCACTTGAAGTGGTGATCTTTGCACCTTAAGATGACTTAGAGTTATCCCTTTATTTTTTTAGTTCTTTTAGTGGTTTGTAAAGAGGGTTTTTTAAATTATTTTCTTTGCAAAAAGAAACTCTTATGATGCACATAATGTGACGTAAACAGGGATGAAAGCGCAGCGCAACAAATGGCTGAATGCTAACACTAAATTTTTATACCATTCCTTACCTTATTTAAAGACAGAATTTCTGAGATTTAATAAAGCGAAGAATACTATTAAAATTTAGCGGTGAAAATCAGACATTTGTGGCGTAGCGCTTGCATCCCAGCGTAAAAAGCTTATAATTGTCGAAAAATTTCGTGCTTTGACTTTATTAGCACAAAATGTTTCTGTAAGTCGTATAGTCTTAGATTTACAAACATCAGGTGCAAACTATCTATGCCCTAAAAAAGGCAAGGCCAATTTACCACGTGCCAGTACATCAAAACGAAAAATCGGTTCAGGAAGATCAAGAAACACTTCGGTTTGGTCTGATAGTTTATTAAAACGTTAGGTACTCTTAAAACCAACTATAACAACTGCAGAAATAAAAAAAAATGATATTTAATAATGAATGTACCAGGAAGGATCATCTGTCAGAAACTTCAAAAAGACTTTGAGCTACAAGCCCGAGGGGCTGCGAAAAAACATCTGCTTACTGATGTCAAAGAAAAATTTTAAATTAAATGTTTGTAAGAAGTATACAAATAGGACAGCATAAGATAGGAAAAAGTAATGTTTTCTGATAAAAGTGTTTTCAGGTTAATGAGAGGAGATCAGATGAGGTGAGACGACCTAAAGCTTCCGCACGATATGACGCAAAGTTTACTGTGAAAACTGTAAAGCATCCAGATAGTGTCGTGGTATGGGATGCTTTTAGCGTCGAAAAAGGTAGAGATGTACTATATTTCCTTCCCAAAAATATGACTATGAATTCTAGTAAATACTTAGAAATTCATAGGGTAAAACATGTCCAAAAATGGTTACATGATATTAATACAGCAGTTCTTGAGTGGCCAAGAAACCCACTTGACCTTAATCCAATAGAAAAGGCTTCGAACCACAAGGGAAAAAAAAGTTCAAGAGGCACACCCATCCACCATCAAGGAACTACAGGAGGTATTAAAACAGCTGATGGTTCATATGGGCAAAAACTATTTTGTAAGGTTGGTAACTTCTATTTTTAATAGACTACAAAGTGTCTTAAAAGCCAAGGGAAGTATGACGAAATATTAGTTATAGCAATAAAATCTTACAAAGTGGGTTTTTTAATTTTTGTCACATTTTTCAACGATTGTCAAGGTTTTCTTTGCTGGCACTGTAAAAAGTAGGTCGAAGTGGCAACTCTGCTTGAATTATTTATTTGGAGCCTTTAACCCTTAAATGCATAGCGAGGCATATATGCGTCACATAAAATCAAGCTCTTTGCAACCACTATATTTATAAAGAAATTTTAATCGTGTAAAAATTATTAAAATATGCTACTACATAAAGTTAAAAATCTGTCTTAAAACTTCTGGTGTTTAATCCTTAATATAAGGATAAAAAACACAATTCCATAAAAATAATTCATGCATTTAATGGTTAAGTTTTACAAAATAAATATTTATATAAAATAATGTATTTAGATTCATACTTATTATAAAATTATAAAATATTTCCAATTTGCCATATTTTAGCTATGACAGTAGTTTTTACTTGTATTGCAGATGTGCAACATAAGAAAAGGTTGACATATTATAAGAAAAATATATCTCAGATTTTTTTCCACGTTAAAACCTTACGGAGAATCATATATAATTTTCTCGAAACAAAATAGAAAATTATTCATTTAAGGGGACAGTGTAAACTCTATTTCGGCCATGTTAAAATACACCAAATGTATGTACCTTTTTCTCAGAAATGGTGAAAGATAGATTTGTAGATTTTTTAGAGTAGTTTGAATAACATGTTTTACGTATTTTAACAGAATATTTTTATTCTAAGTGAAACTGAAAATTAATTATTTATTGAAAGACATTTTTAAATTAGAATTTTTGGTAAGATTTCATTGCCTAAAATAAATAATCTGAACAAATCATTAAATCCATGTGTTAAAGTATGCACTATGACATAATATAAGTATTTAGAAAAAATTGAGTTCTTGAGTTTAATAGATATTGAAAAAAAAAGGAACACAAACCTGAAAAACCGAAGTTTTGAGAAAAGTGTAATAAAGCTGTGAAGTAGTGTTGCCAGTGGGCTACTTTTTTAAAATTCTGATTTCTTGATTGGCACCATTTTTTTAACCAGTAAAATTCCCCTTATTTAATAACATATTAATTAAGGCGAAAACAATCGGAATTTTACCACTTCAGAAAAGTGGTGCCAATCAAGAAATCGGATTTTTTAAAAAGTGGCCCACTGCTGTGAAGTGCTCTTAGAAAGAATGAAAAAAAATCCAACACTTTTTTTTATGTATAAACATGTGTAACACATCATTGAAAAGATATAAGTTTAAACTATTGAATGATATAAAAAAGAAAGAATCGATTTTTTGGTTGAATTTTGCTTACCCGGTCCCCTTAAGTGTTAATGGCTTCTTGAAAGCAGCGTTGGGGACAGGGGTTTTAAATGCTCTTCTTTTTTTCGCGCCATTCGCAGTCATTCATAGGGGACTGTGATAGCTTGGCCTTTAACGAAAATAAACTGAGCTTAATCGGTTAAACGTTTCATGTTTCAAATACCTAAACTAAATACTACTAAATATTTCTGGTAATATAATGAAAAATTGAATTTAATATCTTTGTATTTAGTTATCTTTTTTTAAATAATACTTCAATAAATCTGCATACACTCTGTTTTAGAAATATTTAAAATTATTTTTATTGATGAAGTAAAATTAAACTTCCTTACTTTTTGAAAGTAATAACTCTAGCAATATTTTCTCGTAAAATTTTGTATGAGAAATTAAAGCATTTTCCTTTAACATTAATAGACGATTACTTTGTTTATTTTTGTTGCTTATAATACGTTTGAAATTTAAATATTTATGGTAATGTTTTTCTTCATTTATAAAGGACTAAATGTAAGTAACATTCACTTTCATTCTAGTTGGACCTAAAACTTTTCGTGTCATAAAATATGCTTTCAATATCCCATGCTAAATCTATAATAATTGAAAGATTTTTTCAAAGTTTTGTACGCGCCCACACACTATTAGATTATTACTGTATTATACACGAAGAATAGGAAACAATACTTTTTTTCTTAGTGTTTCAGAAATAGACGAAGATGCATTTTGCGTTTAGTCATGTGCATAATGTGATTGATCGGCAAACGTGAAATTGACTGCAATATGATAGTAAGAAACGTTTTCAACTTAGAAAGCGAATTAGTTTTCTTTTTCCTTGTAATGTGTATTAGAAATTCTTTCAATTTCTTATATGAACAATTAAAGGTTATTTTTTAAAACTCAATCTTTTGCAATTTAGAAAATAGGTGTAACTTATTCTCACGATCCTCTAAGTGCGCACATTTTAACCAAAAATTTTAAAGAAAATTTTCACCTCATTTCATCACAGAAAAACGCTGCAAATTCTACAATTACACAAGGTGATAGCGAATTCTACGATTGAAATGTTAAATAGAAACTGTTTTAAATAAAATAGCGATGCAAAAGCCTGAGAAACACGGTTGTCAATTTTGCCACCTTTTAAATTCAGAAATTCCAAATTTATGCCAGAAATTCTCAATGAAGGAATGAAGGTTTTTTAATACGTTGGCGTAAGGCTAGTAACTAAATAAAGGGAAACTTTTGCTCTGAGCTCCGAATTTCTAATTAAAAAGGGAGGCCAAATAGCGGAAATTCGAAAACGTGTACGTGCCTTGGATCCTGCTTGTAAATAAATCACATAAACATATCAGCTTGTTGGGCTGATGGATCAACAATTCCGGATTTTCGGAAGATTACTGAGGTTATACTACATTAAACTCGACAAATACACTAATTCCAAATTTCTGACTAATTAAATTTTTAATGGAAAATTGCTATACTTAAAACATTAGGTTGACTTTAGATACTATTTAGAAATGATTATATAGATATTAATTTAGAGACTGATTTTAGAACTAAAAAAAGCAAAAATTATTTAAAACATTAGATTGATTTTAAATACTATTTAGAACTGATTATTTGGATATTATTTTAGAGGCTGATTTTATATCTAAATAAAGCAAAAATTATTTATTAACAATTTTTGCTCTGAACTCGTAATTTTTAATTAAACAAGTTGGAAATTGCTCGTCAAACGCGGCAAATGAGGTGCGTTCGTACTATAACTAGTTTTATAATTATTTTTTACACCCCATATTGTACTGAATGCATATTTTTTTGCACTTCATAAGTGCATAGTCTGAAACATCATTAAAATGCACTTGCAATAATTTTTTCCTATTGGCCTTAATGTAACGGAGAACTTTTGACTGTCCCTGTAATTAAACTATACATCCGATTCTCATAAAATTTGAAATGGCTCGACAAAATATTGGCAAAAATCATACATTTAAAATTTCAGACAATTCTGTTTGGTAGTTTTTGCTCTGTTATATGAAGACGGACAGACGGACTGAACGACGACTATAGGTGCTACATATATATATGATTACGAACGCACCTAAAAAGGAGTCCAAATGGCAGAAATTCCAAAGCGTGTACGTGCCTTGGATCCTGCTTGAAAATAGATCACATAAACATATCGTGTTATTGGGCTGATCGATCAACAATTCCGGATTATCGGATGATTACTGAGGTTATACTACATTAAACTCGACAAATACAATAATTAAAAATTTCTGACTAATTAGGTATTTAATGGAAAATTTCTAGATTTAAAACATTAGGCTGATTTTCTTTTCCGCATTTAAATATATGTAAAAATCAATGCTGAATTCACGAATTATAACCAGGTTTAACATAAACAGCTTCGAGCCGGGCTGCAAGACAACCATAAACAAAAAATTTTAAATATGCTAGGGAGATATTTTGAGGGGTACTAAATTTTCCATATACTGAATTCATCATTAACATCGGTCGCAATTAAATGATATTTTGAGGTATTTTCAGATTGATCTTGCAGTGGTTAGCCTAGCTTTAAGAAGGCAGAAGTTTCAGATAAAGGGGAAATCGGTACTTTTTATCCTAAAATACATATTTATTTATTATTTTGTTGACACTCTTTTGATTTCTAAAGACGCTTTTTCTATCTTAAGGTACGAGCACTCATTTCAAGTTACACCAATAGCACCGTTCGAAATCTTATTTACATTTAAACCGGTTTTTTTAGAGAAGGTATTGCAATAAAATTGAAAATGTCTGTTTTCAACATCTTAAAAAAGAAAATTATCTTTTATTGTTTTGTACACGTTATTCGTGTACTGCCTAACTATCCTATCTAGGTTAGAACAGCAAAATAATAATTTTCGTCAATACATGAAAAATTCAGACATAACACAGATTATAAAAAATCAAGCAATTTCGTCTAACATAAATTTAAAAGTTTTCGAAACTTTTGTTTAATTTACTACATTTGCTTACTAAGTTTTTAACGAAATATTAATTTTTTAGTAGTACTACTTACATACTTTCAGTTAAGGTTTCCTTTAAACCTACAGTGTTTACAGAACCACTGTTTCCTAATAATAATATAATTTATCAGTGGTTGGTGCTGAAGTTTTTATTTTGCACTATTTCCAAAAATTAATAAACATGGTAAAGATTACTTGAAAGTGTTGGGGAAAACTATCAGGAAGATTATTGTTTGGAAATACTTGTAGCCAAAATAGTGGTCCGCTGATTGCTACTTAATTTAATGGCAGAATTTCTGTCATTACATAAATCGTGATTGGTTAACAATTAGTTAAGACGAGTTAGACGTGAAGGTAGAATAGTCCAGGCAATAGGAAATTTTACCTAGAAAAATTAATAGATGTTTTTTGGGCCGCTGAATTCGAATTTGTAACTTCCCACCAAAATTTCCCCGGCAACCTACCCAAATTTTGGTAAAAAGCCCCCCCAAAAAGGTTTTTATTAATAAAATCAATTAAAAAATCAATTTTTTATTGTTTTAGAGAAAATGTATTTTGAAATTCAGAAAGTAGACTAAATTTCCAACAAATTAGATATATGGCATTATGACTTAGGATGAAGGGGAAGGGGGGATCTGCCTCGGAACATGCGCGCGGTGCTGCGTAAACTGGATTGCTCAATTCCACTTAACCATTCACACGTTTACATTCGCCCTCCCATCTCCCCTCCGAGCTTTCTCTATAAGGTTTACTTTAAGATTTTTGGGTCGCTGAATCCGAATTTTTAACTTTCCCCCCAAAATCCCCCCCGCCAAATAGTTGTTTTTAACTTAAATTTATTATTGTTTTAGGAAAAGCATTACGAAATTCAGAAACTAGACAAAATTTGCAACAAATAGGATATATGACATTATAAATTAGGATGAATGGGGAGGGTGAGGGCTGCCTCTGAAGATGCACTGCGACGCTACTTGCACCAAATTATGAAGTCCAGGCAATAGGGGATTTTATCTGGCAAAATTAATACTAGTTCTGGATTTCGATTCACTTTATGTTTTTGGGGTCGCTGAATCCTAATTTGTAAATTCCCACCAAAATTTCACCCGGCAACCTCCCAAAAAATTGATTTTTTGAAAAAAATTGGTTTTTGAGAAAAGCGCGCGAAGAATGTTCCGAGGCAGCCCCCTCATTCCCCGTTTATCCTACGTCAATGTCATATATTCTATTTGTTTCAAATTTTGTCTAGTTTCTGAATTTTGTAATGGTTTTCCCCCAAATCAATAAGAAATTTAAGTTAAAAACTACTATTTGGGGAAGAAAATTTTGGGGGTAAGTTAAAAATTCGAATTCAGCGACCCAAAAAACTTAAAGTAAACCTTATAGAGAAAGTTCGTAGGGAAGATGGGGGGGCTAATGTAAACGTGGGAGTGGTTAAGTGGAATTGCGCAACTTAGTCCATGCAGCATTGCGGCGCATGTTCCGAGGCAAATCCCCTTTTCCCCTTCATCCTAAGTCATAATGTCATATATCTAATTTGTTGCAAATTTTGCCTACTTTTTGAATTTCTAGCTACTTTTCCCGTAAAATAATAAAAAAATGGAATTTTTTAATAAAAACCTTTTTTGGGGGCCTTTTTAGCAAAATTTGGGGGGGGGGTTGCCGGGGGAAAGTTTGGTGGGAAGTTACAAATTCGGATTCAGCGACCCAAAAAACATCTAGAAAGCCAATTTCTAGAATTACCATTAATTTCGCTAGGTAGTGTCCCTATACGGTCTCTATTGTCTGGACTAGAAGTAACTTGTACAAATACATTGCTTTTGCTTTAAAGTAAGTGCAGCACATTTACATTGGACATATTAAAAATACACAGTGATAAGTTCACGCCAATTAGTTATGAGTAAATAAAATGTTTTAGCTATTAACCAAATTATTTCCATGATAATTAATTCAAGGAGAATTTCCCTTTCTCATCTCAGCATTCATTTTTGTTTTAAGAAAAAAAAATAAAATTGTTGTGAAAATTAAATTTTTATCATAACTTTTCTGTCTGCATGTTTAAAATTATGTTAAACATAAGGATAGTTAACAGCAAAATGATAAAAACTACGCCGGAATAATAAATGATGGAGAATATCTTTAAAATTTTGTGAAAAGAACTAAAAAAAGAACTAAAGAAAACTATCCCACTCGTATTAATTTTCCGTTGTTTGAAAAAAAAAAAAAATTAAGTTTTCCTTTTATTTATTATTACAGCAATTGCTAATGAAATTATTTATTACAGGGCGAGTATCAGTGTTGCCAGATTAGGGACGTTTTTGTCCCCAGATTGTTGATTGTCACCGTTTTTTTTAATAGAAATATTTGGCCTATTTAAAAATAGATTAATAATTCTGGAAAATAAGGCGAAATATACTATATTTAGAAAGTGGTGACAGTCAAATAATCTGAATTAAAGAAGTCCCCAATCTGGCAACACTGGCGAGTATCCATGATTTTTCCAAGAGAAATCTAAAACGAAAATTTTCATGAGGAAATTCCTATTGTCAAAAATGAGACTTGGAATTATAACCTGGAGTTATAAATAACTTAAAGCATTTTGAACGGGAAGCCTTGATTGGGATAGGATAATTTTCGATGAGATCACTTGCCACAAAGCCTGCACATTAACCCTTTGAGGGGCAAGGTACTTCTATTCATAAAATGTTGAAATAATTTAATGAAACCAGTATTTACAAGAGAATTTATTTATAAAGAAGTAAAAGCATATTTTCGCGTAATTAACAAAGGTGAAATTTTCATTATAAAATTTCGGTGCTAATGTGGCATTTAGGGGTTAAAATTACGTGATGCCGTGATGGCATCGCCGCCCTTCAAGGGGTTAAACCCATTATCACAAAAAACTTACGACTTCTTTACTCGCGTCGCAGTCAAGGCAGAGTGAGTATGATTCCATGAGCATATAACAATGTATATCCGCATCAATTGTTATTTAAGGTGTATTGTTTCTTTTAAGACATGGAAATACTGCTTAATATATTTGGTACTATCCAGGAAAAAAAAATCCCATTTTTGGCACTTTATACAAAAATTTTTTACCATCCCATTTTTTATACAAAAATCTTTCTTTTTGCAGTATTTCTTGAAATGTTACAAAATCTGTATTTTCAAAAATGTTTCAATTGATAACTATTCAAGCATAACTAAAGAAAATAGAGGTTGCTATCAAAATTACACTTTATTCACAAATTTAAAGATGATGTAAAAATAAAAACACATGAATAAAATAAAATTCAACGTTTCGGTTTAATTTTAAAGACATCATGAGGAGTAAAACATTTCAAAAATAAAATCAGCAGGAAATAATCTACATGGTACATTGTCAAAAATTTAAAGTGGAAGATTGAAAGGAATCATAAAAATTATTAAAATAAAACAAAAATAATTCTTCAAGAAATACAACATTCAACTAGTATCATCTAATTCAAAGAATTTATTTAATTTAATGTGTAAGAAAATAGATCCAGTTCCATGTACACTTTTCTTCTGTGTTTAAGAGATCCCCTTTAAGTTACAGACGGGTCAGATTCCTCATTTATTGGTATGACTAAACGAAGATTTCTTTAAAGATTAAAAGAACATAAGAATGACTTAAGTTTAATAGACTTCCAACAGGAAGGAATTCTCAAGGAATTTCCTTAACCCTTTAGCGGGCGGTGTCCAGAAAAAAGACACCTAATTTTAATTCCAAAACTGACAAACGGTACCAATAATATTTAATTAAAATTTTCCTTTTATAAAGTAGCGGAAAATAAGAAAGTTTTAAATTTCTAATAAATTCGTTTGTGAATTCTGGTGTCAGTCCATCACTTCATCATTTTACAAACAGACTTACTCCCCGTCGGAAAGAGTTAAAGGACGTATTTTCTTTATGGACTTCGACAAAACTAAGAATATTTCGAAACAACTTATTCTGTATAAAGCAGTTATTCGTTAATCTAAGGAAATTCGTTTAAAGGACCAGGAAATATGTAACGATAGTACTTCATTTCTTATTCCAGAAATCTTGGTTAACATTTTGCAAGAACTGTGATGTTTCCATCTTTTTCCAGTCCAGCCTTCTTTTATTAACTTTGAATAACATATGGGGCAACTGAATTGTTAAAAAAAAATATGTTTCCATTGAATCTTCAAGTTTAAATTATTGACGATGTAGCATGTATTTAGATTGTTCATGCCTATTTTATTTTTGAGGATTTTTACTCTTCAAGATGGTTTTGAAGATTAACTGAAACGTGGAGTTTTACTTTATTGATCTGTTTTTATTTTTACATCATCTTTAAATTCGTGAATAAAGTGTATGTTGGATAGCAACCTCTGTTTTGTTTCGTATTCGATTTCACATAGTAAAGGTCCTTAATTATTATACTTCAATTGTCTTTCTCCTGAAAGTATCTTCAAAATTGAAACTCAGTATGCTAGATATATCCCAGTAAAGAAGAAATTGCTGGCCAGCAGCAAGATAGGTGCTGGCAATGACGGAGAAGTGCTGGCTAATGGTCTGCCACTGCTTGACCACTGCTGGACAGCTTCAGTCTACTTTGCTGTTGGAAATCATCAGATAAAATTCTGAGGGGCCTCCGTTTTATCTCTTGCGCTGGCCCACCACACCATCGAAGTGCACGAACTTTTGCAGTATTACTGCTGGGAACCGTTACGCTAGGTGGCGTAATTTATCTAAGTTTTAAAAAAAATCACTGATTGTAATTTTTACTCAAATATTTTAATGTGAAGTGTAAAAATATTTAAACAACTACGTTTCAAGTTCAACGAATAATAATTTATTAGACTTTTAAATATTTTGTCAAGTCAATATTTAATTAAGAGTTATTTATATCACCCCGACGAAAATTAATGAATTTGAACACAAATCTGAAATGGATATCCTAACACAATTTAAGCTGTCAAGCTATTTTTTTAACTGTAAATAATATAGCACCACTGCCACCAACAAAATAAATAAGTAAATGAACAAAGAAATAAATTCTTCATTTCAGCACAGATGTTATTCTTTTTAAATCTGGTTTCACTAAGTTACAAATGATTTCAGTTTTCGTAATTTACACATTTGAGAATCAACCAACGTATAAAGTATATAGAATTTCTATAAAATACAATAATTTCTATACAAGTTTAATGATTCGGAACGCAAATCACAAAAGAAAGAAACTTGAAATAGTGTAGCGAGAGCGCGAAAACAACGATCCGTAATAGAATAAGCTGAAAGTACTTGTTCATGTCTGATCACGAAAACCAAACAGCACGAGCGTGGTTAGTATTTGGGAGGGTGACCACACGGAAATAGCTGCAAGTTCAAATATTTCTATAGACATTTCTATTATAGACACTTCTATAGCTGCTGGCGATACTAGCTCATAGAAAAACGGGCCGTTATTAATACTTTTTCTATAAGTTTTTTTTTATAGATAATATTTCTATAAGTTTTTTTATAGAATTCTATAAGAAATTTTTGTAAGTGAGTTAAGTAAGTTAAGTAAGTAAACTAACCAGGCCAGCAAAGTAATAGCAGTAGGATAGGTGCTAGCACTGCAGGAAAAGTGCCGGATTGAAGTAATGTGATGGCATACCAATGCTGGCCTGTGGTTGGTCATCACTGATGAGCCAGCTGCATTCCGCATGGACACTTTTTTACTGGTTTACACACACAGGGAAACTTGGGAAACTAACTAGAAAGCGAAACACAGCCAACCCAACCCACCACGTAAAATATAGATCGAACCCGATTGGACGCGGCCCGTCGATCGGACTCAAGTATAATCGGATTACCCGACTCGATTATGGGACTCTAAGTCAGACTTCTTACCAATTGTATTTTAGGTCTTTTCGACCAGCAGAAGCTATCACATAAATACATCAACATGAGCTTTGATTTTGTTTATTGAATACACAAAAAAAATCAATAAAATGACATGAAAATATTTAATGTAACTCATTTCGAATGAAAGTTTAATAATGATTTAACCGCTTAGATGTCGATTTAACCTTTTAGACAGAGAATTTTATAGTTTTCTTATTTTAATTCTGCGTTTTGTTTCTTAGTTTTAACTTCAATGAATTTTTCTTTTTCTTTGTTGAGTCTTGTAAACAGGGTTGCAAATTTGGATCCTTTTTTTATACAGAAATTCCGACAGAAGAAATTTACTTTAAGCTATCACTAAATGTCTGCCATTAAATAAACTAAAAATCACTATTCTTAATTTCTAGTATATATTCCAAAATTCTGTATAAAACGAATGCCAAACCGGCATTCTTGTCACTGTTGCCTGTTTGGCCTCTATTTTTTTTACAGAAATTCCGAGTTCATACCAGATAATAAAAGAAACATTTTTTGATTTATTTAATAGTAAACATTCTACTTTAGGAAAATCCGGCATGAAGTCAAATTCACAGAATAAAAAAGGAGACCAAACTCTCAAACCTGATTCGCGTCCGAAAAATGCACCCAGAGTCTTGACGGTTCCGAAAATTTGGAGGTGAGCGATCCTGACTATCCACCCTACAAACTTCTTTCTAACTTCGCAACCAAACAGATTGGGCTGCGATTGCCTGAACTGCTTCTCCAAATATCGAGCTACAACAGCAACAACTTAACGTTTTATTGGTATTAACAAAATCTGATTTAAAGTTTCTGGTTCTTAAATGAAAGTTTAAATTTTGTACCTATTGCATTTTGTAAAACTATTTTTGTGCATTCTGTTATTTATCAATAATATTTTTTTTAATTACAATTCTTCTAGAAATCTTCATAAACTCTATTTTAGAAATTGTTAAAATTGTTTTTAGTCTATGAATCTTCTAAATATAGATCAGTAAAACTAGAGCCTATCATGATAATGTTTTTTTTTAACAATGTATCTTTAGCTATATTTATAATCTATCGTAAAATTTTGTATCACAAATTGAATCATTTTTCTATCAAATTAACGCATATATACGTATTGAAATTTTAATGTAAAGAATTGTTCATTTTCATTGTAGATGGAGCTTCAGCAAATGGTACTTTAAAATTCATTGCCAATATTATATGATAAAATGTATCAAAAGTGAAAGATTGTTTCAAATTTCGCATATCACTGCATAAAACTGTATTAAAGAAACAATCCTTTTTTTTTTTTTTTTTTTTTGCTATTTCTGAATCTAGCGACGATACATAGTGCATTTACTTACAATCATTGAACATGCAACATTAGAATATTACATCCTTGAACATGAAATCGGCTGCAACAGCAAAAAACTTTTTTTAACCCCTTAGCGGACCCATTAAATTACGGTTTAAAAATGCAAATTGCTTACGTGCACCACTTTTTTGAAAAAGAAATATTCACCTTACTTAATACATGTAAAATTATACCATTATAAAGTCAATTACACTATTTTATAAAATTGGTGGGAATCAGACAATTTGAATAAAATGCACAGCCCGTAAATATCACGGGAGCGAGAATTAAGGGGTTAAGTAAGGAAGATTTTTTTTTGTTTCTGGAGTAAACTGGTTTATAAATATATTAAGATTTTTTATTTGAAAAATCAGAATTATTTTTAAAAATTCATATTAAAAGAATTATCATATTGGAAATAAGTGCAATTTTTTCTTGCTATCCCCAGGACACTATACATTTCTACCACAATGTTGAACAAATTTTTTCCCCTTATTTTATCGCAGAAAAGCTCTACAAATTCCACAAGTACACTCTGCGATTTCAAATTCTGAGATTTCAGTATTAAAGAGAAATTTTCTTATAATAAAAAAGCGGTTGAAGACGCCTCAGAAAGTAGAAACAGAGTTGTCAGTTTAGTCTATTTTTTTATTCAGAAATTTAAGATTCATACGAGAAATTCTGAAGGTACTCGTATTTTATAGTACGGTCTTTCCATGCCAATTCAACCATTTTTTTCATGGTTTGTAACTCGATCGACAGGGATTTGGGTGAAACTTTGTGTACATACTAATTCTATCTTGATATGAATCCATCAGAAATTTTTCCTTCCTAGACCTCTTAGTTTGTGAGATATGAGGAGGTCAAATTTTCGGATTTTTCTCACATCGCACATTTCTGAGTTTGTATTTTTAGACTGCAGTACCATATTCAAAAAAATGTTTCGCTGGATCTGAAATGCGAATCATCTTTAAAATATCACTGTAAGTACATCAAAAAACGCAGATTTTTTATAGAAAAGTATTTAAAAAATTAATTTTAAATATTTGGGGACAAAAAATTAAACCAAAGTTGTAAGTTATGGTTATTTTTCCAAATTTTTGTGACTTTACGAAAAAAGATCTACACAAAAAAGCAAATAAAATTTCCAATTTCTTTTTGTTTTAAATAACAGTTTATACTTTGGGCTTTCTAGTTATGAAATAAAAGTGATGTCCTCCCCATGACTTATGCAAAAATTTTGTCCTGTTTAGGGAAACTGCACCAATCAAGAAAAAAAAATCTCTGCCTAATTTTAGCTGTGGTACATAAGTAACTACTGTGGTTCCTATGACTTGTTGAATATATTATTCAATGTTTCTTTCTTCCTTTCTTTTGTAAAGTTTTTGCTTTGTTTTTTTTCTTCTGAGTAAAAGGGGAAAAAAGTCTTTGACTGCAGTCGATATTTAAATTTTGAGCATAATCCTTATGTTTCATTTATTTATTCATTCATATATTTTCTTTATTATAAGCCTTTTTTTAAATTTAAACAATCAGTTAATTTTGTTTTTACACTATAACTGTAAGCAAAAAATCTTTTGTTGATATCGAATAAGACAATACAAGCATGACTTTTTACCAATCGCATTTTCAATATGTTTTTTTCTCTCTCTCTCTCTGTGTATGTGTTTGAATTAAAATACATTATTTGAATTTAAAAAAAAAATTCTATTTTATTATCTTCGATTATTTTAATCATTTTAAATATGTTTTGTATAGTTTAAATACCTTATATTTAACAAAGCTAAGTTCATTTGTGCAGGATGAAACATGTTTGTACACCTGCCTTGTATAAACACATTCTGACAAAGGCAGGGTAAATTTTTTTAGTAAAGGCAGGAGTTTCCGAATCTGTTAATCAAATTATTATTAGTCTGCTGTTTCTTATAATAGAAGGGTGATCTAATTTTCCTTGGGGTGAAAAAAAAAGAATAGAGTAATAGATAAATTTCAAGTAACTGATTATGCTGCAAGACAGTCATAACAACTTCCGAGAGAAAGGAGAATCTTGTCAATGCCAGAAATAAGAAAAGATAGAGCCACAGACAGCCACAGGTCCAAAAACAATTGAACTAATTGAAAAGTTTCATAATTGTAATGAATATTGAAAAATCATGGTTGGAAAAATATGTAGTTAGCATTGCTAAGAATGTACTATGCACAAAAGGGATTGATATTGCGTATATCTACATGAGTTGTATTCTGTTTTTAAACAGGAATTTGCGAAAAACTTGAGGATTATATCTCTTATTTAATCCAGTATTAGCAGCACTGTTCCTTTAAATGAATTTGTGACAAGCTTAGTAAAATATTTGGAAAATGTTATTCCACTCTTTTATAACGAAAGCTAAATCTAATTTCCTCAAGTAAACTAAAGCAAACTTTGGCCCTTAAAAAGCTATCGACTTGTTGGATTTCAGCAAAAATTTTACTTTTCTTATTATTCAAGATGAGATTTAATGTTAGCATTGGACCAAAGAAGCTGCACCCTTCATTCAACTGTTATGTACACTCTATCTCTCAGTATTAGATTATCAGCAAGCAATATGCACATTTTAACTTATGATATACAACTTGATGCCATTCTTGTGTGTTTAACCCTTTATCTACTGACGGTACTTATAACTACCACTCACTTTAAACTTTCATACCATTGTGAATATTGCTAATATTATAATGGAACTTTTCAAAAAACACTCTTTTAACTCCACTTTATCCGAATACATGGCAGCAGTAGTTCTAGGTTTGTTATTTTAGCTAGGAAGGAGGCTATCTTTGAAACAGTCGATTTGTTTTGTGTCGACATTTCGTACAGATTGTCACGCTCGTCTTTTTATTGCTGCAAACACAGGAAAGGATATCAGATAAGTGTAGGATTTTTTTTTATGTGTTCATTATGATATTAGAATACAGTATGACTAGCCATTGTAGGTGAACGGTGTATGCATTTAATTTAACTGTTGAATTACTCGGTGGTACTAAGTACCTTCAGTACACTGGGTGTAGGAGAAAAACTTCTTGTTCACTTTTCATCTGTTTAGTTATCCATTGTTTTCATCTGCTTTAAAATGTAATTACTAAAATGTAGTGTAGTAATGATTTCCATGATATGTCTTTTCTGTTTCATTGTTATTTTTTATAGGGAACGAAAAAGTTGCAGCACTTGCTCGTTTTTGCTTTGCTAGAAATGGCATATGTAAATTCATATATTGCATATGTGGAGATGCGAGAGAACATGTTGTCCCTGGAATACTGATGTCGCATAACTAAAGGACTACTAACAAGATCGAAACCTAAAAGAAAAATAGTTTTTTTTTAACCCTTTCGGGAGCAAAGCATTTTCAATTCTAAAGTGCTTAAATAAAAGATTGGCACTTGAATTTGCAAACAATTTATTTGTAAATAAGAAAAAACCTATATTTCTTATACTTAGTAAATCGAAATTCCATAAATTAAAATCTTCTATGACAAATTCGCGTAGAAGAGGTTTTTTTTAGACAGATTCCCTTCTTAGCAGGGGCATTGTATATTGGAAATGTATTACTTTTTTTTCTCAACGATCAAGACATTTTCCGTTTAAGACAGGATTCAGTCATAGACAGGTTTCGTCTCAGATATTTTTACTGTCACCTATTCCGTAAAAAAAAATAATTTTATAACAACGGCGATTTAAACACATTTATATGTCTTTGCAAAACTTTTTGGGCCGGGCTCGGCTCACTTATAAGAAGAATGAAACCGAAGCTCGGAGAAACGGAAATCTGGATTGTCTCGTTCCAAATTTCGCATGTAAAAAGTGGGCCGACACAGTCACGTACTGGTATGTATGTTCTGAATCACGGTCTTCGTAAAAGCAAAGTCCGTTTTCTGGAATTTATGCCGAATATCTGATGTTGTATAACGCAATAAGAAATCAATACACCCGATAAATATTTACTCTGAAATTAATCTGGTGTGAAAGTTTAAATGAATATTGTACTTTATTCTTTTTACAGAAAAATTAAACTGAGATCATACAATGAAACACAGTATCAGCCACTTAATAAAATCACTCGTTAATAAAATTAGACGCTTAATCTGATAAAATTGCGAGGACCGGAATCAAATCAATACAAACTTCTGATAAAACTGCCGTTTAATAAAATCAGCATCGCCGATTAATAAACTCAAAAACAAATTCAGCAGCAAAACGTTTTAGATATGTGCAAGCAAAACAATCATTTTAACCCCTTAACCTACGATTTACGTCTCAACAGCTCCACGGTTTAATCCACAGCTACCACTAAAATTTAATAGAGATTTTTGCCTTGTTTAATCATGGAATTTCGACGATGAAATTAAAGTATATTTACTGTGAAATTTCAGTGGTAAGATAAATCTACATTTGGCTCGATCATCGTACGCGGGCTATGCCCGCCATTGTAGGTTAAGGGGTTAATTACTGCTGAAAAATTTTGTTTTAGCTTTATTTTTCACATTATACGTAAACAAAACATGGCAAAAAAATTACAGCCGATATCCCGGAGTTTCGCATCTGGTTAGCCACAAACACCCCCATCACGTGTAATAACATCCAAATTCCCCCTTAGATTTCGTAGAAAATTATTATGGAAAGAAAAGTGAGATTAAAGAGGAAGGGTGTAAGGTGCATACGCGATAGGATAAACGAATGCAGTCTTTCAAAGTTTATTACAGGGTTCATACGGGTCCTTGAATTTCCCGACTAAGAAATTCTTCGGTATTAGTATTTTCTTATAGAAAATCTCTCCTTAAATAAGGCGAAATGTTGCGCGTTTAAACTAGATTTATTTTTCTATTTAAAAATACTGATATTTGGTCTTGAAAATAACGGTACCCGTACGAACACTGTTATTAGCGCAGTGATAAGTTTCAAAGACTATTTGTTATTCCAATGACCACGTGGTTTCTTTTCGATCTGTCTGTAAATTTTAAAAGCGAATTTAATTTACTTTGATTTAGTTTTGTTTCATTTGAGACGCCTAACGATAAGATGTCAAAGCGAAAGCATTTAAGCTTGAAAAAAAAAAGAGTGGAATTTTAGAGATTTATGATAATTCATCAAAATGTAGCCAAAGGGAAGCGGCTTCAAAGCGTGGGATTTTTTAATCTGTTTTGTGTTCGAAATGTGTGTATCCAATTTGCTTAATAACAGGCACAGTATTAAGTCTGAAATTGTAACAAACGAAAATTTGAGCCACAAACAGAAACAAGAAGGAAACAAATAGGAGCGGAAGACTTCGGGCATCACCTTTAGAATGGTTTTAAAAATGCCGAGTTCCAAAAAGTTCCGTTTACTCGCGGAAATTTGTGCGAGAAAGCCGAACAGTTCGTGCAAATTATGAGTGTTAAAAACTTCAGAGCCATCGATGGCTGGTTGTCATAATGGAAGGAACTAAAAAGTATCGTTTACCGCAAACTGTAGGGCGAAATGGCGAACGCGGAGTTGCACGCTGCAGATTACTGGAAAGCAAACATTCTTCTCGATTTGTTGAAAGACAATGATTCTTCTCAAATTTTAAACACTGATGAAACAGGACTGTTTTATCGGGCTTTACAAGAGCACACTCACATGTTCGAAACAGAAACCAGTGACGAATGCAAGAGATTTAAACAATGTGTAATTGTTCATCTTGCGTGCAACATGACGGGGACCATCAAGGAAACAACTTCAGTGACTTGAGAAAGTAAGAAACCGGTCTTTTTTAAAGGAGTTAACAGTTTTCCTGTGGGCTATCCCAACAATAACAAATCCTGGGTGCCATCTTCAATTTTCACTGATTTTCTTGTGCAATGTGACAAAAACCTTAAGGAAAATATTGTCCTGGTTATGGACAACACCGTTGCGCATCTTCTGGATTTAACCTTGAATCACATAAAAATAGTGTTGTTTACACCTAACATAACCAGTGTTATATAGCAACATGATTATTTAATTTAAATGTTACATTACATTATAAAAGCTTTTAAATGTTATTATACGGAGGAATTGGCCAAAAAAGCAGTAACAGAAATCGAAGTATGTGATTCATCTGTAAGCTCCGTAGCAAAATCTGTCAATCCACTGAATGCAATGCATCACATTAAAGTGTCTTGGGACAGGGTGACAAATGGCACTATCAAAAAATGCTCCTTGGTTGTGGATTTAAATCCGAAGTGTCACAAGAAATTGCCGCTACCGCTCAAAATAAGCTTGCCACTAAGCGTATTGCTTGTCCCTTCAGTATGCCATTGTTCGAAAGCCTATGAAAATGTTTGGAATGAATGACTTCAAAAGAAAAGAGCATCGCATGTATACGTAAATTTCATGTTTCTTTGTAAAGAAAAGGGCGTGCGTTATACGGCGAATATACCGAAAGATAGAATACACAATGTCAAATCGTAGGCGCGCGTTATACATCGATGCTCGTTTTCCTCCGGATTTTACGGTATTTAAAATTGGCTCAAAAATGATCCATTGCATCTAGGTTAGAATTTTCGAAATTTGAATAAAATACTTTAAAGTAGTTTTTCTCAAAGTGAGGTTTATTCAGATATATGTGCAAGGTATCTCTGCATTTACTTGATATTGTTACATGACATTTTTAGATGTTATAGATTATATCTACTTCGTAAGGCGGAAATTAAACGGATGTCTTGTTTCAAAAATAAAATAAAATTTACATAGACAAATTATGACAAAGCAATATGCAATACTTTTAACTTTATTTAAAAAGAATACATTTTGATAAAATATACGCATGTTTATGTTCATTAAAAAGACATATAGGTGTCCTGAACTCATGGGCCAAACTGCAATGGAAAGTCAAGTTCACAAGAAAGGTAATTCTGGTGTAGCAATGTGGCATTGGAAATTAAAAGTCTTTTCGAAAAACAAGAAATGCGGAGGATTTGAAATAGTTTTATTGACATAAAAATAACATTAAGTGCTCCAATATGCCACCACCAACATCGATACAGGCCTGGCAGTGTCTAGCAAGTGATTGGCGTCATTGTCGATGATCCCATGAGACACCAATTAATTCTGATGATGACTTCATTTAAAGATTATCAATCGCTGCTGCAATTGTTAATGAAACATCTTTGAAAGTGTACGGTAATTACTTGGCAGTGTTGCCAGTGGGCTACTTTTTTTAAATTCAGATTTCTTGTTTTGGGCTATTTTTTTAATTCAGATTTCTTGTTTGGCCCCACTTTTTTGAAATAGTAAAATTAGCCTTATTTAATAACATATCAATTAAGGCGAAAACATGAGGAATTTTACCATTCAAGAAAGTGGTGCCAATCAAGAAAACTAAATTTTAAAAATGTAGCCCATTGGCAACGCTGTCAGAACTGCATCCATGTTGGTGGTAACACATTTAAGCACTTGCCGCAATTGTTATGTCAGTGAAATGCTTTATTTTGTTTCCTCCGCATATCTTGTTTCGCCAACAGTTTTAATTTTAGACCAATACAAATTCAGTGATATAATTTCAGTGCTATACAAAGTGTGCTTCTTTATCAGTACTTTGCTTTCTTTTACAATAAGAGATAATCAAGAATAAACTGAACTTTTAAAGATTGCATGTAACAATATTAAGTGGTTCAAGAGCCATCTTACGCTACATTAAATAAAACAATATCTTCAAAATTGAGATAATCAATATTAAACTGAACTTTTAAGAATTGCTTGCAAATTGATCACCTGATATATTTCTAATCACATCTAGGTGAATTGTTTTATGCAATTTGTTTTAAAATCTTCGAAAACTGTTAATGTTTGCGCATTCATCGAAAAAAAGGAATATTTTGAAGATTTAAGAGTATTACGCCAAGTTATAAAAATATTTTTAAACGGCAAATCTTGAAAACAATTATTGTGGATCAAAATAATTTGATAAAAAATAAATAAAAACAGACAAACAATTTAAATGAGAGAAAAAATTGAAATAAATTGTTATTACAAATATCAGTTTTAACAACCAGCTTTTTAACTCCTTAACAGGTTTACCCTTACACCATCATTATCGTCTCTATTGTCAAGGACCAACAAATGGTTTTGTGACAAAAAAAAAAAAAAAAAAAAAAAAAAAAAAAAAAAAAAAAATGAAGATTATTAACTGTATATATTTTCTCCCCAATATTCACTCATAAAACTATTACGAGGATTGTCTGTTTATTTTAAAGGACATATTACGCTATAAACATGATATTTCATAAAAGTAAAAAAGATTTTTACGTTTGATTTTTTATTTGCTAAAATGCTGTTAACCCATTACCCGCTGGTGTTACTGCCCATGCTTAAATTTACTATCGAGCTACCGCTATCTTTGAATTAAAAAATTTGCCTTAGTTAATAACAGAAACTTTGATCATTAAATAAAGCGAAGATCTTCGTGGGATTTGTGGTGGCAAACGTTTTTCTGCAAAAAAGTTGAATAACCCAATGTTATAGTTTCGGTGGTAAAGGGTTAAAGTATTCTAATATTCAAAATAACGCCTCATAAAATAAAATCATATTTATGTTATCCCGTAAACTTCATAAAATTTGAGAAATTAATCAAAAGCTCGATCACGAAGTTATCGATTCAATATTTTACTGAAAACTGTGTAGACTATCTTTAAGCTACTGCAGTACAAGCCAACGAGTCATCTTCTTTACTGACGTCAAATTGTAACAATTGACGGCTATTGTAACAGGTGCGAATTCGCATTCGCACCTGTTACATAATGACACCATACAGTGTTGCCAGTGGGCTGCATTTTTAAATTCATATTTCTTGATTGGCGCCACTTTTTTGAATTGGTGAAATTCCCCCTGTGTTTGCGTTAATATGTCATTAAACAAGGCGAATTTTAGAATTTAAAAAAAAAGTGGTGCCCGTCCAGAAACGGAATAAAAAAAAGGAGTCTACTGGCAACACTGACACCATACTTGCAAGAAGAGTTTGCTTGTTTCGTTTCTAAAAGTTTTACGACACCACTAACATTAAATAGCAATATTCGATTTATTTAATGCAGACATATTTAAATTACCAAAGGCCAAATAATATATATAAATTAACATCGTGACAGTTTAAATTTATAAAAAAAATACTGTTGAAACGTAGCATATACCTAAGGGGACGAAAGCTCGCTTTAGTAACACGTACACAGTCATGCAAGTCAATGTGATTTCGTGAGACGTTTGAACGGAAGGATGTTGCAAATAAATAACACAGATATTTATTTTTTATATAGGAACTTGCTTTTATAATTTACCGGTGTTATTAAAATATATCTTTTTAAAAAATGTATCTGAATAAAGAGTAAAATTTTCTGAAATTAAAAATTAAAAAACTAGCAAACACTTTATTAATAATCAACAATTTATATATGTATAAGATAAGCATTTTTTAAGTTATAATGTCAATTTGTAAGAAAATGTAGAAGCTAGTTAGATGATCCTCGCAGTTGCTGATGTTCTGCTAGATGCTCTTGGCTACCTTATCAAGGTCAACCCTTTCGAAGAAAAAGTACTGCTTGTAATTTGTTGAAATGATTGGATAATACTGAGTTTTGCTAACAAGTGTATTTAAAAATAAGCAAAATCTTTTCTTCACTTACATTGCAAAAACAAAGTACAATTCCAAAATTTTAAGTCATTGTGGCATTCGGGATTAAAATTAATTGGAATATATAAGAACCCACAGCTATTCAATTGATTATTTGGGAGCATTTTACTGTTATCGAGCCTAAAAGTATAATTTTTTACCAAAATAATTAACTTATTTATTATGAAAATAAGGTAAATTAAAATTTCAACAAAATTATAGTGGAATTAGAGCGAGGATTTTAGCTATAATTTTCTGGCTAAAACGTTCTACATATACGGCTGAAAACAGTGCTTGCAATTTTCAAGGAGTATGGAAACAATAATTTAGACTTGAAATGTTTGCCTAATATTTTTTCTTGATATTTGTAATCATTCTGCTATTAATTAGATTGTAATATTATTCTGTTATTAGATAAAGAAAAGAAAATTGTTGCTTTTGAAGATTGTTATTTTAGAAAAGGTAAATATGGTATTAATGTTTCAGTTCTTTGTGAGAGTGGAATATTCTATTATTCAATCCCTAATTAAGCAATATTCAGTTTCAAAATTTCTATAAAAATAACTATATACTTGTTGTTTTGTAATTCGGTTTCCTGTAGATAGATACGAAAAAACATTCCTTTGAACGTAATACTCTATTAATTTTACGAATATTCCAGACGATCAGGAAATCGCAGTGATAAATGCATATAAATAGCTTCAAGCGTTAATCTTTCATCGATGGTTCAGTTACAATCAGACCGATAAAACGCCATAAAATATCAGAATAATATTCAAAACAGACATTAAATGTTTAAATAAACATTTACATAATCTAAAACATGTGAAAATATACTGCTATAAAAATACTTTCTGATGGTAAAAAATGACTCATTGCAATAGAAATTTCCAGCAGTACCGTAAAATAAATTCAAAACGCGATTCCCAAGTAGCCTTATTTTTATGGTGAGCGTTTATAATCAGCTAATGAGTCATTCACAACTGATTCAATCCTACTCTCCCTGCATCCTATTGGATACGTCATTTTAAACACAATTACGAAATTGCGAATATTTCATATTAACGTCTTGACCGCGAGCAAGGACTGGCGAAGATTTTAATATTCTCTCCCGCCAAAACTTACAAAAAAAAAAATATATATATATATATATTTGTGGTAAATTTCTCTTGAATGTACACTTGTATAAGTGTATGGCAGAAATTATTTTTGAAAAAGTAGTGCAAATAAAATACAAAATAGTGGCTGGGACGATGTACGTCCCAACCCCTTAGTCATAGGATTAACCATTTGAGGGGTAAAGCACTTCTATTCGTAAAATGTTGAAATGATTGAATGACATCAAAATTTAAAAGCAGATTTATTTCAAAATGGTTCAAAGCTTTTATTCACGTACTTAATAAATTTAAAATTTTCATTTCAAAATTATGGTGTCAATGTGGCATTTCGGAATTAAATTAAGGTGGGATATATTACATCCAAACCGCCCTTCAAAGGGATAACAGGGGTCGCATTCTATAAGGAAAATTTTATTGTTCTTACCACTATTTTGAAAATAACAGCTTCGTCATACTTTTCCATGGCATATCTTAAATAAAATTATGATGAAAGTTACAGGTTAAGGATTCTGGTAGGAACAATAAAATTCTCTATATATAACGCTACCCCTGGATTAATATCCCTTTCACAAGCGTCGGCGTTCTAGATGGTATAACCGCGGTAGGAAAGCAAAGCTGTCCACTGTGCTTAAAACAAATGTCCGGCATTTGAAACCTCTAATAAGAAGTATACTTTCCAACGATCTATGAAGCAATTGAAATATTATGGAGCTCCTTCCACGTAAGAGAATTGAGTGAGACATTTGTTATATTACCCCCTTCTAAGCCTTGCATGTCCCAGTCACTATAATCCCTGTTTTGGAACCCACAAAACATTTTATGCTAAATATACAAATTACTAAACAAGTAAAAAACATAAAATCAACCAATAGAATAAAAGCAATAATGGCAGGGCTGCCACAGGCGAGTATTTTTTTAATTCTACTCCACACCACTTCCCCCCCCCCCCAAAAAAAAAAAATATTGTCGTGCTGTTCGGGAACATTTGCAAGCGAAATCTATATATATATAAGCCGTTCTCTGTATGTATGTCCTTTATACAAATCTTCAAATTTTGAGGGATTTGCATGAAACTTGATGTACATACGTTTTAGAACGTGGAAAAGATCTCTGTCTACTTTAAAAAATCATCAGACCATTATTTATCCCTTTTTTCTACCACCTTCCATAATTTAACATTATAGAAATATCTCTTTTTTTAATTTTTTGATTTAATCGTTTCTTTCCTGTTGCCACACATCTAAAAAGCTGCTCAATAATTTAAAAAAATAACTCGAGTACCTTGTTTTATAAGCCAATAAAAATTCAGATTGTCTCACTAAATTTTTGCTGCTTCTGAAATTGACGTCATTCAAAGAAAATGCACATTTTTCATATATATACGTAAAAACTTTAAGTATGTGTTAAAATGACGTAATACCTTAGTTGAATGTTTCTGAAGTTTAAAAAAATCTGTTTTAATGAAGTCATTTCGATATCAAGAAATCAATTTAGGAAAAAGATAACAATAAAAAAAATCGTTTGCTAGCTATGACATCACTTTCTAATAACGTTTTATTTTGAGGGGAATCTCTTGATCTTCTGAAATTAATTCTTATCATTATCATCCATAATATGAATGCTTTATTTTTAAGTTACGCGAGCTAAAATTTCAGTAAATGCAAAGTTATTTGGGTGTATTTATTGCATTTTTCTGCGTATTGTAAGGGAAATTGTATTTTTCTGTCATACTTGCAGAAGAAAACAAGCAATATGACTTTAAAAGCTGAAATACTTTACTGTAATTAAAGTCAAAATGATGTATTTTTCTGAAATACAAACGGTTGCTACGTTTTATTTCCTATTTTGTTGGCATGTTATATCATTAATTACCCCATTTACCTATGTTTTTTCAATACCTTAAATGCAATGATAGCATTCTGCGATTTACATTATTACAATTACATAAAATACATTTTTTTCTAAGACTTATATGAAATAGAAAATGAAATTTAGCAAATGTTTCTAAGAGTTAGGTCCTTCTTTTTTAAAAGAAAGATTCCAGATTAGGCATCAGGACTGAAAGCTCAAGGAATTTGATGTCATTTTCGCTGTAGATTTAGATTTCATTAATGAAGTTTCTGCTTAAAAATAATCAGGCAAACCACCCTGGAATATCCGTGGTTAAGGGGGCTGGTCACTCAGCTTCGGAATTCTCCCCCGTAATGTTAAGTCTATGGGCTTTTGATGCATTCGTATATCTAAAATATTTTCTTGGAAAATTCACATTTTTAACACCTTTTTCTGTGTACTCTTCTTAAAGGATATCTCTTTTTTTTTTTTTTTTCAAAATATTTCTAAAACTTATGCTGAATTTAATATTTTATGTGTTAAAAGCGGGCGAACTGTGAGTACGATTTTAACACTTCATATAAAATGAAGTCTATACTTTAGAAATAATTTGAGAACTAAGAGAAAAAAAGAGACATCTTTTAGGAAGTGTGCACAAAAAATAAAAGTTAAAAATATTAATTAACCGAGGAGATATTTTAAATATACGAATACCCATAGACTTTACATTAGTGAGGGGAAATCGGAAGCTGAGTAACTTATAGATGGCGATATACTGCTCGTTCAGAGTGCCGAAAAAAATAGCTTTTAATTTAAAACACTAAAAGCTTTTTACATTTGCTATATATTTTAGAATGCCCAAAAGGTAAACCAAAACGAATTTTTGGTACTTTAGTATTAACAAGCTGTTAATCGTAATTTTTTTCTACTATTTATAGCGACCTATATTAATCGGAAATTTTGAATATTCGATTTAACTTTATTTATTCATTTATTTTTTTTTGCAAATTTTAATTCTGTTTGCCGATTTAATTATGGAATATTGCACGAAAAAAAAAAATGCTGAATTATTTACATTGTAAGAGCAATCGGATTCATCTTTTCTAATTGGGTTGCACGCATATTTATAAAATATTCGCGCTTAAAATTTACTTTAACACGTTCACGCCGGCGCGGTGGGTCACAGTCGACTGTCTCAGAGCTGGCATGTCTCCGGCCTTTTGCATACCAGTATTTTAATACAGAAAATGTTGTTTTATTTAATTAGAACAATTGGGCGATTTAAAGGAACAACATTTTCTCTAAAATAACAGTGGAGTGCAAAAATCGGAGACTTGACAACGCTGAGACAGTCGAGTGTGACCCATCGCGCCGGCGTGAACGTGTTAAATACATATAAAATCAATATACTGAAGTACACTTTTCAAAGAAATATAGTTGAATGTACTTTTTGTTTTTCATTCGACGTTGAAAAAATATAATGTGCGATGTTTAGAGGTTAAACAAATTTCAGTAAAAGCAAAATTTATTGGTGAAGTCATTGCCGCCATAAATATGATGCCAGCGTCACTCATGAACATCTCTTTTCCTTATAATACTGCGTTGCGTGAAAACGGGTTCATCTGTCGTAATTTGGTTGCACACAAATTTTAAAATATGCATGCCTCAAAAATACTTTAAAATCCATTGAAAATCAGAAACATGAAATACGATTTTCAAACAAATTACATTTGAGAGTACTTTTTTCTGTTCAACAACGTAAAAAATGAAATTGGACAATTTTTAGAAATTAAGAAAAAATCCAGTAAAAGCACAATTTATGGATTAGGTGGTTGTCACCATCAGTATGATTTAAGCGTTACTAACTGGCATGTTTTAGCTTTAAAATTTAGATAGATGGCATGCTAACGAGAATTTCATGAAACTGTAACCAAAACTGCTACACCATTTGGCTAATTTTCGTTTTTTGTATTGCCATTAAAATAATATATTATTCTACTACACCCGCCAAAGTTAACGCGCATTCTAATGCTTAAAGTTGAGGGATTCTACTATGGTTGCGACATAGTAACGCCATATTTTCTGATTATATTTTTTCTTTTATTGACGAGAATACACAAAGCTCCATTATTATGATTGCCATACTTTTTTTTTAACTTTATCTTACCTGGGAGGAACCCATGTTTAACACGGGCAAAGCCGGGTAACTCTGCTAGTATACTAAAAAATCTGTTTGTTTTTTTAAATAGTGGTGCGAATAAAATAGGAAAATAGCCGCCTGTGGCAGCCCTGTAATAGTGATAACACAGCCATGTGTGACGTGATTTTGCACTCCCTTCGATTTATTACAAGGAAGGACTTTACTACTGCGATTTTTAAAGGGTTGTATTAACTTCTCTCCAAAAAGTCATTTGACAGAAATCTCAAACGAAGAGTTTGAATCCATAATCGGACGACATAGTGGAGAGTTTTAACCCTTCAATGCCCAGTGTGGGATGCGTTCCAGGAATTGCGTAATTCAGAGTATCGGAATTCATACCAGAAAATCTAAATAATTAATTTCGGTTTACTTAAATGGCTGCTATTAAATTAAAGTGAAAATTTCTCTTTTAAATTTCTGGTGGGAATACGGAATATGTGAATAAAAATATCCAATAAATCGGGAACACTGATGGTATCATAAATGACACATTGGGAATTTAAGGATTAAAAGAATCTTGAATAAACTCTCACTTTTTGCAGGACGTGATTACCAAAGGGGCAAACCTCCAGGAGTAAATAAAACGAATAGAAATACTTGTCTTATTCATGTCGCAAACTTTCCATGAATATGCATTTAATTAAAAAAAATTCTGTTAAAATTTACTGGTGGAAGTTTGCCCAATCAGGACCTGAATTCATTATGTTAACAAGAACATCAATGTCACGCCCATTTATGGTTCAAAAAACACAAAATGCGAATTTTTCTTAACTCCCCAATCTGATCACATCATTACATTTCGATATCAAATTGAGACATCAATATCTACGACTATGATTCTTTATGCTATTGTTCTTTCCGAAGCCAGCGGCGAAAAGCATTGCTCAAACAAACGCTACCTGTGTATTTTTTATTGCATAAAAAGTTTGTAATCTTTTGAGAGAAAACATATGTATATATATCATATATTTGACGCTATGTTATTTGACTTTTAGCAAATTGTAATTAAATAGAAATCTCGGGACGTTTTAATTCAAAATGCGTAAACCTGAAAAAACTCAATTAATAATGTTTAAAGAAGAGGGCAGGAATTCTATTGTTTTCGTAGAAAATCGCCAATCAACAGTATTTTGTGTAAGATATCAATGGAATATCTTAATATTTTATCATACAGCACGATCGTGCTGTATAGTAGAGCTCAGCCGCCTCTTTTACGTTTTGAAACATGATGAAAAGACAACAACTCAATTACAATCCAAACCAGAAAACATTCAGTGATGAATAATGGCTTTTTGGAAAGATCTTAATTTAGCGATATGCCTTTCGAAGGTCGGGTCAAAAAAAATCCAATATTAAGGGAATGGCACCCATTTAAACTTTACATAGCGTTCCATAATTTATTTATATAGAAATATCTCCTTCAATCTTTCTTTCCTGTTGCCACATCTTAAAAAGTGGCACAATAATTTAAAAAAGGTGACAACACGCGTATTTTGTTTTAAATAAAAATCAGATTTTCCCGCTAAATTTTTGCATTTTTCAAATCGATGTCATTCTAATCGGAAAATGAAAATGTTTCCTATATATGTAAAAACTTTAACTAAACACTTGTTAAAATGACGCAGTATCTTCATTTGAATGTTTTTAATGTTTAAAAATCTATTTTAATACAGGAGTTTTAATTAAAAAAAAACAATTTAGGAAAAAATAATAATAAAAAAAATCGTTTGCTAGGTATGACGTCAATTTCTGTTTAACTAACATAACTTTGTAATGATGTTTTATTCGGAAAAGAGACTCCTGATATTCTGAAATTAATCCTTATTATTATCATCCATAAAACGGAAAATTTATTTTTAAGTCATACGAAAGAAATTTTCGATAAATGCTAGTCCATTAGGTTGTATTTATTGCATTTTCCTGCGTATTGTCAAGGAAATGGTATACTCCTATTGCACGAGCCAAAGAAAACATGCATTTTAATTTTCAAAGTTGAAACACTTTACTATAATTACGTCATTGTAACTCCAAATGAAATTCAATTTCGCGAGTTTAAATAAAATAAAATTAATATTGTTGGACCGAATATAATAATCTAAGACAGAGACGGCGTACTTATGGCACGCGTGCCATAAGTGACACGTCTGCAGATTATTTTTGGCACAGCATAGATTTAAGTTTTACATCAAAATATAGTAGAATTTCTCAAAATGCATTAATTAATATAGATGTTGTCTGTGTTACTTGAATCCGATTAGTTCGGTTGGTTGTGATGGTCCCACAGATTGAAGAAATTGAAATATAACTTAATTTATCCGAATCTAGTTCAATATTGGATCAGGAAATTTTGAGAATTAGAAGATTATAGCTAAACAAAAATTAAAAGTGTAATAAGCAAAAATGATGATTGTAAAATTATAACAACTTCGAATTCAATTCCAGACACTAAAAGCTGCAGTTTCTGGCGCTTGCTGTTTTGACATTTTTTGTCTGCAAGACATTCTTTTCGTAAAATAAAAATCTTTTCGTAATATAAAAAATGAAAAATTCAACTAAAAACGGTCTTGTTAAGTGAGTGCAATTAAACTTGCATTCTATCGAAAATAACTAAGTACGAAGCGGATATAAATTATTTGGCATTTAAGATGAGACAACAGAAATAATATTTTTAAAATAATTTTCTACAGTATAACATCAAATATTACCTGTATTTTTTTTAATGCTAAAAACAAAATTTTAAATAGTTTTGATTCTATATTATTTGATCCATTAAATTTTTTTGTTGTTGGCACGTCGTGATCATGATCACGCAAAGTATATTTTGGGGGAAATTTGGCACGTGGACGTGAAAAGGTTCGCAATCTCTGGTCTAAGAGCTAGCAACGTTTTCGTCACTTGATTTTAACAAGGCTCATTTTTCTATATGCTCTTCCGTTTTATGGTGTAGTATGTATGCGAACGGTCCTGCTGGCGGTAGACGTTACGTTTACCTGCGGGAGAAGGGGTTATGCAGGTGAAAACAATTCAAAACTACGTCATTTTAGAAGGCTCATGTTTCTATAAAAACTTCAAAAATTCGTCATTTTAGCAAAGCTCATTTTTCTATATGCTCTTCCGTTATATGGTGTAGTATGTATGCGGACGGTCTGGCTGGCGGGAGACGTTGCGTTTACATGCGGGAGAAGGGGTTATGCAGGTGAAAAAACTTCAAATTTACGTCATGAAACACTTCTGACCTTCCTTGTACCTTTCAAGGCCAAGGTTGAGAAAGGTTGTATGAAGGAATGTCTTTAGTTTGTTGGCTAGAAAAGTAGAAATATGGCTTTTGGGATTAAATAATACCGTGCGTGTACAAACGTTACATTTCGATATGTTCATTCGTTATGGTATAACACACACTAAAATAATTTTACTGAAAGAGTGAAATAAAAGCTACCTGCATATATTGGTGAAAATGTATTAAATGTAATTACTGTAAATTTTATAAAATAATTCATGTTTTAAGAGGTAAAATAAATCGTTGCATATTTACTAAGGAATAAAAACCGCCATTTTTACTGAAACAGTTATAAAATCGGAAAATAAATATGAAACGCTTGATTTTTCCTTAAAAAGAAGTAGTATTGATGCATTTTACAATATAGAGTAGTAGGCTTTTTTTTTTTTTTTTAAACGCATTTAGCCAAAAATATAATGGGAGACAAAATGAGGTGAGATTTAACCCACGCGTGTGTTAACGTTAGGAAAATAGGTGCGTGCGCTTACAGTTCAGTTAATTATGCCCTAAACGATGCCCGGTAACATGCGCCAATTGTCTGTAGGCTCAATTATATAATTTATCCGTACCAAATACGCCAATTGTCAATAGACTCGTTTACGTAATTTATCTCCTTAATTCATGCGTACTTTACAAAGGACACTTACTTTCCAATTTTCCTAATTTCTTGATCAATGGTTACAGTTAGATGTAAATATGTTAGTCATTATCCTGATATTTTAGTTTGACCTCCGAAATATTATTATAAATATCCAGTATCAGTAATATTTCTGATATTATTTACAGGTGTATTGTATAATATTTTCAATAACTTTTAATCATTTTTCTGCATTCAGTCGTTTTCAGACTTTTTTAAAATTTAAATTCTCATTAAGTTCCAAAGACAGAATTTTTCCCTTTTTATAGTTTTTTCGCAGTTTTAATTCATTTCTTATGACTGTTTCTTACCCTAGCTTTTTGTGTGTTTGAGGGGTTGGCCTAGGATACTGCATAGTCCCAAACCAGAGGAGCGTAGGTACATAGCAGAAAAATTCAAGAGATCACAATATGTATAAAACTTAGTCTAAGGACTAGTCTTGCGGTCCGTCCTGAGTAAAATATAGGTCAATATCCCAATATGGGGTTTAGCAATAAGTATGGGGTCATCAGAGCTCTTCAAATACACTGGTGAACCAATGTTTATGTTAGTTTTTCATTGGGACAATTGGTTGGGCCGGTTAATTGGGATCATTGGTTGGTTAATTGGGGCGGTTGTTTGGTTAGTTGAAATTGGTTGATTAAGTTCCTGAAAGGATCTGAAAAAGATGTGAAATGATATAAAAAACTAGTGGAACCAGAGAGAAAAGTAAAGCTCGATCTAAAAAAAGTTACAGTAAAAAATTGTCAAATAGTTTCAGTTTAAAAAAGAAAGAAGTGCGTAGAAAAGTAATGAAATCAGATTATCTTTAAAGCTCATGAAATTACCCAAATTTTTGTTGATAGCTGAAAATGTGGACTGAGCTTTACTGGTGCCTTATATTCAAAATCATATTATCCACTGAAAATGAGTACTGGGTATAGTAAACAGAATGTGTAGTGGACATGATTGCATCAAGTCAAGCTAAACTACACAAAGCTAAACGAATGTAAACCATGAAGTAATATTTTAAGTATAACATTAATATAGTCAAGTTGTTGAGGAATTGTTATTATTAACATTTCTGACATAACACATGTAGCGTAATAATTTTTATTTCATGTAATTACTGTTAAAAGGGAGCCTTATGTTAAGCAAGACAAGTAGTTAGCATATGGTTGAATCGTACATGCTTAGTGTTTTGGGCTTATTTTGAACTTTGATCGTCCAGTCTTATCAGTGACCCCTGGAATGGAATTTGGTCCATACTTCGTACTGAAAGATCTCTCATGTTCTCGATACCTCTCATGTTCTCGGTCATTTCCAAATCAACCTCTTACCCATTCTTATGAACCAAAATTTTTAAACTGGTTATGAATGATTGGAATTCAGAATGAGTTCAAAATGCCTTTACTTCCCTGATTGATTCAAGGCACCAGTAAAGCTCAGCCCACATTTTCAGCTATCAACAAAAATATGGGTAATTTCAGCAGCTTTACAGATAATCTGATTCCATTATTTTTCTACGCTCTACTTACTTTTTTAAACTGAAACTATTTGACAATTTTTTACTGTAACTTTTTTTTAGATCGAGCTTTACTTTTCTCTCTGGTTCCACTATATTTTTATATCATAAAGAATAGGTTTAAAAAAGAACATACTTACAGATGGCTCACAAATGATTCATTAGACCAATACTAGAATATTAAAAATTTCAAATTGTGTTATTTGAAATAAAATATCTTTACTTTAAGTGCTTTATCTTAAAATAAGAAATTTTAACCCTTTCAGCTGGAGAAAAATTATCCTTGTAAAATGTTGAAATGATTAACTTACGCCCTAATTTACAGACGAATTTCTTAGAAAATAAAAGCCTTGTTTACCTAAATTTTCATTGTAAAAGCAAAATTTTATTAAAATAATCTTGTTGCCATTAGTCGGGAGATTGTTGTTGGGTAAATATAAGACTTTTTGAAATTTTTATGATTTGTCGTGTAATCGTAATTGTTCAGCTATAAATATGCAAAATTTCAAACCTCCAATTTAATTAGGGGGCGCAGTTAGAAAAATTGCTTAAAATGCACAAGTTAGAAACCGGACGGGTAAATATAAAATTTTTTGAAATTTTTACGATTTGTCGTGTGATCGCAAGTGTTTAGTTGTAATTATGCAAAATTTCAAATCTTCAACTTAATTAGGGGCTTACCTAGTAGAAAAAAAAGCTTGAAATGCACATGATAGAGCCCAGAGTGTTGAAGATAAGACTTTTTCAAAATTTTATGATTTGTCGTTTGATATGAGGTGTTCAGCTATAAGTATGCAAAATTTCAAGTCTCCAACATATATAGTTTCTGAGAACGGGCACTGTGAACGACGGACAGACATACAGATAGAGGAGTGAGGCGAATAGGATTTCCTCAGATGAACGACACCCTAAAAAAATACGAGAATGAATCATTCCATTCTTGTTTTCAATAGGGTTAGCTGGGGTAACTAGACCCACGAGGTAACTGGACCATAGGCTATTTTATAGAAAACCGTTGACGTTCTTTAAGCTTTAGCTTTTGTGAACCATGCACCTTAATCTCTACTTCCTAAAACAACGTGTGTCAACTCAATCATAACTCTATCATTGCTGTGGTAGGTTGTCGAAAATTTACGTTACTTTTATTAGAAACAACGTCAATTTGTTTGAACTTCCTCGGCTTTTTATTAAAATACTGTAAGTACTTTTATTAAACAATCTTTCTTTTTAAAGAGTAAGCATATAACTACTTTAATATTATTAGGTATTTATACATATTTACTTCCTGTTTCAAACGTAAGCCCGGTGTCCCAGTTACCCCATAAATTTTTCAAGAATGGGGTAACTGGGACATATATCAGCAGTAGTGTAGTCGTAGTAAAAGCAGAGGGCATGCGCTCTAAGCAGAGGGTGTACGCTCAATGCAGAGGGTACACCCTACAGTGTATATACTATAGCTTTTTTGAGAAATAGAGGGTATACGGTGTACCCTAAAAAATTCAGAAGGTATACGGCGTATACCACTGTATATCAGGTCCACTACATCCCTGCATATCAGGGGTAACTGGGCCATGTTAGATCTAGTTAGATCTAGTTACCCCAATAGTTATAAATATTTTTTTTTAGTTTCTCTTACTTCTTACCTCATTTTCATGGGGCATCTGAACTCATGAGGAAAGAAAAATGAAATATGTATATTTTTTTATTTTTAAGTATTAAAATGTAATTTTGAGCATTTCTATCTGATAGAGGGAACCTAACTGAACACATTTACAAGAGTTCAGATTTTAATTCAAATGAACATTAGCTTTTTGAAGCTGAATTGCCAGAATCTCTAAAGTCACATAGTAAAATCATGGCCCAGTTGCTCCACGTAACCTTATATGCATTTACTCATTTAAAATAATTAAACACATTTTTACAACATTCAGAATGATCTTACATAATTTCAGAAGAAATCGTACTTCATTCACTGTAAAAAAGACGATTTTTTTTAAATCTATGAAAATATCATATATTCACCTAGGAAAATATATAACTTCTTCCGAGTTACCCACCAATCTGAAGAGTGTTCAGGTATCTTCAGAAATTAATAGATGGTCGAGATTTAAAGAAATATTTGTAGAAAGAGAATTTATTTTGCTGCCCGTGATTTTCAGAAACGTTTCCGTGTAGATTTTACTAATAATCGGTTTTCCTCTCCAGGAACATAGGTTTTCCGGATGCTGCCAATTCTCAAGTACACATTTTTATGTTCCACAAACATGATTAACAGACAGGCGAGGTAAATTAACAGCAATAGTATTAATATTAAACTTGATATTATTTTGTTATTCTTGTATGTATAAATTCTTTGGGTATCGAGTATGTTTATTGCAGAATATAAAAACATCCAAAAAATGGATTGTTAATGTTGGGAAAACTAATCATTGCACTATAAAAGCTAATCAGAAACGCTTTTGAAAATTATGGGCAAGAAAAGGAATTTCGTTTTTATAAGAGCCTCTTTAAATATCAGAAATGGTTTGGTTTCTGTGGTTTTTAATAATAAAAGGACCCTTTTCGGAATAAAGGCTAACTTGAAAGAAGTCATATTATATTTTCGTATGTTAAGAAAATTTTTTTACAGTGTCTGCAGCAATTTGGGTTATTCACCTTATTTAATGACAGATTAAATAAGGTGATTATTATTTCAAGAATTTTGGGGGAATCAAGGAATCTGAATTTCATAAACAGGGTTCGTACGCATCGAGGAATTCTGAGAATTTTATGTATTTTAGTACCAGAAATTTTCTAAAGAGTTGATTGGAATATATGAAGAAATAATTATTTTTTAATTAAATAAGGCAAATCTTTCTTTACGAAAATTCTGGTAAATAGTCCTTGAAACGTACGAACTCTTATAAAAATAGTTGATTGGCAACACTGACCGAAATACACGGCATTTGAAATTAAACTCAGGGTTGCCAATTTGGCCTCAATTTTCATTTTGAAATTTCAAATTCTTTCCTGAAATTTCGAAAAAATAACTTTTACTTTAAGTAATAGCGAAATATCCGTCATTAAATAAAATAAAATGCTATTTTTAATTTCTGCTGTGGATTCGTGTTTTCTAAATAAAAATGTAGGCCAAACTGACAACCCTGATTAAACTGTCTCTGGTGGACTAAAGTTGTGGAAAAATGATTTGTAATGGTAATATTGAAAAACAATTTTAGCAAGTGAGTTATATGGGGTGATAAATAAAAAGCAACTTCACGATATAATTTAAATAAACTAATTTTAGCAATGATTTTTTTTCTAAGAAATTATGTTTAAAAATCTTACATGTTTTGACATACCGGGTGAGCAAAAAGTCCGTATAAACTTTAAAAATTCATTAAAACCGAAAAATTAATCCAAATGATAAACTGTTTGCAGGATTAGCATCTATAAGCAACGGGAATTTTTTTAAGACAGAAATAAAAAATAACTCAAAGAACAGCCGACAGATGGCACTGGTTCGTGCGATTTCGGCGGGAATATGGAAATGAAACGGTTATAAGAACTTGCGCTCTTAATCCAGAATTAACTCACGATTGTGTACTTGATCAAGGATGCTGAGTAAGAAGGATAAAAGCTTTGTTGTTGAAGTTATTTTACCTGAACTAGTTCTGTATTAGGAGCGCAAGTTCTTATAGCCGTTTCATTTGTATATTTCCACCAAAATCGCACGAATCAGCGCCATCTATCGACTGTTTTTTGAGTTATTTTTTATTTCTCTCTTAAAAAAATTCCCGTGACCTATAGATGCTAATCCTGCAAACAGTTTTCATTTGGATTATTTTTTACGTTTTTATGAATTTTTAAAGTTTATACGGACTTTTTGCTCACCCGGTACACTAAAGCAGGGGTGTCAAATTGTGGTCCGCCTGATACCACTAAAATTATATACTTATGATCAGGGTTGCCAAAATTGGCGTTTTCTTTTTTAATTCTGAAATTCTACATTCACACTAGAAATTCTGTATAGTATTTCTTTGAATTTAATGACAGATGTTTCGCGATTACCTGAAGTATAAATTCTTATTTCTGATGTGAATTCGAAGTTTTTAACCCGGGATTGCACGCGCAAGGTATGACATATCCATAGCTGCCAACCTTTACGCTTTCTTCCTACCACTAACATTTTCTTGTAAATATTGCCTTATTTAATCGTCGAAATCTCAAGATTAAACAAGGCGAATTTCTCTTCTAAATCTTAGTGGTAGCAAAAAAGCGTAATGGTTTGGCAGCTATGCATATCCCGGGTGGGCAAAATTAAACTAGCGAAAGCCATGCTTTGCTTGGATTCGCGAAGCATTATTTAATAAGATAAATATTTGAAAGTAACAAAATTTTTTATATTATTGTTGCATCTTTATTAAGCAAAAACGTTATTTTATGTTTTAGTGCACTTTAATTTTAGGAATGTAAATTCAGCAAAATAACTAAGAATTTCCTCGGAATTTTTTCTTTATGATATAACGATTTTAACAATTAATTTTATTTGTTTACAATTCTTTTGTTGCCACTTTACAAAATAAATCATAACATAATTTTTTTATATATATTAATCTTTTATATCCATTATCCTTTTTTTTTATAAAATGCGTAAGTATCGTCTGCGTAAATGATTTCACATAATAAGAATAAATTGTGTATTGGAATTCTTAACACTGACAAATACTTTTACAATTGAATGTAAATAATTGAATTTTCACAAATTCATTAAAAATATGCTATAATTTTCATAAAAAAGGTATTTTAAAAATTTCATAAAAGAAATCGTAAAACTATTTAAATTAATCATGATTCTATCTATAATGACTAACTCCATGATTTATTTATTTTTCTGAAAATATAAGTGTTTCATTTTTTTATTTGCATAAATGCTTCCGTAATGGAAAAACATGTAATGAATGAAAACATGTAATAAATTAATTAAAATAATAATTCTTTTAAGGTTATTCTGTAAAAAAAATATAATATTGTGCAAATCTACAGATCATAATTTATTTTTATGTTTAATTCAAGTCAAAATACTGAATAGCTTTTTTTCGCAAAGTGTACGACAAAATGAAATTTGTGTAGCCTAGTAACGGATTCGCTTCGCTCATCCTAATGACAAAACTATTTCATTTTATTTAAAAAAAATTTTCATAAAGCAAATAATATACATAAAATGATTTCGAAATCACTTTCAGCCAATTAATATCTACTAAAAATTGAATACTCGCTTCAAATAAGTTTAAAATTTTGAGAGTTTTTTTCTTTTTTTTTCATTCACCCGTAAATTGCTAACTACACATTTGAATCGAATAGAACTACAGACGTGTGAAAATTATTAGAATAATTGTAAAATTTACAATAAAAACTTGTTATATTAAAGAAATATTTAAAAAATATTGATACATTTAATGTTTAGTGTGTATCCCCTTGTTTTTTATTAAAGAAATGATAGTATGCTTGTCTTGTCATACCCTTCTATGAGTTTTTGGCAATTAATTTGTTTTTCGTTGTCATTATGCCAAATTTGGATGAGTGTTTTTTTTTTTCAGAATAGTCTTGTTTGTGATGCAGTATTTCTTTAATTTTTCTTTACAATAGCCCAAAAGTTCTCTGTGGGGTTCATATCTGGACTGTTTCCAGATATGAACCCATCCTGGTCCCTACATTTTTCGCCCAGTTTTGTAATTTAAATCTAATATAATTTATTTAACAATTAGAATAATTGTGTTAAAATTAATCTAGTGTAATTTCGTATCCAGCGATTTCTGGAGTTCCATTACCTGTGACTTATTCTGTTGAGCTTAACCAGGCTTCAGAACAGATGCTATAATCATTAAGGTTAGCTGGGTGAAAAAGTTCCACCAGATTCGTCCGGGATAGCTCAGATGGCTGAGCACTGGCGGCTTCAACCAGGAGATCCGTGGTTCGAATCCTGGTCCGGACATTTTTCGCCCAGTTCGAAATTTACATCTAATAAGATTTGATTAGGTTTCTTAACATAAAATCAAAAGCAGAGTTTGGAAAATTTGTAATTGCAATTGCTTGCATTGTAATTACGATTTAATTATATGCAATTAATTATAGTTAGAATTACATGCCATGAAAACTTCTTGCAGCACTGTATCCGGTACCCCCACTGACTCATTTTTTGAAGAAATTTCTTTTCTTGGATATGTATTTTATAACAATAATGAATTACATACATTTAAATTGTAATTACGCTGCAGAAAATTGGAATTACAAATCTGCGCAACTCTGAACAAAAGTATGTAGTATTACCCATACTGGTCTAACTGAAAGCTTTGTGTTTCACCTTGGTCTGTGAAAGTATAATTATTTGAGAACTCTGCAATAACTATGCATTCAAAGTTTGTCAGATTCTCTTTAAGTTTTCTAAAGAGCTCAGCTTGGACCTTGGATATAAAATGATGTGATTTTAATGAGATCAGTTTAATTACCATTTTTTAACCAATGGTTGTTTTTAATAACAACCATTTTTTATTATGGTTGATAAGCTGTTTGGAGGAATACCAAATTTTCTTTTTCTTCACGCCTTTATCCACTTCATCAAGAATAATTTTTTTTTTCTTTGATGCTCAAGCATTTTCGCTTTGATACTTTTGAGCTACAAGAACCGAAATTACCAACAGGATAGATCATGATCAACAATCTAGAAAACGGGAAACTATAATTTAAGGACACAGAGCAGCTCCATTGAGGGTTAAAAGGGGATATTGAAAGTTTGCACTTCTTTTGGATAGAAAGCAAAGAATCACAGCTATTTTACTGCTCTCGGTAAGTTAGGTGCCTGGTAACTTCACCTAACGGTTTCATCAGGCAGTTTAAAAAAAAATAATTGTAGAAACTCATCTCAAGGGAAAATATGTTCAATATAATCACCTTTCTCTTCACTCACTGTTTGAAACTTATTTCATCAGGCAAGCTAACCCTTTAGTGCGCAGCTGTGCATATATGCAAACAACAGTGTTTTGAATTTAATAGGTTTTTTTATTAGTATATACCTAATTCATACCAGAAAATTAAAATAACAATATTTGCTTTAATTAATAACAGACATTCTGTATTTAAATAAAGCGAAATTAACCATTAAAACTTACAGGTGTAATGTCAGATTCTCTGAACCTCGCAATTTCTACAAAGTATTCGATTATGGGAATTAAAGGGTTAAAGGTTAAGTTTTATAAAATGAATAATTATATAAAATAAGATATTTGGAGACATACTTATTCGAATTTTTACTAATTTGCAATATTTCAGCGTAAAACAGTCACTCGACAGTAGTTTTTACTTGTATTGCAGACGTGCAACAGAAGAAAAGATTGACGTATTATATGAAAAATGTATGTCTGATATTTTCGTTATTTTTCCTGTGTAATAAACCTTTCGGAAAATCTTATATAATTTTTTCGAAACAAAACAAAAAATAGCGCATTTAAGGATTAAGACTTCAAGAAGTGCTTCTGTTTCGGAACATTCCAAGCAATTATGAATCCAAAAGATTTTACTCTTAATGGCACACAAAAGGTAGCCTAACAAAGTCCGTTAATTGGTGTTCAGTTTTGCCACTTCTATCATCAATTTAAAATTCTGGTGATAATGACTCGCACAAACACTGTAAGTGCTAAATGTTACATGCAGGTCATACACAAATTTATTTATATCAGTATATAGTCCAGGCAATAGGGAATTTTACCTAGCAAAATTAATGGTAGTTCTGGAAATCGGCTTACTTCATGTTTTTTGGGTCGCTGAATCCGAATTTGTAACTTTCCACCAAAATTTCCCCCGGCAACCCCCCCCCCCCTCCCAAATTTTGGTAAAAAGCCCACAAAAACGTTTTTATTAAAAAAAATTTAATTTACAAAAACGTTTTTATGAAAAAGTATCTAGAAATTCAGAAAGTAGACAAAATTTGCAACAAATTATATATATGACATTATGACTTTAGATGAAGGGGAAGGGGGATCTGCCTCGGAACATGCGCGCGGTGCTGCGTGGACTAAGTTGCGCAATTCCACTTAACCACTCACACGTTTACATTCGCCCTCCCATCTCCCCTCCGAACTTTCCTTATAAGGTTTACTTTAAGTTTTTTGGGTCGCTGAATCCGAATTTTTAACATACACCACCAAATTTTCCCCACCGAAACACCCCCAAAATAGTTGTTATTAAATTAAATTTCTTATTGTTTTAAGGAAAACGCATTACGAATTTCAGAAACTAGACAAAATTTGCAGCAAATAGGATATATGACATTATGACGTAAGATAAACGGGGAGAGAGGTAGCTGCCTAGGAACATTCCCCGCGCGCTTTTCTCAAAAACCAAATTTTTTCAAAAAATCAATTTTTTGGAGGGTTGCCGGGTGAAATTTTGGTGGGAAGTTACAAATTCGGATTAAGCGACTCAAAAAACATAAAGTGAGTCGAAATCCAGAACTAGTATTAATTTTTTCAGGTAAAATCCCCTATTGCCTGGACTTCATAACTTAGTGCACGTAGCGCCGCAGTGCATGTTCACAGGCAACCCTCACCCTCCCCGTTCATCCTACGTCATAATGTCATATATCCTATTTGTTGCAAATTTTGTCTAGTTTCTGAATTTCGTAATGCTTTTCCCCTAAAACAATAAGAATTTTAAGTTAAAAACAACTATTTTGGTTGGGGGGGGATTTCGGGGGGAAGTTAAAAATTCGGATTCAGCGACCCAAAAAACTTAAAGTAAACCTTATAGAGAAAGTTCGGAGCGGAGATGAAAGGGCGAATGCAAACGTGTGAGTCGCTAAGTGGAATTGCGCAACTTAGTTCACGCAGCACCGCGCTCATGTTCCGAGGCAGATCCCCCCTTCCCCTTCATCCTAAGTCATAATGTCATATATCTAATTTGTTGTAAATTTTGTCTACTTTCTGAATTTCTAGATACTTTTCGCCTAAAACAATTTTTTTAATAAAAACCTTATTTGGTGGGCATTTTACCAAAATTGCGGGGGGGGGGGTTGCTAGGGGAAATTTTGGTGGGAAGTTACAAATTCGGATTCAGCGACCCCAAAAAACATAAAGTAAGCCAATTTCCAGAACTACCATGAATTTTGCTAGGTAGAGCCCCTATACGGTCTCTATTGCCTGGACTAGCTAAATGGAATTAAATGGTTAATTTTAATGATATTTTTAATCTAAATTTAAAAGTAATTTAAATTAAAATTTGAATATATTTATAGGGTGTATGCTTATTAATGTCATTATGGATTAATTTTACCTCATAAAAAGTTCAAAATATTACTAAGAAGTAAATTAATAATAATAAAAAAGACTTTCACATATTTTTTATAAATTATTACCGTAATTTCCCGCGTATATGCCGCAGCTCAGATAACTTGATATCCTACCGGAATTTGTTTTAAATGATATGTGACTTGCTTTTGCTTAGCATTTATTTGACCTCATTTTTTAAATAAAATTTCCGTATGAAAAATACTTAACTAAGTCTACGCGAGAAATTTACTACGCGAAAATTGCGTTATATTGTTATTAACAAAATAAAATTATACTACAATTTGCAATACTTTCTATATTGTTGTTGTTCTTATAATTTCAACAAACCTTAAGGGCTACCATTTATTATTCTAGGTTTTATTATGTTGAGAACAAAGAATAAGCTATGATCATCTTTCAAGATACAGAAAGCATCATTTAAAGAAAAGTTAAAACTTTTTTCTCTGGCCTGAACGAAAGTGAACTGAGTTCTAGTGAATTTTTAGTGAACTTTTATTAAAAAACTAGTTAGGTGTAACTTTCACTTTAGATTACAAAACTGTTTATTATCCCCAGTTGCAAGATTTTCTTACTCAGTCCCCTGTTGAGATATTTTTTAGTGAATACTGTGAATACAGACATAACACAGATTTTAATAAACCGTACGCAAAAAGGAAAAAGTTTTCAAGATTGAAATTTGTAAAACAAGTAGTCTTATAAGTGGTCTGTGTAAGAAAAATATCTTTGAGGTGAGTCTAATTTTCTTGATAAAACATAATTGTCGCGAGAAGAAGAAACCCACCGAAGCCACTTTTACTTTGTTGCGAATGGCAACGGCAGGTTTGTTGATGTAGAATGTTGTTAGAAAGATGTTCGACGATTTTGAGTCGTAACAATGTAACTCGAAAGCAAATGCTTTAATTTTGATGTATAAGATGTTCAGAGTGAATGTTTCGAAACGAAATTATTTTTAAATTGTAAATATGTACATAATTTGCGCGTTATATTTAGCTATGTGTGCTTTTGGAAGTATTGTGTTATTTACAAGTAAAAACAATGAAACTCATCTGCGTCGTCTGTCGTCGATTCCAACGAAGTCTCTCATTTATTTTTAAATCGTAGTTTTATTTTCTATATTTCTGGCGCCCACGGGTGGGCGATTTCGTTAGATTTTGGCAGATTTATGCAGCTAAGAAAAGATTGAAGGTAAGAACGAAACTTTCCATTTTGAAGTTATATAATTATTATGTGCTAGAATTTAAAAGTATTGCATAACTCCGATAGTAAAAATGGAAGTTTTAAAAAGAAATAAAACGACTCAACGTTCAGCTTTTACCAAGGCATATAATAAATTAGAAAGTGTATTGAATGACGCAAATGCCGAACATGATGAAATCGAAATTCATTTCTATTTATTTAAACAGAAAGCTGACGCGTTAGAGATTACTCTTAAGAATTATTTAGATAGTTTATCAGATGATACCGAGTTTGAAGCAGAATTTGATTCAGTTGAAGAATATAGAGAAAAGGCTAACAATCCAAATAAAAGCACAGCGACGATTAGATAATTTTAAGACAAAATTAAATCGAAATGAAAATAATTCGGCTCGTAAATTTGAAACAGAAAATGATAAAGTGAAAACTTTACGACTCCCTGAAGTTGAACTGTATAAGTTTGGTGGAGATTTAAAGGATTGGCTTACCTTTTGGAACCAATTCAAAACTATACATGAAAATGCAAATTTAACTAACGTGGATAAATTCCATTATTTAATTCAGTCGATGAAAATAAATTCAGAATCCAGGGAATTAGAAGAGTCGTTCCCAGTGACAAATGATAACTATTCTTTAGCGATTGATAGTTTAGAAGAGAGATATGGTAGATCCGATTTGCTAATCGATTTTTATGTGACAGAATTATTGAAACTAGTATTGAACAATGCAACAAAAAAGAAAGTTGATTCTTTGAATAGCTTATACAATAAACTTTCGACCCAAATCAGGGCATTGGGTTCGCTAGGTGTCACTACAGAAATGTGTGGTGTTATATTGTATCCGTTGGTTGAGAGTTCATTACCGGTTAATATTCTACGATCATTCGAAAGACAGAGGAGAACTATTGAAAATGAAAAAAAATTATCCAGCATCGACGCTATAATTTTATTTCTTAAAAATGGAGTACAGTCAGAGGAAAAAATAAAATTGAGTAGATCAGATATTTGTAGCTTTGTACCAGAAAGAAAAAAATTGGCATCAAGCCAGAATTCTAAAGGCAGTAACTTTTTCGCGGCAGAACTGATTTCTCATAATTATAATGATGTCTCATGCGTATTTTGTCTGAAAGACCATGAATCGCGTTTCTGCAAGAAGGCATTTTTTATGCAGATGTCAGAAAAACTTTCGATCATCAGAAGTAAAGGACTGTGCCGTACGTGCTTTTCTAAGGGCCACATGGCTGTTTCGTGTACTAGATCGAACATTAGATGTCAAAATTGTTCGAAAAGACATGTAAAATTTATGTGTCCTAATTTAGAATGTAATAAATCTAAAGAAATATCAAAATCACCCAATGATGAGGCAAAAGAAAAAGTGTTGATGCACTTTTTACACATAACCATAACATAAATAAGAAATTTTCTTCTACAAATGAAGTTTCATTACAAACGCTAGTTGTAAATATAAAAGGGAAAATTTCAAGCCGTAAGGCAAGAATAATTATAGACACAGGATCCCAAAAATCTTATATTTTAAAATCCACTGCTAAGGAACTGGGTTTTGATTTTCAAAGAGAAGAAGAGTTTTGCCATTCATTATTTGGTGATAGAAAAACAAAAATGTTTAAGCATAAATGCTACAAAATTTATTTAAGTAGTCTTGATGGTAATTATGTTTGTAATTTGGATGCTTTAGATCAAGATGTTATATGTAATGATATTTCTGCGATTAAATATGGTTACTGGATGCGGGAACTAAAAAATAAAGGAATCTACTTGAGCGATACACGAGAATCAGGGCCTATTGAGGTACTTTTAGGAGCAGATGTAGCTGGTAAGCTATTCACAGGAAGAAGAGAACAATTAAAATCCGGTTTGGTGGCTATGGAAACTAAATTGGGTTGGACTTTAATAGGCAAGATACCTCAGTTTAATCGTCAGAATGAAGTGAATATGACTATAATCAGTATGCTGTCTCAAGAAGATGTACCTGTTTCAGCATTATGGGATTTAGAACTTCTTGGTATTCGGGATTCTATTGAACAAAATAGTAAAGAAGATTCGGAAAGAGCTGTTATGATACATTTTGAAGTTACAGTTAAACAAAAGGATGATGGAAGATACGAAGTGTATTTGCCCTGGAAGAAGGATCATTCTTTTCTACCTACTAATTATGATCTAGCTTTAAGAAGACTTGAATCTACTACCAAGAAATTAGAGAAAACTGGGTATCGAGAAAAATACCATCACATTTTTTAAGAATGGCTTCATGAAGGTATAATTGAAGAAGTTCCTGAAAATGAGTTAACATTATCCGTTGCTCATTATCTCCCTCATCGTGCCATAATAAAAGAAACGTCCTCATTGTCTTCTATGAAAGTAAGACCTGTTTTCGATGCTTCGGCTAATTTCCAAACTTTTAAAGATGAAGAGGGTCTATTACGATTGAAATCAAGACTTACTAATGAAGATGAAACTTATGATTTTATTGCTCCAGTGATTCTTCCTTCGAAACATGCAGTAGTAAAAAGGCTTATTGAGCAAGAACATATTCTGAACAAACATGCTGAACATCTATACTTTTGACCATTCTGCGAGAAAGATTTTGGATTTTAAAAGGAAAAAGAACCATACGAAGTGTAATCAACGAATGCATTATCTGCAAGAAGCAAAAGGTAAAACACATTGAAGTCCCATTCCCACCTCTCCCTACAGACCGAACAAAAGTAGTAGGACTTTTCCAAGTCTCAGGAGTTGATCTGGCTGGTCCGTTGCTGACAAAATCTGGAGAAAAGGTATGGATAGTCTTGTTTTCTTGTGCAGTATTCCGAGCGGTCCATCTTGAATTAATTCCATCTCTTAGTACTAATGCTATGATTCAAGCTTTGCGACAATTTATAGCAAGGAGAGGTCGGATATCTGTGTTATATTCTGATAATGGAACAAATTTTACAGGCTTGAATAAAACATTGAAAGAACTAGACTGGGATATGATTCAGCGAAATTTTGAAGTCAATGAAATTTGTTGGAAGTTTAACCCACCCTCCGCCCCATGGTGGGAGGGTTTTGGGAAAGGCTAATTGGGATTCTTAAAGATCTGCTCAGAAAAAACTTAGGACATTCGTCTTTGACATAAGAATTGCTAACTCTTGTCTGCGAATGCGAATCAGTAATGAACAACAGACCACTAACTTATGTATCAGAAGAATCTGATTTAAGAGCTTTAACCCCTGCATCATTTCTACAAGATCTTCGCACAAGTGAAGTTCCTGATTTAGACCAAATTGAAAAAACTAATATTTTGAAAAGATGGCGATATATTCAAAAGGTAAGAGAGAATCTAAAACAGAGATTCAAAAAGGAATACTTAGGCTTTCTGCCATCTTCCATCCCTAAAAGGCATGACAAAGTTAAAGTTGGAGATGTAGTTTTGATTGGTCGAGATGATAAGAAAAGATTGTATTGATCTCTAGCAAAAGTTATAGAACTTTTTCCTGGTAAAGATGAAGTAGTCAGGCTTGTTAAGTTGAAAACAGAAAAGGGAACTTTATTGAGACCAGTACAAAGACTTTACCCGCTTGAGATCACAGAAGAGGACTGTGAACATTTTCAGTTAGATCCTGCATCAGTTACAGTTGATAAGATCAACGAACAATCAAAAGACAGTAAATCTGTAAAAAATATAGATATTCAGACTCGTTCTGGTAGAAAACTAAAAGCTCCAAAAAGACTTGATTTGTGAACTATGAACATTTCATTTTGAACTTTTTCATTAAATAATTTAAAAACTTAGAACTCTAAAGTTTGAAAATATTTTCATTATTTCTAATTTTTCTGATTTTATGTATCTTGTATCTTTATTATAATCTGTATTTTAGTGTATGTTTTAACCTATTGTTTAGATTAGTATTTGTATTCATATATCATTTCAGTATTTTTCAGTTTTACCTTTGCTGAGTTTCTTCCAAAACTCAGGTGGGGAGGATGTCGCGAGAAGAAGAAACCCACCGAAGCCACTTTTACTTTATTGCGAATGGCAACGGCAGGTTTGTTGATGTAGAATGTTGTTAGAAAGATGTTCGACGATTTTGAGTCGTAACAATGTAACTCGAAATCAAATGCTTTAATTTTGATGTATAAGATGTTCAGAGTGAATGTTTCGAAACGAAATTATTTTTAAATTGTAAATATGTACATAATTTGCGCGTTATATTTAGCTATGTGTGCTTTTGGAAATATTGTGTTATTTACAAGTAAAAACAATGAAACTCATCTACGTCGTCTGTCGTCGATTCCAACGAAGTCTCTCATTTATTTTTAATTCGTAGTTTTATTTTCTATATTGACCCACCAATTATGTCAATTTTAATTTAAAATTAAGCTGTATAAATAATATACCCACGACTACTAAGGAAAAAATAAATGAAAAATAAAACAAACCAGTTACGTTAAAATTCTGATACGCCAACAAATCTACTAAAGTTTACTATCGGAAAATTTCCTAATAGGTAAGTAAGCTGATATTAACCCTCCAGACGCGGGCGACTTTTCGATTATCTTGGATAAAACCGTGGCATGTTTTTACTTTTTTAAAGTTCAGATTGTTTGATTCTCACCACTTTTTTGAAGTAGAATTAGTCCTTTTATTTAATTACAGATTAAATAATGTGAGAATAAGACGAATTATACGCTTTTAACCCTTTGTCCTCGAGAGGTAAGCCTCACTCACCACTAGGCTCCCGTGCAAATAGAGGCTCCAAATGATCTGTACACCAGTTTTTTAACACTAGAACGTCCGGAAATTTTATCCAATCTTAATAAAAACATTTTAACACCAGAATTTTAATTTAAAATAATTTCACTTATTTAATCAACCGCGTTTTCTCCAGTTACAACATAATTAATCTTATGAAAAAAAAATCTGGTTCGAATCGACATTTTGTCATTTGATCAGTGTCGAATTGACACAAAGATGGACGTTCTAGTGTTAAAGTAATGTTCTTCGTCTTACCTTATGGCAGAATTATCGACGATTAAAGATAGCTATATAAACAGTAAGAAATTAGTGGTGTCCAGGGCATTCGGAGCCCTCATTTCCGCACGGCACCTGGAAATACTCTCGGGTGTAAAATGTTAAAAAAAGTCGTGGGAATTAAGCAATCTGAATTCTAAAAAAGGAGCCCACTTGAATGCGAGAACAGGATTTGCACAGAATATGCGAAACACGATATGAGCGATACCCGTGGCTGTATGGTTAATAGTATTCACGCCGTCTTTGAAGACAGCATGACTTCGAGAAATGTTGAAAGAAGAAAGGACGAGCTGCCGAGTTCGTGGCTGCATTCAATTTCCTTTTTTATAAACAAAAATACTCTTATATTTATCCGGGTTCAGTTACATTCTTTTGAAACAAATTTTCTCAAACATTTAAATGTTTGAGAAAATTTGTTTCAAAAGAATGTAACTGAACCCGGATAAATATAAGAGTATTTTTGTTTATAAAAAAGGAAATTGAATGCAGCCACGAACTCGGCAGCTCGTCCTTTCTTCTTTCAACATTTCTCGAAGTCATGCTGTCTTCAAAGTAAAGAAATTAATAAAAAGAAAATTAAAAGATAAAAAGGATGGATATTTTCGAAAATTCTAAATTGAATTATACAAAATTATTATATATATATATATATATATATATATATATATAATAAAGTTTTTGTTTTAATTTAATTTTAAAGTTATGTAGCATAAAAATTGTAAACTATTTTTAAAAAGTACCAAAAATATTTTAATCCTACAGAATTATCCTCAAATCAGGGTTTAATAAAAAACACAGATAAAATTTTCGGACTAAAACGTTATATATACAAGCTGTGAACATTACTTGGAATTAGCAAAGTGCTATATTGAACCTATAATTCAGAATAGAAATGATTACCTAATATGTCATCTTCAGATTTTAAATCTTCCTGCGATTAATGTAAAAATAATACTTTGAGGGTATGAAAAATGCTAAATATTCTAATAAAGCGAAAGTTGTGTTAAAAATACAGACACCTTGCATATTTTATCTTTACGAGAAGCCCATTATCATAGCAACATAGCTGCTAACATTTACCATGTATTTTCAGCACTATTTCACAGAAAGTTATTTTCATTTTGTTTACCCTTTCAGGGGCAATTAATTGTGTTTCTGTAATGTTGAATTCAAACCGGAATTTTCGAAAATTTTCATTTTAAAATAGGGAAAAGCACTTTCACAATTTTTTTTTTCCCACCAAAGTTATAAAAGAAAAATAATAAATGGAAGTTTCTGGTGCGATTCTTGACTAAAATTAGATGGGATATAATACATGATATCGCCCGTCAAGGGGTTAATAGAAAAAAAATATCCTATCAGATATCATAAAGATATATTTATAACATATTTTTTGGTCTATGTTTGAAAGTAAATTCTGAAGATAAATCAATAATTATCTTTGTAGCTATTGCATAGCTGCCAACTTGTACGGATTTTTACTACCACTAAAATTTCATAGAAAATTTTGCCCAATTCAATCGCCGAATTTCAGAGAAATTTGATAATTAAATAAGGCAGAAAATTCTGTTAAATTTTAGTGGTAGCAAAAATCCGTACAAGTTGGCAGCTATGCTATTGTTCTGTTAAGATGACGACAAACTTGGCAGCGTTTTATTTTTATAGCGATTTTCCAATTATGTAACATGAAATTATAAATATGTTTCTAAAAAGCGCATATAAATAAATTTAATTAATTTTTAAACAGAGCTATCATCAATTCAGAGTATAATTTTAAAATGTATCTATAATTTTCTGACTAAAACCATTCTGACTAAAATGCAGTGTGAGTACACATTTTGAAATTTGCAGAAAGTATTTGGCACCGACAATTCAAATTAGAAATGTTTTCCTAATGGTCCTTTTGCCATATTTTAAATCTTTCTGCGATTAAATGAAGGGTAACTCATAATTTTTTTAGATAAAATAAAGCAAAAACTTTTATTCAAACTTTTACTAAAAATCTGCACTTCCTGTACATATTATCTTGATATGGGCCTCATTTTCTAAGCAACATAGCTGCGAACACCTGTGATATTTCTTCAGCAGTATTTACGAATAATAATTTTCGTGTCATTTAATGACAAAATCTTTGATTAGATGAGCTGAAGTATTTTTTTAATAGTAAAATTCTTCAATTAGTTGCGCTGAATTTGTTATTCTAAATTGTAGTGACAAAAATAGTAGAAATGGGCAACTACGTAACGATCAGAATACTTAAAAACTCTTATGTTTATTTGTCTTCAAATTATTATTATTATTATTTAAAATTTATTCATATTATGTATATATATTTAATTCATTAAACAAAAAAATGAGTTTGAGAATTATACCATGTAAACATTAAATGTGGTTTAGGAAAGAAATAATAAGATCATTTTTCCGATCCAATTATAAAGGGATCAGGTTCCGGAATGTTTCATGTTTGTAGTAAAACGCGTTTAATAGTTCGAGTTTTTCGCATAAGCTTCACATAAGCATTTTCTAAATAAAAACACGCTTTCTGGTAACAATACAAGTATTTATTTACCCGCAGAATATCGCTAATTTTGTGTAAGATACAAGGTAGATACTCACTTGATAAAAAAATTACTCTGTCTTTAGAGCTCCAGGAATTTCTTACGGTTATCAGTTTCGTCAGCTATTGCAAGTCTAGGGAAACTCGATGGCAAAAGGTTGCCACAGACAGCAATTTTGTTTTACTTTTTCTATACCGCTCTTTCTAAATAACAATTTCACATTAAATTTCTGTAGAAATTTACAAAGAAGTTTATTCTGCAGATATAATGGTACACAAAACAAGACACTTTAGTATTACTACTGTCAGCTATAAACCATGCCCGATAAAATCAGGTGAGCCGTACTATATGTGTTTAGAAAAAGGGAAAGCTATTAGAATTCTCATACTACATTAAAAATGTTTATAGCAATATGGAGTCACAGAAAAAGTATAGAAAACTAAGAAAAATCATGCGTTAAGCATAGATTATGAAACACTTTCCAACACATCCTGAATGCTTTAACAAAACTTCATTATTTAGGAAAATAAGGTATATAAGAGAACTAAGTAAACATTTTAGAAAACGCATAACACATTTGAAAAACTGATTTTAGCAGTTACCATACATAGTAAATATGTATTCCAATTCTTTTGAACAGCTCTGTATTTCATCTGTAGGTTGATATATATGCTATATAATGGGGAAATTTAGTTTAGCAAGAAAACGAATAACAGGTTGAAATTTCTCTTTCAGAAATTTATACTAATAGATGGAAACATACTTGTATACTTTTGTACAACCCTGTAGTTAACCTAGTACCTTTATTACCCGCCACTATTGAGCTAAAGTTTAAATCAAAGTAAAACACTATTAAAACTACTGGAATCACATTTCCAGAAATTATCATTTATAGACGGCCATGTATCCAATTCCTTGCGTGACCCTGTATATCATTTTATCTATGTTCTACAAACATTTCTTAGTAAACAAAATGCAGTTCAGCGTAAAAATGCATAACTTATTTAAAAACCACCTTTAAGCAATTTACAATCATACCCAGTAACCATTGCGAATTCTTTTGTGTAGCCCTGTATATGAATTGCAGTATTTGTACACACCATATACAATGCATAAATATAGTGAAACATAAAAGCACATAGCATAATTAAAAATGCATTTCCAGCAATCATTGCTACCGTACAGTACTTCGGATACAAAATAGTATCTGAAATGTTGTGTGTGTCCCTGCAAATGCTATGCACTTCGTATTATCTATGGAATAAGTTACAGTAAACCCCAGCGACTTATATCGATTTCATTATACACGAAATAATTTAACATAATTAAAATACGCCGGAAAAAATTCCCCCCACCCGTATATCATTATGTAACGGAATTCTTTGTGTGGCCCTGTAAAGGAATAATAGTTATTCTTTGCACCGCATATTCTACGGAATACATATTTTAGTACACTAGATAAATGCATGTCAATTTTATTATGTTTGAAAGCATGTAACATCATTAAAAATCATTTTAAACGATTTTTTCCCATAGGCCGTAATGTAACGGAAAATTTTGACTGTCCCTGTAAATGAAAGAAACATGCTACAAACTTCATTTGCAATAGGGTTCGTGCTATGGTAGAGGGCACTAACATCCAAAAATTTCAGAACGATCCGAGTATATTTACGGGAGATAGAGCGCGTACAGACGGACAGACAAACCGAATGCATAAACACTTTTCAACTTTGTTGGAAAGTGTTAAAAAATATCCCGTATTTCAGGATCGGAAAGTGTCTAAAAAATTTAATGAATTGTTGTTTGTGTATAATGTTATTTTTTTACTGTTTACAGAATTTTAAATATTCAATTGGATTTGTGACCCTTATTGCGCCCCTAATTCAGTGACAAAAATAATCCATTTTATTGGTAAAATTTTTCCACAAAATAAACAATACATATAATTTCAAAATTACTCTCCGCCTATCAGTATCTATCGAGACCACTGCACAGTGGTCTCAAATCAGCAGTTATAGTGCCCAAAATCATTCCGGATCATTTCATGAAAAATGGACAAATTTTCTGCAAGTGACACTTACATAAGTACATATACAGGGTTGCCACGCTTCAGGGAATTTCCAGACCAGCAAATTCTTCGGTACCAGTATTTTCTTATAGAAAATTTCTCCTTAAATAAAACAAAATTTTGGGCGTTTAACCTAGATTTAATTTTCTATAAACAAATACTCATATTTCACCTGGAAAATTCCCTGAAACATGGCAACCCTACTATATTTATTCACTTACAATTTGTTGGAATATAAACTATACATTAAAAATAACAAAATATCCTAGATTTTCATTTTAGCATAGGTGTTTTAATTTGAGGATACAATAGAATTGTTAAAACAGCAGTGATATGTAAAAAAGCTGTCCCACACTTTATATGGAATGGCTCTTACAGTTTAAAAGTCTCCACATTTTTCACCCTAGACCTAAGTAATCTGCTCCTTTTTAAGAAGTTTAAAAACTTCCGCATTTTAAAACCTAGACATTAAGTAATTTACCCGTTTCAGGGCCACTCTATGAGAAAAGCAAAAAATGTCCTCAGCGTGACACTTTCATAAATATCTATATCTATTAACTTATAAGTTTTTAAAATATAAACTATATGTTAAAATTTAAAAGGAAAACCTAGATTATTCATATTAGCATGATTCATATTAGCTTTGATTTAATTTGAGCATATAATAACATTCTTAAAACAGCAGAAATATGCAGAAAAGCTGTCCCACACATGGCACGGAGTGGCCATTTCTGTCTTTCATAGTGGTTGCATATGCCCAGTATTTCTCTTACATCATTATAGATAATAATACATTGGGAATTAAATTTTAATTTAATTAGGGAGCATAGGAGCGGGCACTTTTTTATTCCTTTTGCAAGAAGATTCTTTTTCAGGGATTAGAATCTTTCCCTTTTGATCCCAATGAAGTTTTTGCCCTTTTTAAAAAATTCGCCTAGTTCTCCCGCCCTTTAACACTAGGACGTCAATTCTTCACCGGTGCCAATTCTTCACCGAACGAATGACAAAATGTGGATCCGAACCAGTTGAATAAATAAGTGAAATTGTTTTAAATAAAAATTCTGGTTTTAAAATGTTTTTACTAAGATTGGGTAAAATTTCAGGACGTTCTAGTGTTTAAATTATTTTCCTTCTTGTGCCCCCGTACCCCAAAATATAACATTTAAATTCATTAAAATTGTTTAATTTTCCCTGTGTTGGTACTACCCAGTAACAATAATCTAAAAAAAACAGCCAATAAATAATGAGATAAATAATTTAATATCTACCCTACCACACCCGCAAAAAAGTATATTTTTCTGTTTGTTGTCTTAGCACACATTTTTTTTTTCATTTTATTTAACATTACCTGCCTTTGTATTTACTATAAATAAATAACGAATCATTTAATTCATAAATTAGAAGATTCCAAAAGAAGAGGTTTCTATCTTTTTCTCAGAAAATATCCAACCAACAATGATTCATAATTCATGTAAGATATCGTCGGTACGATGTTAAACTATCCAATATCAATTTGATATTAGATAGTTTTACATGGTACCGACGATAACTATGGGATATTTTAATCTTTTTTTAAAGGACGTTTCATAAAGTAGATATTTATAATTGACTAATAAAAATGATCTATTACTAGATACTAGAATACTCAAATATGAAATTTTAATAAATTATTCTTTAAAGTGAATTATTTTTAAGTCAAGTTTTAAAAAAATGCGCTCCGGATGTCACTTGAACTACGTGAAATTTTTAAATTAAATTTTTATTAGTTATTTCTACTTCTAAAGTCTGACCCTAAGAAAGTTTTTTGATTGAAAAACAATAAAATTGAATGGATCAACTACAAATAAACAATATGTAATATTTTTTATTTAATTTTCAAAACATGTTTAGGCTCAGTAATAAAATATAAATAACATCTATAAATACGTAAAGATTTCATTTAAAAGTATTAGGTGGTTCATGAGAAACCTTGTGCGCAATTTATTCAACATTTTGAAGTAAACCGTTCGCTTTAACTACTGACGGTACTTATAAGTGCCACTCACTTTAAACTTTCATCCCATAGTGAATATTTCTAATATTCTAATGGTACTTTGCAAAAACACACTTTTAACTCCACTTTATCCGGATATATGACAGCAGTAGTTCTAGGTTTGTTATTTTAGCTAGGAAGGAGGCTATCTTTGAAACAGTCGATGTGTTTTGTGCCGACATTTTGTACAGATTGTCACGCTCGTCTTTTTATTGCTGCAAACACAGTAAAGGATATCAGATAAGTATAGGATTTTTTTATGTGTTCATTATGATATTAGAACACAATCTGACTAGCCATTTTAGGTATTTGATTTAACTGTTGAATTACTCGGTGGTACTAAGTACCTTCAGTACACTGGGTGTAGGAGAAAAACTTCTTGTTCACTTTTCGTCTGTGTAGTTATCCATTGTTTTCATCTGCTTTCAAATGTAATTACTAAACTGTAGTGCAGTAATGATTTCCCTGGTATTTGTTTTCTGTTTCATTGTTATTTTTTATAGTATATTGAAAAAAGTTTTGCCACCGGCTCGTTTTTGCTATGTTAGAAATGGCATATGTAAATTCATATGTGGCATATGTGGAGATGCGAGAGAACATATTGTATTTGGATATAGACTTCGGACTGCTAACAAGATCGAAACCTAAAAAAAAAATAGTTTTTTTAACCCTTTCATGGGCAAAGTATTTTCAATTCTAAAGTGTTGAAATAAATGATTGGCACCGGGATTTGCTAAAAGGTTTATTTGTAAATAAGAAAAAAAAAAGGCCTATATTTCACATACTTATTAAATCGAAAATATTTTCTGGTGCCATTTGAAATAACTTGTGGGTTTTCTGTTACGATATTTTAGTCATAGTGTACTGTCTGTACTTTAAAGTACCACATTAATTAGTTACCTCTAATTAATTAAATTTCGCACGGGTGAGTATTTTTTTATGTTTATCCTTTAATTTCCATTGTAGTAACTGAAAAAAAATATTACATGGAAAAAATTGCATTAGAGCATAAATGGTTAAAGTAATTTTTTAAGCATTGCTTACACAGATACATCCTCTGATATGATTGGAATCTTACTAGCGTACTTACGAGAATTGTTTTATGCTGCTGTTTTTTTTTTCAAAATTCGCTGAAACTGCTGGTCTTTCGTTGTACATGTGTATTGAAAAACCGAAGGTTTTCTAGTTTAACCATTTAAGCGCAGGCCCTGATATGTGTAGCGTACTTTTTTAAAATTCAGATTGTTTGATTACCACTACTGTTTTTAATTAGAAGTATTCACCTTATTTAATGACAGATAAAAAAAATGTGAGAATAAATCCAATAAAACTGTTCGGATAAAAAAAAAGTAGCGTACACAGCCCATGAAAGTCACGAGCGCGAAAATTCAGTGGTTGATAGTATGCGTCATCGCGAAGGATATTTTTTAGTGGCAAATGTTGTAAACAATTATTTTGGAATAAAATTGCTTATTGTAAAAGAAAAAATATTTAAATGATTGGAAACATAAAATAATCTGTAATTACAGGAGTTTGGTTGTAAGTCTGGCACTTGGTGAAATGTACGAGAATTGCCGTCGAAAATGTTCATAATTGGTTAATAACCAGATATTTTTCCACCGTACAAAATATCTTTCAGTAATAAGACAAAATTTTCTACTCCTTTTAAGTGGTGGCACCTTGATACGGTGTAAACAAACAACACCCGCCATCTTCTGACAACATCCTCAGATACTCCACTACGTTATCTGCCCCGTCCTCTTTATTCATAGACCAATTGGTTAAGCACGTCGTTAAATCTACGAGAAACCACCGTCAAAAAATCTCTTAACCCTTTCAAGGGCGGTGGCTACACAGTCTAGCATTCCAAAACTGACAAATGCCATCAAGAATATTTTAATAATTTTCGCTTTTTTAATGAAAGTACAAAATGACGGGTTTTTATTTCCTAAGAAATTAGTTTGAAAATTCTAGTGTTAGTCAATTATTTCTTCATTTTACGAACTGAAACCTTCTGCCCCGTGAAAGGGTTAATGGGAGTATAAGGTGATACTATTACCATAGATGTCAACATCAGTTAATTATTCCGAAGTCTGATCCGAGACAAACATTTTTTCAATTGAAATTTTTAATTAAATCTAGCAGGCAGTGTCAACAACAAACGACACCTAATTTTAAGTGTACTGGCACCAGGAAAATTTAATTAAAATTTTCCTTTTATAAAGTACTGTAGAATAAGAGCAAGAACTTTTGTATCTTACTTTTTTATAATTGTGTTAAACTAATGTATGGGCTCTGAATTGAGTCTTTTTTTTTTTTTTTTTTTTTTTTTTTTTTACGGGTCTTCCTTTGGTAGCTTTTTCGCCTGTCCTGGACATTTTTGGATCATATGGAACTTTTTTTTTCCTACTAGTTATACTAACAATTTTTTCTATTAAAAATTGTCCATCTTTTTAGTTTACTCTCTATTTCTTCGTGGCTACTAACCGCGTTTAAACGCTCTTTTTTCTAAGTCTCCCATTGCATTGTAAAACGAACTACTCTTAGCCTGGATGTAAAGTTGCCATGCAACAAGGGAATCCATACACCAGCTCTATTGTTCCAGCGAGCTCTTATGTTCTAATAAATTCATTTTAAATTCCGGTGTCAGCCCACCAGTTCATCATTTTTACAAACAGAATTACGCCCGCGACAGAAAGGGTTAAATGAAAATCTTAAAATGAAGACTAAAGTATACCTCATGGAAACAACAGACATTTCTTTGTACACACTTTCCGGTTTTAAATATGTCTCGGCTAAGACTATGAACAATTAAGAATCGTATGTATCTTTGCTGTACGACTCGCACTGACATTGAAGTCAACGCGATTTCATGAGATGACGTGACAAATTTGAGTTGATTGCGAAATACTGGCAATATCTATTTTTTATAGAGTACCTTGCTTTTATCTTTGACCGGTGTCAGCTAAATATTTCTTCTGTTTCTGTAATAACCAATTTTATCAAAACTTCTAAATCAAAATATTTACAAACATCTAAATAGAAATCCCTAACACACTCACACACATATAAATACAAAAATAATTTTTTTAAAGTTTGAACGTATGACTCAACAAAAATAATGAAGATAGTTAAATAATTATCGCAGTTACTGTTGCTCTGGTCGATACAGTTGATAGCTTTTTTTTTTAATCCTTTCAGATGCAAAGTCTTCTGTTGCTATAACTGTGAAATCATTGAATTCAAGTGCCCCACTCGTCTCTTTTTTTATCAGCAATATTTTTAATCGAAAAAATTTACTTATATTTTTATTATAAATTTTATTGAAACGGTCAAGAAATGCAATTATTGTAAAAACTTAGCAAGAAAAACTTTCGTCAAACATAGCGATATTAAAAAACTGGACTAGTAGGAGCCTTATTGAATTGCACGAAGAATTACGATCTAATTTTTCTATATATGAAAAAAAAATTAATGATTTGAAAATGGGCCAAACGATATGGAAATGGACCAGTGAAAATCTGCGTAGGTACTGCGAAACCGCATCGAAAAAAAGAACTGGGGCATTTTAATTCAACTCGTATGTCAAAAACGACCGAGCTGAAAAACTCGAAAATCACACAGATGGACGCAGAAACAAAAACTACTTTCAGAATATAAAAACAAATATTCCGATGCGTACATTAGAACCGAAAAATCGGCTAAAAACCGATCGATAAAAAATTCCTTTTATTTCATCCCCACGGGTTGCCAGAATGAGAAAGACAGGGTTTTTCCAGATGCGGATGTTAAGCAATAAAGTGTACTGGGGGTTATAAAAGGGGCGCCCATCTTAGAATCTAAGGGACCTAAAAACTTGAAGCATGGATAGCCTGACGGGAAAAAATTCCCTTTCACATAATGTAAAAATTATTCTTATATCTTAATTACAAGCTGAGATATTAATTATTATTTCACTAATTGGTTTATTTCTATTAAATGCTCATTTTAAAAGACAGTCACGTGATTCTTTTATAGTAGCATTCTTCGGAGCGGTCTAGAATATTTAAAAAAATACAGCGTAAATGTTACTTATTCAATCTACGTATTTAAGATAAAAATATCAAAAGTTTAATTACAATTATTTTCGAATAGTAATTTCATCAAATATCTTAAATTTTTGTTTAAGACCGCACCCCTCGAGAAATGCATCTACTGATAGTTTGTTTAACGGAGTTCCGTGCAGATGTAGTAAGTTTTAGGAATAGAGCGTGTTCCCGGGTGTGGAATGTGGAAGTAACACAACGCGATTTTGTTAAAATTTCGAAATCTAACAAGGAGATCTTTTTTAAATTTTAAAATGGATTATAACACATGATAAAAAAATATAAAAAAGAATAGCGCAGGGGGGGGGGGGGGAGGGCCGCGAAAAAAATTAGGAAATATAACAAGGCGATCTGTTTGAAACTTTAAGATAGCTTATAACACATAATAAGAATTTTAAAATGTGGGGGGTCTCAAAACTTGGGGGGAAGCGAGGAGCACGTTTTTACCAAGTGGAATCTAAAAATTCAATGCATAGAAAATAAGGGATCGCGAAGAGATTCAGAATGGAATCACAAAACAATTACATCTGGGGCTGGCTAGAAAATAGAGATTGCTTCGCGATAGCAATCGGAATCGCGAAGCCATTACGCTGGGGTTTATTGAGCTTAGCGGTCAGATGGACGGAGCCCCCTCATTATGTTTAAAAGCAGCGTAATTTCCGACGTATTATCCGCGGATCAAACAATTCTGTTTAGACCCAGAAATTTTATTTAGTAATTCAAGCTAAATTTTTACCACGATCCAAATAGTTACATTTTATTTTAAGAAATTTCTGGGTCGAAAAATGATTGTTTGATCCGCGGATTTTAAGCCGGAAATTACGGTAATTAAGGGCTTGTTTTCACATACATTACAAAAGACATACATTATCTACTTGTATATATATATATATACGTATATACGTATATATTACAACAGAAAAATTCTATTCCAGAATTCTGATTCCATTATAGTAATTGGTATTGAAATGTCGGATATACAAGGATGAGAGCGCTCCGACCAAAATGGTTGATTTTCACTATTAATTTTTACTAGTATTCTTTGCTTTGTTAAATGTCAGAAATTTTTTCATTAAATAAGGCAAGAAAAACTATTAAAATTTAGAGGTGAAAATCAAACGTTTGGCTCGGTGCTCTCTCATCCCTCGACATATTATATCCCACAGCCCTTCAAGAGGTTAAAAAGATTTTTTCAGCTAAGCAGACTAAAATAATAAATTTAATTATATTTTAAACAGAAATATACAGAAATGAGAGTGCAATAAAATATTGCTATGACTTTCAGATCAGAGCGGTCTTTTCTTGTGAGTAACAGTACTTTTCTTGTAAGTACAAGAAATGTACAGCACTTGAAATTTCCAAGGAGTATGGCAACAGTTATTCGGATTAGAACGATCAAACATACCTAATATTTGTTCTTCAGATTTCAAATCTTTCTGTAATTAATTTATTGATCTGTAACATATATATATATATATATATATATATATATATATATATATAACCATTATTTAAACATAACCTACCACCGTCAATTATTATGAATTAAAGCTGTAAGAATTAAAAAAAAATTATTATAAGAATTATTATGGAAGAAAAAGAAAAAAGTGGACACCGACAAAAAATGGAAAAGCTTATATATTGAATTACTTTGTCAAGGGCACAGAATTCAATGATATAAGCAAAATGGTTGTTTTCTGTGAGAAAAAATAAGCTAAAGCTAAAAATTATTTTCCCCTGTGCCCAAACAACCATTAAAATCAAGTGAATTGATTAAAAATGAAAGCAGAATAGAAACAAATAATATGAAATGGAAGAATCAATAAAACGTATTTAAATACTTATAGGATATAAAATATAAATAATAAACACCATACCAATTAATATTTCAGTATTTTACAAATATCCACGCGCACATGTCTACCAGAATATCATAAAGATTAAGGTGAATAAAACAGTTAAGAAATCACAGTAATTGATACCAAAGGATGCAGTTAATACATTTTGAAATAAAATTTGAAATACCTTGTTAAATACATTTAATATAATATAAAATAAATAGATAGTAATTACATTATTTAAAATGCACTATTAAATTAATTAATAACTGTTTAACAATATCGTCAAAATTTAGCTAAAAATACCCCCTGGTGTATTAAATTATAACTGAAATGGAGCTAGAAAAATTAAAATTTAGAGCTATCTTAAAGAGACAAGGGTGTTTCAAAAATGACCGGTATATTTGAAAAATCAATAAAAACTAAACGGGCAGCGATAGAAATACACCGTTTGTTGCATTATGCTTGGGACAACAGTAAATTTTCAGGGAGACAAAAATTTTTTTTCGAAATTAGTTACAATTTTTAACAACAGACGGCGTTACAGTCTGGAAAAATCTAAACCACGATATTTTCCGCATATACACCATGCGCAGCAATAATACGGCGTAGTCTCTGAACGAAATTACCAGAAACCTTTGTAAACGTGTCAGGCGGGATGGCTTCTCATGCAGAAGAGATGTACTGCTTCAGTTGTTCAATTGTTTCTGGATTGTGGCGGTACACCTGGTCTTTAAAGTGTCCCCACAGAAAGAAGTCACAGGGGTTCATGTCTGTTGAATAGGGAGGCCAATCCACGCCGCTTCCTTCAAATGGCCTGCAGCGCCATCTGTTGTTGAAAATTGTACCTAATTTCGAAAAAAAATTGTCTGCCTGAAAATTTACTATTGTCCCAAGCATATAGCAACAAACGGTGTATTTCTATCGCTGCCCGTTTAGTTTTTATTGATTTTTCAAATATACCGGTCATTTTTGAAACACCCTGTATATGTGTATGTCTAATAATAAAAAGTTTCGCCCTTTTACCTTTGTTATTTTATTCCAAATTCTTAAAATATACAACTTTTTACATGTCTTTTAATAATATCTTAAATATCCTTAATACTTTAATCCCATGCCTTTAATTCAGTGCATTACTTTATTTCTTATTCTAAAAGCCTTAATCTGATAAATAATGCACTTCTTTGCAAAAACACACTAAATTACTTTATGCTTTCATATTTTGAGACATTAAATTATTTTTTCTTTCGAATGTTTTATTAATACCATTTTATGTTTATTGAAATATCATTCCGTATCCCACAGTGCCTTGCGAGAACTTCGCGGGGCAGGCTGTTTACTTTATAAAACTTCCGCCGGTAAGTATTAATTTCGGTCATCTACGTCGTGCGTCCCCGTCTTTTTTCTAGGTTTTACCCTATCCCTGGCGCGTCGTGTCGTTCTGTTCCTCCTCTCTCTGCCCTGGGTTGGTTCATTGCTATGTACCTTTGCGCGTTTTCTCTAGTATTTAACCGCTTACTTTGGCTTGGAGAGCAGATTTTTGTATGTTTTTGTGTTGTTACTAAAACCCCGTCACTTTGTGGTATGACTTTTTAATATGTGAGTTTTCAAATGCCCTGTAAGATCATCGAACGTAATACAAAGTGGTACGGCTAGTTTTGAGAGCCGATTGATTTTCTAGTGGATCCGTTACAAGATGATTTCGCAATAAACGGCTTTAAAGATGATGCTGCCTCCATTCTTTTGATTGAAAGCGAAATTCTTTGCAATGTTTATTGATTTTTGTCTTTTACTTCTCCACTATGTTATCTCTGAGGAATAACTTAGGGTTGGTAAAGTATATGGCATGAGTTTATTATACTACTTTACGTAGATATGTAGGAGCGTCGCAGGAGTTTCACATGTATATATACAGTGAAACTTCTTTTTAAAGCCACCCCTATTCAAGGGCCACCTCCATTAAGGGCCAATATTTTTAGGAACGAAATTTTTTCCCATAGACATAATGCTAAATTTACTCCTATTAGAGGCCGCACCTACCTCACATAAAGGACATTTTTTTCACTTGTGCCTTAAATCCTAAACAGGTGTATTGAATTCTTGAACCAAAAGATAAGAATTCAGCAAACAACTGCACTTGCAACAAAGAAGACAGAAGGGGATGTGTGGGATTTAGCAACACAATGAAGGATGACCACAAACATTTCCACAAGTGAGACAAACAGGTGTTCCTGACACTTTGGGTGACCTTTCAACGTGTAGCGGTTTGTTTGGAAGGGTAACTTGACCCTTTGCTGCAGGCTCACAATGGATAACAGGTTATCTAGAAAAACTGACTCCACATTTACTAAAACTGTGAATTCATATTGAAGGACAATTTTTACACTTGAAATTTTATGCTCAGGCTTATGTAAAAATTAAAATTATGGCACCTAAATCAAGCCAAAGAGTACTTTTTGATCTGAATGACAAAATCAAAGTTCTTAATTTTCATGATCAAGTAATATCTGCAAGAAAAATGACTTCACTGTTTAATTGCAGCAATAATCAAATAAACAATATTGTTATAAGCAAAGAGAACTTACTGAAAGGATATGCGATTTTAAAAATCGCGGGATAAAAAGAAATGAAAAATTTGGTCACTCCTGTTCAAGGGCCACCGCTCATAAGGACCAATTTTCAATGGAACGGCAGGTGGCCCTTACAGAGATGTTTCACTGTGGTTGCAATTAAACAAAGCAAAAAATTATCTTAAAAATTATGACACTTTAGGTAAACTTGCAGATATAACCTGTATTAGAAGAACAATTATCACAACAATATAAGTGTGAACATAAGTAATATTTATTGACCACTAATTTCAAATAGTAATTTTCATCATATTTTACAGCAAAAATCTCTGATTTCACATGGCAGGGAAGCCAGCGCCGCGCCAAAAATGACTGATTCCACCACTATATTTTAATAGTAGGGGAGAACGGGGCTAGTAGTGACATTTTCGACATTTTTTATATTAGCCGTAAGATTTGAACTGAAGCGAAACAATTAGTGTATCATATCATTAGAGTAAATCTTGCATAACATATTTATAAAACTACTATTAATATTATTAACGTTTTTCATAACACAAAATGAATTCAGCGTAAACTCGAAATTTGTCACTACTAACCCCCGCTACGGAACAAGTTGTGACAGTCTTGGGACACATTGTGACACATAAGAACTTTTGTATCATATACATATTATATATGAAAGGCGATTAAATGGGATATGTTAAATGAATAATGAGAAATTTATTCATTTATAAAGTTCTTAACACAATAAAAGACTTTCATGTTTTAATAATATTGTAAATCAAATGAAAATAAAATAGTTAAATTGTTAACACTTGTAAACTCTTAGTCCTTTATAAAGATACTTTTAGAGACACTTAGCAATAAAAAGAAAAAAAAACTGTCTTAATCAGGAAAGAAATAAAAAGTTAGCCAACACTAATCTTTGGTCATATTGATCTTTGACTCGATAGCCTACTACAACGTGTAGGCCTATATTTTTAATAACTCATTGTAATCGCTTGTTTCAGCGTCTGATTTCCAGTCAATACAAATATAATAAGGTTCAGTTTTGGTACATTTGACATGCGCCCATTTTTAACATGCCATGCATTGCGCCCAGTCTTCTCCGGGTCTAGAAATTTTGTATTGTTCCAAGCAAATTAGACATAAGCAATTTTCGTCATCTGCAGAGCTATGCAATACTTGCTTATCTCTTTTTTTACAATAATCTAGGTGTAATTTTTTATGCACTACTTGGTCTTTAAATTCAGTTTCTTTTCTGCTTTTTATTCTTCAATTTGTTTTCTGCGTTCTTTTGCTTTTTGTTCTGCTCGAATTTTCTCTTTTACAGGTGTGCTTGTTAGAATAGCAGATTTCAAACATTTACGAATAGATCACTTGCCTTTTCGAGGTCCTGCTTTAATGAGTGGTCTTATTTATGTAAGACTTACCACTGACACATTGCTATTATCAATTGTCATAGAATCAACTAATTCAATGAGATTTTTTACTTCTGAAGACGGTCCTGCAATCTCACCATCATTGATTAAAGTTATTGCTGAAGTGCTTGGTTTATTAACAGTTTCATATTTACTAACATTTGTTTCATTGTCATTCTGATCTTTAACGCTCTCATGTCTGATGGATAACGGTCGATCAGTTACTGGGGAACATACGAAGTTAAAATTATGAGGAAAAATTATGTTGGGATAAGTAGTGACACTGTCACAACGTGCCAGACTTCGTCACAACTAGCCATGTGTTATGCCATTTTGAACTTTATTCATTAGTTTCCGAAATGTTGGCATAATTAACAAATGAAATATATAGAATAACAGCTCAAAATATAAGCATTTAAATAATGTTAGGGAAGTTTACATACCTCAGTATCGCTAGAGGCAATGACAATTTCAACGCAAGTCGCAAAATTTACTTTTACGATAGAAAACAAGATAAATATTTTTATCTCGAAAACAACGCAAAGCTATGCTTCAAAACATACGCAGCACACTGAGACAATCAACCTCTTCACTCACATGACGCGACAGGTGCTGCAATCTATTGGCTCAGTCAGGAAGCTCGATGGCACAACTTGCCCCTGGCACAACTAACCCCGGTCTCCCCTACTCTTTGCCTTATTAAATCCCAGAAATTCTGCCATTAAATAATGGGAGGAATACTATAAAAATTTAGTGGTAGCAATCAGCCATTTGTGGCGTAGCGCTTGCACCTCTGATATGGCGAAGATACGATTTTGCAACTAAAAGAGAAAAAAATCTTAGACATTGGCAGCTATTAGGATATGCAGTATGAATCGACTGATTACCAAAGTCGCGCATTAACAACGAGGCAAACTTCTTCCATTAAATTTTTATATAAATTTCATTCTTTATAAACACCGCATTCATGAAAAATTACTGTCCTGAATAAAGCAAAAATTTCTATTATTTTAATGATGGAAGTTTACCCTGTTGACAGAGTTGATAGTTCGGCTATTTTTAATTGCGCAATTTCACATTAATAACACAAATTACATATATAATTTCTTTTTTTATTTAACCCTTACAGGGGCAAAGCATTTTCAATGCTGAAGTGTTGAAATAAATGAATTGCACCGGACTTTACTAACAAATTTATTATATATATAATGGCGCAAAGTGTATAACACTTCCGGAGTGAACTCATCCGGTGCTTGATAATCTTTCGTCAAAATCAGCCATTTTATTTTGGCCATGTTATGCTTAATCTTTCCGATGCCGTATTATAAGTCGAACAACTGCCTTATTTAATATACGTTGTATAACATATATCCTTCTTCAGTTTTTTAAAACCTTCAAAAACTATAAAATCATCAGAAGGTAAAGCGAGGAGGGTCTGCGCACATTTCAAAAGAATAGTAATAAAAAAATCTAAATATTAATATTTTGCTAACTTAAGCATGCATAATTTTGACTTTATTTGTTTTTTATGCATTTCCATTGTTATTTTCTTGTTATACTGTAATTTAATAGAACAGCAGTAATAAAACCAAGAAAACTATTTTGCGCAATCTCTCCTTACAGGGTAGGAGAGAACGCGCACATGGGTAGGAGAGATTGCGCACATGGGTAGGAGAGATTGCGCACATAGGTAGAAGAGATTGTTATTAATAGTAACTACAATTTAATTGTTAACAATAATAATTACACTTAATCGACATTGTTGAAAGGTTTTTGTGAGTAAATATTATTGTATCAGGAGTGAATATTTCAACCAAATGTTTAAACAATAAATAAAAGAAAGGATTTTAACAACAGTTAAAATTTTTAATTTAAGAAGATAAAATATCAGAAAAAGCAAGCCTTACCAAGATTCCAAAATAACATTAATCTAGTTGATACCATGTTTAACTTGAAAATTACTCAATTTCCATTTCTACAGTTTCATTGTATTTTGTTTGCTAACCGAAGTTGTCATCGTCCACAATCGATGCCCTTATTGTTGTAAATCGTGCACCTTTCGTGCAATCACCTGCAACAACAATACATTGAATCCAGTCAGTTGTCAAAGTTATCTCCTGGTACAGTTACAGACATTTAGTGCACTCATCCTCATTGACCTTCGGTTTTTTCCCTTGAGTTTTTTTATCTCACTTTTTGTGGAAGCACCTTATATTCAGCTGTTTTTTATGTAGCGGAATCCTTCAAGTCTTTTTTCATGTATATTTTGTGGATTAGTAACATTAGTTGCACTCTGTTTCATTTTGATTTCGATGGCATTACACTACTTGGAATGGGGGAAAGCTTTTCCAAAACATTGTATTAGAAAATTTATTTTAGTTAACAAAATTAATTTATTAATTGCTCATAAATTAAAAATATATACATAAATATATAATTAAATTATTAAAAAATATATTACTAATTTATTAACAAAAATAATTACATAAAATTTATTTAATAACAACTGTATTATTAATTTATTAATAAAATTTTTATCTGCAAAAGTATTTTTTTGCAAATTAATTTGTTGCCAAATTTAGTTTTGATAATCATGTGTTTTTTCGAAATTATTTCAAAATCGATTCATTTATATGTTTTACACGTAATTTGCAATACATGCAAATTTATCAATAAGCTGTGTAATCTCTCCTAGCACTTAAACTTATGGGGAAATGCGCCATCTCTCCTAAGTAGCAGATGCGCAAACTCTCCTATTTTGGTAGGAGAGATTGCGTGGTCTTTTATTTAAATACGGCCACTTCTAAAATGAATTTCTGGTGTTCGCATACTTAGTCCAGGTTAATAGTTTATAAGAAATTGTTTAAGTTCAAAATATTTTGTATTATTGACGCTCTATAAAAATTCTGACGAATAGTTATGAAAATTCAAGCACTTACTTTGAAAAAAAAAACCAAAATAGCACTGCTTTATCCAAGATGCTTGGAACAATCAATATGCACATTCATGTAGACACTGCACTAATGCTGCTGTACAACTACCTGGAGTCGCTTGGCGCGCACTCTACTCCTTCCCGTCGAATCTCTTTGTGCGCAATATCTCCTACCGCGCGAACTCTCCTCGCTTTACTATATATATTAAAACGCAAAGGTAAAATTTTAAGTACCATATTTTATGGAAGAAACGCCGCGGCATTTACGAGTTTAAAAGTTATTTTTTTCCAGTGCGGCGTTTACGCCATGTGCAGCGTTTACGATTTTTTTAAATACCAACTGAGTTTCCTTATTCTAAAAATCCATAACAATATTTAAAATCGGATTTAAATATTTTAAATAAAACTTCAGACGTCTTAAGATATTAAGAACAAGGCATCTTACACTGCTCAGAAAACTTTGATTAAAGTTAGGTCAATGTGACGCTGTCGACAAAAGTAACGTTCCGATGGATGCGGCGTTTACAACGGGTGCGGCGATTACTATATTTTTAAGCTTATTCACGCCAATTTGAGGAGTGCGGAGTTTACGACGGATGCGGCGCTTCTTCGGTAAAATACAGCAGACCCATTTCGGGACATCTGCACATGCATCAGCCCTGTTCAATTTAGAGGGAATGAGAGCGAGTTTTCGGTGGCTGAGCGGTCTAAAGCAGCAGTTTAAAGCGCCGGTATTTTGTAATGGATAGCAGGTTCAAACCCAACGCCCGGCAAAATGATTTCTGTAATATTTTTCGCGATAACTTATTTCAATAATGACATATTATATTAGGAGGAGAAGTTATATTATTTTTATGTTATTATTATTATTATTTGAATGCTTTATAATTAAATAAAATTTAACACTGAACAATATATAAAATAATAATAATAATAATTTTATATTTAAAATATTTAAGCAAAAATATTTTTAATGTAATTATAAATTAAATAAATTGAGCTGATCTACAATTTTTGTTATATCTTCCGACCATTATCAAGAATATATGTGTGTGTGTGTCAGAAAGAAAAGTTTGCCTTTCTTTTCCTTAAAAAAAGAAAACGGAAAGAAGGAAATATAGTCATATAAGAACTATTTAAAAAATTATTTTGATATCCATTGTTTAATATTTAAAAAATGTATAAAAATGTAAAATAAAATTCAAGTAATAAAAATTATATGATGCACCCAGTTCCAAATTTGTGCTTTTAGAGAATGAGACTGATAAAAATAAAATTCACGGCAAGTTTTAATGGTCATGTAATTAAAAAATCATAATAAATAAATAATAATAAATGCTGTTATTTTTTAGAAAAAGTGAGACCATAGTAAATAAAAATAAATGCGCTACCCACTATTTTTAGTTAAATTTCTCGTAAAGAGAAGCATAATTGGTTGTAAATTATAAAGTTAAAATTCTGTGAATTCATTGAATAGGTTTGGCTGACTGTACCCCCTATCTCTTTAAAGAAATAGGAATAACTTATGCAATACAGAAATTTGTCACAATTTCAATAATTAATTTAAAAGCACTTCATTAAAAATTCAAGAATTTTTCTAATGAAACATTCAAGTTATTTACCGTCAAATCTTGACGGGTACCATCTAGTTTGGAAATAAGAGAGGAAAAGGGTATTTTTCACATACGTATTAAATGGAAAATATTTTATCACAATTCGGGTGCCATTATGGCGTTTTGGAATTAAAATTTAGTGGTTTCATAAACATACCACCGACCCTGAAAGGGTTATTAGCAAACATTTTGTGAATGCTTTAATTAAATATACTTTTTTCAAAATTTCCGTACAAATTCGAAATATTGGAATTTTTAAAAAAGGCCAAACTGAAAACCCTGTATGTTGGTAATCTGGTGCTTTTGTAATGGGACGTTTCATACTTAATAACCTAATATATAGTAATAGGAATAACGGAATACTTTTATGTATAGTTAAGCTGAGTTGATTATTAAATTCTTAAATATATATATTTTTATATTTTTTTAAATCCCTTATACAAACATATAAGTTTGGAAATTTTAATATGTAAAAATAAATGAGGTTGTTGTAAAAAATAGCTGTGTGATTTCTTTTCTCATTAATATTATAAGGGTACCGGCATAATTGTTTGCAAAACAGTCCTCATTATCCATTTGAGTACGATTTGAGAACTATACATTCCAGCGTACTATTTTTTCTAAATGCTGCCTCAGACTCACGCTGTGGTATTTTTATATGAAATCTGCCCGAACTAAGAAAAATTGCAAATTATGGTATGATTTAATATAAAATGTAGTATCCTATCTTGGCCCGTAATCAAAAAGTTAAAATATAGTGTGATTCACGCAGTGTTGCCAGACGGGCTACTTTTTTTAAATTCAGATTCTTGATTGGTACCACTTTTTTGAAATGGCAAAATGCGTCTTAGTTAACGACATATCAATTAAGCCGAAAGTAAAGTTAATTTTACCGTTTTAAAAAGTGGTGGCCCAATCAAGAAATTTGAATTTAAAAAAAGTAGCCCACTGGCAACACTGAATTCACGAAATACGGACAGCATGATTTTCATAGAAACACGATACATGATAAGACACCATATAAGTTGCCAACTTAGGCATCACCCTTGGGTAGATTTATGTAAGATACAAGGTAGATATTTTCTTGTCACAAATTTTATCCTTCTCGAACGCCTTATCCGCTAAACATTATTTTGATGCATTGTTGCGGGTCACATGAAATTTACTGAAAAGGTCTGCCAGAGTCAATTTTATTATTATTATTTATTGTTTCAGCATTTAAAAAAAATCTTAACAAATTTCTGCCAAAACTTACCCATGAAAAATAATATTTCGAGACAGTGTCACAAAAAATAATGAAAAAGAGATCCCATACCTACTAAAAATTTTTTAATATTATATATCACCAATCTTACTAATGCTATCTTTAAATTTAACTACTTCCCGAAACCTTGGAAACTCTCTATCATATCACTCATACCCAAACCTGGAACTGATCTCTCTTATCCTACTAACTACAGACCTATCTCTCTCCTTCCTTCTCTCAGTAAAGTCATTGAACGTGTCATTAGGACCCAGTTGCAGGACTTTATTCAGCAAAACAACATCCTTATGCCTGAACAGTTTGGCTTTCGCCCTAAACGTTCAACACAACACCAGCTCCTTCGCGTTGTAGAGTTTCTCAGCGAAAAGCTCAACGCGAAGATCCCAGCAGCAGCCATATTCCTTGACGTCGCAAAGGCTTTTGATAAAGTCTGGCACGAAGGCCTTATATACAAACTAATTAAGCTGAAATTCAGTGCCAGATTAATACACTTAATATACTCATACCTTTGCGGCCGTACATTTCGCGTCCGCATCAACAACATCTTATCCATCATTCTCTTTATTCTAGCGGGAATCCTTCAAGGGAGCGTGTTGGGACCAATGTTATTCAACATATTCTTCAATGACATCCCACGCTCATTATTCACATATTTAGATCTCTAAGCGGACGATACATGTATCTACGCCTCTGCACACCAACCGTATAGTCTATACAGGTAATAGCATACTCACCTTGAACATTTCCTGGACAGGTGCGACCTATGGAGCGTTCTTATCAACGAAAATAAAACTAAAGCTGTATATTTCTCACGTAAATTTATCTTCCTCCTAGACTAACAATCAATAATACTATAATTTCCTGGTCCGACGAGGCCAAGTACCTGGGTGTCATCCTTGACCGTAGGCTCACGTGGAATAAACATGTCCTTGCCATCAGGGGAAAAGTCGCTGGAGCTGCTCTTGCATTTAAACCTCTTATTAATAGTAAAACCCTTTCTGTCTATAATAAACTCCTCCTTTATAATTCTTGCATCCTCCCAATCATAACTTATACCAGTCCTGTCTGGGGCTTTACCTGTAAAACTACTATGGGTAACCTTATTAAACTACACCACAAAAACCTCCGTATTGTCCGCGGTGCCTCTAGGTACTTACGCAATTCCTCCGTCCGTAGAGACCTCAATACAATCACCCTTAGAAAAAGAATAAAAGACCTGGCAAAAAAATTCCATACTACCTTATATGACCTCCCTAACGAAATTGTAGCAGAGCTCCCAGACTACGACGCCTTCGAGCCCCATCATCGTAAACGCCCTAAATACTCGTCCATAATGGACTCTCCGTGAGCTTTGTGTTCACCGCATCAGATTGCTATTGTCAATTTTTCTCTTTTTCATTCTTTTTCTTTTTATATATTAAAAAAAACCTCTATATATAATTATATATAGGGGAAAAAAAGAATATATATATATATATATATATATATATATATATATATATATATTGCCCTGATTAGTGCCTTTTTGTTAATGTAAGCAGCCTTGCTGCCTTCCCCAGGTTTGGTGATAGTTACCTGAACTAGTGCTAACTTTTATTTCTTTTTACATTATTACTCTATCTTATAGCAGTCTTGAACTGCAGGTAAACCTATATTTAAAATAATTTACTCTATTCTTTCAAGCTTTTAACTTAAAATAACTTCCATTTTTCTTTATTATCCACAGCACCTATGCTAGTAAAATCTTTCACTTATATATTTTTAGTAGTTGTAAACAACTACAATTTTATTTCAATCCCAATGGCTCAAATTTTATAAGACATCACAATACTCAGACTGGGTGTGAAGTTGATGACAACTGGGAAACCCCTTAACTGCTGCCTCACTGTTCAGCACTGTTCAGCAACATTATACCAATCGTCTTCAATATATATTCCTGCAATCCTTCTCAGGAACGTTGAGATGGAATGTGTTTAAGAAAGATCATGTACTATTACGAATGTCTATTGACCTGAGCGGCTTTTTCAAAGAGTGGCTCACTTGTCACAATGTAGTCCGTTGATAAAATAGGTGGGGATAGAGGAATAGAAGAAACTGGGAGAATTCACGGCCAGCTCCTTAGCTCTGCCAACAACAACTTGATATTGTGCAAAGCCTTCAGGCGACTCCCCCTGACCCCCCCAGTCGTCACAAACAGTAAACCAGGGATGAGATTTCCGCGTTTTTGCGCACCAGCATTTTGTTAGAAAAAATGATATTTCATTTAATCGGAACATTTTTCCGACTTAACAGAACAACATTTTCTCTAAGAATATACTGGTTTGCAAAAACGAGGAATCTTATCCCCACAGTAGACCAACTGCTGAACTGTTTTTCTAAACACCCAGAGAGAGTCTTTGTCTTTCAAAAGAAATGCAGTTGAAGAATCTGCATGTTGTTTTAACCGTTTTTACATCATACTATGGATAATTAAAAATAGGATAATACAATTCAATTAATATAAGGTAAGTGTTTTACCTTGATATATCTTAAATATGTGTATGAATTTACTTAGTTATATTATTTACTTCTAAAACTTTTACCCGCTTTTGATGTATTGAATATAAACTATGCCATAACTTACCACGTGTTTGGAAATCGAGTGCTTTGTAATATCCATATTTCAATGATTATATTATTTAAAAAGATAATTACTGCTTTAGATTTGGAATGCATTTATGCTTTTTAAAATGGTATTTCTTTCGTCAATTTGTTGTTTTTTTTATTATGTTATATAATACATTCTAAAAATATATTTTTAGTTGTTAGATAGATAAATTTAATGGGCATTATATTTTTTTAGACTATCTAAAAATTGTTTAATTTTTTTATTGTAACTCATTTATTTTACTATATTTAAAATTATACAGTTAAAAGTTTAATAAAATTTAAAATTACAAATAATAATATTAATAAAATTGCAAAATAATTAATGTAGTTTAAAGTTTAGTTTCATTGTGAAAGAATTTATTATTATTAGCAATGGTTTGAAAATTAAGTGAATGATATTTTATTCGGCATATTGTTTTTGTTGTTTAAAATAAGTTTTTTAATAAAAATGCTAAGAATAGTCAGATAATTAAATCTAGCGGTTTTTTTTGTTTTTGTTTTTGTTTTGTTTTGTTTTGTAATCAAATTAAACTACATTAAATAACAAATATTTTAGTATTAGAATATGTCAATTTTATTACTTTTTTAATTTTACTAAATGCTTCATTTTTAAATTGTTGGTATTTTAATTTACAAATTTTAGTTCTGGGTATATTTTAAATTTTATTGAATGTAAATAAATTTTATTAATTTAGTGTATAAACGTAATACATGTATACATGTAAAACTTAAGTTCAGTTTATCACCAATTTATATCCATTAATCTCTATAGCTTTCAATTTTTTAAATTATAGAATAAATACTGATAATAGTTTTTAGTCAGTTACGTAAATCCGCTTTTTTTTACTAAAACTGACTAAAAAAAAAAATAAAGCTCAAAATATAAATTATTTTCACAAAAAATTGTTTTTGAAATATATATATATATATATATATATCTATATATATATATTGGGGGGGGGGGGGTGAGAGATATGCTTCAGAAAATTTATTAACAATTTTACAAATTGGCCTTATTTGATCTTTTTAATTATTCTTTAAAACATTAATGTTTTATTATTTTTTACTTTAAACATTAAATAGTGTGGCTTAACTCCTGTAAATAAAAATCTGTAGCAAAATAGTTACCTTCCTTTTACTATTATGTTTTTAGTAAAATTTGAATTTATCAGATTTGAAAAATCTTAATAAAAAAACACATTAATAACCGTTTTTATTTACAAAGTAGCAAATTAATAAAACGTATTAAACGTAGTATTAAAGCAATAAATGTCCTTCTACATAATAAGAAGAGCACTTTTCAATACTTTTATAAATGAAAAAAGTTGAAAATATGAATAATTTTCATAAAAAATTAAAAGTATTATTTTCAAAAATAGGTTGAATTATTACTTTTCATAAATGAATAAAGAATTTTATTTAAACATGAGCAAAAAAACTTAGAAAATTAATAAATAAATTGTACCTTTAACATTTTTGCTTTTAAGTTTTCGTAAATGAATAAAGTAATAATTTTCATAAATGAATAAAGTAATATTTCATAAAAAAAATAAATAAAATGAATAAATTACTTAAACATGAGCAAAAAATCTTAGAAATTTAATGTATTATTTGTATTTTTAAAATCCCCCCTCCCCCCTCCAAAAAAAGGTTGAAAATACAAATTATTTACGCAAAAAGATTATTTTTGAAAAACATTTTTTATCGCATGTATCTTGGCTCTGGGCTAGAATTATTATTAATGGTGAGTTTTCAAGTTAACTTAATTACTCATTTTGAAAAAATTCTTTATTGCATTAACGTTTTATTAATATTCTCCTTAAACATTAATTCATGTGATTTACCTATTGTAAATAAAATCTCTTGCAAAATATGAAAATTTTTATTTACTAATGTCTATTTTGTAAAATTAGAATTTATCTATTTTAAAAAAAACTTTAGATTGTTATATATTTATACAAGCATTGATACCTTACTTTGTATATTAAGTAGGAAGAAAAATTAAAAATAAATGTTTAACTTAATTCTTTTTTTTTTTTTTTTTTTTTTTTTATCAGGTAGTAGGAAAACTGATGATCAGAGATATTTATTTGAGATATTTAAAGCTCATATGTTGAAGAGTATCAAAAATAAGTAAACATATACGAAAAAAATATGCAAATAAAGACGCAGGAAGGTTTGGGGATTAGCAAAATATAACATTTATCTTAAAACAATAAATGTCTTCCTAGATAATGAAAACAGCGCTTTTCAATTGGTTGAATTTTTAATTTTCATAAAGGAACAAAGAATTATATTCAAACATGAGAAAATATCATAGAAAATTAAATAAATAAATTGTGGTTTTAACAATTTTGAAAGGGAAAAAAGTTGAAAGATCTTTTTCACAAAAAGGTTATTTTTGAAAGACATTTTTTTATGAGATATAGCTGGGCTAGAATTATTATTAATATTCTTTCAAAAATTCTTAACTAATAAAAATTAATGTTTAAAATAAATTAAATTAATTAATTTAAAATAAATTAATCTTTAAAATAAATTAATGTTTTATTATTTTCTCTTTAAACATTTATTATTTACTAATGTGTATTTGGTGAAATTATTCGATGAGAAATCTTTAAACAGACTGTTTTATTTTAAAAATAATAATAATAATGATAAAAGAATGTATATATTTTTTTGTTGTTCACAAAATCGGAATAAAATGAAAATAAATATGTGTATAATGTGTACATAATGAAAAAAAAAATAAATGTTTAACTTAATTGTCTTTAAAAAACGATTTTCGTGTGGTGGAAAATTTATAAGACAAGTAACAGGCACTATTTTTTCAAGGCACAAGAAAAGTGCGGAGTTCGATGGGGGGGAAAAGATCGTGGGTCGTCTAAAAGCAACGTCACAAAATCGCCCAAAGGCTCTGTGTCAAGTAGGTGTTGTTTTCTGGTCTCGACCACGGTCTGATTTCCCTCTAGAGTCTAAGAAGCATTGGTCACACTGAGTTGACATTAAAAATGAGCAAAAACATTTGTGTTTTATATTGAAAATAAGATTTTGTTTACTGCATTTTATGCAATTTCGCCTAATTTACATGTAATTTAGCAACATTTTTTTTTTTCTAATTTATATTTTTCGCATATCTTAATGTCACTGATAGTTTACTAGTAAAATTGCATTGGACACATTAAACATCCTACTTTGTAATAGTATTACGCAGAAGCGCTTATAAGCTTTGTTAATTTGGTGATTTGTAATTTACATACTGACATTTAAATAATAAATTTTATGATAAGAATATTTTTTTTTTCATTTTATTAATATCAGATGTCTTTTTATAAACTTACATATACTTTTTTTCTCTGGTGTGTTTCATGCATTGCATAGGGATTATTAAATTTTCGTCAATCAAAACTGCGTTCATATCAAGTGTACAAACTTAATACTGGAATCGGGCGTAAATTAACACAGCTGCGCCATCTTGTGGACGGGGTTGATAATCCACATACATGGGCTTTTGGTGTGACAGAACATCTACCATCTGCGCATATTTTCTAAATCATTAGTCACTCATGGAATATGAATCTTGTTTACCAGATTTATCGCAAAATAATTTTTTTGCAGTTTTTTTTTTTTTTTTTGATAAAATTATGTATAAAAAAATACCTACAACATTATTTTAGTTTCGGCAGAATAGGAATTAATGCTATGAAAATAACATTGCATTTTGTCCCGAAACTATCATGACATTGGTGCGTACCAGTGGCGTAGCTAGAAGTGGGTGGGGTCCAGATGCACTGGACACCAAGAACCTTATCTAATCAGAGAATTTGCAGCTTTTAATCAATGTGAAAAAATTTGCAAATTTAGTGGTGTAAAGTGTACCTGGACAGAAATAAATGTATATATTTTTTAACCCTTTCAAGGGCAAGCAATTGCATTTCTGTAATGTTGAATTCACACCGGAATTATCGAAAAGATTCAGTTCAAAATAAGGAAAGGCAATTTCTAACTTTTGTCCAACTAAGTTTTATAAGTAAAATTTAATTAAAAGTTTCTGGTGTTAATCATAATTAAAATTAGGTGGGATATAATATATACCGCCACTTCTCAAGGAGTTAACTAATTAATTTTTTTAAACTGTCTGCCACACATGATCTTATATTTATAATCTACCGCTAAATCAAAATTATTGAAATTACTCGTGTACTTTAGGAGTTAATGAGGTTTTTAACTGAAAAGTACAATTTTTCGGCGAACTAAAAAGCAGTTTTATCAAACTTATGAATTAAAGTATATACAAACACTTGGATAAAATATAGTTACATATTATAAACGCGTATAAAATGTTAAAGTAAAATTAATGTGAGTGTGCAGGGCGTCCCAGTCGTGTCTTCATTTATTATATTATCAAAAAGAAGAAATCAATTAGGCATTTTCCTGTAGTTCAACACCGTCCGCTATGTGGCGCGTGACCTCGATTGATGTGACCTCGTCTTTTATCTTGCGGTTACGTCTCCCATTTAAGATAGGATGCTTACTTTGTATCCTGCTCTGTTGTCAATTTATTTTTAAACAGAAACTGCGTTTAAGACTTGATTTTTTTTTTATTCCACTGTACAAATTTCTTGAATAATCCAGTTAAAGATGAATTTAATCCCTTCATTCTCGCTCCCGTGATATTCACGGGCTGTGTCCTTTATTCAGATTGTTTGATTCACACCAGTTTTATAAAATAGTGTAATTGGCTTTATTATGTTAACATTTTACTTGTCATTAAATAAGGGGAATATTTCTTTTTCAAAAAAGTGGTGCGAATAACCGATTTGTATTTTTTAACCGTAATTTAATGCGCCCGTTAAGGGGTTAAAAAAAATCGTAGACAAACATTTCCTCAAGTTACACCAGTATTTTTTCCCACATATCTTCCTTTATATCCGAGTTTAGATATATTCAATATAGCACAAATATTTAATATTTTCAAAGGTATGTTGCATTTTAAAACTTGTTCTTATAAGTTACTATTTTTCATAAACATTAGGATCGCATTAGCGATTTTATTTCAGCTACAAGTATTTTGTTTTTACAAACTCTTTTTAGATTCTTCATAGCTGAAACCTCTTCCGCTTTTTTGTATCACAAAAATTTAATAGAAAATTTTGCCTTAGTTAATAGGCAGATTACGGCGGTTTAAAAAGGTAAAATTTACTATAAAATTTTTGTGGTGCAGAAAAGCGTAAGATGTTGGCAGCTGCGGATTCCTTAATAATGATGTCAACAGCATTTTTATAGATACATTTTTTTTTTATATAGTATTAACATGAATATTTTTATTTGTAGAAGTTGATTTTTGTAAGCAACGTTCATCGAATACTGGGCCTGTTTCTTTTTTTTAATGATATGATCAGCAATCATTTAAATTTTGTAGTAATACATTATCACTATTTTAACATAGCTGCCAACATCTTACGCTTTTTTGTATCACGTAAGTTTAACACTCCAACCGCGGGCAACTTTTTCAGCGGATTACTATTTAAAAATTAAGATTGTTTGATTCCTACCCCTTTTTTGAAGTAAAAATAGTAACTTTATTTAATTACAGATTAAATAATGCGAGAATAAGCTGAGTTATATACTTTTAACAAAGTGGTGGGAATCAAGCAATCTGAATTTAAAAAAAATAGCCCACTGTACCACGAAAATAGCATTTCCCGCGACTGGAAGCTTAATAGAAATTTTTTGCCTTATTTAATCGCCAGATTACACCGATTTAAGAAGGAAAAGTGTTCTGTTAAATTTTTGTGGTAATATTGGTACTATTGGTACTGTGGTACTATTTTATGGAATTAAGGAAAAATGAAAGAACTGTATGTCACGGAAACTATTTTCGATCATACAAAGTATGGACAAATAGAGTCAGTCAAATTAAAAGATACAAGTTGTTTACGTCTTTCAGTCAAAAAAAAAAAAAAATCAAATGAAATCTTTCGCACAGTCTATTTTTTTCTCACTGTCACGTTCAATTTCTAAGTCTGTAAATTCTTCCCCGGTTGTCGAACACATCTGTGTAGTTATTTCAGTATGTTCTTCAAATAAAAGCTGGAAAAATCTTTTAAAATAAGTAAAATAGAAATGAATAAATAAATTATTTATTTCTCAGTCCACATACAATTAGCAGATGTTTCAATAAGTGCGTCTGAAGAAAGAAGATCATGCTGGAAAAAGAAGTGAATATCCATTCTTCAATTTAACTGATAATTATGATAAATGTATAACAAACAAATTAAAACCACAAACTGTAATTTAATAAATAAACTGACACCGGAAAATAATTAAAAGTAAAGTTTTAAATTATTTTCGCAAAAGTCTGTGACACGTTTTTGAGCTCATGACAATGAAGCAATACTTAAAAATCTACTCTACTTTCATAGCAATATGAGCTTATGAATAAATATTAAATCAAACGAGTTAGTCACTGCCAGTGCAGACATTCCGGGGTCTAGTAAAATAAACTTAAAAAAATAACCTGATAAGCATGGACATTATGCCTACCAATCAATTTCTCTAGTCTGTTTCCCGATGCTGCTATCTATCAGACAGTAAAGTTCCCCAACTATCATCTTATACATACTGATATTTTATTCGATAAACATGTGTTTCTAGTTATATATAATTAATATTTTCCGAAACTAGTGCATCGAATTTCAGGTCAATAATGTAGGTCATAGAGATAAAGATGCATAAATGAGTATTGTTGTACACTTTTATGTTAATAAAAGCTGTCGAACAATACAACTATAAAATGGAAATAACGATAAGAAAACTTTTACAGTTTTGAAAATCACCTCCATTTTGTCCACAATTCCTCATGTGTATCCGTATAATATATATAAATATCGAAATAGTGTTGTGGGCATCACAGATAAATATTTACAAGTATATATATTAGGGTGGGCCGATAAAAACTTTTTTTCGATTTTCGATGATGGGTAGTGCAGAAAGGTTGCCACTGGTGGCACTAAGTTCACACAAAAAATTTGCGATTTTTTGGACATTTCCTTGATTTGCCGCACATAGCTTGAAGATTTGCTCAAATGCTGATTTTTTTACTTTTTTAGCAAAAATTTTAAAAATATTAAATTAAATTTATTTTAGCTGAATTTACTTGAAATGTCATTATTAGTGTACGAAATGCTTAAATAACTTATGATTATGTTTTATTTTATAGTTGTGTGTATTTTGAATTAGGCTATTTTTATAGCCTTTTCGCTTAAAAGTGAGCCAAAATTGTAAATATTGTTTGGTTCGTTCGTCGGTTTCTCTATTTTGTTTTGATTATGTTCCTCGCTCTTCCTTCTGTTTTTTATTCGTGCAGAATCACATATTTGGTTGACAGACTACAGCATGTCTTGACAGCAATTCTGGAAGGAGAGGAGAATGTGGAGCTCAAACCAATGAAAACTCAATCAGTCATCATGAGGATGAGGAAGGAAATAGGAGATGGGAGAAACTGCAAGATGGAAAAACTGCGAGACGGGATATTAATTATTTTTCTGCTCTAAAATACATGTATTATCAGAACATTCAAACAGTGGGAACTTTGAAGCAGGCAGTTCGTCTGAATCAGAATCTGAACCAGGGCGTTCAAAAGCAGACAATCCCACACGCATATACCTTTCTCACACAGCCTTCTCCAATTTTAGAACTGGTATATCATATAGGTAAATTGCGTTAAGATCTTCATACATGCTTCAGGATGCAGGAATTGTGACAACGTGGAATTCTCGTCATCGATAAAGGTCAGGAGACAGAAAAAGAAACTCGGAAAGAAACATATTATTTGATGATATAAAAGATAAAACCACCTTCATAGGAAATAAGGGACAAGCGGTACCGTGGAGAGAAAGATGAAGCTCATATCACTAATGGCGTGTAAAAATGTATGTGTCGCTTTCTTTGAGCCTATTCCTTTTTCATAGACAAAGGCTGCAGATTTAAGTACACTAATAATCTAGCTCCGATTGGGTTGATCAAGGTCTTAGTTCAAGTGGTTTTACCATCTAGTTTAGAGAGTTGATGTCGCTCTCTCTTGTCTTTTTGCCAAAACTTTTGGTTTGTTTAAAAGGGAGGAATACATGCTTTTATTTCAGAAATTTTTCCATGTTTAAAGTTTGAACATTTCCATGTAAATTGAAAATATATTTTTTCGGTCTGAATTAAATTTGTAAATAAATTAGTTGACATTTTTTGAGAGAAAAAAAGAATACACATATTTCTGAGTCAAAGAACTTTTAAAGGATCTGTAAAAGAGCTTTATGTAAGAAAATAGCATTTTGTAATTAACAGGGCTCGGTGATATATGTATATCAGTGGGTATGTATATATTTATATAGGTATATTTAGAAATCGAATAGCTCCTTGAGATACACCATGATATATATCCGATATTTCTTTCAAAATGTCAAGATGTTTGATACTTTCGATATTTTATATTTTATTTCAAAATTTGATATTTTCAGTGAAAACAAGTCTTGCTTTGTCCAGTGATATTGTTATTTATGTAAAAAAAAAGAATGTTTGAGTTATCTATAAAAAAAGAGTTGAAGGAATGAATGTCAATGTTTTACATCAGCGTGTCCGTGCCTGTAATCTGTTTAAAATTTCCTGGCCTAAGAAAAAATGTCCATTTGTATGTTTAATTATGCATAAAATATTATTTGTTATTATTATCGAACCAATTTTTTGAAAGAAACTTTGTTCTATTTTAATATGAGAAAATGATTAGTAAATGTCATGGTGAAATAGACAGATTTTTTTTTTTTAGACTGCAAATTATTTTTGAAAAATATGGGGGGGGTGTAGGTTCTACCAAGCATTATATAAATATTTGAAGTTGAACATATAGTGGATTTAAAAAAAATAAACATTAAATAACTTTATATTTATTTGTATCTTTAGACCACTTTTATTTTAAATTGATTATAATTATCACACCAGCACTGAAAAAAATATACATTAGGCCGAATATTTAAATATACTTTACTTTTACCATTATTTAAAAAAAAAATCTAGCTTTGCTTATGGACTCAGCTAATTAGTTGTTCTTAATCTCAAATCAACAATAAACTTAAAGGATATATGCATAGATAATAATTATATTAATTTAGCTTTGTACTTAAATGTCTCCCACCTTCCTTGTTAAATTCATTTTTAAATTCACCACGATTTAATTATTTTCGTGACGATAAAAATATTCTAAGGAAAGTCTCTGAAATGTTATTTTCCCTTAATTTTATTTATTAATATTTTAAATACTTACAGAGATCATCAATAAGTCTTATTACTTAGTTTAAAAAAAAAACTAAATTATGTTAATAAAAAATTATTGTTGTATCTTTATCAATTCACTGAAAATCGCAGTTCTTTGTGAAAAATATAATTAGAATCAATTAATTCATTAAATGTAAAAACAAATAATAAAAGTTTTAAAAATTAATATTATTATTATAATTCTAAACTGGATCTAAAAAAGATTCTTTTTTCCGCTCAACAACGTAAAATTTTCGAACACAAACACAGGGGTTGATTAAAAAAACCTTCCACTGGGCCGTGGCACTGAACCTCTCTGATTTTAACCCGAACTTTTAAAGGATCTGTAAAAGAGCTTTATGTAAGAAAATAGCATTTTGTAATTAACAGGGTTCGGAGATATATGTATATCAGTGGGTATATATATTTATATAGGTATATTTAGAAATCGAATGGCTCGTTGAGATACACCATGATATATATCCGATATTTCTTTCAAAATGTCAAGATGTTTGATATTTTCGATATTTTATATTTTATTTCAAAATTTGATATTTTCAGTGAAAACAAGTGTAAATGAATTTTTCGGCTGTTATTAACGGTGTCGTTCTGAAGATATAGAACTTTTGCCCTGATAGGGACTTTTGCACTAGGACTAACTGCAATATATTTTAATTTCTAATTTATATTAAGTCTGAAAATGTTTATATTTATCAATAAGTTGACTATTTTGAAAATATCTAATAAATATAAAAAAAACATCGGATATTCTTTTATATTTTTGAAAAAAAAAATCATGATATTTACGAACCCTGGTAATTGAAAAACTATGAAAATTATAATGAAACTATGAAAACTGTGAAAAATAACCTCTCTCTATTTTTTAGTATTAACTCATTAAAGCCGGTTGGCATAAAAAGTTGCCATTGAAGTATTACGAAAATTTTAAATGTGAAAACCAGTATTTTAGTAGGAAAATTTACATATTGCCTGATCCCAAACTTTGAGCGATTAAATCAGTTAAAATTAGAAAGTGAAAACAACTGGTGTCGAGGTATTAAAAGAAGTGTAAAATAAACTTGTCCTTAATGGGTTAAACAAGCGCCCTAACCCTTCAAAACAGAGCAAAATCTCTTTCCGAACCTTTCCCACTGCGATCTCGAGCGCCGGGAAGCACTCGTAAAAAAAAAAAAAAAAAAAAAAAAAAAGCAACCCACTCCAACCGACAAAATTTCGACTCTACTGCACCAGAATAGCAAATAATCGCTAGGACGGTTCTATCCGACCGGTTTCAGCGGTCTGACCACACCCGAATTGGTGAGCAGCCCCGGAAAAACAGGCATCTTGATTGTCCGGGGCCCAATATCGTACATGAAAAGTGCCCGACGCAATGGTCTTATACAAACGACGGTCACCGTGCGATGACCGTTTCCACGAATTAGCCTACAGTTTTTAAAACGGATATGTACAATGAAGGAAGCAAATAATATTTATAAATATTTACTTTGAAATTTATCTGGTGTTAAATTTAAATTATAGTGTGCTTTAGTCTTTTAAGTTTGACTGTTTACAAATAAATATTAAATAACAGAGCTTGCAATAATTATAATACAGTGGACTCTCTCTATTCTGAACACTCATCGGACCGAGCAAAAATGTTCAGATTATTGGGGTGTTCAGTATAGAGAGAGTTTGAAAACTATGTATTCAGTTTATAAGCTGTATAGAATACTTAGCCTGATTAGCCATGCCAGTTACTGAAATGGAGGTGCTTAATTTACATTTACGTTCAAAATTAAGAGAATTTTCAGGTTTGGTCGATTATCTCCAGAACTACTGGACAGAAATTTAATTAAATTAGGTATGTACATAGGTTAATATAATGAAAACAAACAAACATTCAACAGTTATAATAAACACGCATGATCGTGGGTAAGGCTCATCAGTGTCAGAAGATATAAAACAGAGCTTACAATATTGACCTAGAAAATGGGTTAATAGGGAGTATGGTCCTCTCTACACAGCTCTCATAACGAATTCATACTGGAAATCAGGCAGTTTATGAGAATCTGTGGTAGTTAGTCTCGCTGTTCCAGCAACGCTGTTCCAGCAACGCTGTTCCAGCAACGCTGTTTTCAGGCTTTTGGTAATTCTGGGAGGTGGAAAGCGAGTTCCAATTATCCTCCCTAGAGCGTTCTAGACATTCTCTATAGATTTTAGGTCTGGAGATCTGACGGGCCAATCCATCAAGCAAATATCCTCACTTTCCAGAAATTCGTCGACTAGATGAGCTCTACCTGGGAGCGCGTTGTAGTCCATTGAAATCAAATCAGAGCCAACTGCATTCCTTAAAAGCCGAACATAGAGGTCCAAGATATATAATCGCTAAACCTCACACCAGTCACAGAGCCTTTGCCAAGCAAATGTATGGGTGTGCGCCCGTCAGACATGATGCCTGGCCAGAACATCAAACCTCCCTTGCCATAGTAGTCTCTTTCTCGCATTTTGAAAGGATCCCTGGTTTTATTCAGATGAAAATGCGTCGAGAATTAGTGTTTAGGCTTAACCGAGACTCATCAATGAGTAAAACGTTCCCCATTGATACATGGTCCAAAGTCGAAGATCTTTACAGCGAGCTAAACGGGTTCTCCTGTGTGCAGAAGTGAGCAGGACGCAAACAGCAGGTCTTATTGTAAATAGCCCTCTATCATATAGCTTCTCTGCAAACAGTGACGCTTGAAACTCGGCTTCATGTGGCCGCGTAACCCTTTCCGGTGCGGTGTCCTTGAAAAAGGACACCTAATTTTAATTCCAAAACTGGCAAACGGCACCAAGAATATGTAACTAAAAATTTCCTATTATAATGTACATGAAAATAAGCAAGTTCCTATTTTAAAATAAATTCCTTTATAAATTGCGGTGTCAGTCCATTATTTCATCAGTTTATAAATGGGATTACTCCGCGCCTGTAAGGATTAAAGGTCATGAGAGAGCTGAGAAGCTGTTGCACTCCTGTAATGGACAAATAGTGGACTCATTAGACGATGTGGCTCTTGGACAACCTTGCCTAAGCGTTCTCTCTAAGGAGCCAGTATCCTTAAACTGTTTCCAGAAGGTCAGAACGACACTGAGTATTAGATTAAAGTCAGTAGGAATTTGCACTTGAGACTACCCTGTTTCCATTCTCCCCGCGATTCCCCTTTTCATTCCATCATCCAAACGTTGGTGATTACTCATTCTTTCTGCTTGCTTTTGAGTTTCGTGGAATGTTGCAAAAAAGACCAAGATATTCGGTGAGGTGTACGATCGAGCAAAACGCGAAAATTGCCACGCACACCTATAAAGCCTGTCTCTCTACTTGCTCCGTCCGTACACGCGTGTACGCTTACGTATTTCACACTAAAGAGTTACATCGCTGTTTCGAAGCAATAGTTTCATCTTTCTTTCGGTATTTTTCATGACATTCGAAAAAATTCGTAATTTTTTTTAGCAATTTGTTTTTTATTTAGAACATGGGTGTAAATTTGGCGGCTAGTACAATGTCAAACTAAATTCAGTTGGTCATATACTCTACCATATCATTTGTTTATTTTATTAAAAAAGGTTTACAAAAAATATAATTGCATATAAACAATACATTACTTGAAAACATAATCGGTACATTACTTAAAAAAGTGAGTAATTTTAGTCTGTTTTTGCAATCTGTTTGCTTGTGCGGTGCAGATGTTATCTAGTTGTTTAACCCTTTAACCCTCGAATTAAATTACGGTTGAAAAATTCAAATTGCTTATTCGCACCACTTTTATGAAAAAGAAATATTCACCTTATTTAATGACAGGAAAAACGATACTACAATATAGACAATTTCACTATTTTATAAAACTGGTGGGAATCAAACAATTTGCGTAAAAGACACAGCCCGTGAATATGACGGGAGCGATATAATTAAGGGGTTAAGAAGTTGAAAGGCTTCCAGGTGATATTCAGCCGCATACTTCAACAGATCTTGAATTGCTTGGCCATATTGTTTGAAAGTAATCGTACTTCTTGTTTCATTGGTCAATTATGGTTCTGTGCCTTTTTCACTATTCTGTTCCTCTTCAACAATGTTGTTGTCGCAAACCGGATGGCTTCCGTCGGCTTCGAGATAAGCTGCAGCTTCAATTTCAGTATGCAGCTCCAGAAGAATTGACCAAAAGGCCCTCACAGCTGTTACTTCTTGGTCCTCTATTCTTGATTTGTGATTCTCACACTGGAATCCAGCTTCGCAGAAGCATCTGTGGATGGTGTAGGGAGTTACTTCATTCCAAGCCATTGATATCCAATGGACAACATCTATGACGTTGATCGTCTTCATTAGATCGGTTGCCGAAATTGCCTGCTCCATCGCCAGAGACATTTTTTTCAGAAAATGGATTCGGTAGTGATATATAAAGGTCTTGATTATCCCTTGATCATGTGGTTTAATAATAGGAATGCAGTTCGGTAGCAGGAACTTCGGGCTTACGTTGGACAGCTGTATGTGATTTGCATGTGATTTAGCATTATCCATAAAAAGAAGAATTTTTCTGTCTTCTTCATCATCTCGTTAACATCCTCCAACCAATGTGAGAAAATTGTGACTGTGATCCAGGCTTTTCGATTCGATTTATAATGCACAGATAATGATGCGATGTTCACATTTTTGAAGCATCATGGTTTTTCACTTTTTTCGATCACAAGTGGTTTGAGCTTCACACCCGTAAAACTGGCACAGAACATGGCGGTAAGTCTTTCTTTCGACGAGTTCGTTGAACCTTTTTATTCTTCTGCAACTAAGTTTTCCGAATTTCCATGATGGGGGAATTCTCCGGATTACGACTGCAAACACCAAACACACGTTCAGTTTATAGAGAGGTGGGGTAGAATGGGGACCAAAAGTAACGTTCATAATAGCGGATGTTCAGATTACAGGGTGTTCAGAATACAGAGAGTTCATCTTTTGTTAGGTCTATGGAGTTTTGCCGGGATCATCAGAATGTGTTCATAATACCGGGGTGTTCACATTAGAGAGTGTTCAGATAGAGAGAGTCCACTGTATAATGTTTCAAATATCTTTTTTTTCTGAGAATCCTTCACTTTTTCCACGAGTTAATTATGAAAATAATTATAATGTCCTTTTTTTAGCAAACTATTTATCATCAGTTAGATAAAACATCATATTTGCTCTAAATATAAATCACCATGATTTGGGACACAGAATCTATCTAGGAAAAAATGAAATATATTTCCGTTTTTAAGAACTAATATTAACGGTCACAATATCTGGTAACACTAAGAATTTTCGCCATTAATCTGTATAATTTAGAATAGTTATAATTTTGTGGCTATGCCGCCCGAAATATTTAGTTTTCTTAAAACTGCATGAATTTTTGCACAGATAACAACACGTTAAACGAACAGAGTGAAAAATTGCCCAAGCCAGAATTCGAACGCGAGTCATTGGCTTAGTCATTCTTATCTTGGGGCTTATGTGCTATTAATGCAGCCTTGCCAACATATAAGTTTCACTGGCTCCTAGCTGGGTAGAGCATTCGTGCTCTTCTGCACCAATGCACAAAACAATGACCTGGTTTGAGTGCTGGTTTGTTTAGACAATATTCACTCTGTTGCTTTTGCGTTTTGTTAGCAATGCAAAAATTCATGCAATAAAAAATTGTGCTTCAGATGCACCGTTGCAAACATATAAGAGTGGAAGCAGCCAAGCTGGGTATCGTCCGAGAAGCATCAGTTGGTGAAGCACTGTTGCGATGTACCAATGACCAGGATTCGATTCTTGACTTGGACACTTTTCACTCCGTTGGTTTTACACCTCATTAGGAATGCAAAAATTCATGCAATAAAAAAATAAATAAATCATGTGATACAATTATTTAAACTATCATTTACGCATCCGGAAATATAAAGAGTTTTCTTCGATATTTTAAGTAAAGAAATTGCGAATGCTAAGATTTTCGTTATAGATTTACAGTAAATTCCGATTAATTGCGACACGTAAGCTTGGCACGATTTATTTCGATTAAGCAGGTGCCCCAGTTATGAGACATAAATTTTACAATAATTTGAATTTTTATTTTTAACATTTCACCCAAATTAAACGGTGTCAAAAATAACCTAAATATACTATATTTTATTACATTTATAGTTATACAAAAATTTAATGCCTTTAAAATATTTGTAACATAAGGATCATAGCCACAAGCATTATATCTTGTATAAAAAGCATCTCTTATCAGTAGCACCAACTTTTCAAAAATATCTGGTGGGCTCAAAACTTTTTGAGTAAAATAGCACATATAATTTTTTCCCTTAGTGTATATGTGTGGAGAGAGAGAGGGGAGGAGCGAATGGCCAAAGATATCTCGAAATTAAATTATGTTTTTCTAAGCAATTTTTTAAATTGTTATAATGTAATTATAATTTTATAAATAATTTTATTAAATTATATTCTTATAAGTTTTTTCAAATAAATACATTAATATTTATTTTAAACAACACTGTAATTGTTAACTATTGAAAGTGCAAAAAAAGCATAAATTTTACTCACCTAAGTGCCTCATCAATTCAAGACATGAAAACAGGTGGTAAATTAGCAGGAAATTTGTTTTCGTGAGAAATTTAACTATACATCCGCTGAAGGGGTTTTCAGTGCTCCTGTAAGTCTAACTTACGTACTCACTATTTTTAAAACAAATGTATTTTGAGAACGTTACTGAAACAATATTTCCTTCCAGCGATTAAATAATTAAAAAAATAAATTACGAATTAAATCAATTCAAATTGGGTGGGCGGAGAGATCAAGTGATTGGGTAGGCTCGTATCGCAATGGCCCGCATAAGTTGGCGCTACTGTCTCTTATGAAAAAAAATTCAAATTCTAATTTGTTTTCATTTTTTTGCTTAATTAATGATGCCATTTTAATAATATTTCTGAACTTATTTTAATTTTTGAACAGTTTTTGAAATATGCAGCACCACGTCTTCGAAGAATAAAGTTTCTCTTTCAAGGGTGGGGGTTCATATCACTTTTGCCATATAATTTCCCATAAAGTTTTGATTCAATATGTATTTACATTTTCTGTTTTGACGTTTAATAATAACTTTTCCTTTTTTATAGTTTAAAAGATTACATTTCGAAATTTATTGCCACAGTTTTAATTTTCAAACTTTTAAAAAGCTTCTTTGAATTTCCGACTAAGCTGTTTTGGGAACCGGGGCAGACACTCACCACTATGCCTTTATAGTAATATTTCTTTATTTATAATAGATTTCTGAGTATATGTAAGACGACGGTTACTGTTCGGAAATCGTAGTGAACTCTGACCGGGACAATTGTCTCGTGTGCCTGAACGGTAATCAAACTTAAACTTCTGTGTAGATGTATGTATTTTTAGACGATAATAATCTATTCTGCATGACTTTTACAATTCCCCACTGAATACTAGACACTGTCACAAAAATGGCGGTTATCGTAGACGGTTTTATTTCAACGTTTGTATGGTCTCTTAAATTTTAATACCAATAATTTCTGAAAGTTTTTTCGGTTTCCCTTTTCTCAGATTAAATAAGTCAAAAAAAAAAAAAACTTGTAAAAAATACTGGTATGTAATTTCAGGGGACCGTGCAAATTCTTAAACAAATCTGTCTACGACAGCCGCCATTTTTCTGCTAGCGCCCAAGCCTAGTGCTCAGGTGGCAATGACTTTTAAATTAATGACTGTGATGTGGGCTCAACTAAAATGTTGAGCAGACTGCAGTTGATCGCTATTGATATAGATAACTGAAAAAAAAATAACCCAACAGTTATCCCCTTAAGAGGCTACTTCAGTCTCGCGAAGAAACGAGAATGCTAATGTTAAGTCTATGGGGTGTTATTTTCAAATTTCTCGCTTTGATTTTAGTATTCTTTAATGATTTTTTTACTTAGGATAGCTGAGGGCGATCTACAACCGGGCTAGATTTTAATTTTTAGATTTTGACTACAGCTGTTTTATACTAGGATAGTTAAAATTTCAGAACCGATTCCGAAAGTGGATTTTTTTTTAATCTGAAACCAAAATCGAAAAAGTAAAAATTTGTCCGGTTGTAGATCGTCCCCAGCTATACTATACAAAAAAAATCATTCTTAAATATTAAAATTAAAGCGAAAAAATTGAAAACAACGCCTCCACAGGATTAACATTAGCGTTCTCGCTCCTTCTCGCGACTAAAGTAGCCTCCTCGCGGCCGTGACTTTTACGGGCAGTGTAGGCTACATTTCTTTTATTCCGATTGTTTGATTCCAACTGGTTTTTTAAAATAGGGTAATTGGCTTTATTCTAGCATCATTTTATCTGCCATTAAATATAGTTATTTTTCTAAGAAGAAAATACTTTCATAAACACGTCAAAGCGCGGACAAAGGGGTCAGAAATAAACCTTTTATACAAATGGCAGCCGCTTTGCTGATTTTCAAATTTTTGACCTCAAACTGCTTGAAACTATACTTTTTTTTTACATTTAATATATTTTTTTAGATTGTCCCTTAACAACACTGAAAAGTATTTTCGTATAAAAAATATCAATAACGTATTCAAATAAATTTATGAAATTTATTAATTAATACAGGAGATAGTTTCGCATTATCCATATGCCAGGACTTAATATCCGAATAAATCGTCAATGATTACACAACTTACTGTAGCATTCTTGATCCTGATACTTTAGGTGACTTAAGAGCGAAGTTTTGTTAAATGTTTCTTAAATTTGGGTTTTATTAACATTATATCAGTTTATTTAATTATTGATTGATGAAGTTTTAATCTTGCTCTGGTACACAAACCTTAAACAAATGCCGAATTATTCATATTGTTTTAAATTCAAACGGATTAATCTCTTGTATTCCGACTGCAAGCGTTAGCGGTAAATTTAAAAATAATTAATTATTGATAAATATTCAAACAAAAACGAAAAATCATGCATCAAGCATAGATTATAAAATACTTTCCAATACTTACTACTGAATATTGTTAAGAAGTTTAATTTTTTCTTACGTTTAAATGTATCATAGTCGTGTAACATTCTCTTCTGCATTTCAGTAACACAAGATAAATGCTTCGCACTCCTTGATAGATTGAAAACAAGTTGTAGCGCACTTCATTGAACATTTTTAATTTCATTATGTTAGAGGTATTATAACATCATTAATATTCATCGTAAACGATTTTCCCATATATTATAACGTAATGGAATTCTTTTGTGCGCCCTTGTAAATGAAATATAAATGCTACTTATTCTGTGCCCCCAGAGAAAGCTTATTTCACTAGATTAATTTTAACACAATTATTCTTATTGGAAAATAAATCATATGATATGTAAACTTCCAACTGGGCGAAAAACGTCCGGGCCAGCATTCGAACCTGGGATCTCTTGGCTGAAGCTGCGAATGCTGTGCCATTTGAACTATAAAGAAAGAATCTTGAGGATCTAATTCACATACATAACCTTCTTCATTATGGTATCTGGTCTGATATCTGAATAAACTCAACAAAATAAATCGCAGGTAATGGATCTCCAGAAAACTCTGGATATGTATTTGCCAATTTGAATAATGATGTTATAAGTAATGTAGTGTAATTTACGTGAAAATGAGTTTACAGCGTGAAGTTTTCATAATTTACGCAGAAGACACAGGTCTACCGCTGGAACGGAAAACGAAATGATTGAAATAATCCATTCGAAATGAAGCTGATAGGCTTAGGGGAACCACAGGGCGTTCCAATCAATTTCAAATCAGACTTATGCAGCGAAGGCGAAACTGTGGGAATCCTCAATTTGAAGTGAACATCCCAGATCATACAACTGAAAATATGACTGAGGTGTGCAATTTTCAGTGCAGATGCTCTGCGTGGGATAAGCTAGTGTGTTACAGAACAACTTACAGTACTAAGACAATGTTTTTAAAAAATTTCATTTTTTTATAGGATGAAATCTATCAGAGCCCATCGTATAATCGACTTCTTTTCTGCGTCAATGTTAAGGAAGATAAATTCTGTGCACTCCTTAATATATTGAAAACACGTTGCAGTGCACTTCACTAATAGATTTTAATTTTATTATCTTTAACGTGTCATAACACCATTAAAATGCATCGAAAAAGATTCTCCCGCATAGGTTATAATTTAATGGAATTACTTGTCAGCCACTGTAAACGAATCGTAAATGCTACTTATTCTGTCCGGCGGAGAAAGCATATTTTAGCCCTTCTTAGTGGTTCAAATCAATTTAAGTATATCTGAAGCATTGTATCATCCTTAAAATGCATCGCAAACGATTTATCCCCATAGAGCATAATGTAACAAGATTTTTGTGTCCCTTTAAGAGAGTGAAAAATGCTAGACACTTTATTTTCAATACCGAATATTGTACAGTAAACATGAATAACATAAAATTTTCATGACAACACCAGTATATTTATGAGAATTGTTGCACCGACAGACGGCTGGCGGAATACCGCAGACAGACCGATATACAAAAAGACAAAGCGAATTCATAAATACTTTTAAGTTATATTCGAAAGTGTTAAACACAAAAACCATCAGATACAGTTTTTAATCAAATTGTATTTCAAAGAACATTTTTTCCTATTCGACGGTCTAAAAATTTAAATCATTCGATCACATACATGTCAGATTTGTGTTTTATTTTATTTTATCTTATTCAATTATTTTTCGAGTTTTAATTTCTTCATTTGAAATTATCTGGAGACAAATGCTGAAATATATGTATTAAGTGCAAATGGATTATTATTCTTCCATAATAGAGCCTGCATTCATTGGAGATTGATTAAAAAGTCCCCTGCTTGAAAACCGCATTAAAAAAGAAAACAAGTGTCTAAATTCAGATATAATTTTCAAATAAATTATATCTGAAAGTACATTTTTCCTTTATTCGGTGGTATAAAAATAGAAACTATCTCATTAAATTAATGTCAAGTTATTGTTTTATTTTATTTTACTTTTTTTAATCGTTATATTAATTTTTGGTGGAATTTTAATTTCGTTATTTAAAATTAGCCGGGGACAGGTGCCGAAACATTTATTTTATTTTAAGTGCAAACGGTTATTCTTTCGAAATGGAGCCTGCACTCATTGGAGATAGATTTAAAAAAAAAATCATGCATGAAAATTCTTTCAAAAACCACTGTAAATGAGTGCATTCTGATACAGTTTTCAAACAAATTGAATTTGAACCTACATTTCTTTCTTCTATGTGTAAAAATTAAAAATATGCGATATTTAAAAGTTTAAAAATTTTAGTAACAAAGATCGTTAGCCAAAATTTAATAGTCAGGTGTTTTCAATTTCAAAATTATGTCAGAGTTATTCACAAGCAGGTTTGTGCTGTATAATACTATAGGTATGTGGTATCTTGAAATAGATTGTCTCTTATATCTGAAAAGCAAAGTTATTATGAATTTTTAAAAGTGGTACCTTGATCCTTTTTTAAGTTTTTGTAATAAGTGCTTAAATGTATGTTAAATTTTATTAAAAGAAGCATTAAATCAAAACTACAAAATATTGAATCTTTTTATAACCTGTATTTAACCGTCCGCCTACTAGATGGGTCCAGTGGACTTGACAGGTGCATTCAAAATATTTATTCAAACTAGAAATTTGAAAATGAAATCTATATATAAATCTGAAAATAAGAAGTTAAATAGTTTTGAATAACAATTGTGCTGTAGAATATTATTATTAAACTTGAGTAAATTTTCCGGTAGATATAGGGTTAATCAATATTTTAATTATAAAAAAAATATATTCTTAACTGAAGATTCAACTTTTAAAACCATAATAAAAGGTTCTCTGGATAGAACATCTTTATTATTAATCCTGTCTTAATCAATGTATACAAACAAAAATTTATTAACGATGGAAGCGTTTACATTTCTCACAATTTCAAAGAGTATAATCAATTTTTTCATATTAAAAATGCTCGCCTCATTTAATCTTAAATATACAGTAGCGCTCAAAAGTATTTTGACAACCTTATATTCTCTCTTATTTTATTTAATATAAAAATGTAAAAGAAAATATATTCCCTATAATTGAGAACACTATGACTGCAGTAATTCAAATGTATCAAGTTTCAACTTGTTTGTTTACATTCGGCGCCACCGAAGAAATATGACTCCTCCTTAGCTCAAAAGTATTTTGACAATATATTGCATTTAATTGTTGAAGGTGTCAATGGCGCTGTAGCTTCGATAAGCGTTTATATCGACTTATTGTAATTATTTTTAAATGCCGAAATGTAAAAAATATTGAAGTGATTCTAGAAAAGCCGCTGTAAATGCACTTAACCCTCTGTCTACCAGAAGGGTCCAATGGACCCGACATGTATATTCAAAATATCTATTCAAACCAGAAAATTTCTTCAAAACAAACTAAATGTATAAATCAGACAATAATAAGTTAAATAAACAAATTAAATAGTTTTAAGTAAAAATTCTGGTGTAGAATGTTTTTATAAAACTTGAGTAAAATTTCCGGTAGTTCTAGGGTTAAGAAAGGTAGACTACAAGCAGAATTAGCTCGTTCTTTTAACGGGTCTAGGCAACTTGTTATTACATGGAATAAAGTTTTTAATAAACAGAAATACATCGAAAATAAGCCTCAAAGTGGCCATCCGAAAAAAACAACTTGCAATGTTGACTGTATTATAAAAATGATATCTAGAAGTGATTGTCGTAAGTCCGCTGTAATAATAAAAAACGAATTGAAAGAAAATTACGGCATAGAAATACACGTTTCATCAGTCAAACGACGTCTAAACCTCTATGGTTTACATGGCAGAAGACCAGCAAAAACACGTTTGTTATCTACTGAGAATAGGAAGGCTAGAGATGCATTTGTAAAACGGCATACCCCTTTCAGGATCAAAGCAATTCCATTGCTAAAGTGTTGAAATTAATGATTGACACCGGAATTTTGGTTAAAAAAAATTTCGGTTTATTACGTATGTGAAATATAGCTTTTTCTTATTTACAAATAAACTTGTTTTCAAATTCCGGTGTCAGTCATTAAATTCAACACTTTAGCAATGGAATTGTTTTGCCCCTGAAAGGGTTATGCCGTTTTACAAATGCAACTCTAGCCTTCCTATTCTTAGTAGATAACAAACGTGTTTTTGCTGGTCTTCTGCCATGTAAACCATAGAGGTTTAGGCGTCGTTTGACTGATGAAACGTATATTTCTGTGCCGTAATTTTCTGTCAATTCTTTTTTTTTATTACAGCAGACTTACGACAATCACTTGTAGATATCATTTTTATAATACAGTCAATATTGCAAGTTGTTTTTTTCAGATGGTCACTTTGAGGCTTATTTTCGATGTATTTCTGTTTATTAAAAACTTTATTCCATGTAATAAGAAGTTGCCTAGACCCGTTAAAAGAACGAGCTAATTCTGCTTGCAGTCTACCTTTCTTAAGTGCATTTACAGCGGCTTTTCAAGAATCACTTCAATATTTTTTACATTTCGGCATTTAAAAATAATCACAATAAGTCGATATAAGCACTAATCGAAGCTATAGTGCCACTGACACCTTCAACAATTAAATGCAAACTAATTGTCAAAATACTTTTGAGCTAAGGAGAAGTCATATTTCTTCGGTGGCGCCGAATGTAGTATGTCAAGTTGAAACTTGATACATTTGAATAACTGCAGTTATAGTGTTCTCAATTATAGGGAATATATTCTCTTTTACATTTTTATATTAAATAAAATAAAAGATAATATAAGATTGTCAAAATACTTTTGAGCGCTACTGTATATACATATATATGTATATATATATAACCATTAAATAATATTACCGACCACCAACAAAAACTGAAATTATGAATAAAATGACATTATATACATATATATATATATATATGACCATTCAAAATCAATACAAATTATAGGAAAATATCATGCAATAACAACAAGAAAATACATATAACATATATAACGAGATTGGTTAAATTCATTTATTGAATATTTGCGATGATAGCAATGCAAAATTTAATTGAATTTCCTATGAAGAGGTATCAGATGACTACAGAGTAGAAATCAAGTTGATAATACACAAAGATTATGCGCATTTGCAGCAGAAATCTAAGCGTATAATATTTAAAAGATTGCTAAAAACATTTATCTACAGAGGTGATATATTGAAAAAATACATAAGATACCATTATTAATAAGGAAATAGTTCAAAATGAATTGTTGAGATTCAAAATAAAAAGATATCATAATATAAAAACATCATAAATAACATACATACATAATTACATGCGCAAATGCAGCATAATAATTTGAATGCTAATATATAACCATTAAATAGACATTTAACCTATTAGTGCCTGAACTTTTTTTTTCAACTCAATACTATGCTTATTTATAGTAAATTGTGTAAAATGAACGTAAAAAGTAATAAAAAAATTCTCTTTGAAAAAATATTTATTTGACATATAAAAATCTAAACGTCTCAATTTTGGGACACTATGTACGAAAAGGGTAGGTGCTTTCTCCGTTACAGTCTAAGCATTAGATGTATGTTTTATGCCATTTATTTTGTTACAAAAAGGTTATATATCACTCGGGTTATTATTTGAATATAAAAATTTCTTTATTATTACTATAAGGGAGAGGGGGGTATAGGCTCGGCTCAAGAACCCCCTTTCTCCCCACCCTTAGCTATTGGCATAGTAAAAAATTATATATTAAAAATTTATAATAAGAAATAATTACTAATAGAGTATATATACCGTATATACTCGCACATACGCCCACCCCTTAACTTTTGAATACAAATTCAGCAAAAATCGAAAACTCGCGTATAAGTCGACTCCCTGACTTTTTATTTCAATTTTGTACAAAATCAAACCAAAGATTTCACTTACTAATGCGAAAAATTAGTAAGTAAACAAAAACAAATCATTGAAATTGTTTTAATAATAAATTATTATTCTATTTATATTTTATAAATTATTTTATTATTTATACGCATAAAAAATCAGACTTTTGCAGTATTCGAAGGGTTTTTTCTTTTATTTTGACTTTTGTAATTGACTTATGTATAAGTCCATCCACCAATTTACTTGCAGAAAATTGTCAGAAATTCTTCACTTTACACACGAGTATATATGGTGCAGCAGAACTTCGATTATCCGGCCCTGGGTACAGCAGAACTTCGATTACCCGGCCCTCGTTTAACCCGAACTCTCCGTAGACCGATGTCAATATCCTAAATTCTTTCGAAAGGTTTTTTTTTTTTTTTTTTTTTTACTTACATTCCTTGTGCATGCAACCATTCCTTTCCAAATCACGAGTAGAGATAAGTAATATGGTTTCCCTTTTTTCGAATTCCATTCAAATTAGCTTGAGCTCTTGCAAGATCCGATCCCGGTATAATTGTACTGTTGCCCCCCTTCCACCACCACCACCACCACCCACCCCCCCTGTTTACACGTTCCTGTTCTAAACAAATAAAATTATTTTCATGTATAATTTGAATCTAGATATTTATTAAGCAGTTTAAATAGTCCTAATAGCAGTTCGATGACGATGTTACATATTAAACTAGATGATTATCGATAAATTCTCGATTATTCAGAAATTTCGATTATCCGATGTAGGTTCGATCCCAATTACGTCGGATAATCGACGTTCTACTGTATATATATTAGTAACCTCAGGATGCCAAATACTAAACAAGTACAAAACATAACGGTATGATATCAATTTTTACTAAGCCAATAGCTAAGTGTGGGGAGGGGTGCGTGTCTTGTTCTTGATCCGAACCCAGCCCTTACACCCCCCCCCCACACACACACACATAGTAATAAGAAATAATAGCCAAATAATAATCCGAATAATAATTTTATAGCCAAATAACAATTCGAATGATATGTAACCATTTTGTAGCAAAATAAATGACATTAAACATACATTTAATGCATAGATATTAGCAGAGAAAACCCCTACCCTATCATGCCTAGCGTCATAAAATTGGGACAGTATATAAGGGTTCAGATTCGAACAAAAAAAATGGAAATCTGAAAAAATGCAAAAATACGTATTCTAAAATAATGTTTCGTCTTATTAATAATACCACTTATAAAATGGTTGATAAAAAAATAACAGAAATAACAGAAAAATAACAGAACTTTTTCTTACCCGCCATTTTATTTCAAGAAAATCCAACTTTGTGCTACAACAAACATTTATTTCACTTTTTTATTCTTAAAAATGCACAGCCGTTTATGAATAAATATTGAAAACAAATACTAGGGATATATATTACAAAGTTTTAAAAGGATATCATACTCCCATTTGTAATTGGATTTTTTTTTTTTTTTTTTTTTTTTTTTTTTTTTTTTTTTTTTTTAAGAAAGCGTCCCAAAATTCGGACGTCAGGCACAAATGGGTTAAATAACATAATTATTGTTGAGAATGTCCATAAGTAAACAAATCATTTTACAAATTATATTTTCTTAAAACATTTCCTAAAATTCACTTCTCCTTATGAATGATTTCTGTTGAGGTTATTGGCATTATTTAGACTAAACGACGCGACAATTATAGACGCCATTCATCTTAGTGCAATATGACTTTTTATAGAATTTTCCTAATAGAATCGTCCAGATCCCCTGTGTTTGAAGTGCAAAGATATCGAAGCCTGACAGAATAGAATCTCCTACGCAAGAAAATATTCTGAAACAGTATATGTACAATGTATTGAGTTTTATTTTATAACTCACACCAGAATAAATAGACACAGTACTATTCATTTAAAAAGTTCTAAGTATGTACAATTTGTAGTACTAACGAAAAGGTTAAATTCAAGTAAGAAGCTTCCCTAACGCAGGAAGTTTATGAATAATAAATAAGAAGGAAAAATCACACGTCAACTCCCTCACCGCCGAGCTAAAGGGCAGAATTGTAATGTTGTTTAAATTAATGTAAATTGCTGTAATTTTTTTAAAAGTCTAAAAAAAGATTATTTTTCTAACAGGATATAAAAAAATTAATTACGTATTGTAGTATAAGCCTTGAGAATGCTAATCATCACAAAATATTTTAAAACTGCGTTATATTTGCAGAATTACATTAATTTATAAATTGCTTCTGCTGCAGTGAAACCTTCAGCTTAGTGAACGGATATATCAGCTCGCGGCGGTGAGAAGGTCAGGTTAAGCATAGATTCTGGAACACTTTCCAACACTTCCTGAATGCTTTAACAAAACTTCGTTATTTAGAGAAATAAGGTAACTAAGTAAACATTTTAGAAAACGCGTAAAACATTTTAAAAATTGATTTCAGCAGTTACCGTCAATAGCCAAATATGTTTTCCAATTCTTTTGTACAGCCCTGTATTTGATCTGTAGGTTGATATATATACTATATAATGGGGAAATTTAGTTTAGCAAGAAAACGCATAACAGATTGAAATTTCTCTTTCAGCAATTTATACTAATAGATGGAAACACAATTGAATACTTTTGTACAGCCCTGTAGTTTACCAAGTACCTTTATTACACGCCACTTTTTAGCTAAAAATTTATTCAAACTAAAACACTTTTAAAACAACTGAAATCACATTTTCAGATATTATCATCCATAGACGGTCTCTATCCAATCCTTTGCGTGGCTCTTTAAATCATTTAATCTATATTCTACAAATATTTCTTAGTAAACTAAATGCAGTTCAGCGTACAAATTCGTAACTCATTTAAAAGCTACCTTTAAGCAGTTTATACCATTACATTATGGTATATGGGGAAAAATCGTTTGCCGAGTATTTTAATGACATTGCGCTATTTCAAATGTAATTGAAACTGATATAAATCACTGAATTTCACTGCGAACACGTTAGAACAGGGCATTCATGGCCTTTTTTATTCATTTACAGGGACACACAAAATAAATCGGTTACAGTACTTTCTTTGAGTAATAATTGCTGGAGTGTACGGTTTGGAATTCGGTATCCGCTTTTAAATTTAATTAATTTTTTGCATGTTAATCACTATATATAATTTCTATACGTCATATACAGGGATGCACAAAAGTATTCACGTACCATTCTCCTTATTAGAAGAAATTGCTGAAGGAAAATTTTCAACTGAAGTATATGTATCTTTTAAGTGAACTAAATTTGCGATGCATGTAATTAATAGATACAAATCTATATATCCTATACAGGGCTGCTAAGAAATTCGGTTAATTTTCCGATTGTAGATAAGAACAGCTGATATTGGGTTTCGCAATGTGTTATGCGTTTCCATACGGTTGAATTAGATGTAATATTCTAATTTTTTAAATGATGCAGTTTTGTTACATTATTCTGAATGTGTTGGAAAGTGTTTCATAATATATGCTTGAAGCATGATTTTTCTTTCTTCTTTTTTGTGATCTAATTGTATATTTAAAAATAACTTTTTTATATAAAAAAAAAATTAAATATATTTACTCTAAAATATATGTAGATTTGAAATATGTAATAAAATAAATGCCCAATTTATTAATCTATTTTGATTTTTTAAAAAATGGTGAGAGGGTTAAAAAGCTGAGGATCTACAATCCCGATGCGCATCCTGTCGAATTAACCCTGTAATGTCATTAGAATATGTGCATTAGCATATATGCCATGTTGGTTATCATATGTTTTACCAACAGTGTTTCGAATTTTATGGATTTTTTTGATTCGGATATTCCAAATTCACACCAGAAATTTAAATTGGCAATATTTCTTTTTTTTAGTAACAGAAATTCTGTATTTAAATAAAATTAAATTTATTATTGAAATTGTCTGGTTTGAATTCAGATTCTCTGAACTAAAGAATTTTTAGAACGTATTCTACCATGAGAATTAGAGGGTTAATAACACTATTCGTTACCATTGGATTTTTGTACTCCATACGGGCATATTCAGAAAAATCTGAAAAAAATACAGAATGTTCTTCTCATATGGATGTATATGTTTATAAAAACATTTTTGGCGGAACCTCGATAGAACGTTCGTAAAAAAATAATGATAATTTCGTTTATTTGGCGATTTCGGTTGGCGATGAAATGAAATTTCGAAAAATACTTTTTTATGTTGAATACACTTTAAGGTAAAAATGCTTTATATTGAACTTGTTTAAATAAATTTAATGTAAATAACTTTAGTTTTGTCAGTTTTAATTTGATTTAACTATAGTTTTGTCAAATATATGTATATATTTATAATGAAAGTTAAATATCAAATTTGATGAATTAAAACAAAATTAAAATAAATTAAAATTGTTTCAATATCTCAAAATTAACTCCAATTGAGCACTGTGGATTCAATTTTGTTGCTATGGGAACGACGGATTCTTTGATATTGTAATAAATAACTGGTAAATGAATCTTGCCTTCATTTTGGAATACGCTTAAATATATGACAGCATTTTTTATATATGAAATTGTTTTTAAAGCAATAAAATTAAATAACAAGCAACATTAATATGTAATACAAAAAAATGTATTTATTAAACTCTCTCCTTGTTTGTATTTAAATTCATTAAATACTTTTTACACGCATTCTAAAAATCAATTAACAAACAATTTTCAGGTACATTAAAATCGTTTGCTTTTGGCGAGGGAAAGTACTGCTCGCCAAATCGCATGACGCTTTCGTCTTTTCGTGCAAATACTCGAAAGTATTTTATTTTTTTACACACTTTTTACCGTAATTCCGCCGTTAAATTTGACTGATCCTTTATTACATACATAAGTAGTTTAATTGGTATTTTTTTCAAAATATTCTGAGTATGCCCAGTAAGGAGACCTTCCTTGTGAGTTGCAGTCATTTGTCTAAAAGACCGCATATATTTGGAATGTTTGAACGTGGAGGTTTTTCCCTAGATGTAAAAGAAATTTTCAGGGACTATAAATTTTTTGGGGATTTCCATTAAGAGGAAAATGAGACTCAAGATATTTAGTATCATTTTTATATTTATTTAACATTTTATAATAGCTAACTATCTGATAGGGATAGAACGTTACTCATGTTACATAGGAAAAGATATACAATGACGTGGAATCTTTTTTACTTTCTAGCAACAGTAAAGTCCCATATTTTAAATCATTATTATAAGTAGCGCGATTAATGTTATTATTAATATTATTATTTTCGGTCGGTTCGACGTTCGGTTTTATTCGACGGGTCTAGCTGAACTTAGCTGTATTTAAGTTAATATTTAGGAAGAAATCCTTTGTAGAGGTTGGTAACACTCGCTGATGATGATTCCTTAAAGCTGAACCTACGGGGATTAACCCCTTGAGGGGAGGTAGGATATATTATATCCCATCTAAGTTTAATTGTGTTTTGAACCAGAAAATTTTAATTAAGTTTTACTTTTATAGCTTTGGAGGGAAGGAGGACAAATATTGCTTTTCTTTATCGGTGGGAATTCAACATTACCCAAACGCAAAATCTCCCCCCTCAAAGGGTTAAGCAGAGAATTCCATTTTTCAAAATACATTTAAAAAAATAGATTTTTAGATTGAATTTCGCTGCAATATGTAAAATTCTGCAAATTTATAAATTTTTATGGACAGATGAATTAAAACTTTTCTTTTTAAAAACTGAGAAATCCAACAAGAGCTTTCCGGGTTACAGAACATAAATGAAAATTTTTTACAATAGATTTTTTACATTTAATATATATTTTTAGACTGTTCATAAACAACACCAAAAGCATTTTCGTAAAAAAACAACAACAATGTGCTTAAATAAACTTTTAAAATTTATTAAATGGGATACTTTCACATTAGTCATACGCAAAGAGTTAACAACAATCGCCTAATATTTTGCTACATATTGCAGCTTTCTTGATTCTGACAATTTAGGTGGTTGAAACGCAAAGTTTGATCATACGTTTGTTACATTTGTGTTTTATTTACATGATATTATGTTATATTATTTTTATTTATTTATTGATGAAATTTTAATCTCGTTCTGGAATATAGACCGTAAACAAATGCTGAGCTATTTACATTCTATGAAGTGTAAACTGATTATTCTGCTGTAATCGGGCTGCACGCTATAGAGATAGATTTAAAAATAATTGATGCTTGACAATTATTTAATCAAGAACGATAAATCATGCATCAGGTAAACGTTTTAAAAATATTTCCAACACAAAACAGAATATTATTAATTAATTAATAAACTCTTGGGTACACATTTGTTTCAGAGCTGACCGTTGATTTTTTTTTTCAGTTTTCGGGTTCCGTACTTAACCCTCTGTCTACCAGAAGGGTCCAATGGACCCGACATGTATATTCAAAATATCTATTCAAACCAGAAAATTTCTTCAAAACAAACTAAATGTATAAATCAGACAATAATAAGTTAAATAAACAAATTAAATAGTTTTAAGTAAAAATTCTGGTGTAGAATGTTTTTATAAAACTTGAGTAAAATTTCCGGTAGTTCTAGGGTTAACAAGTAAAACCGGAACCATTATAAAATCACTCTTGTGTCAGTCTGTCTGTCACAGCCATTTAACTCGTAAACTGTGAAATGTGGAAAATTCAAATTGAGGGAAGTAATAAAGACTATTGACCCACATATTTACAGATTATTAAACATTCGCAAATATATTTAGGGAAAATTTAGAGGGACTCATTATGTTACTTGAAAAAAAAAATCTTTTCTTTGTATGTCGTGTGGGGTATCATGCAAAAGCTTTCGTAACGCTGAACACAAAAATATATTTCTTTTAATTTTAGGTATTACATTTTCAGAGAAATCGTCGAAAATGTAGTGCAAAAATATGCCCCCCCCCCTCTATTTCCGAATTTACTAAAACTACAGATCTGAAAATATTATAGGTAATAGACCTTAATTTAAACCTTGCAGGAAAATTATAGCGATTACTTTACGTCACATAGTTTTTGAGAAAAGCGCATTTTTTCGTTAAACACAAATTTCGATTTGCAGGCGTTCAGCAAAGGTGTTGAGGAGCGATGAAGCTACCTATCGTAGCAGAAGTATAAAAGCATTGCTCATAATGAGTTTCGAAAAAAATCATCGGTAATTAGCCGAAATTTTAAACCTTAAAGACACGGACGGTTTGGACATGCATAATGATAGGGGCAACGTACTCTATGTACCATCGGCTTTTAAAGCTCAGATAACGACTTTTAAAGATATATTTGTGTAATGAAATGCCAGTAGCAGTATAAAAACAGTAAACGTCCAATTGTTTAAAAAAGACTAATTTAATTAGAATTAATTACATAAATACTATGGCATTCGCGACTAGTTTGCATTGAGTGGCCCTCTCAATACGCCTCCCGTGTCTTTAAAAGTCAATAAAAACCTATCTGGAAAACACGCACGGACAAAGCGGCGTTGCATCTTTGCGACCTCCTTTCGAAGCGCGCTTCGTACATTGTCAAATTTAAACTTTGAACAAGTGTACGCTGAATTTAGTTTTATGAAATGCCAAATGAAGTTTAAATATGCACCACTTTTATTGTCAGTACCGAATTAAGTTCATTATAAATAGATTAGAATACAATTAAAAATAGAGTTTTACAGAATAGCAATATTTGATGTTATATAGGCTTCATATCTGTTTGAACTTTTATGGTATACCTATTCATACTTTTCCGATATAAATCGCTTACCCAACCCTACGTTGTATAGTTTTTTACATAGCCTTGTTATTCTTTTATCCGCGATTTTTTTTAATAATGCAGTTTATAATTCATATTATATATTGTACGAAAACCTCTGAGCGCGAGTAATACTCGCGGTTGACCGTTTATTTAAAATTCATCTCGCACACGATTTTCACAAAACAAAAATCTTGGACATAAACACTGGCAATTATATACAGGAAAAATGTACTACAAATGTTTTTTTCTTTAAATAGTGGTATAAATTGAATATAAAAATAAGTGCCAGTGGCCGAATGTATGAGGAGTCTCAGCCGTAAAATGCACCTAAGGAGTAAAAAAATTTCACTTTTTGATGCAAAGAAATCTATCATATTCCGTCATGCGACCGAGTTCTTTTGCGTGTCTCTGTAAAGGAATATAAATGCTACTTATTTTTTAACAAGGTTGAATGTGAAAAGTTTTTATTAAAAGGGAACTATGTTTTAAATAGGAGAAAAAATATATAAAAGAGTTGTAAACAAGGATAACTGAAGGTTTTTATAAATAGGAGGGGTCTCCATAAATAACGGGAATGGCAGTGCTGTGGGCTGGTCTTGCAAAGGCGGCATTCCTCCATTAGGTTCGCGTCATGTTACTCGTCCTGTCTTCAGAGTAAGCAGTACTTTTGCCGGAGAGGGGTGTGTCTGGTGACAGTGCACATTTTCTGTAAAAGCATATTCACTTGCTTCCAGTGTTGCCAGTTGGCTACTTTTTTTAAATTCAGATTTCTTGGTTGGCACCAATTTTTTAAAATTGTAAAATTTCCATTTTTTTCTCCCAAATTAATATATCATTAAATAAGGTGAATTTTATCATTTAAAAAAAGTGGTGACAATCAAGAAAGCGGAATTAAAAAAAGTAGCCCACTGGCAACACTGCTTGCTTCCCATTTTTTTGTAATCTCGAAGTTAAGTGAACAGCGTGCAGCTGCGAAATTATGTTCTGGAAAAATGTTGTAGAAACAGTTTTGACGTTGCAAACTGCTTACAAAGATGACGTTATGTGAAAAACTCAAGTGTACGTGTGTTTCTATCGTTTCAAAAAAGACGAAACGTCGATCGAAAACAAACCTCGTTCTGGACGCCCTCCAAGTTTCAGAACGGATAAAAATATCAAGGAAGTTCGTGCAATTGTGATGACGGACCATTGAAATAATTCCGCTGTAATCCGGCCGGATTTGTGCCAGGCGGGGGGGATTTTTTTTTTTTTTTTTTTTTTTTTTTTTTTTAAGTATGTCAATCCACCTGCTCACGTAGCCTTATTAGTTTGCCGGTCTTACCTAAAAACGACATGACACCTTGGTCCAGCGTTTCCTACTAAACTGTCAATTATATATTCAAATAAAGATTTGAAATTTAGTAAAAGCGATACTTTCGTATTAGTCGCATGCCAGGCGTTAATGGCCGAAGATGTCGCCAAATAATTTGCTACATACAACAGATTTTTCGGTGTGAAGTTCGATTACATATCTGTTTAATTTGTGTTTTATTTATATTATTTTATCTATTTATTGATGAGGTTTTAATTTCGTTATGGAATTATTAACCGAAAACAAATGCTGAAATATTTATAGTGTTTTAAGTGCAAATGGGTTAAGCTTCCGTCATCGTCTGCACGCGATGGAGATAATAGACTTTTTTTTTTTTTATTACACTTGAAAAAAAAATTTAACCCTTCACTGCACGATTTTTTCTATTTTTATGAAAAAAAAATATTTGAAATCTATATATCGGTCTAATAATGGTAAAAATAATAAAAAAAATAATTTTGAAATTTTCAGCTAAAATTTGGTATTTTACGGCGTGTATCCTATGTACAAAATTTGGGTTTTAAAATATTGTATTGCTATATTTATTTTACAACTAAATGAACTTAAATTAATTAATTTTATCTGCTTAATACTCTGCAACTTTTTTATATTAATATTTTTAAATATTCACTAAAAATAATTAAAGTAAATTTTACCTTAAGAGCTTGATCGAAATGTTTTTTGCTTCCGAAGAATAAATTCTAATTTTTTGTCAAATTCAGCAATCTGACATGGACAAAATAAATGTTATTCCATTCTTTGGACTGTTCTTTATCAGTGATAGAGATCACATTGGCCAAATTCATGGCACATAATAAGAATTAAGCTGTTTTTAGGTATGTGTCAGATGTGGCACGTCGTACAGTGAAGGGTTAAACCATTGATATTTTTTTAGTCAGTCAATTGTGGTAAAGATTTTTTTTTTAATTCCATTTGAAAAAACATTTCTTTATTTGTGCGACAGTGTAAAAATTGAAAACGTGCAACGTTTAGAAATTAAAAAAAAAAAGTGCTCTAAAAACAAAATTTATTTTTCAGATGTTGCCACCTTCAAATTGACATCAGCGTTGCTCACAGACAGTTTTGTCATTTATAATATATATATTAAATTAGAGCTACAGGAATATTGAGTTATACTAAATTGTTAGTGGAAAACTTTGGTGTGGCTTTGTTCTTAGTTTAAATACAATTTAACCCTTTGAATCGCCACGTTACATATATGTGTAATATGCACAAAAGTCAATGTAACATATAGTGGACTTTAAGAAAGGATTTTATTTGTTGCTGCTATCTCTCAACACAGCGTTAAATATAATTTTTTCAAAAAATAATAGCCAGTCGGAGATACTGAGTTAATTTTTCATGCTAAAGTTTTACTTATCATTTGAGCAGTTCAGCATTGTTATTGCCGAAATTAACTTCGTAAATTCGGTAAATTGCAGATTCTGTAGTTAAACTTTTAACAGTTTTACCCGTACACAGCACGCGCAAGACCATTTTCCTTGCTTCGATAATTAAATCCTTTTCAGACCGTTGATTTTTAATTGTAAAATTTTCTTAAATTATACATTTGATAAAAAATGTTATAATTGTACTTAAATAAGAAATTTTCAAATGTTTTCCAAAATATAAACACTGTAGGTCTTATAATTATCAAGATGGAGCTTGGTACAATATAATAGAAATAATTTTTGGTGCTTTTAACGTTGTTATTTTTACATTTTTACATTTCTACTGTAGATCTTCTGAAATCAGTATGTGTTGGTATAATCTAAAGAATAAGGGTTTTTTTTCCTGAAAATATCACATGCTTGCCAGTTTTATGTGACAAAATATTTAATTTTGGAAAAAAAAAACCAGCAATTTTAAAATAATTAATTTAGCATTTTTTAAAAAAATCATTATCACAAAAGGATTTTTAGGTGCGGAAATCCTTCCCAAGTACCTGCAAATTATGCTAGTCTTGCATGTCTACCTAGTCCAATCCAAGAAACGGGTCAAGAAACTTGAGTGAGAAGGAGCAGTTAACATCTTTTTGACTACCAGCATAATTTGCATTCAAAATTCGAGTGTTTTGAAACTAAAGAAGCTTCGACTCCCTCTCTATGTCTTTGGTATGTTGCTTGCCTAGATGCATGTTCAAAATTTATTTATTAGTAAATATCTTGCGTTATTATATAAGTTTAATACAAAATGTTTTGCAATACACGAGTCAGGCAAAGTTTTCCGGAATATATAGATTGTAAAATCACATAGTCATGGTAATAAAGGTTTTATGGGGGTTACACAGATGGAACTGTGGAGTGTTCAGCGTTCAAGATCGTGTGCCCACTTTAGTCAATGATGATGGTTTAGAAAAACAAATATAGTATGTGACTGTCATCAAAATAATGAAATAAAATGTGTTCTTTTTTATTACTAACTGAGCTTATTTAATTCGTTGGTTGAATAACTGTTATTTTGCTCAGAAAAACAGGAGTTTTCTTTCCATAAAAATTTTCTTGCAGTTTCATTATTTAGTTTTGATTGTGATATATCGTTATGCTAACTAAGCTTAAAAATTTCAATTAGCAAGTACAATGCACATTACTTTTTACTTTCTTCTATCTTCATTAGAAGAAAGTATTGTAATCGAAATTTTTTTCGACTTCCGGTTTTGGACAGATTTACATGTTTTAGGGGTCAGAGATCCCAAAAACATGTTTATAGAAAATGTCTGTCTGTCCGTATTTCTGTTGCCATTGTACCATCAAAAAGTGTATGAAGTTATGCATAGAATTGAACCAAATTTTTATTTTAAGTTTTTGGCTATGGCAAGCAGATCCTCTCTGAATTTGGAATAAATTCGCCGGTAGGGGGCGCTGTAATAGCGATTTTTGTGCGATTTTGAATATTGTACCATCAAAAAGTATATGAAGTTATGCATAGAATTGAACCAAATTTTTATTTTAAGTTTTTGGATATGGCAGGTAAGTCCTCCCTGAATCTGGAAAAAAATCGCCTCTAGGGTGCGCTGTAACAGCGATTTTTGTGCGATTTTGAATATTGTACCATCCAAAAGTGTATAAAGTTTGCATAGAATTGAACCAAATTTTTATTTTAAGTTTTTAGTTTTGGCAAGCAGATCCTCCCTGAATTTGGAAAAATTCGCCGGTAGGGGGCGCTGTAACAGCGATTTCTGTGCGATTTTGAATATTGTACCATCCAAAAGTGTATGAAGTTGTGTATAGAATTGAGGCAAATTTTTATTTTAAGTTTTTGGCTTTGACAAGCAGATCCTCACTGAATTTGGAAAAAATTCGCCAGTAGGGGGCGCTGTAATACTGATTTTTGTGCGATTTTAAATATTGTACCATCCGAAAGTATATGAAGTTATGCATAGAATTGAACCAAATTTTTATTTTAAGTTTTTAGCTTTGGCAAGCAGATCCTCCCTGAATTTGGAAAAAAAACGCCGGTAGGGGGCGCTGTAATACTGATTTTTGTGCGATTTTAAATATTGTACCATCCAAAAGTATATGAAGTTATGCATAGAATTGAACCAAATTTTTATTTGAAGTTTATGGCTATGAAAAGCAGGTCTTCCCTGAATTTGGAAAAAATTCGCCGCTAGGGGCACTGTAATAGCGATTTTGCATATTGTACCATCGAAAAGTGTATGAAGTTATTCATAGAATTGAACCCAAATTGAACCAAATTTTTATTTTAAGTTCTTGGCTACGGCAAGCAGGTCCTTCCTTAATTTAGAAAAAATTCGGCGGTAGGGGGCGCTGTAATAGCGATTTTTGTGCCATTTTGAATATTGTACCATCGAAAAGTGTATGAAGTTATGCATAGAATTGAGCCAAAATTTTTGTGTTTCTATTTGGTCATGGCATGAAGGTCCTCCCTGAATTTGGAAAAATTCCCCTTGAAGGGGGGGGGGGGCGCTATAATTACGATGTCTGTACCACTTTCTTTATTGTACAATTGAAAAGTGTATAAAATTATGCATACAATTGAACGAAATTTTTTGTGCATGTTTTTGGCTTTGGCCAACAGGTCCTCCTTGAATTTGGAAATATCGCGCGGTAAAGGGGCTCTGTGATAGCGATTTTTGTATACTTTTCTTCATTTTTCCTAGTTCTATTGTCCATCGGCGGCTCGTGCAAAGACGGGAACTCACTTACTGCTAAGCCGGATATTCGCAAACATCTGATAACAACAGAATAAGGAAAACTATTAATTTTAACAAATATCTTGATATAGATTAACTCGTTTTTAGTTCATTTAATTGACTGAAGCAGAAATTTAAGTTGAAAATCAAAGTTGGTATAATAATGAACTAATAATATTGAAGTATTAACATGTGTAACTAGTTTTTGAAATATTAAGATGTATAAGATAGAAGAAAGTTTTGGGATTGGCACATCCAACTAGTTTTTTCTTTGAGGCTAAAGACGCGGCTTGAATTTTTTATTTATTATTTCTTCAGCAATGAATTTAAAAAAATATCTGCTAAAATAAATTGTAACAGTTCATTATAAAAGGATACAAAGTTCATCACAATATATATCATTCCTCTATAAAAGGATGGTTTTAAAAATTGTAGATAAGTTTAAGAACATAAATTTGTCCTTTTCTCTATCAGTGCTATCTTTTTAATTATTATATTTACTCTTTTTTTTTTCAGATCAATTTTAATTGGAAGAATAATTGGAGAGCTTCAATAAAAATTATATTGAATTAGTGTCTTAATAGAATTTTGCACCAGAAAATTTTATTTTTCTTTCTATTATTTAAACGCCCATGTCACACAATGTTACTGTCATCAATAAGGCAAAAATCCTTTTTACAATTTGCTTCTTTGGTAATTAGACCATGAAGAAAATAACTTGAGTCAAATTACTTGCTAAAGTTACCTATTTATTTATCTCATGCGCGGTGTAGGTTATTATTTTTGAAATTAAGAATTAATTAATACTTTTTTTTTCAAAATATTTTTCACGAATGAATCATTCATGTGAATATTTTACGCATTAATGTTTAAGTAATTATTATTCAATACTTTATAAACTGCAACAGGTATACAATTTAATAGTTTTTATCAAAAGCGGAAAAAAAAAGAGACTTTTATGGTGAAGTCAGTCGACTAATGTCCCAAAAAAGCTCGAGTACTATTTGGACAAAACTGTTAAGGGGTAAATCACAAAATATTTATGAAAACTATTACTATTTTGAAACAGAGATTTTAAAAATTTGAAAACAAAATAATTCCTCTACTGAGTATAAATATATTACACTGAAGTCGGGAAAAATGTAGAGAAATATTTTAATTAATATATACGCTATATTTTATGCCATTACAATTAATAAAAGTTATAAAACATGCAATCCTTCTCACGACTGTTGAGATGGAATGTCGTTAAATAAGTCATTTCCGATTTTGAATATCTATTGACCTGCAAATCAAACAAATATCGAGTGAATTAAGTTGTATTTTCTCTTGCTTCATGAGAGTGGTAATTAATTCCAAAGTTAAGATGAGAGTATTGAATATTGTTCCATTCCATTAAGAAATAAATAGATAATGTTTAAAGAGCACAAATGAATGTAAAAAAGGTATACAGCTGTTTCGAAGCTTCCAAAGATCCATCATCACTGCAATACTTAAAATTACCAGAGGTAAGGGCGATTCCATCCAAGACCAATTTGTAAGCCGCGCCTACAAGTTGCATTTATATGTTATAAATCAAATACACTGGCCTCCGAAAGTTAAGGTACAGGGACTGGATGCTTTCGGTTGCACACGTTTTGTCGAATATCTACAAAAACTATTGGCGAATTGTCCTTGAACTTCTGGGATGAAAAGAACATGTTTGATTTTATATTTCCCAGTGAAGATTTAGTCGGGGGTACAATTAGGGGGCTAATAATAAATTTAATAATAAAATAATATTTGCGATCCCCTATGTAACAGGAAAGGTTCGAAATGGTTTATCACTGTGGTAAATGACTATTTGGGTCCTGTTCAACGTTTGTATGCATTTGTGTAAGCATAGCACTCATATTCGTGAAGATGTTAACGTTTTTGTGAAAAATTCAAAAGGTTTTTGTTTATAGCATACAGAGTTTTCAACCAAATTTAACACAACTTTCCAAAAACCTCACAAAGAGTAGTAGAAACATTATACGGCAATTAAAACATGAATATATTGAATATTTGATGAGATATGGGCATTTTTATGAGATAATTTTTAACTGCGCATGCGCGGAAGATTTCGATTTTTTTATTTCATAATTTGGTAGTCAGTATTTTAGGGCAACTTCAAAAAAAAAGTTCAATGAAATATTGTGAAACCTTAGAAAGATATAGCGAGCTGATTGAAAAGTTGTGGAAAATCCCTTATAATAAAGCTATTTTTAGGAAGCAACTCACTATATCGACCCTATCTTTGTGAATTTTCGCGATATTTGACTGGACTTTTTATATAAGTTGACCTAAATAGCTTACTACCAAATTATGAAATAAAAATTTTGAAATCTTCCGCGCATGCGCAGTTAAAAATTATCTCATAAAATTACCTATATCTCATCAAATATTCAATATATTCATATTTTAATTGCAGTATAATGTTTCTACTACTCTTAGTCAGGTTTTTCGAAAGTTGCGTTAAATTTGGTTGAAAACTCTGTATGCTATAAACAAAACACTTTTGAATTTTTCACAAAAACGTTAACATCTTCACGAATATTAGTTCTATGCTTACACAAATGCATACAAACATTGAACAGGACCCAATTAGTCATTTACCACAGTGACAAACCATTTCCAGCCTTTCCTGTTACATAGGTGATCGCAAATATTATTTTATTATTAAATTTATTATTAGCCCCCTAATTGTACCCCCAACTAAATCTTCACCGATAAATATAAAATCAAACATCTTCTTTTCATCCCAGAAGTTCAAGAACAATTCGCCAATAATTTTTGTAGATTATCGACAAAACGTGTGCAATCGAAAGCATCCAGTCCCTGTACCTTAACTTTTGGAGGCCAGTGTACTTTGTTATTAGCATGACAGCCAAATTCTGCGCTTTTTTTACAATTGAAATTAAAAGAATTTTTTGCAATATTCAATTGTGGATTTTAGCAATCAAATAAGTCAATATTTACTACTAAAAAAATAGTACAAAATTAACAGCGTTGCGTTAGAGATTTAACTTCTTAAACATACTTTAAAATTATACAATTTCACGATTCTACGTTGTAAGAGATAAATTACACATATCACGTATGTGCATATAAGTAATTCTATGAGACATGCATTAATCTTTTTATTAGTAAAATGCCATAAGCGTAAGTTTATGATCTCACTGAACTCTATTAACATAAAATGGTATTTCACACAAAAGTACCTATGTTTAACACAACTGTAATTTCAGGGTTAATATACGCATTAAGTGATTCAGGGGATTTTGTTTTAGCACCAGAAATTTCGTAAAGTAGTAGTCGCTATATCTTAAAATAGAATTTTGTTCCGTTAAATAAGGCAAATATTTCTTTATGAAAGTTTTGGTAAAAAGTGCTTGAAAGTACTTGAAGCGTTCAAACTTTGTATTTATTTCGATAAATACAATGATTTTTATCAAATGCGTTTACGCATACTTATATGTCAATTGCACTTATAATATTACTTTGAAATGTGTCACACAGACTAACTCCGCACCCCCCCCCCCCCTTGGAATAACTCTAACTATTGGAAAGTAGTAAGCTGTACTTTAAAATTCTAAGTGCTATAGATTCCAGACAAAAGAAATCTAAGGGGCAAGATTTATGAACCGATGTACCTATGGTCCACAGCCTAGACTGAAATTGAAAATGCAGACCATAAACATGAAATTAACTAAACAAAGATTTTTCTTGTCAGAATTCTGCCACTTAAGGTACTTTTTAAAACAGTATAAAAATATAATATATGCAAGCAAAATCAATTATTGAAAAATATGTTTAAAATCAGTATTGGAACTGTTAATTGTTATTATTATTTGTTAGAGGGACACATCTCCACCCTGTTTAACAAATTCCAAGAACATGAATGTAAAAAATACAGCATAACTACATAAATAAAAATTGTCTTTTAGTCGGGCAGTTTTAGTTTTAGGGGGGGCGGGACTCACCAGTCCAACCTTACTTTCGAATGTCGTTGAATGTCTTCTATAAAATATACAACATTTTCCGATATTTGCTGATATAACTTAATTTACAAAAGATTTGAAAGAGTATTCTTCCATACTTATAATATTACAATAAAAAAAAGTATTAATAAAAATTTTTAACATGTTTAACATGACAAATAAAGATTTTTAACATGTTTAACAAGACTTAATTTTCAAAGCCTTAATTTTAGTATCGTTTTCAATGGTCAATGACGTTAAAATAATATTGCAGTAACATTCGTAAAAAAATAAAAAAATATCATTATTCGGATATTTTAAGATATCTATTGACTTTCAGCTTATCTGGCGAAGTTTGCAATCTTGATCGATGTGAACGGACAGTTCTGAAAGATCGCCCATTTCATTAATTTGCATCGATGAGCATATGATGAAGGCGTCTGCGGAAGATCTGCTCATGCATAGAAAATTTTGCTTTTTAAAATATATATATACGGATCGTTAGTAATAGCGATTATAATATTATAGTAATTCTATGCATATTATAAGCGATTATAGTAATAGCTGTAATAGCGATTTTTGTGCGATTTTGAATATTGTACCATAGAAAAGTGTATGAAATTATGCACAGAATTAAACCAAATTTTTATTTTAAGTTTTTGGCTATAACAAGCAGGTCCTCCCTAAATTTCGAAAAAGTTTGCCGGTAGGGAGCGCTGTAATAGCACTTTTTGTGCGATTTTGAATATTGTACAATCAAAAAGTGTATGAAGTTATGCATGGAATTGTACCAAAACAAATTTTAAGTTCTTGGCTATGGCAAGCAGGTTCTTTCTTAATTTGGAAAAAATTCGCCGGTAGGGGGCGCTGTAATAGTGATTTTTGTGCCATTTTGAATACTGTACCATCGAAAAGTGTATGAAGTTATGCATAGAATTGAACCAAATATTTTCTATTTGTTTTTGGTCATGGCAAGAAGGTCCTCCCTAAATTTGGAAAAATTCCGCCGGAAGGGGCGCTATAATTGCGATGTCTGTACGATTTTCCTTATTGTACCATCGAAAAGTGTACGAAGTTAAGCATATAACTGAACCAAATTTTTTGTGTATATTTCTGGCTATGGCAAGCAAATCCTCCTTGAATTTGAAAAAAATCTACCGGAAGGGGGCGCTGTAATAGCGATGTCTGTGCCAGATTCATTATTGTACCATCGAAAACTGTATAAAATTATGCATAGAATTGAACCAAATTTTTTGTGTATATGTAAGACTATGGTTAGTAGGTACTCCCTGAACTTGAAAAAATCCGCCAGAAGGGGGCGCTATAATTGCGATGTCTGTGCCATTTTCATTATTGTATCATCGTAAAGTGCATGAAGTTATGCATAGAATTGAACCAAATTTTTTGTGTATGTTTCTGACTATGGCAAGCAAGTCCTCCCTGAAATTGAAAAAAAAATCTGCCGTTATGAGGCTCTGTAATAGCGATGTTTGTGCCATTTTCTTTATTGTGCCATCGAAAAGTGTATAAAATTATCCATACAATTGAACCAGTAAAAAAAAAAAAAAAACTATTAATTTAACAAATATCATGATATAGATTAACTCGTTTTTAGTCCGTTTAATTGACTGAAGCAGAAATTTAAGGTGAAAATCAAAGTTGGTATAGTATTGATCTAATAATATTGAAGTATTAACATGTGTAACTACTTTTTGAAATATTAAGATTTATAAGATAGAAGAAAGTTTTGGGATTGGCACATCCAGATAGTTTTTAACCCTAGAACTACCGGAAATTTTACTCAAGTTTTATAAAAACATTCTACACCAGAATTTTTACTTAAAACTATTTAATTTGCTTATTTAACTTATTATTGTCTGATTTATACATTTAGTTTGTTTTGAAGAAATTTCTGGTTTGAATAGATATTTTGAATATACATGTCGGGTCCATTGGACCCTTCTGGTAGACAGAGGGTTAAGGTGAAACAAATACTTGAAAAACTTTTGATATCCCAGATTTCGTCGTGTTATTAATTTTGCTCTTAATTTGTATAAATGACACAGAAATCAGCGACGTACTGCTTGTTCCTTTCTTCTCTCAATTAAAGGTAAAAAAATGCCTATTGTTGCTAGACTGCACTGCGTTCAGTTCTCAGAAGAACTACTAGCTCGTAATTGGGCTTTTTCTCCTGCATATTTATTTATTTTCTGTAACATTAAATAACATTTTATCATTAAGTAATATAACAGAATTTTATCTTGAATAAAGATAAACATCGTTATGGATTCGTTACATTTTTATCAGATCATCCCTCAGTTGATATACTTCTTTTCGGTTCTAGATAAGTTTTTCAGAATTTGTCAGTACCTTTGTTCATGCTGCAGACAGAGAAGATCCAACAAAAGAAATTTTCTTAGAAGTTTCACTGAAAATACTTTAGATGTAACTATTCGTTCTATTGTAGAAGCCTGACTTTTAGTTGTTGTTGGTAAAAAAACAATAAAATAATTATTATAAAGTAAATGAATTGTAGAAAAAAAACAGAAAAATCCAAATCATGCCCAGTTAAAAAGAAATCCATGTTTCATTACATTTGCAACAAATAACAATACAGCAGATATATTACATTCACTCCACTAAAATTAGAAAATTTCTTTATTTGAATAACTAAACTCCTCTCTCTTCAAGTGCTAATTTCTGTACTAATTTAAATAGCGGGAGGGCGCCTGTATGGCATTAAGTCTTCCCTGTTGTAGGCTTTGAACTTTCTCTCTGCGGAATAATTGAGAATTGCTGTCTATCACAGAGAAAATTACGCATGTTTCTAAGACGTGCTTCCAAAACATTTTTGGCATGACATAGCAGTGAGGGGTTTCACGAAGACTTTTAGAACATGCACAAGAATTAGAATTCATTGAAGAATGAAATAGTGCTGCATCACTCTATCTTGCTGTTTGCTGCTTAAATCTTAGTTTAGGCGCTGTGGAACATCAGTGTTTGTATTAAGAATAACTTATTATTATAACTATAATTATATTATATATATAACTACTATTATTATATTATAACTGATATTTATTACATGGCATATATAAAAAATATTCGAGAAAAATATCTCTGTTACTCTTAAATTCAAAGCTTTAATGAAAGTAGAAGTATTACATAATATTTAAATTATGCTTCAGAGAAATAATATTATAATTGTACATGAATTAGAATGATGGACATACTATCCCATAATGTCACCTTCTAGAATCTAAGAAGTCAGCATATGTTGTTATAAAGTAAAGAGTAGCCATTCTTTTCTAAAAATATCATGCGATTTGCTAGACTCATGTGACAAAATATTTATTTTAATAATGTAAAACAAATTTTAAATAATTATTTTAGCATTTCTTTTATTATAACCAAAAGATTTTCATGTATGGAAATCATTTTCAAATAATCTTTAAATTATGTTTTCCCTAACTATTTTTCTATTTATCTTTTACCTACACACGAAATAGGAGGAGCTTCAATCAGTAGGAGGGGTTATTAGTAAGGGCAGTGGAACTATCAAGTGGGACATGCCTTTCGAAAACGACGTTGGTTTTAAAATATAATAATACCTCGTGACCGAACAACTAAAAAATGGAATGTTATATATTCTTTCAGGGAAAATAAACAAAGTTTATTTAATTCGTTGTTTGATGGTTGAATAACTTTTATTTTTCTCAGAAGTGAAAAAAAAAAAAAAAAAAAGAGGAGAGGGCAAGAAATATTTCATGCAATTGAACTTCAAAATTTAGTTCTGTTTCTGATATTTAAGGGGCAAAGGGACAGGCTTGTCGCGTCGAATTTTTCCGACAGATGGCTCTGATTGCAACAGGGTATCGGAAATTTGGCGAAATGAGATTTTTAAGGAAGAGAAAAAGATAAAAAAATAAAGCGCTTTCGCGCCAACCTCTGGTAATCTTATCACTCAGTGGAGGCGGAGTTTATTCCCTACCAGCTGTATGACGTGACTAGGATCTCCAATCATGTACCTCTTGGAAGGAAAAAGATGCTTTGCTTTGTACAATGACATTTTTTCGGGAACTTACAAATTAACTTCGAGAAGGCTCAAGGTTCAGGCAAGCACAGATTAACACTAGAAAGACGAGAATTTTACTCAAATTTTAGAAAAATATTTCACACCAGAATGTTTATTTTAAATTATTAACTTATCCATTTAACTAGTTTTTCTTTGCATCTTTTAAACTAGTTTTATAAAAAAAAATCCTGGTTCAAACCGAGATATATTCATGTGGTAGCAGTCAAAATGACTGCTCGCAGGCTTTCTAGTGTTAAAAACGGTATACAAATTACTGGAGCGTGGATCTTTTAAAGAGGTCCGATTTTTTAAATAAAATAGCACGAGCACCTTTTTTTATTTTGTATAAAATTTTCTTTTTCAGCAGGGGGGGGGGGGGTTAGACGTCTGCACGAGGCGGAATTTTCTGGCCCGGTGCAAAAATAAAAATATCAGACTCGACTCAATTTCCACCAAAAATGCCGATTTTTCTTAACATACAGTTGAAATTCTTTTCTGGAATACTTCATAAATATTCATGGAAAATTTTAACAGTATATTTGAGAATTTAGATTACTATATGTTCGCGAGCTAGAACATACATAATCGTAGCAGTAACAAACACTTAGACTCATTAGACTCTTAAATTTAAGTTTAGATTCCTTAATATCATTAATATGTTCAGAACGAAAGAAAAAAGGTGGTTAAAAACATCATAGCTTTTGAAGCTGTATATATATATATATATTTTAAGAGATTTTTGAAATATTTCTCTGTAATTTATTAAGGTATATTTCCAAATTTCCCGTTACCAAAAGTTGATTATTACTACTATCCTTTTTTCTACACAAATTACTTTCCCGAGGAGGCTACTTCAGTCATCTGAAAAGACCTGCTCGCTAATGTTAATTCAATGGGCGAAATTTTTTTTAAGAGGCTACTTCAGTCAAACGAATAGACTCGTTCGCTAATGATAATCCTATGAAAGAAATTTATAAAGATATCTCAGTCGCATTTCAATATTTTAAAAAGATTTTTTTTTTTTGAATTGGATAACTGAGCTCGGTCTGTATGCAGGCCATTTTTTACTCTTTCGATTTTGATTGCAGATTTTTTTTTATAAGGATGCTTTTACTTTCGAAACCAGTTTCGAAAATGAAAGTGTCCTCAATAAAAATACCTATAAACAAAATGGAAAAAGTAAACAACGGCCTTTGTACAGATCGATCTCAACTATTTCATGCAAAAAAAAATCATTTAAAAACAACTGAAATGTGACCGAACCGAGATATCTTTATAAATGTCTTCCATAGGATTAGCGTTAATGAATGGGTCTTTTCGCTTGACTGCATTGTTATCTCTATTATATGACTATGATGTTATATGACTGTTGCGTTCTCTTTTGCATTGCAATATTTTTAGCAGATTTTTTTGCATTGCAAAGCTGGGGGTCGATCGCTATAAAGACTTTTTTTTTTTTTACTTTTTAGATTTTTTTTTGCAGATTTTCTTTATTTCCTCTTACTTTCTTATTCTTTATTATTTTATTTATATTTTATTTTTCTTTCATTTTCTAAACCGGTTCCGAAAGTGAAGTAGAATATTGAAATGCAAATGAGATATCTTAAAAAATTTTCCCCATAAGATTAACATTAACGAACGGGTGCCTTTCGCACGATTGAAGTAACTTCTTAAGTCTACTACCGGCCCTCGTATTTTATCGGCTTAATTTCTATATCTGGTACATCGGCCCATTTAAGATTTAATCTTTTTATGGACATGGACCGGGGCCTAAGAAAAAAATAAACGGCCGGGCCCGTAATTTTGGATTCTGCCCGATTTTTTTTGTGCTGCCCGGTCCGGTCCGTTAAAACAATCGTCTTCAATCTGCCGGCTCGTTAGAAATTTTGACTTTACTTTGCCGACCGGGTACGGGCCATGCAGATCTCTAGGAGGGGGCATTTCAAGAGTTTCCGTTATGGGGCAAAGTTTTCTTTGAGCTGCAAGCTATGAAGTAACGTGCGGCATTGCGTGAACCATCCACAAAGTAGTAAAATCCCGCATAATAAGAAATGCTGTGCTCTATTTTACCTTCCTTAAATTATTTCATGAACACTTTTTAATTTCCATGGAAGTTATATATATTTTTTTTCTTTTGCGGAATTTCGTAAAATTAATTCGTGAATTGGTCGCGGAAAAGACCGCGAGTTTCTACAAACAATAATGGGAAAATACCGTGAATTTTGCCAAGATCGCAGAAACAAATTTCTCAAACGGTCGCAAAAAAAAAAAAAAAAAAAAAAAAAAAAGTCTGTCAACCGCAGAGAAAATAAATTAAATAAATAATGTATAAAAATGCTAGTTTACAAAATCATTCCCTGTTTCTGATATAAACAAAGTTTTAAGTAATCAATTAAAAGAATATACAATTAGATGGCTTTGGTAGAAATAAGACAGACATGCTTACATAATTATCTGCTCTATATATTTATTTACACTTCAACACTCGGCTAAAAACATACTAAAATAATTTTTCTGTATATAATCAACACGTACTCAAAACTCAAAGTTTGACTCCATTCTCTGAAAATTATGTTTCAGTTATTTTCCGCTTTTATGTAAAAGCGGAAAAATAGTTCGATTACAGTTTTGAACAAGAGCACTTGCCAGTCTGATACGTTTACGAACAAAAATTTGTCAGAAAGTAGCCAGTTTACATTTGAGTCTTCATTTTTTTTTTCAGTTTTATATAATTATATATTATACAATTATATATTAATAAACAATTTGAAAAGACATAATGAGGTAAAATCCATTTTCAACATTTGCTAAAGGTTTACATAAGTTACAAAAGTTAAGCAAAAGTATGTTGTAAAGATTTACATATGTTTAAAAATCCATACCACTCAAAATTAGGTAACATATAAAAATGTGTAAGATATAAAAATGTATCCAACAGTGGAAAACTCACTTCCAGCAATTATGGATTTTAATCAGTTCCTGTGCCTGTAAGCAAATTTCGTGTCTCTCTGTAAAGGAACGATAATTGCGATAGAAAATAATCTATAGAAAATGTTTTGTGTACTCCAGTAAGTTTCATTATGTTTGATGTATCATAACATTATTAAAATGCAGTGCAAACGTTTTTTCCTCATAGATCATAATGTAAAAGAATTCTTTTGTGTGTATCTGTAAACGAACCACAAATTCTACTCACTTCTTTTTTTACTACCGAACATTCTATAAAAATCCTCAGTAACATAAAAATTTTATGGCAATCCGAGTACTATCTTTACCAGAGTTTGAGCATGGCAGGTGTTTGGAAAGTTTTAAAATGCATGCGTATTCAGAAATGTTTAAAAATCTGTCACAATTTAAGAATAATTTTTTATATGAGTATGATCTGTTTATTTATTATGCATTCATTTAGTACTCATGTAACAAGTCCAAGATATAGTTATATACTCTTGGAAGTTGTATTATTAACATGATTTGATATATTTAGATTATAATTCAGTTGTCATTTTCACCAGAGCTATAAGGTTTAATGTCGTCGGGATGTTGTTTCAATAGGTTAATGTACTACAATATTCAAGTAAGTTGTATAAAGCAGGTGTGCTTTCTTAACTCAACTAATTAAAAATAAAAGTAAACAATTTATATATTGATATCTTTTCAAAAACATTTTTAAGACAAGCCCGTAGCTGGAGGGGGTAGAAACAGTATTAGTCAGTGTTCGTGCTGGAAATATTTTTAACCGCCATAGCATGTTGACTCAAAATCATTGTTCTCTCAAAATTCCCCAACCTGACCAGACAAATATCAGGAAAGAGAATACAGCCTTAGGCATTTCTTACTTTGTGGAGATTTGCCCCTCGCCAAGAAACCTCTGAAACTAATTAGTTGATATCAGAGCAGGGATCCCACACGGATACAAGTTTCCTTTTCCTCCCCAACCCCAGTGATGATTTCAGCTGGATAGAAAGATTTCAGTTTGTCTTTCTCTACACCAGACCTGTTCCCAAAGGTGTGTATACCGTTGTATCACTGCCTTTTTACAGTGAAAAGATATGCTTATCAGTAAAACGCTTTTTCGTCTCTGATAACAAATACAGTAAAACCTCCCTAAAACACCCACGTTCCGTTCCAATAAAAATGGGTTTCTCCGAGAGGTGGTCTGTTAATGGAGGTCATGTTTAATTTTAGATTTTAATTGTTGAAAATAGGTAACGATTAATGTTACTAAAAATTATTTTTCACATTAGGAAAAAATATAAAAATATAAGTATCAAAACAAAAGTTAATTACATACGTTAATTACTGCAGAGTTTAAAAAATGAATACATTGACATTTGCTTTGATTTTACAATTTTATCTTCTATAACTTTTAATTCGAAGTTCAGTACAAGGGCGGATCTAAAGAGTCCTCAAAAGTGTGTGTGGGGGGGGGGAGCGATTTTGGAAATTTGGAGACTCCAATCTGATGCGCGGGTCGTGTTACTTCTACTTTTTCTTGCGGGTCGGATGTGGGTCCGGTTGACTTCTATTTTTTGCTGCTGGTCGGGTTAACTTATACTTTTTTGCTGTGGGTCGCGTTTGAGTCCGGTAAGTAAGTAAGTAAGTAAGCACCCACCCTGGGAACCCGCTTTTGGCTTATGGTTAGGTGTAACCCCCAAGCCCAGGGCAGGGAAAAGTTTTACTACCTGCGAATCTCCTTGAAATTTTTTTTTTTTTTTTTTTTTTTTTTTTTTTTTTTTTTACAGTTTAGGAGAAATAACAATGTTAGATATATGACAATTATTGACAGTGTTTGCAATAAATATTTACAGATGACCCCTATAATTACATTTGAGAGAAATATTCATTATTATAACATATAAATATGCATAGTTTTTAGAATTTGATATTAAACTTTTTTTTTTTTTAACACAATTACCTACATATTTGCAACACTTTTATATTATTTTCAGGATTCACACATAATTTAAATCATAACATCAATTTAAACCATGTACAGATGTGATATTTGCAACACTTAAAGCTATTTTCAAGATATATGATGCAAAATTATTTTTAACTCTATACTAAAAATAAGTATTAAGGTACAAGATGCGAACAATAATTAATATTATGCACTATTATGAAAGTATAAGTAATTGTAGATAATAATTACCTACAAATTTACAGTACAATGATACTGTGTTTGAGATATTATGTAAGATACATGATGCAAAAATTATTTTTAAATCTACACTGAAAATTTAGTATTAAGGTACAATATGCGAACAATAATTAATATTATGCACTATTACAAATTCTTTTGAGTTATTTAATATTTGACAATATGGCCATATGGTCCTACTGAACACATCTTCTATTTGCCAAGTGTGATTGATAAACTGGACACGCAGTGGAATCCGCTGAATGTTTCCTATAATTAGGTAAGTGGAAACAATTTGTGCATCTATATTGCGAGGGAACTCCCGCAAAAGGGCACTCCGAAGTGCAGTGACCTCTCGAACATTTGGCGCAAATTGGCTGTCTCCTGCAGTAAGATGTCTGATGTCCATACAGCTGGCAGTTGCCGCATCTAATTATTGGGCGAAAAGAACGAATATAGCACTTGTTGAGACCCACCTGTATAAATTTTTTTTCTAATAGTTCTTGTGATGCTTTTGTTTCTAATTGCAATATGATGTGATGTAGTGTAGAATTATCCCTCTTTAGAATTTTCAATAAGGTGATGTTTTTATCAGATAAATTTTCTTCAAGATATGATATTATTTCATTTGTAGGTACTGAGGATGGAATACCGGTGATTATTACTCTTTTGTAATTAGTCAACTTATATGTGATTTCTGTTAACTTTGTAATGTCAGGAGTGTTTTCTATCATTTTTAACAAATGTTCTGTATTGTCATCTGTATTAGATTGTATAATTATTGTATCTGGATTTCTGGCATTTCTGCAGTATATTATTGGAACTTCCTTCACTTTATTAAAGTGTTCGTTAAGTAATGCTTTGAGTTTTGGAATCCTTATGTGTTTAGCGGTTGTTCTAATTAATATTGCAGAATTTGAGTTCGGCAAAGCAGGGGGAACGCCCGTTTTTGTGCCATCACCGCATTTCACTCCTTGACAGCCCCCACTAGAGTACTCCAGGTTTCGCGTCACCAACTCCTCAATTTTCTGTAGTCTGTTGGATAATTGAATGAACCCTCCTTCACCATTTTCTTCTATTCTCTCATTTTCGTTATTTGCCATTATTGTTTGAGTTGCTATTGTTTTTAATTTAACTTCTGTTTGTATGATTTTTTCTCTAGTTTGTGATTTTAATTGCTTCTGTTTTCGTTTTAATTTATTAATTTCTTCTTGAAGGGTTACAATATTTGCATTAATCTGTTCTTTATTTTGTTCTTCCTTGACCAAAGAGTCTTTTAATTGTTTATTTTCTTGTTTCAATTCTTCCAATTTATTTTCAATCTTTACTTCTGCATTTGATCTTTTTTCCATTATTGTTTGAGTTGTTGTTGTTTTTAATTTATTTACTGTTTGTGAAAATTTGTCTATAGTTTTTTTCTTAAGTTGCCTTTGTTGACTTTTTATTTTATCTATTTCTTCTTTAAAACTTTCTTTTATTTGTTCTTTACTATGTTCTACCTCAGTTAAGGAGATTTTTAATTGTTTATTCTCTTGCTTCAGTTCTTCCAAATATTTCTCAAGTTTAATTTCCACTTTTGTACTTTTTTTGAGCTTTAATGACAATTCATCATTCTGTGTTTGCAGGATATCCAATTTATGTCGTAATTTTTTCATCTTTTCAGGAGAATCCTTATTTATTTCGTTGGAGTGTTGTATAAGAAGTTTCTCATCTCTTCTTGCTTTAGAAAAGATTGTTTCGAGATATTTTTTAGCTTCTTCTGAGCTACTATTAGATCTGTTATTTAATAGTATATTGTACTCCTGAATGAGCTGTTGGATGGATAGTGACTCTAGCTGATTTATGGATGGTGGTATTTTTAATGGGAGTGGTGATCCACCTAATGCATTTTGTATAATTTTTTCTTTGTTTTTTAATCGAGCCTCATTAATTTCTTCTGCTAGTGATATTGCAGTTTCCAAGTTAGACTGCTTTCTTTGTTGGGTATTCTTGGTACTGATAGTTTTTGATTTTAGTTTTTCTGGTTGTGGTATGGGATCATTCTCTTCCTTTAGTAGGATCAGAAGCTGCAGATGATTGAAGAACGGACAACTAGTCACATATGGTCTTCTGTTTTCTTTATGATTTAATTCTATAATTCTGTTTCTTATGCTAATTATTTCTTCACTTTTCATTTCCCGATGCAGGTTTATTAGTTCCGTATTATTTGCTTGATAATATGGTATTTTGTTGTATTCTTTATAATGTATTGCTCTGATGTGTTGTAACTCAAATTCCAAAAATAGTGCATTTTTTCTTAATTGGGCAGCTCTATCACCCTTTGCTGTCTTCATACGGTATTTTTCTGGTTGATATATATTATTTACAACATTATAACTTTGTATGTTATATATGCCATAGTATGGGCTCTTTGAAAATTCTCCCTTCTCCACAGCCTTGATATGTTCTAATTGATTTGTTAATAGGACCTTAAATTCTTCATAACGTTGTGGATAAACCGCCTCGACCTTATTTATCAACTGTTGAACAACATGACTCGTAATTAGCGCTGGTTCTGTCGCCGGAATAACTCCAGATGATTGGACGTCAGCCAATTCATTATTAGATGCCTCTCTATTTATTGTACTTGTTTTCACTACTGTGTCCATATCCAATCTTGTCAAGTTGACTGTTGGATTGATTCCTTTTTGATTCATTATGTATCTTGACATTACTTTAAGTCCACTTTAACAAGACTGCTTATCAATACTTGGGATTATTTTAGTTAACAAATTTCAATTAGTAATTATGCAATACTTTAAGAGAGATATTATTAAGAATGATCGAAGATACTATTAAAATGATTTTAGATACTACGTTCTATCATCATATGCCAGCCAAGCAATTTAAAGATATAATACGTTTGAGTTATATTAAAAGTTGAAGATAAACACATAAATGGGGGGTCCACTAGACCCGCACCACATATCTTTGAAAGAAAGGGATATAGATAGAAAAAAGCAAAAACCGGTGGTCGTGACCACCGAAAATGACTAAGATAAAAATTAAGAGCCTAATAAGGGGAAAATTTTGAATAATAAATGAAATAAAAATAAAATAAAATAATGATAGTAAAAGTTTACTATATCAAAACAAAGAAAAGGGAAAAGTATGTGCATTTGCCCCCGTACCACAAAAACCATACACTCAAAAAGAGATATAAATCAATTGTACAATTCTCCCAATAACACCATACCCTGTCCAACTTTGTAATTCCGACAATCACAATCATAATTTTTTACAAGTAACAACAAATTTCAGTATGTGAAGATTATTACTGTGTTTGTGATCAAAAATGGTCTCCTAGTTTAATTCATCTGATATGATACAGGAATAATAGTGTGTTATGAATAATAAAATAATAAAATGAAATAGAGAACAAATTTACATATTTACACTCTCAATGTAGAACTGATGTAGACAATTACAACAACATTGCTGCAGCATGTATATTGCCTATCCAATCCCGATTTCCCACACTTGGACAAAATAAGGAACAGACATTGTAAGGGCTGACTGGGTGGACCAGAAAAATAAAAAGAATGTTAAATATTACACTAAAGTATGAAAGTTAACAGTACTCACCCGACGCTACTAGGGTCCTGCCGCACTTGCCTGAAAAGAAATATGGTACACAAAAGTATAGATGAATAATTATGATGTAAATGCGCCAAAAATCAGTGCAGGGACCAACCAATAAGTGCGAGAAGAAACCAAAAATTTAACCCAAGAAAGAAAAAAGATGCTATTGTTAAGGATAATGTGTGCTGAATATAAAAATTTTAAGTGGGATCAAGAATAAGAGTAATACGAGATATCCCATTGAAAAAAAGCAGGTGAATAACTCAAATAATAAAAAAGTTGTCAATGTTAGGCAAGGAAATACGAGCAAGGTCAAAAATTTAAGTGGGATCAAAACTGTCGGCAACCTCTAGCATATTCAAGAAATTTCTTGATAATTGAAAAAGTTGATAATGTATGCTAAATGTAAAAATGTTAAGTGGGATCAAGAAAGTAATTAATACGAGATATCCCAGCGAAAAAAAAAAAACAGGAGAATAACTCAAAAAATAAAAAAGTTGTCAATGTTAGGCGCGTTACGAGCCTAATAATATACGATAATACGAAATAATAATAATATACGAGCAAGGTCAAAAAAAAATTAAGTGGGATGAAAACTGACGGCAACCTCCAGCATATTCAAGAAAAAACCAGAAAATTATCTTAATAATTGAAAAAGTTTCCATTGTTAAGGAAATCCTTAACAACTGGGAAATAGTGTGAAATATGGAATGGGATTGGTTAGAAAGTCAAAAATGACTAAAAAATAGAAAAATCCAAGTCTCTAGCTCAAATAGCAAAAAAGTAGCCAATGTTATAGTTAAGGGAGGGGGACAAAAAGTGGAGCAGAAGATGGTGACAAAAGTTAGGATAAAAGAAGAATAATAGCTCCAGCACCTTCCGTCTACCAGCTTCGAGGGCAGAACTTCTCATCCACTGGTGAGGCGGGTCGGGTTTAGGTCCGGATGACTTCTACTTTTCTGAGGCGGGTCGGGTTGACTTCTACTTTTTAGCTGTGCCTAGCGCATTGGGTTTGGGGCAGATTAACATACATTATTATTTCGGGTTTGGATGAGTTTCAGATTGGGTTTTCACTCTTGCGAGAAGGATTCGAGCCGACCCTAATTTTGAATAGAAAGTCTAAATATTTTTTAAGATAAAAACTACATACAGTACTAAAAGCTCCATAACGGGCACGCCCAAACAATTATTTAATAATATTTTCTAATATTCAGGATTATGTAAAAAATACCAATTTGTACAAGACTGCTTGTCTGTTTATATCTAAGATCAGTTGTAATTCACTAAAGAATGCTTTGAAACTTAAAAAACATTAAAAAACATATCGGATGTCCTGAAATGGACTGACTGATTTTAAAATTCAGTAACTTGCAAATGGTGACAGCAATTAAAAAAATCTTGCAGGAGGATTATGTAAGATGTCAGGAGATTTTTCACTGCGATTTTTTTATTTTACTTTACAATAGCAGCGATATATGGCGCTGCAAACAATAGTTGTTAAATCGGGCACCGATTTAGCGCCTATTGCTTGCAATACCATCTGCCATTGCTATTTTAAACTAAAATTAAGAATCGCAGTTAAAAAAAAAAAAAAAAAAAAAAAAACTCCTGATCAGGGGTGATTCTCAGTAAAAAAAAAAAAAAAAAAAAAAAAAAAAAAAAAAAAAATTCTGAAATGTTACAGCAGAGAGGGGGCGAGGGGAATTCCCTCTTTGCACTAATTATTTTTGTTGCGGGTCGGGTTAGCTGTTTTCGATTCGGGTCAATTTCAGGCTGAGTGTAGATTCCTGCAAGTTGGGTTTGGGTTAACCCATTTTCTTCAAAAGTTAGTTGGGTATATTATTTCAGATTAAAAACTATACCTATAATAATAAACATATGTATGTGTGCTGTTTTCTAAAGAGACCACTGTATTTGTAAACGACTCTTTGATAAAATTCGCATTTCTTCCACGACTCTTTGACGAAATTTTCGTGTTTTCGCAGCCCTTTGATAAAATTCGCGTTTTTTCAGCGATTCTTTGAAGAAAATCGCGGAATAATTTGATGAAATGTGAGTTTTTTTTCGCGATCCTTTGACGAAATTCGCGTTTATTTTTACAAAATTTGCGTTTTCTCCGCGATTTTTTGAAGAAATTCGCCTTTTCCGTGATCATTTGAAGAAATGCGCGTTTTTTCAGTAGCCCTTTGACCAAATTCACATTTATCCGGCAATTCTTTGGTGAAATTGAAGTTATTTCCTGAGAGCAATTGACGAAATAGATTTTTTATGGCGACCATTTGTCAAAATTCACGATTATTGTTATGTCCGAATTTTCGGATTCAGGAAATATTTTTTTAATATTTGTAACAGAATGCCTTAACTTTCTCGCTGCGTATATATATATTATGAATATAGGTTCAAAAATTGCGCATTTTATTAGATGTTTGAAATCTGCATATATTTTAGAGTTCAAATATGTCCAAAATCTTTGTGAAAGAGTTTCTCTTTTAAATAGAACTAAATCATTAAAAAAAAAAAAAAAAAAAAAAAAAAAAAAAAAAAAGATTTGCTCCGGAATTCGCGGGTTGCGCAAATTTTGCCACTTTTACGTTGGCCGTAGAAATCGCGGGATACGCAGCGTGAGGGTTAAATTTTCGGAAATTTCGTTACCGAGGTGCCCGTGATTGAGAAGTTTTACTGAATTTAGATTTCTTTAAAAATTTATTTAGTTTTTAATCTTATTGTATTTTAAAAGTTCAAAATATTGATTATAATCAGTACAACGTCGAAACACATTTCAAGTAAAAGCTTTACAAAAATTGAATATTTAATTTGGGGCCCCTAAAAGCGAAGGAGGAGGGAATAGGGGACACTGTTCAGTTTGCCCAACATTTAATCAAGTGCTCCTTCTGCAAAAAGTCCAACCCTGCATTATATAGAAGCATCATATACCGCTAAATAGAGGTGTCCAGTATTCGGAAGTGTCCGTTATGAAGGTTATTGGATCTCGGATACCTAATATCGGACACCTTTAATTAGCTACAGCCTTTTTTAATCAACAACCCTGACATATTTGTTTATTTTTACCTCACAAAAGCAGACACCTTCGATTATCGAACAAATTCCGCAGCCTGCAGATGTCCGCTGTTGAAAACTTTTACACACACACACACACAAGAAAAAAAAAAAAAAAAAAAAAAAAAAATTCATATTATAGGGGATATTTATCTTTTGAGTATCTTGAAACGATCAAAAACACCGCCTTTTTCAAAATACCAAAACGCAAATAATATGCAATTAAGATTTTTTTCCCTTTCTACCTAAACTATATATTCTTAACTGTATTATCAAAAAAAAAAAAAAAAAAAAAAAAAAAAAAAAAGAAGGAAAAAAAAAAGAAAGAAAATGTTGTATATACAAAATTAATATTTAAATTTTAAATTTAAACCTTCATATTGCTAATGCGTGAGATAAAATCTAAGTGCTGCGCGCATGATAAAATTCTAAATTATGCATATAGAAAACAATTTTTGAACAAAATAGAATCGTACCACACCTACTTCTAAATTAAACCCAAAATATACACAAAAAGTTTCGTTTAAAATTCAATTTTAGTACAAAAAAAAAAAAAAAAAAAATTCAAGTGCAAACAAATAAATAACCAAAATATGTTTTTTTTTTTTTTTTTTTTTTTTTTTTTTTTTTTTTTTTTTCTACATGTAGACTATATAGAAACGCACATTTGTTTATTTTGCAAAAGCTGTAGTTTACATAGTTTGAAAGCAACAGTGCGCACAAACTTCAAATTTACTAATCAGAGAAAACGCTTTTTAAAGTTTCGATATCTACGGACCTTCAATTATACCCACCTATAAATGACCTTTTCCCTATCACCTTTTCTAATAAATGATTATAACTCAAGAAAAAAGTGCATATTTTTGAATGGGGTTTTTTTGCATATTGTTGAGAAATATTAAAACAATCAGAATAAAACAAAACCGAAAACTGATTTTTTGAAAGTTTTAAGGTCCTGTGCCCTCTTAAAATTAAAATTTTCTTTAAAATTTATACTGACACAAGGACAATTTAAAAAAAAAGTATAGATCAGATGATAATTACAGAAGATATTTAACTATCAATAAATAAAGAAAGAAATGTTATATTTTAATAACAAAGAAAAAATTAGTTCTAGTTTCAAAACTTTGTCTTAAATCTACACATAATCAGTAAAACCTAATAAAATAGCTAAAGAGATAAAGCGCAATCACTCTCCAAATAATTAAAAGTTTTATTGACATTATACAGTAAACTCTGTCTAAGGCGGAATCGATGGGGACTGAGAAAATTTTCCGTGGTAGACAATATTCCGGCTTATACAAAAAAGCTTCCCCTCCCGCACCCAAAAAACAAAACAAAAAAAAAAAAAAAAAAAAAGCCCTCGAATTTGATGATTTTTTATTGATTTTCCTGACTCGAAAATCGGTTGAAAACTGAAATTCGGAAAGATCTTTTGTCTTTAGAGATAAATGAGAAACGCTATTCAATTTCTTAGTACTGCTGTAATACATGCAAATTGGAAGTTTACACACACACACACACACACAAAAACTAACAAAAACCCGTCAATAAACTTCGAGAATGAGATAGAAAGCTATAACTTTGAATTTGAGTACATCCTTAAAGTATAATATATTGCACTTTCGAAAAAATATATTTTCATAAATGTTCATTCTACTAGAAAAGTTAACTTTTAAATATAATTTTGCATATGAAAAAATGGCACAAGCATAAATTCCTTAAATTTAAACAGTTTCTGTTCTTTTGAATTAACTTTTTCAAGGTGTTACGGAATTTAACTAACATGCACGACATTGAGCATTTGACTTATCAGTTTTAAAGTTTAATAAACAAAATGCTTTTCATTTTTAAATTATCCTTTTTTCCGCCTTATGCAAAATTTTGGTTTCGGTGGGACCTTAAAATGCTTTCCGTTTCCGCGGTAGACAGATTTCCGGCTTATACAGAGTCCACCTTAGACAGAATTTACTGTATATATATTTTTCTCCTTCCAGTCTAATGACAGATGATTCATCATGCGGTTTTGATTACGATAGGGAAAATAGAATAAAATGGTTGAATAACAGCGTTGAATGGATGTTCAAAAAGTATTCGTTTAAATACTTGTAATTCACCATGGTGTACAAAACATGAGTAGAGGAAACTTTATTAGACAAGGAAAGCATACATAATATAATAATTAAAAACAGTTATTAAATTGAGATGGTTACTATAAAGACATGGGTATTCCAGTACATATCACATAATAAACCTTTGAAAAATATAAAATCCGAATGAAACCGAAGTAAGCATTAACAAATGCTGTCTCATTCAATGCTTTTAAAAATATTGTACACATAAATAATACTATGAAACGACTCTTCGTGAAAAAAAATCCAGAACATGTTTTCTTACAAGCGTATTTACTACTAAATATCAATATTTTTCGCGAATATTTCATATAAAAATATAAATTCATACAAAATTGGATTAAATTACACATAAAATAAAATAAAAATTGAAATGTTACTTCTAGAGTTGATATTGATGCCAGCGATTTTCTAATTAGGTTTGAAGTCAACTGTATAGTAAGTACTGTTTACAGTTTTTTAATTAACTCAACTTTATTTTTTGTACGTAAAGATTGTAAGAAGTATTTTGTAATCGATATCACTGCCCTTTTTTCCCCCCTGTTTCTATGACTTAGAAACGAAACAAAGTAAATTTATATATTTATCAATAAATTTTATTTCGCGCTTGCTAACAAGCCTAATTTTAGCGGTGGATGTGGAATAATCGCGATCCAAATTAAAGAATTGTAAAGACAGTTTTTCGAACTTCATGAAATTCAAAATTCCCATTAAAATATTACAAAAGAGTGTTTTTTTTTTTACTTCTTATGAGCATATTTTTTTTTTCCTCAATTTTTAGAGATTCAGAAAATTATATTTATTTATTTATGAAGAAGAAATTTGATAGCGATCTAAAGCTAGAAGTGGAAGAAGGGTTGGGGGGGGGGGGCAGTATGGTTAGTTCTCAAAATATTTTTACCCTTCATAGAGTATTTATTCAAAATAACTGTTGATTAGTGATTCTCCGCTTCTTTTTTGAGCTCAACTTTTTTGAATAAAACAATAAATCGCAAAATTTTCATACATCTTTCTCTGGATATTCTCCATTTTACTAATAAATTTGTCTTGCCATGCAAAGTGTAGTTTGTAGCATTTTTGCTTTTGTAAAGATTTCCATTACCGCGTCACCAAGAATTGAAACTAATGAGTTGATGATATAGCTTGACTGTAATCGTACAACTGTCATCACAGAAAGAGAAAATTTATCGTGAGCAGGGGGTGATTCTTTGAAACCTGAATGCTGAAGGAATAGCATACACCATCGTTTCACATACCGGCCCCATATATAACTGATTACTTACTATCTTGTCATTACTGTGCCTTGGGTTCTTTTCTACTACGCTACGTCCAAATCATTCTTTTCATACCTTTATTATTTCATCACAGATGGTAAAAATCTGTGGAACCACTATTAGAAGAAATTGGAAACTCAAAGGGGTTTTTCAGAAAAAAGAGGAAAGGACGCTTTGCATTGTGAATGTCATCCATAACTAATTGAAAAATATTTCGTAGCTCTTCTCAATTCAAAGTAAGAGTTCTGCATCGGATCAGTAACGCGCTATTATCTGAACCCGACCGGACCCCCAGTCCAAGTCGGTCGGGTTGGCGCTATATTTTTAAGTTGCAGGTCGGGTTGGCTTTCATTATTTCGGATTGTCTTTTGACTTTTGCAGGCCGGGTTCGGGTTGATTGATTTTCAACTAAATGTCCAAAATATTTTTTTTTTCATTCAGGTGAAAATCTATATATATTAGGGTTCCGGAAAATTGGATATATTTAGTGAACACTTTCATTTTCCAACACTTTTATATTTTTACTCTTTTTCATCTGAATAGTGGATACCACCAAATTTACAGATACATAACGTGCGTGAGCGCATAAGTTATTACAAAAACTTTTTTGTATGATGTATCAATAACGAAATGTTGGCAATATTTTTCATATTCCAAGAGAAGAAAAACAAGTTGGAATTTGTACGTCAAACGTGACAAATGATGTGCGTTCGTACTGTAACTAGTTTCATAAATAGTCAGATCTTGGTGCTATAGCTATTGCACTCTTATGTAAAAATGCCTGAATACAAAATTTATTACGATTATATATATTTAATTCAGTAATACGGAAATAATATGACTATATCTTAAATAGGACGTCATCACCATGGCAACCTAGAATCATTACCTATTGTGGGATATCATTGAATTAATTTCGTATGATAGGATTTAATAGAACGAAGAAAACTTTTAATAATATCTTTTTAAATTTTGATTCGACTTTCATAAAATTTGAAGCGACTCGACAAAATCTGGAACAATTATCTATATTAAATTTCAAACCATTCGGTTGGGTAGTTTTTGCGCTGCTATATGCGGGCAGGCGGACGGACCCGACGACGACTGTAGGTGCTACGTATTTATATAATTACATTTTCCCATAGACCATAATATAATGGAATACTTTTGAGTGTCTCTATAAACAAACTATGTACGCTACATACTTTATTTTTCAATAACGAACATGCATAGAAAATCTCAATAACATATATCAATCACAGAACAATCCAACTATATTAATATGTTTAACCACACTCACTAATCAGATACGTGATTCAATCAGTGGAAATCGTGTCATAATTGAAAGAAAAATTACAATGAATTTCATAAAATTTAAACAAATTAAAATAATTGCATTAAATAAAGCACTAATTTTGAAAGAACAGAATGCAAATTATTGAGAAAATAGTATTAAGTAATCTGTGTAAGTAAAATAACAATATTTCTTAGAAATAAAATATATTATTCTCCATTATTAATTCTCCAATGTAAAAAAAAAAAAATAATAAAAAAAAATAATAAATAAATAAATAAATAAATAAATAAATAAATAAATAAAAAACATGTGAAATTGGCGCGCAATGCATAATTTAACCATACAGGTTTTGAAGGCTACAAAAAAATACCAAATTCGCGAAAAAAATGAAACTTCTAAAAAAAAGAACATCAGTCGCTCTAGATCTCCGATGAAGAAAGGTAACAGCTTAGCGCGAATTCCTTTGTGAATGAAAGAAAGGGGTGAAGCTCCTCCTCAGTAGGGTCGATGTAGCCTCAGGTTATCTTTGGTCAGGGCTGGCTCATCCCTTTGAAGCAATCCATGCTGACCTGTTCCCCTACCAGGAGTCATGTGGCCACAGAGGACAGAGTAAGGAGATTTTAAATTAGATCACCATACTCTGTGCATGTGGTGTCAGAGTGAACATACTTTCAGATTGAGGGTGACAGATAACCGTAGAGACTGTGACCAGAAAACAGTGTTAAAACAATCTAAAAAATTTGTTTCTGTATTTCGGTATAAAGTCTCATTTTTGCAGTCATTGATAAAATATTATAATCTTATGTATGTTGTATTATAATGTCGTCTTGCGCAGTAGCAACGTGCTGCAATACAAAATATTATTTTTCATGAGTTCATGAAAATTGATTTTAGCTGAAAGAGTATTTTTTTTTAAACTTATTTTAAGGCGACTCACTGCCTGTCATTTTGATAAAAAATGACAAAAATGTCAAATTTCATACTTTTTTTTTTCTTTTAATGTGCCTTAGTATTCTTAGAGCATTCTGTCCTAATTTCCGAACGGTTCGATAAATAATAAAGGAGATATACCTAAGTCATAATGATGAAATTTAATGTCATTTATGTGTAAGGGAAATGTTTAAACTCATTTTTCTTGGTTCCCAAATTTTTATATTTACATTTTAATCGAAATGCTAAGGCTTCTTACAATAATTAAGCAAATTGTCTGAAATTTATTAAAAAGTATCTTTAGACCCTGTGTGGGATAACTAAGTACCAAATTTTTGATATGTTTGTAACTTTATAAGTTCATTTATTTATTTTTTAAACATGTTATTTTCTCACTTTTTCCATATGCATTCACTAATTTTTTTTCTGCTGATCTACTGGTCTCATCAAAAATCCGATACTTAGATTTATGGAAAAAAGGATAAAAATATCCATTCCCAAATATGAAAAATGAAAAAGAAGAAAGAATTTACAAATTGTTAATTTTTTTTTAAATTCAATTTTATAAGAAATATTACTTCTATATCGAGAATTTAACACTTCTTATGATCTGTTATGACTATGCTTTATTCAAACATGAACCTAAAAATATAATATAGGTTATAGTTATAAAATAAAATTTTTTGGTACCGAGTCCCCTTAATGATATTTTACAGCTGAAAATGTAATACTTTTTCAGTATTTATGGTATTGTTATGGCTTCAATGAAGCGTGTAAAATATTTCCTTATTTTTTCTTTGTTTTTAAATATATCGTATTTTATGGAAGAAACGCCGCGGCGTTTACGAGTTTGAAGCTATTTTTTTGTCAAGTGCGGCGTTTACACCATGTGCGGCGTTTACGATTTTTTTCTCGCGCGTGTAAAATGGGCTAAAATAAAAATTCATTAATCCCATGAATGTATTATTATAAGACTGTTCTCAAGTCCCCTGCTCAACAACGCGAAACTTTCTGACTTTACCGATTATAAAAACTGTGACATTTCGGATGATGATACTGAACCATACAGGTGGACAAAGAAAATTTACTACTCTTCCACTCAGATACTAACAACGTAACAACTCAGAGTTTGAGGGTTTCGAGTAGAAGCTAAAAAAGGTCTAAAGTGCATGCGACGTAAAAAGTGTGCTAAGTTGCGACAGCCACTTAAAAAAATGTTGTGTGCCTAAGGAGAGGATCCGCGTCCCGCGCTCTGGATGGTTTTAATGACAATCAACGGCTCCTTAATTAAAGAAATTACATAAAAATATTTAAAACCTGATTTAAATATTTTAAATAAAATTTTAGAATCCTAAATTATAAAAATGAGGCACGTTACCCTGTTCAGAAAACATTGATTAAAGTTAGGTCAATGAGACATTGTCGACAAAAGTAGCGTTCCCACAGGTGCGGCGTTTACGATATTTTTAAACTTATTTAGACCAATTTTGAGGAGTGCGGCGCTTACGACGGTTGCGGCGTTTCTTCCATAAAATACGGTACTCTATTTTGGCGATTAAAATATATATATATATATATATTTAGTGATTATAACAACGCTTTTGAGTAACATTAATGTTTTGAAATATAATTCAGCGACACACCCAGTATTGGAGAGGGATTATTGGAGGGGGATTATTTCCTTTTATCACTGTCCACAGTATCTGAAATATTCTTATAATTTCAATCAAGTGTGTAAAATGTTTATTTTCCTTTTTTAAGGTTCGTACTTAAAAAGTAAAACCGGAACCATTATAAGATCACTCTTGTGTCTGTTTGTCTGTCACAGCCATTTTACTCGTAAACTACGGAACGCAGAAAGTTCAAATTGGGAGAAGTAATAAAGTCTATTGACTCACATATTTTCAGCTTATTAAACATTCATAAATATATTTAGTAAAAATTCAAAAAGGCTAATTAAGCTGCTTGAAAAAAAAAACTCTTTTATTTGCACATCGTGTAGGGCAGAGTTGGCGAACCTATGGCACGCGTGCCAGAGTTGGCACGCAAGCTAATTTTTCTGGCACGCGAAAAATTTAAATTTGGTAATCGGTATACAGATAAAATCCATTTTTTATTTCTGTTATAACCAATAAAATATTTTTACATACGTTCAGTACACAAATAATGCAATTATTTTTTGCATGGATTAACACATAATAATTTTCTTTTCCTGCAGCGTTTTCGCGATGTATTTTACCTTTCTATACGAATTTAAAAAGCTGTAATTTACAAATAAATTTAATTGACAGTCACTGCAATAAAATGACAAATGAATTTAATTTAGCTATGTATATTTGTAAAAATAACAAAATATGAACTAGATATAAGGTTAGTTGGGGTAACTGGACCCACGAGGTAACTGGGCCATTAGGCTATTTTATAAAAAAACTGTCGATGTTTTTTAAGTTTTAGCTTTTGTGAACATGCCCCTTAACATCTACTTCCTAAAACAACGTGTGTCAACTCAATCACAACTCTCACTTTTCTGTGATAGGTTGTCAAAAGTTTACGTTTCTTTTTTTTTTAAACAACGTCAATATGGTTGAACTTCCTCGGCTTTTTATTAAAATCCTGTAAGTACTTTTATTAAACAATCCTTTTTTTTAAAGATTAGGCATACAACCACATTAATATTATTAGGTATCTATACATATTTACTTTATGTTTCAAATGTAAGCCCGGTGTCCCAGTTACCCCATAAATTTTTCAAGACGGGGTAACTGGGACATGTATCCGGGGTAGCTGGACCATGCTGGATCCAGTTACCCCAATAGTTATAAATAATGTTTTTGAGTTTCTCTTACTACAGGAGGTAAATTTCTTCATTGTTCTTTGCTCACAATAAAGAAAATTATGGAATACCTTATTAAAATTACATAATAAAATTTAAAAAAAGCATATTGGGTGGTATCAAACCAAATTTCTTGACCCCTTGAGAGGCAGTGATGCCATTATGTCATCACATAATTTTAATTCCTAATTGCCACATTGGCACCGGAATTTTATAATGAAAATTTCACCTGTATTAAGTACGCAGAAATATACTTTTACCTGTTTTCAAATAGATTCTCTTGTAAATACTGGTGTTATTAAATTATTTCAACATTTTACGAATGCAAGTATACCTTGCCTCTGAAAACGAGATAGCCAAACCTTGAAATTGTACGATACACAGGGGTCACATTCTATAGGGAAACTTTATTGTTTCTACCACTATTTTGAAAATAATATCTTCATCGCTCCTTTTCGAAGCGATAGCATGGGAAAGGAAAAAAAGCTGTCGTCAAATGACAAAAATCTCTTGTAACTCAATAAGTAATTTATTTATCAAAGAATGGAAAATGCTGTTCATTTCCAAATCGCTTCAATAGTCATACCTATTATTTTTATGCTATTATAGTTAAAAATGAGTCAGAAAATTTGTCAGAAGGTTTCGCTTTGATGAGCAGGGAATTTGAGAACCAGACATATTCCCAATGATTCTATTATGGCTGTTACTATTTTTACAAAACATATTGCCTACCTGACAGATCCTGGGAACAATTAAGCCCAGTTCTGGTCTGGCTCGACTATGTACGAAAATAAATAAGTAATGTAAGCCTGTTGCAGGCCCGGCCCGAGTCTGCTGAAAAAAAAATTAAACCTGGGCTCAGACACAATGTAACTGTCTGATGGGGATCTCTACGCTGGACATGTTACATTTTTGTACTGATGTTGTCAAACTAGCATCGGCTCCTTTTGATAAAATTCTTTTTTTTCACGATCCTCCGATGAAATTCATGTCTTTTTTGCGATCTTTCGACGAGATTTGCATTTTTTCCACAGACCCTTGACGAAATTCGCGTTTCTTCTGCGACCTTTTGACGAAATTCTCATTTTTCCAGCGATCCTTTCACGTGATTTGCGTTTCTTCAGCAACCCTTTGACGAAATTCACGTGTTTCCGCACCCTTTCGACGAAAGTCTCATTTTTTTATAGCAATCATTTGACGAGATTTGCATTTTTTCCAAAATACTTTGACAAACTAGCGTATTTTAAGCTGCTTTGTGACAAAATTCTTTTTTTCCACAAACTACCGACGAAATTTACGTTTGCATTCGCGATCCTTCGACGAAATTTGTGTTTTTTACGATGCCTTTTGACGAAATTCATGTTTTTTTCTAGTGCTCCTTTGTCAAAATTCGCGTTTTTCCTCAGCCTTTTGACGAAATTCGTGTTTTTTAGGGTTTCGTTCATCTGACGAAACCCCATTCGTCTCACTCCTTTGTCCGTCTGTCTGTCCGTCACAGAGTCCGTTCTCAGAAACTATACACGTTAGTGACTTGAAATTTTGGGTACTTATAGCTGAACACCTCACATCAAACAACAAATCATAAAATTTTTAAAAAGTCGGTAATTAACCGAATTACGGGCTAATTAACTTCTAAAATTAACCAATCAACCTTTTGAACGCAGCTACAAACGCACCTTCTCCAAATCAGCGGAGTTTCTCCTAAGGGTTGCCAGTAAAATGAGCGGGTGTATGGTTACCACGAAGGAAATTAAGCGATAAATGAAGTGGACATTTAAAAAGCGAAATCGCATCTCCCAAAGTATTGGTCCTAAAATTCGTAAAAGGTACAGAAAGACGCGCAAAAAAATTCTACTTTATTTTGGTATAAAGTTCAAATTTCTGCGTTGGGTATAACGCAAAAAATCCACTAAAAATCGATCGATAAAAATTTAATTTCTGTATTTGAAAAGACAATGAAAAGAGATTTCATTTCAGCGGAAAGCAGGTGTTGTCATCTTTCAGACATATCGGCGCTGGAGAAATTTAAGCAGAGGATATTTTAATACGAAATTTAAACTTTTTAAATATTAAATTTTTAGATTAATTTGTTTTACATCCTGACGTAAAATTTTTCGCTGATTTCATACATACCCAGTTCAAACTCCTAGCTTAATTAGAAGCTGAGATATTAATTATTATTTCATTAATTGGATCATTGCTTTAAAACTTTCCTTTCAACGGGTTTTTAATCTCATCAGACATGACGACGCACTTGCGGTTTTTATTTTAATACGAAATTTAAACGTTTTAAATATTAAATTTTTTTATAAAACTTTTTGACATCCGGACGGGAAATCTCTCGCAGATTTCATACATACCCAGTTCAAAGAGCTAACTTAATTAGAAGCTGATATATTAATAATTATTTAATTAATTTGTTTGATTTCTATATAATGCATAGATTAAAATGGAGGCATGTGCTTTTTTAAAGACGTTTGAAAGGAATATTAAACGAAACCCTTTGTGCGATCTATGATCACACTTACCCACTTGTTCTAGAAGAACTAATACAAAATTCGCTTTTTTTCTCCCGCAACACTTTGGCGAAACTCGCATTTATTACGCGACTCTTTGACAAAATTTCCCTTTTTCCCGAACCTTTGACGAAATGAATGTTTTTACCGCGACCGTTTCGCGAAATTTGCGTTTTTACGCTACCCTTTGACGAAATTCGTTGTTTTTTCTAGCTGCCCTTTTACAAAATTGGAGGTTTTTGCCTCAGCCCTTTGACGAGATTCATGTATTTTTTAATATGTCCTTTGAAAAAATTCGCATTTTTTTCCACAGCCCTTTGGTGAAATTCGCATTTCATCCGCGACCATTTGACAAAATTATCTTCTTTTAGCGATTCTTTGAAATTTGCGTTTTTTTCCAGGGCCCTTTGACGAAATAAGTGTTTTTCTTGGCGACAATTTGACAAAATTCGCGTTTTGCACCTGAGCATTTTGTAAAAATTCGTGTTTTTTCTACGACTGATTGACAAAATTTGCATTTCTTTCTCAGCCTTTTGGCGAAATTCGCATTTCTTCCGCCACTCTTTGACGAAATTTGAATTTTTCCGCGACCCTTTTAGAAATTTCGCGTTTTTTTCCCTAGATACTTTGAAGAAATCAGTGTTTTTTAAGCAGCACTTTGATAAAATTCTTTTCTTTTTCCACGATCTTCCGACGAAATTCACGTTTTTTAGAGATCCTTCGACGAAATTTGAGTTTTTTACGCTGCGTTTTGACGAAATTCGTGTTTTTGATAGTGGTCCTTTGTCAAAATTCGCGTTCTCGTGCCGCAGCCTTTTGACGAAATTCGTGTTTTTTTTATAGCGACCCTTTGACAAATGATTCGCGTTTTTTTCTGCAGCCCTTTTGTAAAATTCTCATTTTTCGTGATCTTTTGACGAAATTTGCTTTTTTTGTACGGCCCTTTTACGAAATTCGCATTTTCGCGATTTTTTGAAGAAATTTGCATTTTTCTGCGGCCATTTGACAAATTTTACGTTTTTTTCGCAGCCTTTTGACGAAATTCGCTATCTTTTCCTGATCTTTCGATAAAATTAGCTTTTTCACTGCGGCCCCGCATTTTTTTCTAGCGGCCCTTCGACGAAGTTCGCATTTTCTCCGCAAGACTTTGACGAAAGCATAAGCAGTTTTTAATATCCTTACGATAGCATTTTTTAAGCAGCATTTTGACTAAAATATTTTTTTTTCACAATTCGCCGACAAAATTTCCGTTTTTTCGCGATCCTTTGACGAAATTTGCGTTTTATATCCGCGGTCCTTTGACGAAATTCGCTTTTTTTCTGCAGTCCTTTGGCGTAACTCTCGTTTTTCGCGGTGCTTTGACAAATTTTTTTCCTTGGCCGTTTTACGAATTTTGTCGTTTTTCCGCAGCCCTGTGACGAATTTCGCGTTTTTCCCGCGGCCCCTTCTAGAATTTTTCTACTTTTTTCGTGTCATGCGAAAAATTCACTTTTCCATGATCCTTCGACGAAATTCGCGTTTTTCCGGCGATACTTAGACGAAATTAACTTTTTTAATTCAGCCTTTTAACGAAATTCACTTTTTTTTATTGGGGTGGGGGGAGGGGATCATTTGAAGAAATTTACGGGTTTTCTGCGATACTTTGATTAAATGCGCTTTTTTGCGATCTTTTGACGAAATTCGCATTTTTTCCGAGATACTTTGATTAAATTCGCTTTTTTGCGATCTTTTGACGAAATTCGCATTTTTTCCGAGTTACATTGACGAAAGTAGTGTTTTCTAAGCACCCCTTTGAAAAACTTCATTTTCTTCATGATCCTTCGACGAAATTCACATTATTTTCGCGATCCTTTGCAGACCTTTGAAGACCCTCGCAGACCTTTGAAGAAATTCGTGTTTTTTCTAGTGGCCCTTTGGTAAAATTCCCGTTTTTCCCCGAGTCCTTCGGCAAAATTCACTTTTTTTTGCGATTCTTAGACAAAATTGTCTTTTCTCTGGAATCTTCGACGAAATTTGCGTTTTTTCCGCTATACTTCGACGAAGTTGCCGTTTTTTTTTCTTCGGACGATTAACAAAACTCATTTTTTTCAGCGATCATCTGTCAAAAATCGCGTATTTTTTTATCCCGAATTTTCAGACTGATGATCGATTTTAAAGTGTTTTTGAACCGGAAGCCGTAAATTTTCGGATAATTGGGAACAGAATCATCTTTGCACATACTACTGAACAAAATAAAATAATTACTTTTATTTAAAAAGACATATTTTGCTCTCTGTTCCATAAATAAAATCCGCTACTTAAGTAATGTTTTCAACCAAGGTCATAACTTGCTAGTCAGGATGTGTGTGTAGGGGGGGGGGTCGTTTTGATTATTTTGGTAGGCTTAATCAAAACGGATTACCCATTCGGCTAAACAAGCTGAAGCCTAGGGTTTTGGAAGGAAAAGGGCCCGGTGCTAAGATTTTCTCTCAATTTTTTTTTCTTTTTTTTTAACCATTTGGGAAAATGGTTATTATCCTCTGTCAGGGTAGGAAATCAAAAACATATCTGAAGCGTTTATTGGTTAAATCCGCATTTTATTCGTTTTCTGATAGGTCTATACAGTAATCTGTATTCTCCCTTTACTTTCAACTGAGATGGATACGTCTGTTGCCACTATGACAAAAAAGTAATAAAAACTATAAAAAAAATAACTCAGAAAGAAATTGAGATACAGCTTTCAAACAAATTGCATTTAAAAGTACATTTTTTTCTCTATACTACAGTGTAAAAAGTAATATTGTGGAATGTTTAGAATTTAAGAATGAAATTTCATTTAAAATTGGTCCAGGAATATTAATGTTTAATCCATGGCGTACGTAAGGAATGACCAGAAGTTTAAAAATGTACAGTACCGAAAAATGTAATCCATGGTGTACGTAATGTAGGATCAACTCCGTGCGATGTTTTATGTCTTAAATGTTAGTCTTCGAAAGAATCATTCTCCAAATGGTCGTTGTAATTTGTTAAATTCCATTTTATTCTTCTTCTTTTTTTTTTTTTTTTTTTTTTTTTTTTTTGCGGAGTCTTGGAATTTTTCGGCTACCAGTTTGTGATTAATTTATTACAGAGGTGACTTTTATTATCGTTTAAACTGCTGATGAAACATTCTTCCAATTGTAAAAAAAGAGTATAAATCAAGCTTTTGTTTTATAAGGGGCTGTATATATATATATATATATTTAAATATGAATTTTTTTATATGGCCCCTGGTCCCTAATACCTTATATTTACAGAAATGTTGTTCTACATCTAGGATTGAAATAAAAAAAATCCCCACTTGTCATATTATGACACTTTCAGTTTTATGAAATTTTAATGTTTTTTAACTACACTAAAAGTATTTCTTTCCTTTTTTAGTACCAGAAAACACTGAAATATATCATTTTGAAGGAAGGGAGAGGGTGCCCAAAGAAAACTAGCCTAGGGGTAAGAAGGTAGTTCAAGGGTGATTCTGAGTAAAATATATATATATATATTTCTGAAATTCCCAGAAAATTTTCTGAAAGTTACAGCGGAAGGGGGGGGGGGGGGAGGGAGGAAATCCACTCCCGGCACTAAATACGTGTTTTTTCCGCGGCCCTTTGACGAAATTCGCGTTTTCCGCGATCCCTTGACGAATTTTGAGTTTTTCGAGATATTTTGACGAGATTTCCGGTCCTTTCGGGATCTTTTGACGAAATTTGCCTTTTTTCGCGATTTTTTCGAAATTTGCGTCTTTTTCTCGATCCTTTGACGAAATTCACGTTTTTTTCTGCAAACAATTGACAAAATTAATTTTTTCGACGACCATTTGCCGAAATTCGTGATATTTTTTATGTCCGAATTTTCAGATTGATGATCGAATTTTATAAACTTTCGAAAATGAATGCCTTAAATTTTCGGAAAATTCGGAACAGAATCGCCACTAGGTAGTTTATCCGCAACCTCCCCCCCCCTCCCCCTTTCCGTCCGCGCCCACACTATAATAATAATCAAATACAGAAACTCTTGAATAACGGGCACGTCGGGAGAGTGTAATTTGTCCGCTATTCGGAAGTGACTGCTATTGAGAAGTAAAAATGCACAGATATATAATTGTTAGGCATAGGGGAAAATGTACTTTAATAGAGGTGTCCGTTATCAGGGAGGGCCTGTCATAGAAGTTTAACTATACTTACAGAAGTAGAGGACAAGTTCACTTGCCATAAAACCTTTGATTAAAAAATAATTATTATTTTTATTGTAATACAAATGCTGATTAGGAATTACTGACAGGCTTTTTAAAAAATACCAACGAGCCTTTGCCTGATAAAAAACTTATTTTACAACATTAAAAATAAACATACATTAAAAATAAATAAACAAATAAATTCCTATTCAAATTGCAAACTTAAATGATAATTGAATAATTGAGTATCCATTTTCTTGTAGCAACAGTTCGAATATACTACATACATTCCATACAGAAAACAAATAGAGCAAAAGCATCAATCAATCAATCTTCAGCGCGTCCTATGAAACCCCGCCCTAACAAAAGGGTTGCCGAAAACTTTAAATCGCCGAAATCTCGCCAACATGTAATCTCGTTAATATCATGATAAAACACCGATAAATTGACTAAATCTACGAAATATAGTTGCTGTTCATAAAAGATATTGAAGCTTGGTACTAACCTGAATTTTCGAGACCGAAATTAAATTTTTTGGAGCCTATTTACCAGCATTTAAAATTGAAAACGTACAGTAAAAATGTTATATGGAATATTATTTTTACTTCTGAAAGGCAGATGGCAGCACCAGCAAAAGCTAATTTCAATAATTCGGAATGTGAACAGGACATATGTAATAATGTGAACAGGATTGATTTTACTACATCTAGTTAAAAAATTTGAAGATTATTAATTATTTGCTGAATATATAACAAAATAAAACATGTTAAATGAAAATTTAGATATTATATTTCACTAAATGCCAGTTGTAAAGAATATGTATCAATCTTTTCATTACGAAGATAAGAAGTAAAAATCCATAGTCAAAAACTGGAGGGTACACGTCCCCCTTAATTAGGCTAATTGCTTCATTTTGCATTAGTGAAATTCATTACCATTTATAATTTATTAAACTAAAAAGTTTCGATTAGAAAGTACAAAGAAATGTACTTTCCATTTTTTTCCCTTTCAAACTTGCTGAAGGACGTGGCTAGGAATTTCATTATTATTATCATTATTATTTTCTTTCAGCAACGAATTTGGAAAAGTAGCGTTTAAAATAAAAACAAATTATAAATATTGTGCAATCTTTAATTATTTTATAAAAAAGATGATGTTTAAAGTTGTAGAGATAGTAAAGAACATTAAATCTGGTCTGTTTCTGTATCAGTGCTATTTTTTTAATTAGACAACACTTACTCTTTTTTTTTTTTTTTTTTTTTTTTTTTACAGAATATTCTTGTTTGGGAGAAGGCTCGAAAGGTTTCCATAAAGAGGAAAGAGATTACCTTTATCTCATTACTTGAATCAAATTACTGGCTGATTTTACTCATATTATTATCATATGCGCCATATACGTTATTATTTTTCAAATTATTAATTATTAATTTATCTCAAAACATTTTGTTGAATGAAGCATTTTTTTTTAATATTCTACTCTTTTATGAATTAAATAAATTTTATTCTACACTTTTAAAACTGTAATAGGTATAAAATTTATTAATTTATCATTACTTCTATTAACAACGAAAAAGTGGGATTTTTACGGGGTAAAATAGATTCGTGTTAAAAAATATAACCCAAACGCCATTTTTCAAAATCGCTGGTTGGTTAATGAAAAAATGTATATGAAAAATATTCTTGTTTTGAAATAGCGGTTGTAAAAATTAGGAAAAAACATCCTGTATGAACTTTTAAAATATTTAACTGAAGTCAGAAAAATTACATAAGATAACCTTATTTTATTAAACATGAAGTTAGTTACGGGGAGATGTTGGATGACCGAATCAACTATACGCATGATAATGTAATAAAAGAGTAGTACTTAAAAAAGTGAACCGCAACACATTAGGGATGGGCGTTCCTGCTCCTTTTGAAAAACGAACCGTAACCGTTCCTTCAGAAGCTGGAACTGTTCCTTTTACCTGTTCCTTTGGAACAGGTCACGTGATCTCGTAACGAACGAGAAGAGGAACGAAGACACCAAGACCTGTTCCTGGGACTGTTGCAGTAACAGACAGAGATTGATTGATTGTTCGGTTTCAGGGATTACAAAAAAAATAAAAGCCGTTTTTCTCTTTTCTTTACTGAATACATAACACTGAGATAGGGAGTTTAATGCAATGAGGGTTTCTGATACAAAAAAAAATCTGGATACATCATGTTATTTTTTCTTTTTCTTTTCTCTCTTTTTTTTTTTTTTTTTTTTTTACTTTTGAGTTTTCAAGTGGAAATTTTGATTATACAAAAAATGAAGAGGATGTTGCTTGAAAAAGAAATGAAATACAGTAAATTCTGTCTAAGGCGGACTCTGTATAAGCCGGATATCTGTCTACCGCGGAAAATTTTTCAAGTCCCGGCGAACCCATAGAAAATTACATTATTTCATGCTGCATAAGGCGGAATCTGTCTAACGCGGAAACGGAAAGGTTTTTATGGTCCCACCGAAACGAAAATTTTGCACAAGCCGGAAAAAATGATAATTAAAAAATTAAAGGCATTTTGTTTATTAAACTTTAAAACTGATAAGTCAAATACTCAATGTCGAGCATGTTAGTTAAATTCCGTAACACTTTGAAAAAGTTAATCGAAAAGAACAGAAACTGTTTAAATTTTAAGGAATTTATACTTATGCCATTTTTTCATATACAAAATTGCAAAATTTAAAAGTTAAAGTTAATATTTCTGGTAGAATGAGCATTCATCAAAATACATATTTCAGAAAGTACAATATATTATACTTTAAGGTTGTACTCAAATTCAAAGTTACAGCGTTCTGTCTCATTCTCGAAGTTTATTTATTTATTTATTTATTTATTTTGTGTGTGTGTGTGTAAACATCCAATTCGCATGTATTACAGCAGTACTAAGAAATTGAATAGCGTTTCTCATTTATCTATAAAGACAAAAGATCTTTCCGAATTTCAGTTTTCAACCGATTTTCGACTCAGGAAAATCAATGAAAGGTCATCATCTTCGAGGGATATTTATTTATTTATTTTTTTTTTTTGGGGGGGGGGGGGCTGCATAAGCCGGAATATTGTCTACCATGGAAAATTTTCTCAGTCCCGATCGATTCCGCCTTAGACAGAGTTTACTGTAAAAAAAATATATATATACATTTAATAATATTTTCAGTAATGTAAAAATGGACACCATGGCCAATATTTAAAACAACTGCGATAAATACTATGTTAGCATTTGACTCGAAACTGGCTTTAAGATAATCCAATAAATAAATTCCGTGAAATACCTTTTTTTCAAACTTATTAGTTCTAAACTTTTAAACTAATAGGATTAGATAAACTAAAATTTTTGAGACTTCTTATTAAAATTAGCAAGCTAAAAATTGAAAATAATGCCAAGAATTGAGATATGGCTCTAGGAAGGCGGGAAGGGAGGGGGGGGGGAGGTGAGTGTTCCAAGTTCAATTAACTAAATTTTCTTTTTATCAGATGATTTTTTAAAAAAATGAATATTATCTATTTATTTTTCAAGTAACTTAAAATAATTATACAGTAAGAGAAAAGTAAATTAAGGATTTTTTGGCTAAGGGGTAGGCTTTCTCTCACTAAATCTGTCGTTGAAGACAATATTTAATTCTGTTTCTCTTAAGTTCATGAGTTTAAAATTATCTTAAACGGCAGATGGGGGGGGGGGGGAATCCTCGACAAAAAAAGATAATAAAATGATTTAATTCTTCAAAGTTATATTTCATGTGTATATACCCGATTTAAAGAAAAAACAGACTTGGCAATTGATGACAGACATATTCGTTCAAAAATCTAGTGCGGCCCCACCAGTGGCCGAGAGGCTCTGCTCTCGAAGGTGATAGGCGGGAGGGGCTGTGCTCGAACCCAATCGCGCTCGTCGGCCTAATCGTTTGGTATAGGTAATCTATCGTTGATGTTATAGATTTTGATGATATATTGATTATTTGAACCCCTCAAAAATCTAAATTTTCATTCAATTGAGCATTATTAATTCCATACCTCTTAAACAAAAACTCGTTACCTTCATATACTTAGATGTTTGATTACATATAAAGATGGATTTATGGGGATCATGAATTAATGCAGTTTCAGTGCATTTTGATGTATATAAACACAGATTTAAAAAAATACCTGTGGCAGAAAATTACTATATTTTCTGCGATGAACTTATATAATTAATTTAATACCAAATCATTCTGCAGAAACAGCCCCCAAAGTCGAGTGAAAATAGGCCAAACCAAGAAAGAAAGAAAGGTTGGTTGGTTGATTTGTGACGGCCGATTATCTACACTAGGGATATGGGCCCGAGGGGGAGTGCCCTTCGTGGGGGTCTTTCTAAGGGAACCTAATCCGTATTAACGCATGGAAATCCATGGCTCGAAGAAAACCACGAAAACTTCGAACGATTAGGCCGACGGGCGCGATTGGGATCGAACCCAGCACTTCCCGTCTACCAGTTTGGAGAGCAGAACCTCTCAGCCACTGGTGGGGCCAGAAAGAAAGAAAGAAAAAAAACCTTTCACACCCCCAAACAGGATGTTTAGAAATTGCCTTTTTAATGTGAGATGAAATTCTTGAGGGGAGGTGGGGTAGAAGGAAGATTGAATGACTATCTTTTGTTACTTCAAAGTAACAAATAAAATCATTAGAGAAATTTTTTTACTGTATACGATAGTAAGGGGCTATAGATTTAAATAGTTAAATTTATCAATTAACAAATAGAAAAAACAAACCAAAAAATTAAAAACTTGGAATATTTAACTTTTTTTTTGGGGGGGGGGGGCAGAATTTGAATAATTGGTCTTTTACTTATAGTTACTTCAAAGTAATAAATAGGACAGAAAATTTAAAAAACTGTGAAGAATTAAAAAAAAAAAAATGAAAGCGTGTGCACAAAAGGTTAATCCTTATTATTATTTTTTAAATCTTTCATTCTATTTGTTTCCTTATTTTTTTTATGGTAAATTATTTATTTGTTATTTAAAAATCAACAGATAGAGCAAAACAGTAAACTTTATGCACTGTTATGGATAAGCGAAGGAATAGTTAACATTTTAGACACAATTTTAACTAATCTTTTCTGCAAGGCAACAATGAATTTTAAATGGGCAAAAAATAGTGTGATCGAGAGGGGGGGGGGGGGGGGGAGAAGATTCGAAATGGGAGGTTGCCTCAGACGATTGAGCATTATTTTATTGCCACTTCAACTTAATAAATAGAGCAATATGTGTGCAGAATGACGAAATATAAAAGTGTGTGTGCGTGTGGGGAGGGGGATTTCATTCGAGAGAAGAATTTACATGATTTATTCAAATATGACGAATTATTTTTAAATAATAAATAAAACAACTAAGGCGAAATAATATTTATAAATATGGCAAAAATTTTAAAATAAAAAACTGAAGAATTTTAAAGATTTTTAATTTTGTGCACTAGGGACAGACCAATGTCTTTTTCATAAAAACTCAAATAATGATAAAATTTTAACAATATTAAAATGTAATAGTAATTGATTTAATTGCATGCATCAACTTGCAATTATTTTAGCTGATAGATTTAATTGCAAGATACGGCTAAATAATTTATGCTTTATCGTTCAATCTAATTATAAACGAATTGATTTTAGTTTCAACTTCCTATTAACTTCTAATCGCAATTAAATTAAAAACAATTAATTTTTAATGAATTACTTCAGTGAAAATGTGTTTTATTAATGCAATCAACACGTCACACAATTATGCCGCTTAATAATAATAAAAAAAAAAACTAAATTAATTCAGTAATAATACTAATAAAACTATGTTCAATTGTGTCATTAAAACATGATCAATACAATTATATTTATTAAAGAAAAATTTTACGTCTGTTTTTAAAATACGTTCTCAATTTCTTCGAACATATAGCAAATTAATGAAATAAATGAATATTATAGAACTGAAAAAAAATAACTTATGTTTGAATTATATATATTTGTGCAATTAAAAGTTATTTTATTCCGAAAAAGATCTTTGTTTTAAGCAAGGTTCTAATTGCAAACCATGGTGAAATAACATTTCGTCTAGCTTTTTACATTTGCGGAAAAAAACAAATGAAAAAAAGCACATCTCTTCCTCTCAGCAAAGGAATGGGGTTGCTGTTCGCTACGCGTACGACGTCACGAACAAAAAAGGGTGCGTAGCGTTGAATTCATCCCCGCGCCAAACCTTTCTCTGGCGATAAGGTGCTCAAAACGTGACCCTTCTTGAAAAAGCTACCGGTATATGGATAACGAAACGCTTCTAAATCTATTCATCTCAACATTTGACAAACAAATTATAGGAGCATAATGTATATCAGACTTATTACAAGTAAAGAGCAATGTATAAAGTTTTAGAAAAATAACTGTGTAATTTTCCCGGCTCAAATTTATGATTTTGAACTCCATATATCGGCAGATTTGTCTCCGAAATTGATAACCACTGTTTTAAAATATATTTTTTACAGAAATTCTGCGATTATTCATTTAAGAGTTTCAGCCGAGCGGTGCTCGGGCAACATTTGTTCTACACCAATCATATAATTACCTTATGAGAATAATATTTTTTCGCTGTCAATAAAAATAAGGTAATTATGATAACAAGCTGTTAATAAATTTGATATCTGTAACCTTTTATAAAATATTGAGTAATATATAGTTATATTATACATAAGTATATAATATGCATAGGATTGCTTCATTCTTCGAAAACGTTATGAATAAATTATTAATTTATATATATACTTCAAAATAATAACTTATATCACGAATACAATAAAAAATGAGTAGTACTAGCCTGTAATTTATCTCAAGAAATGAGTTAAAGGTATTCTTAGTCATCTTTATGGAAACTCTTCAAGCCTCCTCCAAATTAAGACTGTAAAAAAAGACAGAGCAAGTGTAATATTGTTAAATCAATGACACAGATACAGCATACACATGATATTGAAAAGAAGAGATTTATATTCGTAAATACTCCAACAACATTTAACATCTTCCTTTTGTACAATAAATTAAAAGTTTCAAAGTGTTTATCACTTGTAATTTATTATAGACGATATTGAAAAAAAGAAACATATATATATATATTGATATCAAATAATAATAATAATAATAATAAAATTCCCACTTGCGTTCTTCACAAAGTTTTTAAAATTAAAAAAAGAAAAAAAAAAAGATATTTCTTTGTACATTTTAACTGAAACTTTTAATCTTAATAAATTACATTTATTAATGGTTTTCCACATATACAAAATGATGGAGTCTATATGAAAATTATCACATTCAGAACTAAAGATGAGACTGGAAAAATATATCCAAGAAACAATTTTTCATGAAAGTCCGTCCCTCTTTCTTTCCCTCTTAGAAAATTATAGTTATACAACCAGCGATTTAAATAAGCTCTGATAATAATCAATGGAAAAACATATTTTATTTACTTGATTGACCGATCACGCAGTATATGCGCATTTTAAAACCGACTAATAGAATGGCTTGAACACCTATGTAATTTCTCATCCTTAAAACTTTTATCCCAAAAGAATATTTATTTTTACCAGTCTTATGTCTGAAAACTTTGCTAGATATTTGTATATTATAGACATTTTGTATTAAAGTTATACTTTACAAATAATTTACTAATACACAAAAATGAAAAGTACATCGTGACAACCAACCCACGAAAGACAGCCAGAAAAGGGCGGGGCTTCTTTTGTCTCAAAACCTTCATATTTGGGTTACATATTAATCTGTATATGAAAAAAGCGTTAACCACTCCTACTCATTCTAGCTCCTCCTATTTTGTGCGTAGGTACGGGTAGGATGAGAGTATGTAGAAACGCAGGAAAAGCAAAAGTTAAAGGTATTTGAAATTTATTTTCATACATAAAAATCTTTTGGCGATAATAAAAAAAGAAAATAAATTAGTTCATATTTATGATTATGATTATTATTATTATTATTATCTAGCAAGCATACAATAAGGGAGAAAAAAATATTCATTTTCGAAATCATCCATAGCATATAAGCACAATTTTAAATTAATTTTCAGCATTGAAATTACGCCCGAAGTTATTAAATGTTAAATAATAATTATTGAATATTAAATAATAATAATATTTAATATGAAATAATAAGGCCGGGTTTTATTTCCCGGTTTGGACTTTTTCACTTTTACGCTTAGTTAGCAATGATAATTATTTCACATATTTAATATTCATCCATAGCATATCAGGGCTCGCACCGTTCCTAAATTTTTCGCACTTTACTACCACTATTTTAAATCAGATTTCTTCATGATAGATTCCTTTAACATCTATAATAGAATTATACAACAAAGATTATCGTTTTAATTTAGTGGTAGAAATTTGCGAAAATTTTAGAGCCCTGCATATGCATTTGAGATCCGTATTCACTATATATACTGCTTGTTGATGTCAGTCAACTGTACTCAGCTAAACAACATACATAATCATTATTACAATTTTATCTAAAGATTATCAATTAGTATTAAAATTGCGTTTGAAAATCTATTTAAGTCCAACGCTTATACAATCATTCAGATAATAGGCCTCTGAGTATTATTTCAACATTGTTGTTTGTTAAATTACTGTGTACTCGGTCCGATCCGGCACAGTGAAAACAAATTTTCAAACGGACCAAGAGAATAAAGAGAAATTTTACAGCGGGGTTAGGCATATATGAAAATAAACGGGCTAGCCAAGTCGGCATAAAAAGTTAAGTGGGCCAACCGACCCGACATAACAAATTCAAAAAGATCAAAATAAGCCGATAAAATATGAACAATTTTCAATGGACATGACTTGGGCGAGAATAGGTATAAATATGCTGCACGAGCCAATAGTAGCTTGACAACATCAATAGAGAATATATGAAAAAATATTTATACAATTGCTAAAAAGTGTACAATGGGAAGTATACAACACATTTAAAATCGACATGACATTTAAAATATGCATGACGTTTAAACATTAAAATGATGGTAAAACTTTCCAACGGTTTGAACCAAAACACTTGGGCTAGTGTTTTGGTTGAAACCGTTGGAAAGTTTTTAACGTCATTTTAATGTTTAAACGTCATGCATGATTTCCGCTTTTTTGCACACCAGTATTTTGTTAGAGAAAATGTTATTTAATTTAATCGGAACATTTTTGCGATTTAGCAGAACAACATTTTCACTAAGAATATACTGATGTGCAAAAAAGCGGAAATCACATCCCTGATAGTTCCCATTGTACACTGTTTAGCAATTGTATAAATATTTTTTCATATAGTTATCTCACAGTGTTAAGTACAAACTTAAATATCAATAGAGAAAGATAACATGTCCAGCGTAGAGTTCGGTATCGGACAATTACATCTTGTCTAAGCCTAGATTTAATTTTTTGAGCATAATCAGTTGGTTGGGTGGTTGGTTGAGTTTATGACGGCCAATTATCAACACGAGGGATATGGACACTAAGGGGGGGGGTGCCCTTCGTAGGGGTCTTTCTAAGGGAACCTAACCCGTATTTACGTTTGGAAATCCAAGGTTTCGAAGAAAACCACGAAAACTCCGAAACGACTAGGCAGACGAGCGCGATTGGATTCGAAGCCAGCACCTCCCGTCTACCAGCTTCGAGAGCAGAACCTCTCGGCCACTTTGAGCATAATCAGAGCAGGCCGGTATCAGGCTTACATTCTGTTCCGCATATTCGAGTCAGGCCAAAACTGGACTTAATTGTACCAAGGAAGTATAAGGCGCGCCACACACCAGGGAGACATGCGACAATTTCACCCTGTTAACAAAGAAAAAACCGGTTTGAACAGCAGAATTTGTCTCATGTTTCACGATTATTGTCGCATGTCTCTCTGGTGTGTGGCGCGCCTAAGGCAAGCAATTTGTTTTATGAAAACAGAAGTAATAGCGGTAACGAACTTTTGTCAACGGAATCTTTGGAGGAGGGTTGCCAGTTTGGCCTCCACTTTTTATCCGAAATCTCAAATCGACACCGGAAAATTTTAATAACAAATGTTTACTTGTTTTGATGGCTAAATGTCTCTTATCAAATAACGGTAAAATACTGTTCTTTATTTCCGGTACGAACTTCAAATTTCTGAATAAAAACGAAGGCCGAACTGGCAAGCCTGCTTTGGAAATATAATTTAATAAATTACGGAGAAATAGTTTAAAAAATCTGCATGTTTTAAAAGTGTACAGCTTAAAAAACCTTCTTTTTTCTTTTATTCTGAACTACATTATTTTTTTAATATGTCTCTATTTGAATGCGGTGGTCTAAGTAATTAAGTAATCATTAATGTTGCTATTCCGCATTGTTATTACTAGTACATCTGCAGATCAGGAGCCTCAACGTCATCTTTGCAAGTCATTGTTTTTTAACACTCATTGCGTAATATTCATCTTCCTACAAATCGTTTTTTAAAGTTTTCAAATTAGAAAAATATTTATAAGAATACAAAATACTTCGTAAAGTTTCAGAAATTAAATGTGTTAAACAAGTGGTTATACACTGATGTTCTGAAATTCTGATGAGCTGCTTATTATGGTAACTTTTTAAATCAAAAATTGCAATTCTTCAGGGGGGCTCCGCCCCCCCCCGTAGTCTATTTAAATTTACATTCGTAATTCTTTATTGATTGTGCGGATGGTTATAGTATATCATAGATTTTTTCTTACGCTGTGATTTATAAGGATAAGCATAAGTTTTTTTTTATAAATTAATAAATTTAAAATTTAAAATAAAATCCACATGTTAACCGTACGCAAACAATAAATCTTGAAGTGACGCCAAAAATGTAACCTTAAAATCCGCTACATTCGACCCAAACACAACGACGTGCTTAAAAAAAGAAAGAAAGAAAAGAAAAATATTTTTAGTAATACAGTTTTTAATTCATAATACGATGAAGTGCTACTTTAGAATGCTTAAATATAAGCAGATCATTTTCATTTTACAGAAAAAAATGCACGGATGAAGTCAAAGAATTCGGTCCCTGTTTCACGTGCTTGTTTTGTTTGGGCCGAATGAGGGCATTTAAATCTGAGCGATAACGCACATCATATTGCAAACTGTTTTTATGGCATACTGCATCTCCATCTATCTCTTTCCTCCGTGAATAATAGTTAATTTTATTTTAGCCAAGATCTTTTTATTCCAACATCTTTGTTTTTGATAAATGACGTCTAATTCACCTGCTATTCGTACTTACTCAAAGCCTTTCATCTTGTTACATTAAGAAATACTTGAGAGTTTTCTTTTTATTACCAATATGTCACCATATTAATTTTTTTATTCTTAATTTTATTTTTTCATTTTCCTGTTTCACGTCAAAATCTTTCAATTGAAAATTGTTTAAGAGGAAATATTATTCAGGGTTTTGATTTTCTTGGCAACGATTAAAGAAACATTGATAAATTTTATGAAAAAATGTCACATTATTCTCTATGAAAATAATGAACTTTTGTATTTTTAAGCAAAATTTTTGAATAAAATAAATAAAATATTGCCTATTTTTATTTCTGGTGCTAAAATCCATCTATATGCAAAAATACAAATGCATTAATTCATCCATTTTGACGTTGGCTTTACTGAAACATTATAGACGCATTTATACTAATATTATTAAGACCAAATACGCTGCTAGGCAACTGATGAAAGAAAAGGTAAAAAATGAAATATGTATTATGTCAAATTTATTAAACAAAATGCTTTATATTATTGGAAAACATGCATAAAGTTTCCCCAAAAATTATAAACCTAATTTAAAAAAATCTCGCAAATATATTGACATAATTTCAAACTAATTGGAATAATTTAATAATTTAAAAATTTCAGCATCCAAAATTTACCATTTAAATCCATTTTTTATATGAGCCCAGGGCTCGCAGCGTTCCTAAAATTTTCGCACTTTCCTACCACTATTTTAAAACGTTAATCTTTATTGTATAATTCTATTACAGATGTTAAAGGAATCTACCACGAAGAATTCTTATATAAAATATTGGTAGCAATGTGCGAAAATTTTAGGAACGCTGCGAGCCCTGTATGAGCCATTTCTTTCAACAAATGAAAATTTGAAAATCGTCTGAACTTGCCATAGATAAGCATTACAGAGCAAAATAAAATGTTTTATATTTCCCGAACGAATAAACCAAATTTAACCAAAAGCTATACAGCTAAGTCCGAGTACCTCATCAACATACCCAATTAATTTCAAGCCGATCGGATGCTTTTTGCAACAGTTATCGTGGAACAGACAGACAGACAGACAAACAAACGGAAATCAAAACTTTTCGTGTCTCCACAGTAAGCCTTCACTGACGTTTCGGCAATTAATCTAAAATATATCAAACATATAATAATCTAAAATAGGGCATGAAATTTCAGTTAAAAAAGGTGCTCGCCAGACTAAAATTTTTGCCCGCCGTTGTTTTATATTCATTCAGACAATAACGTCGCACAGTGGAGTATTTTTCAAATTTAGCCGGCCAAAAGTCAATTTTTCGAAAAGCAGTTGAGGAAAAAAAATGTAGCTAATTATGAAGATAAATAGATGGGGATTCACCGCACATTTATAATTTTTTAGGGTGTCGTTCATCTGACGAAACCCTATTCGTCTCGCTCCTCTGTCTGTGTGTCCGTCTGTCACAGAGCCCGTTCTCAGAAACTATACATGTTGGAGATATGAAATTTTGGGTACTTATAGCTGAACACCTCACATCATACGACAAATCATAAAATTTTGAAAAAGTCGTGAATTTAACCCTTTGGGCTCCCACATATGTATTTTAAACAATTCTTTCTCAGTGAACCCCTAATTATGTTGAAGACATGAAATTTTAGGTACTTATAGCTGAACACCTCACATCATACGACAAATGATAAAATTTTGAAAAAAGTCGTACATTTAACCCTTTGGGCTCCCGCATGTGTATTTTAAACAATTCTTTCTAAGTGAGCTCGTAATTAGTTTGGAGGCGTGAAATTTTGCATACATATAGCTGAACATTTCACATCAAACGACAAATCATAAAATTTTGAAAATGTCGTACGTTTAACCCTTTGGGGTCCCACATGTGTATTTTAAACCTTTCTTTCTAAGTGAGCCCCCAATTAGGTTGGAGGCCTGAAATTTTGCATACTTATAGCTGAACAACTCACATCCAATGACAAATCATAAAATTTTGAAAAAGCCGTGCATTTAACCATTTGGGCTCCGGCATGTGTATTTTAAACAATTTTTTCTAAGTGAGCTCGTAATTAGTTTGGAGGCGTAAAATTTTGCATACTTATAGCTGAACATCTCACATCAAACGACAAATGATAAAATTTTGAAAAAGTCGTGCATTTAACCCTTTGGGCTCCCGCATGTGTATTTTAAACAATTCTTTGTAAGAGAGCTCCTAATTAGTTTGTAGACGTGAAATTTTGCATACTTATAGCTCAACACCTCAGATCACACGTCAAATAATAAATTTTGAAAAAGTTTTATGTTTAACCCTTTCAACTCCAGCTTGTGTATTTTAAGCAATTCTTTCTAACTGAGCCCATAATTAAATTGGAGATTTGAAATTTTGCATACTTATTGCAGATCACCTGAGGCCAGGCGACAAATTATAAAATCTTGATAAAGTTTTACCTTTAACCCTTTGAGCTACCGCATATGTATTTGAAGCAATTTTTTCTAAGAGAGCCCCTAATTAAGTTGGAGACATGAAATTTTGTATACGTATAGCTGAATGCCCCAGACCACACGACGAATCATAAAATTTTCAAAAAGCCCCTATTTACCCCTCTGTGCTCTAACTTGTGTATTTTAAGCAATTTTTCTAACCTCCGCCCTTTTAACCCGGGGAGAAATTTTCCAACCTTTGCCGACACCCCTTTGACCCTTCTTTCATATTATGCACCATAACCTTACATATTTTAGTTCCATTTTTTACCGCCAGGTGCGCATACTGATCTCGGGTGCTATGGGTCCAATACCCTCGAATAATATATCTACGGATAGTATGTAAAACGGGTTTTCCTTCGGATAGATGTTTGTTTAGAATCGAGTGCGCCCCCTGGTTGCGAAATGTGGAGCTAACAGATTTTTTGAAAAGGATAAAGTGTTTTGAAAGGAATATTAAACGAAACCCTCTGTGCGATCTGTGATCACACTTACCCACTTGTTTCTGTTGTGCTAGAAAATTGGTACCAGAGAAGGTCAAACTTGTTTGTAGCGGTAAGTTTTTTATTTGTACTTTAAAGTTCCATATTGTGCCTGTTTATTTCACTGTGATTTTTTCCCCATAAACTTTTGCTAATACCATTTAGTTCTGGATTCTAAAAGCCCATGTATATATATTTACGTTTCACGTGAATATATTTATATTTGTTAATTTGACAAATATGATAAAACGACATAGAACGTGCCGTATATTTTTGAAATTTGTGTTGTTAATTTCAATATTCTATAAAACATTTGTTATACATCGGGGTCGATCGGGACGATCTTTTTTAATCTAAATGACAGTTCAAGATATGTAGTTAATAATTTTGAAAACTGTAGCTGCGAAAAACTGCGATTTTAGATGAATTCCATTCAAACACACAACTTTATGTTCCTGTAAATGACAATTTTTGCATTTCCATTTCGATTTGAAAAGTATTCTACGATAGATAAATTGAAATTACTGTCAGAGTGTACCGTCTGCGGACATAAAAAAGTATAATTTTACATATCTGACCCATAATTTTTTTAAATATTGTCTGCACCTGTTTCTGAAGTTCTATGTTACTTTTTTACGTTCTAAATTCAAAAATGATATAATGAAAATGTTGCGCTGTTTTAGTTTACATCTTATAAATGATGCTTCGTAAATACATCTAGTATTTAATTATGGATAGAGAAAATCCAGGTAAATGTTTTTATATATTCCACATGAATATGTTTATATTTATTTATTTAGAATATTTTATAAAGAGGCAAAAAATCTATCGAACATGTTTGAAATTTGTGTTTTTAATTTCAATATTCTATAAAAAATTCGTTACACTTCCCGATGAGTCCAAATTATTTTTTTATTCTTTAAATGAGATCTAGATATTTAATTAATAACGTTGTAAACAATATCTAAGAATAATCGGTAATTTGGAATACTTTATTTCAAGCACGTTGTGTTTCCTTAAATGATAAATGTCTCATTTTCATTAAAAGAAATTAAAAAAAAATATTTTAGGAAAGATAAATCGCAAATATTGTCAGAAAGTATCGTCTACGACATAAAATAATTAAAATTTATATTTATGATCAATATTTTGTTCAACTTCGATTTTATGACTCGACAGTTAATATTTACTTGTAGAAATAGTTTGATCTGCCGTACTTTCAACTTCGATTATGCGGCTACTTATTTAAGTCAGTTTTTTGTTTTAAACTCTTACTTATATCAATCATTTCTAGATTTCAAAAGAACCAAGTAAATATGTTTATATTTCATATCATACGGTCATACATTCATATATATGGTTTTTAAAATGTAAGATCAAGCATCAAATTTTTATTTTTTAAATTTGTATAGTGTACAAGGAATTTTTTATGCTTTCCGATGATTCTAGTTGATCTTTTTCAGTTTAAATGCATCAGCTATGCAGTTAATAACTTAAAAAAAAACTGTCAGGATCTGAGGATAGTTTTTTTTTTTTTTTACACAAATATGTGTTTCTATATATGAGCATTTTTAAATAAAATTCTAAAAGCTAAATATCTTTAAAATTAATTACTCTTATTATTTTCTGCACAAAATTATTTCAGGTCTATCTGAAGTTAAAATTATATCAAGACAAGAGCTCTTCAACCTTATGGATAACCAGAATTGCCTGATTTTGATAAAAAACTAGAATCTCTCGAGCATTATCTTGTTAACAAAAAATATTATTCAGAAAACCAAAAGCTACAAGTAAAAAATGATTAAAAATATATCAAGCCTGAATTTCAGAAAAGATGGCATGAATCAAGTAGGAATAAGCATTCTTTCTTGAAAAAAAAATTCATATTGATTACAAGGAACATAAAAAGGCACAAAGGGGTTTAAAGACTTAATAGTTACAGGTATAAAAAAAAAATTCTAAACTTAGTTTAGAAGTCTGATGAACAATGCGCTCTCAGGAATTATTTTTCTAATAAAACCTTTTAACCCTTTTGAGCTCGGGGGGTGAATTCTTTAATATGTCCAAATGCACATTGACACCAGTATTTTGTAAACAAAAGATTCGGCTTATAATATACACGAAAAAATGCATTGACCTATTTTCAAATAAATTTGGGTGAATATTCCGGTGCCAATGTGACATTTGGAGATTAATATTAAGTGGGAAGAAATTCACCCATCAGAACTCAAAGGATTAAAAGTGACCAGGAAGAAACGAAATTTGTTTCATTTTCTTCAAAGAAATTGGTCGCTCAGGGAGGGAGCTCAATTGGGGTGGTCTCTCAATGGAGGTAAAATTAGTATTGAATCTATAGGAATAAATTTCGTTCCATGAAAAAATGGTCGTTCAGGTGGTCGCTTAATAGAGGTGGTCGCACAGGGAGGTTTCACTGCATATGAAAAAATACATTTAGATTGATGGATAGAATACAATATATTCACTAATATTCTGTTGCATTAAAGTCATTTTTACATATTACAATGTTTTCCATATACCCTGTATAATGATTGTCCAAATGATTTTTTTATACTTTAAAAGAGATATAGATATTTAATTAATAACGTTGAAAACAATATCTACGAATAATCGGTATTTTGGAATACTTTATTTTTTATTTAATCATTTGGATCATATTTTATTTGATATATAATGTATTTTTCAAAGAAAACTACTAAAAAGTGATAGCAATAAGATAAACTAATCAATAATAAACTTTAGTCCAATTTTTGAGTAAGAAATATTTTTGGCCGGCTAAATCCACCAAATACTTCAATGTGCGTCGGTCACACACTTGCCCAGAAAATGAACTATTTATGACAAACGGAATTCAAATTGACCGTTGCTAGAAGGAGCTGTCTGTTAAATCAGGAATATTTTACATTCATGGGAAGTATGAACTATTTTAAAGTGTTAACAGATGTAGTATGAAGAACTTTCTGGTGACCGAAATCATAAAAAATGCACGAATTGAAAAATTGAAACATATTTACTGCAAAAGAAAAAAAATAATATTAACTCAAAATAAGGTTGCCATAAGGTTTCAATGGTTACGGAAATTGTCACATACCCCTAAAAAGTCATTAAAGAAAAGTTCCTGTACTTTTAGAACTTCATGTTTGCCTAGTATTGCCTTTCTGCACTGAAATACCACTTGTCAATCGCAGCTGTAGGGTCAAAATCTGTCAGGATGGATACATTAATAGAAATTCTGAGTAAATCATCAAGTGTCTCAGTCTTTAGAGAGTTCCTGTATGCAGTCTTGAGTCTGTTGTGACAGCTGAAGCCTCTTGCACAAAGCTTTGATCACTGGTAGAACAGCACAAATTGTTAGAAGCAGGAGCGAATTGGGGAATCTTGCTGAGTACTTTTCACTGTAAAACTTCTCCAGCATATCTTTCATTGATAGTGATGGGAACATAAGTTTGAATTCTGCCCACTGCCAATAGAATATCTACTTTTTCATTAAAGAGACTTGGATTAAAATACATGAAGAGTTTTTTTATTTCTTCTAACCCAAATTCAAGAATTTTTTCTTTAGGAGGCCAACCCAAAGTGTCAAAAACATGCAGAGATGTTAACAGATCTATTGACATAGATTACAGTCTTTCTGTGATGTATATCTTTACATGTAATCTCCCCTTTAAAGTCTGAAACTCACACTCCCCATTTTTAATATTTGCCAGTTGTACATCCTTCATTATCCCTGAGATGGATAGTTGGTCCAAAACTCCTGTTCGTTTTGTCCAACATTAGATTCGAGATCTGTCAGAACGGAGATGCAATGTTCAATTTCTATCTCCAGATCAAATGACAAGCTGCTTGTTTTTTAATGTCACACTTAATGGGTTCAATTTGCTGTAGAAATCCAAGAGGAAGTACTATAAGAATAAGAGGTAAGAAATTTATATTCCTTCAATCTTTTCAGCAAACCCTTTGCTTTAGCACTATCATTATCTTTTCCGTGGGCCTCTGTACAAGATGGTTTACAAAAGAGCTTTCACAGCACTTTCTTTGATGAATAATCATCTAATAGTGTACATATCACTTAGTTTAATAATTCTTTCTCCCAGAATTTCTGCTGTTTCTTTTAACGTATGAGGTCTTTTAGCCGAGACATGGAAAAATTAAAAAAATACTCCTAACCACTGAATCAAATGTTTTCAGATATTCAAGTTCACCACATGCATCCAAAATAGCCAACTGCAAATGGTATGCAAGGCAGTGAATGTTTATCAATTTAGCACAAATGGATTTCTTTTTCATAGCCAATCCTGATTTGTATCCGACCATACTGGGAGCACTATCAGCACCCAAGCCTACAATATAACACCAGTTTCTATATTCATTTGGACCAGTTATTCTAATCTAAAACATCAGTTATTACTGTGACAATAACTGGATGAAGTAGAATTTGGCAGCTCTATTGCTCCTAAAATGCCCTCTTTGATATGATTATCTTTTGCATCCACGTATCGAAGATATACATTTGCATGTTCAACATCTGATCTATCTGTGGTACCATCAACCAGAATGCTGATATATGTACAGTTTATTAATATTTCCACTAAATCTAACTTCATCGTTTCAGCAATAAACGGATAAAATACCTGCTTTGTTTTTCATTGACATACTTTGTTAAATCCACATATCTCAGCTAAGCACAAAAGATCTACAAGATCCGCATGTCGCTGGATTGAGGCACGATATCCTGAGCGTACGTAGTTTGATTTAAAGCACAACATTTTATAAGACAAAACTTACTCGGCAACCTTAAATATTTGCTCGCCATTGGCGAGCTAAAATTTCGCATCCTGATCTAAAATATGCCGAACACATAGTAACTAATCTGAAATTTTCATTAAACTTTGATGCAGAATTCTTGAAGAGACATTTATTAGTAGGGTAATTCCGGGATTTATGCCGCATAATTTTTTGAATTTGTGTATAAAGTCACATGGTGGACATAAAATTAAGAAAAAAATCATGCTGTGCTATTTAATGTTAAATATACAACGCGTGTACTGCGACAAAAAAATTCAAATCAAATTATTAATATTTTTTAACAATATTTTCTAAAACAATACACTGTGGCGCGTCACTCGTACATTCAGGCTGGGACGCCGCACTTGTGCGGTAGTTATGCCGCGCTTGTAATAAGAACAGAATGAAATTATAAATAAAGATATAAAAAACAAGTGGGTAAGTGTGATCACAGATCGCACAGAGGGTTTCGTTTAATATACTTTTCAAAACACTTTATCCTTTTGAAAAATCTGTTAGCACCACATTTTACAATCAGGGGGTGCACTTGATTCTGAACAAACCTGTATCCGAACGAAAATCCGTTTTACATACTATACGTAGATATATTAGTCGAGGGGATTGGGCACATAGCATTCGATATAAGTAGGCGCAACTGGCGGAAAAAATGGAACTAAAATATGTAAGGCTATAGTGCATAATATGAAAAAATTCTCAAAGGGGTGTCGGCTAACGTTGGAAAATTTCTCCCCGGGTTAAAAGGGCGGAGGTTAGAAAAATTGCTTAAAATACACAAGTTAGAGCCCAGAGGGGTAAATAATATAAGACTTTTTGAAAATGTTATGATTTGTCGTGTGGTCTGGGGCATTCAGCTATACGTATACAAAATTTCATGTCTCCAACTTAATTAGGGGCTCTTTTAGAAAAATTGTTTCAAATACATATGCGGTAGCTCAAAGGGTTAAAGGTAAGGCTTTATTAAGATTTTAGGATTTGTCGCCTGGCCTCAGGTGATCTGCAATACGCATGCAAAATTTCAAATTTCCAATTTAATTATGGGCTCAGTTAGAAAGAATTGCTTAAAATACACAAGCTGGAGTTTAAAAGGTTAAACATAAAACTTTTTCAAATTTATTATTTGACGTGTGATCTGAGGTGTTGAGCTATAAATAAGCACAATTTCACACCTCCAAACTAATTACGAGCTCACTTAGAAAGAATTGTTTAAAATACACATGCGGAAGCCCAAAGGGTTAAATGCACGACTTTTTGAAAAATTTATCATTTGTCGTATGATGTGTTCAGCAATAAGTACCAAAATTTCATATCTCCAACATAATTACGGGCTCACTTAGAAAGAATAGTTTAAAATACACATGTGGGAGCCAAAAGGGTTAAATGCACAGCCTTTTCAAAATTTTATGATTTGTCATTGGATGTGAGTTGTTCAGCTATAAGTATGCAAAATTTCACGTCTCCAACCTAATTAGGGCTCACATAGAAAGAAATGTTTAAAATACACATGTGGGACCCCAAAGGGTTAAATGTACGACTTTTTAAAAATTTTATGATTTGTCATTGGATGTGAGATGTTCAGCTATAAGTATGCAAAATTTCACGCCTCCAACCTAATTAGAGGCTCACTTAGAAAGAATTGTTTAAAATACACATGCGGAAGCCCAAAGGGTTAAATGTACGACTTTTTAAAAATTTTATGATTTGTCGTTTGATTTGAGGTGTTTAGCTATAATTATGCAAAATTTCACGTCTCCAAACTAATTAGGAGCTCACTTAGAAAGAATTGTTTAAAATACACATGTGGGAGCCCAAAGGGTTAAATGTACGACTTTTTCAAAATTTTATCATTTGTCGTATGATGTGAGGTGTTCAGCTATAACTACCCGAAACTTCATGTCTCCAACTTAATTAGGGGATGACTTAGAAAGAATTGTTTAAAATACACATGTGGGACCCCAAAGGGTTAAATGTGCGACTTTCTCAAAATTTTATCATTTGTCGTATGATGTGAGGTGTTCAGCTATAAGTACCCAAAACTTCATGTCTCCAACATAATTAGGGGCTTACTTAGAAAGAATTGTTTAAAATACACATGTGGGACCCCAAAGGGTTAAACGTACGACATTTTCAAATTTTATGATTTGTCGTTTGATGTGAGGTGTTCAACTATAAGTATGCGAAACTTCACGCCTCCAAACTAATTAGGAGCTCACTTAGAAAGAATTGTTTAAAATACACTTGCGGGAGCCCAAACGGTTAAATGTACGACTTTTTCAAAATTTTATAATTTGTCGTATGATGTGAGGTGTGCAGCTATAAGTACCCAAAATTTCATGTCTCCAACATAATTAGGGGCTCACTGAGAAAGAATTGTTTAAAATACACACGTGGGAGCCCAAAGGGTTAAATGCACGACTTTTTCAAAATTTTATGATTTGTCGTATGATGTGAGGTGTTCAGCTATAAGTACCCAAAATTTCAAGTCTCCAATATGTTTAGTTTCTGAGAACGGGCTCTGTGACAGACGGACAGATAGACAGAGGAGCGAGACGAATAGGGTTTCGTCAGATGATCGACACCCTAAAAAATCATATCTGGACTATAATTAACGATGATGTAATAACAAAATGAAACTAAATGAGTACAATGAAACGTATTAGTAGATTCAAATTAATAATTGTTGCCAACTTTCACTATTAAAATTATCGACTTATTTTTTTTCATTAAATTTTAATTGTTATTTCAGCTACAACGTAACATTAATGTATTAGAAAGGAAAAAGATAAAAATTAAAATTGTGTTTACATAAATTATTTAATACCCTTTCGGGACCGGGGCTTTTACACAAATTTTATTCGGTTGGTACCACCTTTTTAAAAGAAGTTACCTTTATTTAAATAATCATGAATATGCTCCAATTAAAGAAAGCAAATTAGACTTTTCATTTTTACTGGTGCCAGAAACAAATTTTGTAAGCTCTTTATGAAGGTGCTTATATGCACCTATGGTCCTGAATGGGTTAAGAGACCTGTTTTTTCGACTACAATCGACAGAAAAAGTGTCAAAAAAGTACAGTCTTTATGTAACTACATTTAAACACATGATGCAACGAAGCCAATTACACTTCCTCTTTTTTGGAGTAGTTTGCAAAGAATGTCTGCGTTACGCGTAATCCAATTTTTCATTATTATCATCTTGACTTGCATCTTTCTTGCACTTCTTACTTTTTATTTTCCCCTTTTTCTCCTTTGGTTTTAGTAAACTTGATAACATGATAACATGGTTAGTCTGTACAAAAAGAAAAGGAAAAGTTAATAACACTTAATCATCCCGTACAAAAGAAACTGCGGCATGTATCCCATTTTGCATAGTTGAGACGTCGGCCATCACAGTTACCTGCCATCGCTAAAGGGAATGGCGTAACCATACACACAGTACTCTATACAAACGCTACACTTAGTTTTGACTTCGAAATCATGCATGCATTTAGTAATTAGTGTATTAAAAGTATTTAAACATAACGTGTTTAAAAGTTTGGACAGGGAAATCATGCACTTACGTCAAATTAAGGATTGTACAAGTAAACATAGAAATGGGATTCACGCTATATCTATTATCTATATTATAAAAGACAAACATATCTGTGCGTAACGCATACGTCATTTTGCGAATGGCAACACTTTGAAATTTGAAATAAAATTTTGGTTTTGCATTTTCTCTACTGCAAATTTTTAAACTTCTATGCATCACACATTTTAACTTTTTACACCGTCGTATAAGGAAAAAAAATCTCTTTTAAATACTATTTGTTTGAAAGCTGTATCTCAATTTGTTTTTGAGATATTAATTTTTTTGTAGTTTTTAATACAAATTTTGTAATTGTGGCAACTGAAGTACTCCATTTATATTGAAAGTAAAGGGAAAATATTCATGGTTTATTATTTTTATTCATTATATCCTTATTGATGCCATTTTCACATTACAAACAAAAGAAACTTTTTTATAATTTTTGAACAGAAAATGACGTCAGACATTAAATAAAATACGCATTCTTCTTCATAAATCAGCTACATTTTAATATTTTTACATTACGCTGATAAATGAGTTTGAGGCGCTCGGCAAAATGATTCATTGAGTAAAAATGATATATTTAAAACAAAACGATCATTTTTTTTTTTTTTTGATAAAACTAAATATTTGACCAATACTATAAATGGAGAATACTATGACAACTAAAGTCAAATTTCTGAATTTTTTTTTTCGCGGGTACTAAGATTAGAACTTAAGGTTTGTGCGAATGTTCACATGAAAAGTTGTATCGCACAAACGTGACTTTAACTTTGGAAATGCATTCATTAATAATCTATTCTTTTGCGCGTTAAAATACTTTCAAATTGTGAATTTGAGTGGTGTGTATGTAAATTACGAGAATGTGAAAATAACGTACAGTTTAGATTTTATGGGGGAAAATTTTATGATGTGACAAAGCGAAATCCTTTTTACTGATTTTTCATCCCGTAAAAACAAACATAAGAGCTCCATCGATAACTTCATCATAATTACTCATCTTGATTACGTAGTCTAATACAGTTTAATTTTTCAATAATTTAAGCAGTTGAAGTTTGTAGAAATAATATTTTGGTAATTTTGGTTTTAAAATATTATTTGTTTTAAGAGTTAGACAACCAATGTAAGATGATTTTTTTGTTGTAATTATTTTTGTACGTTTATTATAATTTCGATCTGACAGTTCCTTTCAAACATTTTAGTACGTCGAATTTCGACGGGTTGCAACTCGTATATATAAAATCCAAGCGGAAATTTCGTTCCGAACGTCTAGATTTCGAGTTCTACTGCATGGATTTTGACGAAACTTATATTGTTAGATAGATATCGTTTCAGGGAAGGTTTTAAGCTATAACACATCGTTCTACGTTGATTAGTTATATAATTATGACGGAAAGTTCTGTTATTTTGGACGAAAAGGTTGCCATTGGCATATAATTTTCATCTTGACATATTAAGCAATCTTTTTGATTTGAAACGTGTGTATGATTTAGAAATTAAAATATACAAACAGCCCAAAAAAACTATTAATGATTTTATTAAAAATACAAAGAAATACAGTTTTAATGAGAAATAATAGTATAAAAAGAAAATATTTAATTTAAATATGAAAGAAATGTGTTTGTACAGCTTAAAAGAAGATTCATTTTCAAAGTCGATCCATGGAAACTATACTTGGCGATTTATCATCTTTGTGGTTTATATTTGGCACCTGGATAGCGGTTTTTTCCTGTTTTTAAAGTTTGTCAGGGTTGATTTCGAAAGTACAGGATGCATTTTGTTTATCATTTACACCATTGGATAAGTTTTCGGAATCATTTGTATGCATGATTTACCTATATAACTATTATTATTATTATTCGATTAAAATTTGGTGTTTCTCTTTTTTTTCCGGGCGCAAAGGTTGCTGTTGGTCATTGTTTCTCATCTTGGCAACGATATATTATGCTATTATTGAGGAATTGAAACGACTACATTATTTATCAAAAAATGGGAACAGCATGGGAAAACTGTTTATAATTTTATTTGAAATATATAATTAAAAATAAACGAATTTAAGGGAACTTAGAATTATTCTTATGGAGATTTGTGCAATTACGCATTATTAAAAAAAATTTCATGGTGAAATATATATATATCATATATATTAAGCAGTAAGCTCAAAAAGTTCCGCTCGAATGTTTTCAAAAACTACTCGGTGGATTTTTGTGCAGTTTGTGTCTTTCGATAGAGAATATTCGCGCGGTGGTTTATGAATGAAATGTACAGGGATAACTACGATTTTTGGTAATAAATTTCATATTTTATTGATATTTTCGGCGAAAGGGTTGCCAGTGATTATATTTTGGCATCATAATCGTTGGTTAAAAGATTTGAAACTGCTATATCAAGTAGAAAATAATGTAAAGAACTCGCAAAATAAAAGAAAAAATCTGTTTTTCGTTTAATTAAAAAGAAAGAAAAAAATTAAAGAAAAACCCTTTTAAAGAGAGAGAATATTATAAAATGAAAATATTTAATTTAAACATGAAAGGAATATTCATAATGCTTCAAAAATAAATTCAATATGAAATATTTCAATTGATACAATAATTGGCGAGTTTTCACTTGAGCCAGTTTAAGAAAAATGGGTAGTATTTGATTATCAAGCCGATCAATTTTGCCAAATTATACAAATTGCCAAACTATTCGCCAAATTACAGAAATGCAAGAATGTTTCCACTCTAAAATTTTAAGAAAGGAAAAATAGTTAATTTAAATAAAAAAAAAAGCTAAAGAATAACGTTAAAGAATATCGAGTCACCGCCAAATGTGATATCTATATATATAAAAGCCGTTCTCTGTGTGTATGTCCTTTATACAAATCTTCAATTTTATACCAATTTGCACGAAACTTCATGTACATACGTTTTAGAACGTGAAAAAGATCACTGTCTACTTTAAAAAATTATCAGACCACAACTAATCCTTTTTTTCTACCACTTCCATAATTTAACGTTATAGAAATATCTCTTTTTAAATCTTTTTTAATTCAAACAGATCTTTCCTGTTGCCACACCCTAAAAAATGACACAATATTGCGAAAAAAAATAAGGATAACGCGCGTATTTTGTTTTTATTTGCCAATAAAAATTCAGATTTTCTTGCTATATTTTTGCGTGTTTGATATTGACGTCATTCTAAACAGAAAATTAACATTTTTTTGTATATAAAATAAAAACTTTAAATATAAGAGCGGGAAAATAACGTAGCACCTCAATTTAAATGTTTTATTTTTTATTAAAGCATCTATTTTAATACAAGCATTCATATTTTATGAAAACAATTTAAGAAAAAGAAAAAAAAGGCTAGATATGACGTCACATTATATCAAATCTTTTCAACGCGTAATCAAACTCATTGTAAATATACGGCTCCTATATTTTGCTTACTACTTCGATTGTATACTACAGCCATATCTTATAGCTATACGTTATCGCTAAGTGTTGTATTGGTTTAGATTCAGTGCTAACTGTTTCTGGGATTTATAGCAAAAAGAGAGTGGTTATTTACATTTTCAAAAAAATTCTTGACAGATGTCTTGATTTAAAATTTATGGAAAATGACATCATTTCATCTAATCATTGTAGATTTAATTTCAATAAAATTTCAACTTTTCCAAATAAAATTTTAGTAACTACTACCTCATTTGGATGTATTTTTTTGCATTTTCCCCCGTATTGTGGAAGATATTGTATACTTCTGTTACGCGCGCTAAAGAAAACATGTATTTTAATTTTAAAAGTTAAAAAAATTACCAAAATGTGTCAAAAGAACATCCTTTTTCTGAATTTAAATTTCGCGAGTTCCAAAATTAAAAATAAAAATGTGAGTTTTTTCATAAACGTCAAGTTAAGGCTGTTCTCAAATCCAAAGGAGCTATTTTCTGACATATTTTTTAATTAATTTTTGTTCGGAAACGCATGAAATTGACAGGAGTTCTTATTTAGAAACTATGTAATCGAAAAATAGTTTCCATATGTTGATAAAGGTATAAGATCTTTCAGTTGGTGTTTTGAGCTGAATTTCGGACGCAACAGTGCAATAAAGTATGAAAACCGGCCGTCACGCAACCACAATTGCTCATAACTCGATAAGTAATTTATTTATGAAAAAAGGAAAAACTCATTTCAATTCCAAATCGCTTTAATCGTCAGGCCTACAAATTTTAAGCCTATAGGTTTAATGAGTCAGAAAATATGTCAGAAAGTTTCGCGTTGTTGAGCAGGGAACTGGAGAAGCACCTTAATCATTATTGCAGGTTAGTATTTTGTAATCAAGTTGTATTCCAGATAGTCGCTTAAAGCATAAGTCATTCTATAATGTTTTAAACAAAGCTGCATGCCATAATAGGTGTCAGGCACACTCATTAAAATAAGAATACCCTAGTGCACAGCCCCATTACTGAAGATAAACACGTCAATATACTTAGAGATAAAAATATTTCTGCATTTTTCATTTAGCTAATAAGACTAATCCTTCATTTGGGTTAGCATGATTATATAACTTTCCCCTATAATTCTATGACTAAGCAACGGAAAACAATATGTTACGCACTAAAATCTTCCCTAAAAAACTAATAGTGCAAGTCGCATGGAAATCCGTTCTGAAGAATTCAAGTTATATGTACCCGGAACGAAATTCCCATTTGAATTTTATATACTTATCAGGTTATTTTGAGTAGTTTGATTTGATATCTGTTAAATTCGTGTTTTATTTTATTTTATTTTTGGCGTTTTAATTTCGTTTGCCAATTTAGTTATTGAATATCACGCGAAAGCAAACAAATTCTGAATTATTTACAATGTTTTTGAACAATTCAGTTAATCTTTTGTGTTTGGTTTGCAAGCATATTTAAAAAACATGCATGCTTAAAAATTATTTTAAAACCCATAAGAAATTCTTAAATTGAGATAAACATTACAAAAAAATATTACTGAAAGTACTTTTGTTTTCTATAATACGTTGGAACAATCGAATGTACAATGTTTAGACGTTAAACTGCAGTAAAAGGGAAATTTGTTGTGTTAGGTTGTTCACAACGAAAATATGATACCAGCGTTACTCATAGACATGTCTTTTCTTTATACTATTGCATTAAGTGTAAACAGGTTCATCTTTCGTAATCGGGTTGCACTCAACTTTAAAAATATCCATACTTAAAAATTACTTTAAAATCCATTAAAATCAGAAAACTGAGGTACAATTTTCAAACAAATTTCATTTGAGAGAACTTTTTCCTATTCGACATTGTAAAAAATGAAATTGTGTGATGTTTAAAAGTTAAAAAAATTGCAGTAAAGGCACATTTTATGGGTTACAATTTATGGGGCACAATTTATGGGCACTGACATAGTGTTTTTACTTTATAATGTAGATAATACTATACAAACGAGAATTTCACTAAATGCTGCGCGAGTTCGAGGATTTTTTTTTTTTTTTTTTTTTTTTTTGTATTGTCAGGAAAATCACATATTTTTCTCTTACACCCGCCAAAGAAAACATGAATACTGTTATTAAAGCTCAGGGATATTACTATGGTTGCAAGACAATAACGCCATGTTTTTTGATTGTCTCTATAACGATTTTTGGATGGGAATGCACAAATTTCAGTTATTGTGATTGCCTTATTATTTCGTTTTAGTTTATTTTACCTGGAAGGCTTCTTATAATTGACACGGGTGAAGCCGGGTAGTTCTGCTAGTATATATATATTGCTTCATTACTTTTTAGTATAATTGCGTATACACCCTCACTTTTCTGATAGGTGATTACAGGATTTTTGAGCACACCACCCAATTGGCGTATAAATTATGTTATTGGAAGCATTTTTCATGCTTGAAGAGAATGCTTCAGGATGAATCCCATTACAAAAGATGAACCGATTTCACAATTAGTGATTATTTAGAAATTTGTGGTTTTTTACTTAATCAATTTTCACATTGGCACACTCAATGCAGTAATGAACAATCTGGCTGAGAGTGAAAAATTGAGAAGCATGGGCCGTTATTCGCGGATTTGAATAGATATAATTATGATTTTATGTAGTAAAATTTGCTTTTTTTTCTCTTATGCGGGAGCAAATGTTTCCAAAAAGGAATTTCTTTCATCCTGGCTGCAACATAGCTCAATATCCATGGTTAAAAATTTTAAACTACTAAACCAGTTAGATAAATATAGGGAACAGTTTCATATCATGTTTCCGTTTTTATGGCGAGTATTTTTTGCCGATGAATTTTTCGATGTGGTTGTTGCGATCTCTAGCATTTGGGATTGCTTTTTTTAGGTGCGTACGTAATTATATATATACGTAGCACCTATAGTCGTCGTTCAGTTCGTCCGTCTGTCTGTCTGTCCGTCCGCATGTAACAGAGCAAAAACTACCCAACCGAATGGTCTGAAATTTTAAATATATGACTGTTGCAAAATTTTGTCGAGCCATTTCAACTTTTATGAAAATCGGATGCATAGTTTAATTACAGGGACAGTCAAAAGTTTCTATTTACATTACGGCCAATGGGAAAAATTATTGCAAGTGCATTTTAATGATGTTACAGCCTTCCGAATGGTCTGAAATTTTAAATATATAACTGTTGCAAAATTTTGTCGAGCCATTTCAAATTTTATGAAAATCGGATGTATAGTTTAATTACAGGGACAGTCAAAAGTGTTCCGTTACTTTACAGGGAATGGGAAAAAAATTATTGGAAGTGCATTTTAATGATGTTACAGCCTTTAGAACAGAGTGAAATTGATATGCACTTATGAAGTGCACTAAAATATACATTCAGTACAATATGGGGTGCAAAAAATAATTATAAAACTAGTTATAGTACGGACACACCTCATTTGCCACGTTTGTCGAGCAATTTCCAACTTGTTATTAATTGCATGCTACTGGTGGATAAGAAACAATTTTGAATAATTTTTATAATTAATTTTTTTAATATATATATATACATATATATTTTTTAATTTATAAATTTCCGGAAATTTTTTAAACGGTATTTTTCTGTATATGCAATATTATGTAAATATACATAAAAAAAAACTAATACATATATATATATATAATTTTTTCAATTTAAAAGTAAATATTTATAAATATTTAAAAAACAAGTTTTTTCACCATCTTGAAAATTTTGGCCAAAGATGCCAATTGGTGCCATTTTGGATGTCTTCGCCAATCGCGCCAACCGGAATAAGATACGTAACTCTTCTCAAAATATAAAATCTCTCCTGCCCTTTATTTTGCTTTTTCTTTTCTTTAAATTTTTTTAGTTTTATGTTAGTATTAACATTTCAGGATTTCGGAATTCAGATTATTCTTAAGGAAATTTATGCAATAATGCATTAATATCATTTGCATAAATATTGCTATTTTGGAAAAAAAAAATATTCATCCTAAAAGAAAGTTTAGATCGTCTGCTTATTAGGTACTACTTGGTTATCCCGCCGACCAATTTTGCCAAATTATACAAATCACCAAACTATTTAGCCAAATTGTAGAAATGGAAGAACGCTGTCATTCTAAAATTTTCAGATAGGAAAATTAATGAATTTAAATTAAAAGAATTACTAAAGAATAGGGTCACTTTAATAATGACGTTCACTTATGGCATAGCAACGTACCAAATATAAAATTTGATTTATTTAGATGATTTTCGACAAAAGAATGCTAAATGTTTACGTATTTAAATGCATAATTATTGATTTAAACTATAAACAATAAAACGCCAATTTTAAGATATTGTATTTTTGAATAAAATTTAAGTAAATTAAATGTAACAATCGAATTTATTAAAAACCGCAATAAATATCAATGCTAACGGAAAATTGTAACGAACCTGATGCTCTTTATTTAGTCAAACAATGTTGTCGGATACAGCTAAAAAATGCAGGTAAACATTAGCTATAGAATTGAAGAAAAAAAAATCAAAATTTGCAATAATTTTAAATACGAAAGAACAAATAAATTGGAAAAACATTAATAAAAATGCATATAAAACGTCGAATTAAAAAGGCTTGATGGCGTTACAAACACGTGTATCGTGTTTAATGTCAAGTGAATGTGGCATTTACGGTCATCCATTATTGGCATTTAATTTTACTGTTTAGCGACAGGTTTTGGTCGACGGGATAATCAAGTACTACCGTTCATAGCATTTCGAGCTAATATTTCGCAGCTTGATATCTCGCAAATTGACGTATTAAATATGATTTTGAAAGCATCGTTTATGTTTGAAGCAAAATCTTCATGATGTATTCCATTAGAGAAAATTATATCATCTTTTACCATATTCATTTGCATTTCAACTGAACGGTTCATATTATGTTGATAGAAAAACAATGTTTGTTTTGGGGGTTAGGTATACAATACATTGTTCTACAACGCTTAGTTATAGAATTACGTAGAAATGTCTTAATTCTGTGAACCCGATTATTAAAGATTGCCCTTTTTAAGAATATCATGAATTAAAAGGTTTTTTTTCTTTTTGAGAGAGCTTTTCGTATTAAAAAGAGTGCTGCATTTTAACTCATGATGGAAGCTACAGTATTATTTACTGCTATTACAGTTTTAACTGCATATTTTTCTGCTAAAATGGAAAAATGAAAAACTGTGGCAGAATTGTATTTTACGAAATGTAACAGAACATAGAGTGATATAGCATTTAAACTACCAGAATCACACATGCCGCAAAACCAAGAAGCTCGGAATTTAAAAGATAACAAATGAGAATGAATCACCTGAACATTATTTCCATACGACGGACATTCTCTGCAATCATTGTAATGAACTTCATTTCAGTAGTGTATCTATTAAAGGACATTTTGATTCCTGTCGCCATAACGGCTTCATTTTCCTGCTAAATCAAGCTGTAGTTGATCAACTAAAATAGTAGTTGATGCTTAATAACTGAAATTTTGTCCCAACACATTAGTAAATGTAATACTGAAATGATACATCGTTTCTCTAAATCAGGAAATACATTACCACATATATATATTTCTTTGATTCAAGATGGCAAAATCGGACCAGGGTAGCGGGCATAGCCTGCTAGTACTGGTTAAAATAATCTCACTGTGCACCTATACTGTGCGTTTGACGACCATCTATCGATAATTACAAGAAATACGAGGGGTGTGGCATCTATCCCATATCCGGCGACTCTCCCAGAGTTACCCTATGTCAGGGTCGACGAACCTTTTCACATCCGCGTGCCAAATTTTTCCAAAAAGTATTTTTATTGATCATGACGTGCCAACATCTAAAAAATTTATTTGATCAAATAATAAGGAATGAAAATTAATTAAAATTCTGTTTTTAGGAATAATCCTACACTCAGCAGTGATACATATATGAATAAATTAAAATTAAATCTTTAAGGAATAAATTAAAGTGCCTGCTACCACCCTATACAAATAAAAAAAATCGCCTTATGTAATCACTGCAGTCTCCTTTTAAATAAGGCAAAGAATTACTGCTTAAAATTTAAAGTATCTAAACCTAAACTTAACTATAAGTATAGCAAAAAAAAAAAAAAAAAAAAAAAAAAAAAACATACTTCCAAAAGAAAAATTCGTGCAGTGTAGGGTTAAAAATATATGGGTAACTATTCATGTCATACTTCAGTAATTAAAAATATACTATATCGCTTGTTGCATCTTAGATGCTAAATAATTCCTATCTGCTTCGTATTTAGGTTTAAAAGAATAAAACTGAATCTGAAAAGAATGTCTGATTCCGTTTGCTGAATGATCTGAATGTTTTCTGAGGACGATAGGTTTCTACTGAAGTATTCTTTTTGTCTGGAATTCCACGCTGCCATAATTTTAAAATCGGCATTTTCACTTATGATCTTTATTATCCGATAATCTTCTTGTTTTCGCTTAATCTGAAAATCTTTTTGAGCTAATATTGAGCCAGATTGGGTTTCATTAAGTTGCATCTCAATTTCTCCTATCTGTATAACAATGACAAGAAACCGAATCCAGAAAAACTCAACTAATCTAAATGTGCTGTCTCACTAAATGTGCTTGTTTCACTGTAAGAAGGCTCAGATATAAAACATAGTAATTGACATTTTTTTGAGAAAGTTAAAAAATAATTAATTTTTTTCTGATTGATTTTCTTTAAAATCGTTTGACTGCATCCTGATATCTTTTTAAAAGTATAAAGTTTTACGCAATATATGCCAATATATTATAATAATCAAATATAGAATTTTCATATGAATTTTCATAAAGGAAACTTTTTGCAGAGAAGTCCAAAAAAATAAAAGCGATCAGACAAAAAATGTTGTACATATATAAATTAATTACTGGTGCAGTCTTTAAAGAAACGAGCTGTTTAAAAGGAAGCAATTGCAATAATTTTGTTTGTACTTGATCAATTTATCAAATAATTTTGTTTGATCTTGAATCTATCGAAACTTGCATTTTGTCATTTACATTGTTTTACTGCCGAGCCCTTCAATATTTTGATTTAGGACCTGAATCTATGCCGTGCCAAAAATAATCTCCTGCGTGCCAACTGTGGCACGCGTGCCATAGGTTCGCCGTCCCTGCCCTATGTTAAAAAATTCCGAATTTCTTGTAGAGATTGAGTTGGGCTGGTCTGGGCAGGGGCAAAAGGTTGGAAATTTCCACCTGTATAGATCGCTGATGTATCGGGAACTGACGACTCTCGTTAAGAGAGAACGTTTCACATGATTAATTCTTCACTAATCACAAATTGTAAGGTGGACTGCAGTAATAAAAGATTTAAAGTATGTTTACATAAATTTTCCGGTATGAGTTTTTTTAAAATAAATATATGAAATTAAAAATTTTTTGAGGCTTGTTTTTTCAATGTTTAGCAGCATTTTGAAATTTCAATTAAGTTTTTTCTCGAATTCATGAGGAAGGCATTTTCTCATTTGTTCTGCTTTTATCATGAATGTATATGAAATTGCTGAAATAATAATAAGAAAAAAACAGCAACATCTTTGCGATGAACAAATAAATATATGAATTAATTAATAATAAAATAAACACAAAATGATCATTATGCTTTAATTTTTTAATAATAAGAGAGTGTTATATGCAACTAATAGTGAACTTTTCTATTGCTTTCAAGAGAGGGTTCACTAAGTATGGCGGTAGTATTACAATCATGATAACAACAAAAGAATGCGTATTTGTTGAAGATGTAACAATAACAATACGTATATCATATTTGAATTTTTAAAACTAGGCCAAATATCTTCTAAAATGATACCAAATAGAGTAAAATTTCAATAGAATAAGGCCAAAATAGAGAAAACATTTGAATGTTGGAGTATCATATGTTAAATCAGTTGATCGAAGTACGAATCAGGGGGCGAGGGAGGGTTAGAGAGAAAGTGTGGATATTTCTGATATTTTGGACATTATTGCTCTACTATTATTTTTTTAAGAGAGCTCTTCATACAAAAGTTTTCCGCCTCTCATAAAAAAACAAGTCCTGATCAATTGTGTGTAGGCGTCAACTATGTACAAATGATTGACAGAAAAATTCTCCTGTTGGAACAGGGATAATTTTAACGTATAGTCTGATATCCACGTCGGTCAGGGCCTGATTACGACCAAAATCACCACCATTACCAGTAACGACTTACGACCACCAGTAAATTTTAATAGAAAATTTCGTCTTATCGGAGTATTTTGCCCACGAAAGTGTTAAACGCGGTATTCATGGAAAATTACTGTTCTAATATGTGTTTAGTAACGCTATAAGAAAACACAAGTTAGAAATTGCACATCAAATATGACAAATGAGGTGTGTTCATACTGTAACAAGTTTTATAAATATTTTTTGCACTGCATATTGTACTGAATGTATATTTTAGCGCACTTCATAAGAGCATATCAATTCCCTTCTGTTCGAAAGACTGTAATATCATTAAAATGCACTTGAAATAACTTTTTCCCATTGGCCGTAATGTAACGAAAACCTTTTGATTGCCCTTGTAATTAAGCTATACATCCGATTTTCATAAAATTTGAAATGTCTCGACAAAAGTTTGCAAAAACTATATATTTAAAATTTCAGACCATTCAGATGTGTAGCTTTTTCTCTGTTATATGCGGACGCACGGACATACAGACAGGCGGACCGAACGACAACTATAGCTGCTACGTATTTATATAATTACGGACGCACCTAAAAAGGAGTACTTTTTTAATCAGCCGATGTTATTCTTTCATCATTCTTTAGCTTCAATTTACTATAAATTTATAAATACAAAAGTAGATGATAAAAAAAATAAAATAGTGGCTATTTATTCTTTTACTTACAGGAATTTATCATATTTTCAGTGCTTGTTTAAATTAAAGAATCGCTGATTTTATTACTAGGAAAATATGACATTGCAAAATGAAAAGTAAAGGACGAAAGCATGAAGCAAGTATTATTATAACTACTAGCTGTTTAACTCGTTCTAAGCACGGGAGTTCACGATTTTAATTCTAAAACAAAAATAAAAATAAAAATTAGTACAACTAAACTAAACTTTATGGAAATGAAAATTTGTGACGTCTATTAAGAATTAGTATTTACACAGCCAATATGAAACAAGTATGTACACAAAAAATAGGTTATGTCTTAAAAAATAAATAAAAAAAGGAATTTACAAAATCGAATTAAAGTTTGGGAATATAAAAATCAGTTATAAAGTCAATATTTACACAACCAAGCAAAAATTTGTAAGAAAAAAAGAAATGTATATCGTCATTGTAAAAAAAAAATTATTTTAAAATGAAAAACCTTTGCACTATTTACCGCATCAACAATGAGGTAAAGTACGGTAGACTTGTTTTTTAGTGAGTATTTACACAATCAAATTAAAGTTTAGGAAATCAGTTATTAAATCAATATTTACACAACCAAACAAAAATTTGTAGAAAAGAATTAAATATAATCTTCATTGCAAAAAAATTGAAAATTAAAATTAAAATAAAAAATCTTTGCATATTTTTCCACGTCATCCATCAGGCAAAGTGCAGTAGACTCTTTTTTCGTTTGTTTTTGCAATAAAACAAAATAGTTGCGACTCACGATAAAACTTCACGGAAGACAATGTTTTGTGTAAATACCTTATTAGACTGTGACAAAAGTTTTCCATGTTTTGGTCCGTCCTTTACCCAAACACGTACACATCCTCTAGAAGTTGCTATTGAAAAGGCTTCATACAATATCCCATGTGAAAAAACTGGATGGGGCAAATAGATTCCAACCTTTTACAAAATTTGACAATGAGATTTATTGATAGTCATAGCAAAGGGGAGCCTGAGTGGAAACTGAAAGCGGCGTAACTGGAAAGGTAAACTGGCATCCGAGGGAATAAGCAGGACCCGTGGTATGAAAGCATGGATGCCTCTTCTATGTCCTGTCAAAACTTCTGCATCTATAACATCTTGAGACAACCTTTTGACTATTAAATGTGTTCCATTACAGATACCACTGGACGGATTCACGTTCCTAAGCAACATAACAATAACGCCAACTTTAAGATTTAACTGATGTGGTGGCACTCCAAAAGGTGTTAAACCATTGATGAAATCCATCTGCAGATTATTTTGTTCTTCTTCATCATCACAAGCATAGTATCAGCACTAAAATAAGACTCGACTTCGTCAGATACTTTTCGTAAAACCTCCTCACTCAATCTCAAAGATTCCTCATTCTTGGGACACATAATGGCTCTTTCCGAAAGATGATCAAGATCAATTTCAGACGAACCATAAACATCATCCACTATAGAATACTGCACTATACATTCTGGAGGTATTTCAATAATATTGTCGCCGAGTTCAAAATCATTAGTCAACCGACCATCCCCCAGGCAAATGAGCCATTCCACGAAATCAAGCTCCTCCAGCTCCATTCGCATATTTGTAACCAGACTGAACTATCGAAATGCTGGTCAGAGAAAAGAATTCTTATTACATCTTTCAAAAATGAGTGCTTTGTTCGAATGTATAACCACAGGTAAAATTAGCTTCCAATCACGTCTAAGAATGAACACTTTGCCCCCAAATGGGACATCATTGGTAATAGAGCGGGCGGCGGTGACACGAATGACTACGTCATCGAGTTACGGGATGAAATCATGATGCAGGACAAGATTTTTAGGAGTAGATAAAGGAATGACTGGTCTGCCTCGACATTTCTTGGTACGATAGGCGCAGCAGCGGGCGCCAACTCGTGTACAAATGAAAACCCTATAAACATAGTATTTTATATTACATTGCCATGTATACTACTTCGTATCGACTTTTAAGATAAATTAAGGGTTTAGGAAAAGCTTATTAAGAGTACGTGAGGAAAAGACTGATTCTGCATAACTTGGTACAAAGCGCGAAGAACGGGGCGCCAATTCGTTATTTTCACAGTGTTATTACGTCATCGAGTTACGGCTCGAAATTTTTGCAAATGAAACATACCAATTATTACAATATGAATATTTCAGTCTGACTCTTCATATCTTGGTAGGAGATGAGCAGAGCGGGGCGCCAATTGTTAATTTTGGTGGTATAATCACATCATCGAGCTACGACTTTAAAATTTTGCACATTAAAGGAACATATCAGTACAATGAGAATATTTCAGTCTGCCTCGTCATATCTTGGTACGAGACGAGCAGAACGGGGTGCCAATTTTTAATTTTTGCGGTATAATCACGTCATCGAGTTACGGGATGAAATCATGATGCAGGACAAGATTTTTAGGCGTACATTAAGGAATGACAGGTCTGCCTTGACATTTCTTGGTACGATAGGCTCAGCAGCGGGCGCCAACTCGTCATTTTGGCGTCACTATCACATCATCGAGTTACGGGATGAAACCGGTGTCAAATTAAAGGTGAAAAAAGTCTTTTAAGAATATTTTGGTCTGCCTGCGCATATCCTGGTAGAAACGCCCGGCAGACTAAAATCTATAACAAAAAAATACGTCATAATGTACAAATGAAAACCCTATAAACATAGTATTTTACATTAAACATTAAACATTCCGATTAGTACTATACGAATATTTCAGTCTGCCTCGTCATATCTTGGTAGGAGATGAGCAGAGCGTATTTTTTTGTTGTAGATTTTAGTCTGCGGGGGTTTTCTACCAGGATATGCGTAGACAGACTAAAATATTCTTAAAAGACTTTTTTCACTTTTAATTTGGCACCGGTTTCATCCCGTAACTCGATGACGCGATAGTGACGCCAAAATGACGAGTTGGCGCCCGCTGCTGCGCCTATCGTACCAATAAATGTCGAGGCAGACCGGTCATTCCTTAATATAGGCCTAAAAAGCTTGTCCTGCATCATGATTTCATCCCGTAACTCGATGACGTGATTATACAGCAAAAATTAAAAATTGGCGCCCCGCTCTGCTCGTCTCGTACCAAGATATGACGAGGCATACTGAAATATTCTTATTGTACTGATATGTTCCTTTAATGTGCAAAATTTTAAAGTCGTAGCTCGATGATGTGATTATACCGCCAAAATTAACAATTGGCGCCCCGCTCTGCTCATCTCCTACCAAGATATGACGAGGCAGACTGAAATATTCGTATCGTACTAATCAGAATGTTTAATGTTTAATGTAAAATACTATGTTTATAGGGTTTTCATTTGTACATTATGACGTATTTTTTTGTTATAGATTTTAGTCTGCCGGTGGTTTCTACCAGGATATGCGCAGGCAGACCAAAATATTCTTAAAAGACTTTTTTTCACCTTTAATTTGGCACCGGTTTCATCCCGTAACTCGATGACGTGATAGTGACGCCAAAATGACGAGTTGGCGCCCGCTGCTGCGCCTATCGTACCAAGAAATGTCGAGGCAGACCGGTCATTTCTTAATGTACGCCTAAAAATCTTGTCCTGCATCATGATTTCATCCCGTAACTCGATGACGTGATTATACCGCAAAAATTAAAAATTGGCGCCCCGCTCTGCTCGTCTCGTACCAAGATATGACGAGGCAGACTGAAATATTCTTATTGTACTGATATGTTCCTTTAATGTGCAAAATTTTAAAGTCGTAGCTCGATTATGTGATTATACCGCCAAAATTAACAATTGGCGCCCCGCTCTGCTCATCTCCTACCAAGATATGACGAGACAGACTGAAATATTCCTATTGTAATAATCGGTATGTTTCATTTGCCAAAATTTCAAGCCGTAACTCGATGACGTAATAACACTGTGAAAATAACGAATTGGCTCCCCGTTCTTCGCGCTTTGTACCAAGTTATGCCGAATCAGTCTTTTCCTCACGTACTCTTAATAAGGTTTTCCTAAACCCTTAATTAATCTTGAAAGTCGATACGAAGTAGTATGTATGGCAATGTATTGTAAAGTACTATGTTTATAGGGTTTTCATTTGTACACGAGTTGGCGCCCGCTGCTGCGCCTATCGTATCAAGGAATGTCGAGGCAGACCAGTCATTCCTTTATCTACTCCTAAAAATCTTGTCCTGCATCATGATTTCCTCCCATAACTCGATGACGTAGTCATTCGTGTCGCCGCCGCCCGGTCTATAACCAAATCTCGCAGAAGTCTATCAGCAGCATTCAAAACATGAATATGGGTCATAGTACATTCATCCCATATAATGAACTTGACTATTTCATCTTCCTTCAGATGTATTTTGCTGATTTTTTTAAGCTGAATTTTCCAACGTGCGGACTGGTAATTTAAATTGAGAATGCGCAGTTCTTCCACCTTGCAAGAGTATAGCTGTGATGCAAATCCATACAACGGGAATAGCGGTATATCCCATTCCTCTAACGTAATGTAGCAAAGTATTGAATAGGAATGTTTTTTCTGATCCCGCAAAAGCATTGACACAGAAAACCTTAGCGACAGTGGCATAATAATTTTGAATACGTTCAATGATAGCATTAAAAATTATACGTTGTTCCGGATTTAACACGTTTAACAATCTTTGTCTCTCTGCTCTTTATTCTTGTAAATCATAGACATCGCATTCCACAGAGTTCTCCAGGCTTGACGGTTCAGGCATTCCAAGGCTCTGAAGTGTCATGTTATGTATACGTAGATAATTGGTCTTGAATGTCTCTATCTCTACTCTACTGTAGCGGCAGATGGCAAGCTTGGTAAAGATGGCGTCTTCTGAGAGTTCTGATTTAAATTGTTCCTATAATTGAATCGGTGAATCTGGAGTGCAAAGACACATATGAACGAGAACAGTTGTCACAGTTTGGGCGGCATTTCAAAACCACTTTCTTCTGTTAAACAATTTTGCAATTCATCATCATCTTCTAATAAATTTCTAGCACGGCGTGCACCCTTGAATGTTTCATGGACAGTATTCTCATACGTCCTGAACTCCTCGAAAGACTTGGCACCGGGAACATGACAAAGCGGCATACGAAGATAGAACGGTTCAATCATGGTATCTTTATTTCTTGCTTTTTCAAATGCTTCACGTTCTTCCGTTTCCCTAAAATACAAAGAGTGCATGTCTTATAGATGCACCGGCAATCTAATGATAACATACGACTTTTCTGCATTGGGTTTTCAAGAAGTCCCCAGATTCCCTCTGGTGCCAAAACATATCGTGCGCTCTTCACCTCATTCCACACTACAAATCCCTCAACATTATTTTCAAAAACAACTTTTGCCCAATCATAGCCCTTGTATACATACTTAAAAATGCACATAATGAATTTAACAGAACTTCATATTTCAACATTAACATGGACATTGTATTTTTTGTGAGATATGGGTTATAAGGAACATCTCAACGGTGGTCTAAGACATTTCCCTTTATCATTATGTGATTCCCATCATCACGCCGTCTGTACATTGAGTAACTATCAACATTCTCAGCCGTTTCATTTCTGAACTTCTTTGGATAACCCTTTGAGCAAAAACCGCCTTACATGACTGGTGAGTTTGAATTTGTGACGCTACAAGGTCCAATGAATCCTCGTAGCCTTGACAATTTCCTGCAATCCGTTTTCAATTGTGGGATCTTGTAATTCAGCTCAGAGGATGGTGTCAATAGTGGCTTGATATCTTATCTTGTCACCATCAGTTGAAATGAGTAAAAGGTGCATGTGTGGCAATCCTCTCTTTTAGAATTCAATAACATGTATGTCTGCAACTGTGCGTCCCAAAATGCCGTTCTATTTAAGATCGTTCAACATTGCTTTATTCTTCATATCGAACACGCGTTTCCCTAAATCTGGACAATCATGAGGATTTTGTCCTGGGAATAGTTTCTCTTTGATTTCTAGCCAATCTGGATTGCACATTAGGATGACAAAAAATCAGGTTCACCAAATTCTCTAACGATTGCCATCGCATCTTGATAACTTTGCTGCATGGTTCTGGGACATCCTATGAATGTAGATGACAAAATAACCATTACACCAGGTTTCAAACCAGATTGTTCCGCTAGAGTAGATGTTCCCAAACTGCTCCGAGGAGCACTAGAAGCTCCGCCGCGCTTTAGAAAATAACGAAAATTCGACAAAACCAACAAAAGGAAAGTTTATTTTTTAAACGTGCGCAGATTTTCTTGTTGTAGTAATATTTTTACATAGATAACTTTAATATAGTTAATTTTATTTTCTCTAAAAATTACCGGTGACAAAATTAATTTCTACTTGCACTTAAGTTTTTCGATTAAAAACGCAATAAAAGGAGACACAAACGTAGATTTAATGGAAGAAAACGAGAAATTGTATTCTGAAGGATAATTTAGATATTTAAATTTCTCAACACCTCTCAGTGTTAGTTGGGGTGAAGTAAATCCAGTAACTCCACGTTTCATGCTCAACTGCGTCATCATTTGAAAGGAACCATTCTGATTTAAAAGATAAAACGTCTGATTTTTTTTTTAATATGAAGTACCTACAAAGTAATGTATGCGGTCTTCAAAAGAAACTATCAAAACAATTGATAAAAGGAATACGAAATGTCCTGGACATTGTTAAAACACAATTGTTAAAACACAATTGTTAAAACACATATGAAATGTCCTGGACATAGGCGCAGACTTCATGAGGGCAAAATAGGCAATAAGACATACTTCTACCTCCAATTTAAATTTTTTCTTTTGTCTTCTCTAATCACTGTGATTATTTAGGACAAAAATAAAGTTCTAAAATTAGTGATGACAGTTTGCCTGGTTTGAACCCATTGCCCCTGTTAAGTCGGCGCCTATCACCCCCTCGACGCTTTCCCGATAGTTCATCGAGTCGCTTGAATTCGTGAAGATCATATAATTGCAGAGATCCTTGATAAACCGTGTAAAATTCACATTGTCAAGAATTTCCTTTATGAAAAAGGTGTTAATTTAGGTTAAATATTCCCTTGTAAAATAACTTCATAAAAAATGAACTATATGACTGGTGTCTAGGGTGGTCCAAAATTTGGAAGGTGAAAATTTGTTGGGTCCTACCCTTCTGTTTTGTTCCAATGTACTAAAAAATAATGCAGATCAAATTTTAGAGCATTTCAGTAAAATTTAAAGGTAGCTAGATGTAATTTAAGTTTGCAACATTGCACTACAGTGGCAACCAGTGAGTAAATATAATTTGAACTGCAACTTTTATCAGATTGTTCGTAACCATAACTTTTTATCAGATTGTTTCTAAACCATAACTTTTTATCAGGTAATTTCTAAACCATAACTTTTATCAGCTAATTTCTAAACCAAAACTTTTTAGCAGATAACTCTTAAACCGTAACTTTTAGCTTATTCTAAACCATAAATTTTGTGAGATAGTTCCTTGGTTTTAAACAGCTTTACAACATTTTCACAGTGTGTTTATAGCATGTTTTGATTTCCAAAGTGATATCTTTAGCAAGCATCAGTAATCAGGATCGTGTCTTCACTTTTGTTTTTTTGGAAAAGAAAATTAAATAAATATTTTTCTGTAAAGTATAATAAGTATAATACTTAATTTTAAGTATTATTATGGGGACATCATCTACTTCAACAAGATCAAAAACAAACATTTATCCCCTTGGTTCTACTACAACTGACCTTACTGGCAATAAACTACCTTCAATACGCATGGCACTGGGTCTTTTTTACATCACCATGTTGAAATAAACAATACTATAGGGAGGCTTTAGCAACTACAATAAGAGAAATTACAAAATTATGGCAGAAAGCTAGAATCCCAGTGCAAGAGCTCAGAAATAGCCAGATAAAGCTGAAAAAATTGTTTGAGAAGTGGAGGCTATTAAAGAAAAATAGAAATAGAATTACAGTTACCCAAAAGAGCAAAGAAGATGAATTTATTTCGAAATTTGATGATCTCTTTGATATTGCATATGCTAATGCTCTTAACATGATAAAAATTTCTGAGGATAAAGACTTCCTGTTAGCACAGCGTGAGAAAGGGAAAAAGGGTTCTATGCTAGGTGTGGATAAGTGGTTGGAGATGAAAGAAAAAATGGCAGATTTAAGAAGGAAAGCTATCTCTGAAAGAAATCAAAGAATGAAAGCAGTTTGTGAAGAAGCAGATGCAACTGTTCATTTATTATCGTCAGAAGAATCAGACGAATTTGAAAATGAAGTCGAACAAGCATCATTCCCAGTAACAGAGAAAGGAACGAACAGCTCATCCAAACAGAAAAGAAAAAGAATGAGAATTATGACTCCAAATCTGGGTGCAGCTTTAGACAGGACCAAAGTTTCAGACCGAAAAGCTGTGTTTGTTGTTGCCGAAACAGTAAAGAGCTTGGGTTGTGAAGTAGATGAAGTAACTCTTAGTAGAAGTTCTATTTGTCGAGAAAGAATCAAACACCGGTCTAAAATGTATGAGCAGTTCAAAGACGAATTTGGAGAACATGTCAATTTAACAGTTCACTGGGATGGTAAACTCTTACAAGACCTAACTTTCAAAAGAGAAATTTGATAGACTTCCAGTAATTGTGTCTGGAAAAGGAGTCTCTCAGTTACTTTCAGTGCCCAAGCTTCCATCAGGAGACGGAGAAGGTCAAGCTGACGCAGTATATGCGACCTTACAGGATTGGGGTTTAGATGATAAAGTAAGTGCCATGTGCTTTGACACAACAAGCGTCAATACTGGTCGAATTAAGGCACTTGTAAGTTACTTGAACAAAAAATGAATAAAGAGCTGCTTTCTTTGGCATGTCGCCACTACATTATGGAATTGATTATTAAGGCAGATTTCGAAAAAAGCTTAGGATTTTCTTCATCACCAGAGGTACCACTATTAAAAAGATTCCAAGCCAACTGGAATTTTATTGACAAAGAGAAGTATGATATGGGAGTTGGTAATACAGAAATTTTTAATCAAATAATAGATATAAAAGATGACATAATTAATTTTTCTAAAATTCTACTGGACAAAAATAACCAACCAAGAGATGACTATCGAGAATTTCTTGAACTTATCTTAATCTTTTCAGGCGAACCCCTTCTCGAGGAGTCAGATTTATGGCACCTGGAGCCATGCACCATGCTCGCTGTATGTCCAAAGTGCTGTATAGTCTAAAATTATGAATGTTTAGTAGCCAGTTCACCATTACTTCAAAAGAAAAAAAAAGCATTGCAAAAAATATGTGTATTTGCGGTACGAGTATATCTAAAAGCTTAGATGACAGCACCATTGCTACAAAGTGCACTTTTCAATGATTTCAATTTAATGAAATCTCTGTTACAGTATAAGAATATTGATGATGAAATATCTAAAGCAGCATCAGAAACACCTTTGGTATTTATCTGGTGATCTTTTCGCCTTAGCTCTTTTCGACAATCAAGTTCCTCATTGCCTTAAAAGCTCATAGTAAAGGCCATAAAAGACGTTAATTGTAAACTAGTTGGATGTGTCAATCCCAAAACATTCTTCTATCTTATACATCTTAATATTTCAAAAACTAGTTACACATGTTAATGCTTCAATATTATTAGTTCAATACTATACCAACTTTGATTTTGATCTTAAATTTCTGCTTCAGTCAAATAAACGAACTAAAAACGAATTAATCTATATCAAGATATTTGTTAAAATTAATAGTTTTTCCTTATTCTGATGTTATCAGATGTTTTTGAATAGCCGGCTTAGCAGGAAGCGAGTTCCCGCCTTTGCACGAGGCGCCGATTGACAATAGAACTACGAAAAATGAAGAAAAGTATACAAAAATCGCTATCACAGAGCACCTTTACCGCGCGATATTTCCAAATTCAAGGAAGACCTGTTGGCCAAAGCCAAAAACATGCACAAAAAATTTGGTTCAATTGTATACTTAATTTTATACACTTTTCGATTGTACAATAAAGAAAATGGCACAAAATCGCTATTACAGCCCACCCCCTTCCGGCAGATTTTTTTCAAATTCAGAGAGGCCTTGTTTGCCAAAGCCAGAAACGTATATAAAAAATTTGGTTGAATTCTATGCATAAATTCATACACTTTTCGATGGTACAATAATGAAAATGGCACAGAGATCCAATTATAGTGCCCCCTTCTGGCGGAATTTTTTATAGTTCAGGGAACACTCGCTTGCCATAGCCAGAAACATACACAAAAAATTTGGTTCAATTCTATGCATAAATTCATACACTTTTCGATGGTACAATAATGAAAATGGTACAGACAACGCAATTATAGCGCCCCTTTCCGTCGAAAATTTTCCAAATTGATTGAGGACCTTCGTGCCCTGACCAAACAATTTGGCTCAATTCTATGCATAACTTCATACACTTTTCAATGGTACAATATTCAAAATGGCACAAAAATCACTATTACAGCGTCTCCTACCAGCGAATTTTTTCCAAATTAAGGAAGGACCTGCTTGCCATAGCCAAGAACTTAAAATAAAAATTTGGTTCAATTCTATGCATAACTTCATACACTTTTCGATGGTACAATTTTCAAAATTGCACAAAAATCACTGTTACTGCGCCAACTACCGGCGAATTTTTTCCAAATTCAGGGAGGACCTACTTGCCATATCCAAAAATTTAAAATAAAAATTTTGTTCAATTCTATGCATAACTTCATACACTTTTGGATGGTACAACATTCAAAATTGCACAAAAATCGATATTACAGCGCCCCCTACAGGCGAAATTTTTCCAAATTCAGGGAGGATTTGCTTGCCATAGCCAAAAACTTAAAATATAAATTTGGTTCAATTCTATGCATAACTTCATACACTTTTTGATGATACAATGGCGACAGACAGACGGACAGACGTACAGACGGACACACGGAAAGACAGACATTTTCTATAAACATGTTTTTTGGGATCTCTGACGCCCAAAAACGTATAAATCCGTCGAAAACCGGAAGTCGAAAAAAATTTCGATTACAATACTTTCTTCTACTGAAGATAGAAGAAAGTAAAAAGAATCCACAAAGCGTCCTAACATTACACTTGAAACTTTTGTCGACATGAAATTTGAAGACTTTGTAACGAAGCGGTCAGCTTTATTATTCCAACAAATGTGCCAACCAGATTCTTTCCTCCAAGTAGATCCAGAAATATGGGAAGATCAGGAGACTTTCTGTAAAGCATTAGAAATTGTCAAATCAATAAAAGTTGTTAATGATCATGCTGGGAGGGTCATAGCCCTAATTCAAGGGTTTTGTGGGAAAAAAACGCACAGTGAGACACAACTACAATACTTATTGCAGGTGGCTGAAGAACATCGACGAACATATCCTGACTGCAAAAAACAGAGTTTGGCAGGTACTGACAAATACATGATTATTTAAATATTAATGGCGTATATTTACTTGTTAATTATTCATAACATATATTGAATATATAAGTGTACTTTAATTACATAGAATTCTCAGATTCTTACCCTCATGTATGGCAAATAAATCTTTTTTAGATATTAGTAGCTGTTGAATTCTTTAAATTGTAAATTTACAAAAAACGGAAAATTTTAAGAGTGTTTAGCTACCTTTAAATATTAAAAATTTAAGCGCAAACTTCATAATATTTATTTTTTAACTAACATGAACAAATTAAGAGGATAGATCCAGTAAAAAACTTAAAAAAAATAATGATCGACCTTTTTTGGACCACCCTAGGTGACGTAAAAGAACACTTAACAACCTCTCCAGGTATACAAAGTTTGCATTATAAATTCACGAATCTGCTGACTTCACTGAAGTAGCATTTTTGTTAGTATTTTTCAGTTATACATACTATACATACTTGCAAAGCTCCCGCTTTTTTTAAATCAACAAAACATACCTTAAACCAGATATTTTATTAAAAAATTTCAATGAGTTATGTTTCAGATGACTTCCACATAGAAGAAAGTAATATTAGGTTAATAAATTTTGTGGTTGAAAGTCTGCTTTTTCATTTTAAAAAAAGCGGGAGTTTGGTAAGTATGTATATAGTAATATCCCTTTCAGCCTAGGACAGTTAACCCTTTCAGGGCAAGGTACTTGTATTCGTAAAATGTTCAAATTATTTAATGACACCAGTATTAACAAGTGATTTTATTTGTAAAGAAGTAAAAGTAAATTTTCGCGTACGTAATACAGATGAAATTTTCATCATAAAATTCCGGTGCCAATGTGGCAATTTGGGATTAAAACTATGTGATGCCGTGACGGTATCACCGCCCTTCAAGGGGTTAAGAGTTTTAACTTACTTTTTGGAAAGGGCACCTGGAATTAGGCTTGACTTTTCTATTACTATGGTGTTTGAGAACATTAACTAGATTAAAATTAAGTGCCTTAGTAACGCAAGTCTGAAAGGGGTTTCATAAAACTATCAGGATCATATTGTTTGTAGATCATTACAAACCAAGCCACTAAGGGGCGAAATGTTTTTGGATTAATACATAGGAAAACACATATGAACACGAATGCACTGATGATGTGAAAGCAATGTCGGGTCATAATGCTGGAGTCATTGCAAAAATTAAAGAGATGGCAAAGCACTAAAGAACTATCTATTGCGCTCTATATAGATACACGCTATCCTCAAGAATGTGTTTTCTGAACTTATCATAAGATTGAATGAGCCGTTAAAATAATAAGCTACATAAAATCACAAATTCTTAAAAGCAAACATTTAAACTTATTTGTGAAGTTATTGGAAGCCAGCATCCTCCCTTCCTACTGCATACCGAATTAACCCCTTGAGGGGCGGTGGGAAATATTTTATCCTACCTACGATTAATGAAGATTTACACCAGAAAAATTTTATGAAATTTTACTTTTCTAACTTTGGTTGAAAACAGTCGTAAAATTGCTTTTCCTTATTTTGCAATAAATCTTTTTGCCGATTCCGGTATTACAGAAACACAATTACTTGCCCCTCAAGGGGTTAAGATGGTCATGTCGAGTAATAGCGTTTTCACGATTGTTGGAAATGCAAAAGGTGATATTAGAAGAAACATAACAAAACTTTTGAGTAATGAAGATTGTGAATACTAATTTCATATTTGGTCTATATGTTTAGCAAAATGAAATAAATGTATTTACCACTGCAATGAAAATCTGTCACAATTTCCCATGCATTTACCAAATGTGTCTTCTTTTAACCCCTTCGGGACGGGAGCCTTTTACGAAATTTTTAATCTTTTGTCACCGTTTTTTTAAAACAGAAATTTGTGTCTTCTACAATCGAGAAAATGCGCTGATTATATAAGGCAAATTTTACAGTAAAATTTTACTGGTGAGGAAAAACAAGGATTCTGAGCGCTTCATGCGGCACGTATACGGGTCGCTCGTCCCCAAGGGGTTAAGATGAAACGTGTATTGTCCGGATTCTGAAGGAAATGATAGTATCGATTACGTCCCTTTTGTCAAAAAATAATGCAAATAGCAGCAGATTCAAAAATACAATTAAATATTCATGGCATCACACTTTGAAAAACTCGCTTAAACAACATTTTTGAATAGCTGAATAGAAAAGACTTCGGTCAACTTTAAATGTGTACTGAATGTGTTCAGCGTTTAAAAAAAAAAACACCCAGCTTAAACTCTTTGAAACACGAGGTTCTCGTTGATTTGGCATCTTATAGCAAGTTAACACTGAATATACCAACAAACGGTCATTTGGTGGTACCAAATGAAAATATTCCGTTTTGAACCAAAAATTGTTTTTAAAATAAAAATAATATAAATTAAGCAGAAATAAGTTAAATTTAAATAGGTTTAAATAAAAATTCTAGTTCGAAATATTTTTATAAAACTTTCAGGGGCAAGGTACTTGTATTCGTAAAATGTTCAAATTATTTAATGACACCAGTATTAACAAGAGATTTTATTTGTAAAGAAGTAAAAGTAAATTTTCGCGTACGTTATAAAGATGAAATTTTCATCATAAAATTCCGGTGCCAATGTGGCAATTTGGGATTAAAACTATGTGATGCCGTGACGGTATCACCGCCCTTCAAGGGGTTAAGAGTTTTAACTTACTTTTTGGAAAGGGCACCTGGAATTAGGCTTGACTTTTCTATTACTATGGTGTTTGAGAACATTAACTAGATTAAAATTAAGTGCCTTAGTAACGCAAGTCTGAAAGGGGTTTCATAAAACTATCAGGATCATATTGTTTGTAGATCACTACAAACCAAGCCACTAAGGGGCGAAATGTTTTTGGATTAATACATAGGAAAACACATATGAACACGAATGCACTGATGATGTGAAAGCAATGTCGGGTCATAATGCTGGAGTCATTGCAAAAATTAAAGAGATGGCAAAGCACTAAAGAACTATCTATTGCGCTCTATATAGATACACGCTATCCTCAAGAATGTGTTTTCTGAACTTATCATAAGATTGAATGAGCCGTTAAAATAATAAGCTACATAAAATCACAAATTCTTAAAAGCAAACATTTAAACTTATTTGTGAAGTTATTGAAAGCCAGCATCCTCCCTTCCTACTGCATACCGAATTAACCCCTTGAGGGGCGGTGGGAAATATTTTATCCTACCTACGATTAATGAAGATTTACACCAGAAAAATTTTATGAAATTTTACTTTTCTAACTTTGGTTGAAAACAGTCGTAAAATTGCTTTTCCTTATTTTGCAATAAATCTTTTTGCCGATTCCGGTATTACAGAAACACAATTACTTGCCCCTCAAGGGGTTAAGATGGTCATGTCGAGTAATAGCGTTTTCACGATTGTTGGAAATGCAAAAGGTGATATTAGAAGAAACATAACAAAACTTTTGAGTAATGAAGATTGTGAATACTAATTTCATATTTGGTCTATATGTTTAGCAAAATGAAATAAATGTATTTACCACTGCAATGAAAATCTGTCACAATTTCCCATGCATTTACCAAATGTGTCTTCTTTTAACCCCTTCGGGACGGGAGCCTTTTACGAAATTTTTAATCTTTTGTCACCGTTTTTTTAAAACAGAAATTTGTGTCTTCTACAATCGAGAAAATGCGCTGATTATATAAGGCAAATTTTACAGTAAAATTTTACTGGTGAGGAAAAACAAGGATTCTGAGCGCTTCATGCGGCACGTATACGGGTCGCTCGTCCCCAAGGGGTTAAGATGAAACGTGTATTGTCCGGATTCTGAAGGAAATGATAGTATCGATTACGTCCCTTTTGTCAAAAAATAATGCAAATAGCAGCAGATTCAAAAATACAATTAAATATTCATGGCATCACACTTTGAAAAACTCGCTTAAACAACATTTTTGAATAGCTGAATAGAAAAGACTTCGGTCAACTTTAAATGTGTACTGAATGTGTTCAGCGTTTAAAAAAAAAAACACCCAGCTTAAACTCTTTGAAACACGAGGTTCTCGTTGATTTGGCATCTTATAGCAAGTTAACACTGAATATACCAACAAACGGTCATTTGGTGGTACCAAATGAAAATATTCCGTTTTGAACCAAAAATTGTTTTTAAAATAAAAATAATATAAATTAAGCAGAAATAAGTTAAATTTAAATAGGTTTAAATAAAAATTCTAGTTCGAAATATTTTTATAAAACTTTCAGGGGCAAGGTACTTGTATTCGTAAAATGTTCAAATTATTTAATGACACCAGTATTAACAAGAGATTTTATTTGTAAAGAAGTAAAAGTAAATTTTCGCGTACGTTATAAAGATGAAATTTTCATCATAAAATTCCGGTGCCAATGTGGCAATTTGGGATTAAAACTATGTGATGCCGTGACGGTATCACCGCCCTTCAAGGGGTTAAGAGTTTTAACTTACTTTTTGGAAAGGGCACCTGGAATTAGGCTTGACTTTTCTATTACTATGGTGTTTGAGAACATTAACTAGATTAAAATTAAGTGCCTTAGTAACGCAAGTCTGAAAGGGGTTTCATAAAACTATCAGGATCATATTGTTTGTAGATCACTACAAACCAAGCCACTAAGGGGCGAAATGTTTTTGGATTAATACATAGGAAAACACATATGAACACGAATGCACTGATGATGTGAAAGCAATGTCGGGTCATAATGCTGGAGTCATTGCAAAAATTAAAGAGATGGCAAAGCACTAAAGAACTATCTATTGCGCTCTATATAGATACACGCTATCCTCAAGAATGTGTTTTCTGAACTTATCATAAGATTGAATGAGCCGTTAAAATAATAAGCTACATAAAATCACAAATTCTTAAAAGCAAACATTTAAACTTATTTGTGAAGTTATTGAAAGCCAGCATCCTCCCTTCCTACTGCATACCGAATTAACCCCTTGAGGGGCGGTGGGAAATATTTTATCCTACCTACGATTAATGAAGATTTACACCAGAAAAATTTTATGAAATTTTACTTTTCTAACTTTGGTTGAAAACAGTCGTAAAATTGCTTTTCCTTATTTTGCAATAAATCTTTTTGCCGATTCCGGTATTACAGAAACACAATTACTTGCCCCTCAAGGGGTTAAGATGGTCATGTCGAGTAATAGCGTTTTCACGATTGTTGGAAATGCAAAAGGTGATATTAGAAGAAACATAACAAAACTTTTGAGTAATGAAGATTGTGAATACTAATTTCATATTTGGTCTATATGTTTAGCAAAATGAAATAAATGTATTTACCACTGCAATGAAAATCTGTCACAATTTCCCATGCATTTACCAAATGTGTCTTCTTTTAACCCCTTCGGGACGGGAGCCTTTTACGAAATTTTTAATCTTTTGTCACCGTTTTTTTAAAACAGAAATTTGTGTCTTCTACAATCGAGAAAATGCGCTGATTATATAAGGCAAATTTTACAGTAAAATTTTACTGGTGAGGAAAAACAAGGATTCTGAGCGCTTCATGCGGCACGTATACGGGTCGCTCGTCCCCAAGGGGTTAAGATGAAACGTGTATTGGCCGGATTCTGAAGGAAATGATAGTATCGATTACGTCCCTTTTGTCAAAAAATAATGCAAATAGCAGCAGATTACAAAAATACAATTAAATATTCAGGGCATCACACTTTGAAAAACTCGCTTAAACAACATTTTTGAATAGCTGAATAGAAAAGACTTCGGTCAACTTTAAATGTGTACAGAATGTGTTCAGCGTTATAAAAAAAAACACCCAGCTTAAACTCTTTGAAACACGAGGTTCTCGTTGATTTGGCATCTTATAGCAAGTTAACACTGAATATACCAACAAACGGTCATTTGGTGGTACCAAATGAAAATATTCCGTTTTGAACCAAAAATTGTTTTTAAAATAAATATAATATAAATTAAGCAGAAATAAGTTAAATTTAAATAGGTTTAAATAAAAATTCTAGTCCGAAATATTTTTATAAAACTTTCAGGGGCAAGGTACTTGTATTCGTAAAATGTTCAAATTATTTAATGACACCAGTATTAAAAAGAGATTTTATTTGTAAAGAAGTAAAAGTAAATTTTCGCGTACGTTATAAAGATGAAATTTTCATCATAAAATTCCGGTGCCAATGTGGCAATTTGGGATTAAAACTATGTGATGCCGTGACGGTATCACCGCCCTTCAAGGGGTTAAGAGTTTTAACTTACTTTTTGGAAAGGGCACCTGGAATTAGGCTTGACTTTTCTATTACTATGGTGTTTGAGAACATTAACTAGATTAAAATTAAGTGCCTTAGTAACGCAAGTCTGAAAGGGGTTTCATAAAACTATCAGGATCATATTGTTTGTAGATCACTACAAACCAAGCCACTAAGGGGCGAAATGTTTTTGGATTAATACATAGGAAAACACATATGAACACGAATGCACTGATGATGTGAAAGCAATGTCGGGTCATAATGCTGGAGTCATTGCAAAAATTAAAGAGATGGCAAAGCACTAAAGAACTATCTATTGCGCTCTATATAGATACACGCTATCCTCAAGAATGTGTTTTCTGAACTTATCATAAGATTGAATGAGCCGTTAAAATAATAAGCTACATAAAATCACAAATTCTTAAAAGCAAACATTTAAACTTATTTGTGAAGTTATTGGAAGCCAGCATCCTCCCTTCCTACTGCATACCGAATTAACCCCTTGAGGGGCGGTGGGAAATATTTTATCCTACCTACGATTAATGAAGATTTACACCAGAAAAATTTTATGAAATTTTACTTTTCTAACTTTGGTTGAAAACAGTCGTAAAATTGCTTTTCCTTATTTTGCAATAAATCTTTTTGCCGATTCCGGTATTACAGAAACACAATTACTTGCCCCTCAAGGGGTTAAGATGGTCATGTCGAGTAATAGCGTTTTCACGATTGTTGGAAATGCAAAAGGTGATATTAGAAGAAACATAACAAAACTTTTGAGTAATGAAGATTGTGAATACTAATTTCATATTTGGTCTATATGTTTAGCAAAATGAAATAAATGTATTTACCACTGCAATGAAAATCTGTCACAATTTCCCATGCATTTACCAAATGTGTCTTCTTTTAACCCCTTCGGGACGGGAGCCTTTTACGAAATTTTTAATCTTTTGTCACCGTTTTTTTAAAACAGAAATTTGTGTCTTCTACAATCGAGAAAATGCGCTGATTATATAAGGCAAATTTTACAGTAAAATTTTACTGGTGAGGAAAAACAAGGATTCTGAGCGCTTCATGCGGCACGTATACGGGTCGCTCGTCCCCAAGGGGTTAAGATGAAACGTGTATTGTCCGGATTCTGAAGGAAATGATAGTATCGATTACGTCCCTTTTGTCAAAAAATAATGCAAATAGCAGCAGATTACAAAAATACAATTAAATATTCAGGGCATCACACTTTGAAAAACTCGCTTAAACAACATTTTTGAATAGCTGAATAGAAAAGACTTCGGTCAACTTTAAATGTGTACTGAATGTGTTCAGCGTTATAAAAAAAAACACCCAGCTTAAACTCTTTGAAACACGAGGTTCTCGTTGATTTGGCATCTTATAGCAAGTTAACACTGAATATACCAACAAACGGTCATTTGGTGGTACCAAATGAAAATATTCCGCTTTGAACCAAAAATTGTTTTTAAAATAAATATAATATAAATTAAGCAGAAATAAGTTAAATTTAAATAGGTTTAAATAAAAAATTCTAGTCCGAAATATTTTTATAAAACTTTAGTAATGTTCCTGGTATATATTTAGTGTTAATGATCTTACTTTAAAAACAAAGATTATCAGATTTATTTATTTTATTTGTCAGATAAATTTAAAACTTTGTCCTTTCTCAATGGCATAGGAGTGTGAAGCAAAATTTTGGACAAACGCAGCCACCAAAACGAAATACAGAAGTCTTCTAAATGCAGAACCAAACATTCGCCTGAAATTAGTATCAACTAGAACCGAATTCAGACATCTGTGCAAAACAAACCAATCACATTAAAAGTTTATGCGTTTTTGTTCTTCACTCTAATAATATAAAATTTATTATAAAGCAAATGTTACGATTTCTTGAGTTTTGGAGGTTTTTTAAGTATATAATTATTTGACAATTCCATCTGTATTGGTGGAATTAGAAAATAAATTGAGTATTAAGGTAAAAGTTTCAAAATATAATTTTATTTCTGGGACGAAGCACAATTGTTTAGATTACTATCCAGTCCCTGTTGCTCTGATCGGTATCAGTGCACCTAAAAAATATTACCTTGTAACATAGGGTACGGTAGGCTTCAGGGGCTCCTTCATAGAAATGCATTCTAAAAAGGGCTCCTCGCGTTAAAAAGTTTGGGAACCACTATAGCTAGAGCATTGAACTCCTAACCCTAAGTAAGATTCTACTCTTAATATTTTATGGTAGAGAAGATATAATTCAAACGGTTTCTTTCAACCTTGATATAAAAATCGACGCAATACTAATGCAAGAGTTTTCCGCCATAAAGTATGGGATTGAAAAAATTCCTTCTCACTGACAACCTATGACTGTAAAATTGAAGTTCAGAACATCCAGCAACCACACTCCAACCCTTTTCGCCATATGGGAAAAATAAAACATAAGTCATGGGGTCACAATTAGGATTCAGGGCGTTTATTCTACACAGTTGATTCCCCTTAGGATATATGCAGATATCTCTTTTTGTAGCTGGTGCACCACCCGAATTATGGAAAACCATGGCTATCACATTTGTGTTTGGTGTATCATATCAGCCTCGATGCTGGTCCGCTGATAAATTTTTATCGCACACATACATACACACGCTTTGTGCTGGTTCAGGTCCTTGCTCTGCGATGACTCGTTCTTCCATTTCATGAAGCATTTGAAATGCATGTGCATAAGGGTTAACTCGCCTGATAACATCGTCAAATATGCTCACTATTTTTTTTTTACATTGTGAATTTTCTCTACTGTTCATACGCTGCCGCAGTGCTGTATCAGAATCCAATACATACAACTGAGCATATTTTTCCTGGACTACTTCACATGGATGAAGATCAGAAGTATTAAGATAAATTTGTCCATGGATTCTAAAACAATACGGACTGATGTAACCTGAGCACCCATAGAGGCAATAGGTAACGCACTGTTATATGACCTTATGTGTTCCTTAAAGTGAGTTGACGCTCGATCACTGCCATCTATACGCTGTTTCATCTGATATGGATATGGTTGAAGAGTTTCGAAGATTGCTGTGCCGTTGTGACAACAGTGAGTATGAATTCCTCTTGTATTCTTCTCTGTATTGAAAAAAATGCATTACACTTGATGCAAACATTGACCATATCACCACAGTGTTGTTCTTCAACCGTTGGGTGTATTTGAGAAAGCCTTGACACGCGTCATGAAAGGTCACACGAAGCAGGCAAAACAAAGAAAAAAATCATCAATAGGATCGTGCCCGACATTATTTGTACTACTCATTGTTCGAAATCGAGCAACAACTTTTAAGCGATCTTCCTCACAGCCGGTTTTTGGGTACCTTCTTCGTGACCCCTTTGTTGAGCTAGTAGTGCAGCTTCATATCTTCTTGAAGCAGATTCTTCCTCCGTTTGTGCCATTCGTCTTTGCCTGTCTCTTTCTGCCATGGCGAATCATCTAGCAGCAGCTTCTTCCTCTGTCTCATTAGCTCGCTTTTCACCCTGCCTTATAGCCCTCTGTTTTCGCGAGGAATTACCGGTTATTGACTTTTTGCACTTAGCCATCTTATTTTCAGAGCTTCAACTCCCAAGGTTATGATCAAATATCAAAAAATATGTAAATATATAAATAACTATATATAATAAATGTAACAGTCCGTGAGCGGTTTGTCACTGTTTTGAAAAGTAAAAAATATGTAAAAGTCTATTCTCCTTTTTTTCACTATGTTTTAAAAATTAAAATCAGTAGTAAAAAGTAGAAGTATGTAAAAAATTCACATCAAATAGATATAATAATAATCGAATATGAAACGAAAATTAGCATAAAAACTCAATGACAACAAACAACTTTAAAATATCTAAATAAGAAATATGAATTCCCTTTTTAAAGTGTTGAGTTGTTCAATAACCATTCGATTTAGAAAAATATTTTTCTACTATTGTTAATTTTTTTTAATGAAATGTAATTTATCATGTTGGTCCGGCAGCAGACGATAAAACTACATCTTTGGAATAAGGGAATAAATAGAATAAAAAGTTTTGTTGATGTTTGTGATAAAATGTTTTTCTTTACTTTTAGAAAAATGTTATAATTAAGCGCAATTAAATAATCTCTAATTATTTGCATGCGGCGTAAAATGATTATCGTAAAACCCACTACAACTTCTTAGTATTGCAGCGCGGCGTACGTAATATGTATATCTCACATTGCATTAAACATTTAGACCTGGTTAGAACGCGCACGATTAACGGTTGAACATAAAAAAAGGGGAAAAATTCGTCAAAAACATAAAAAAAAAATCTATTTAAAATTTTCACATTTTTTGCCCCAAACGTTCATGGGCCCCCTACCAGCAACCCGTGTGCAAATTTCGTATCCTTGCGCCTTCTGGTTTCCGAGTTTTTGAGGTTACATAGGTGCACGGATTTTAATAGGGTAGATAATAATAATAAATATAATGTAAATAGTCTCTGTAAAAAAATAAATATAGATTTTTAGTAGTTCATAAAAATCCTAATTATAGTATGTAGTATAAATGTAAAAGCTCATTTTATATAAATTTAGACAAAGCATATAATTATACATATTATACTACTACAAATATTATGCATATTTACATATTTAGTACGTTTACATTTTATCAAATAAATACAAAAATTGTTTAGTGTAAATTTTTTTTAATATTTTTATTGTTTATTTTGCAACATTTTGAAGTGGTTTTACAAACAAATTTGAGAAAACATAAATTCCGGCACAAATGGGTTAAGCAGGTCGTAAAATCTACGAGAAACCATCTTTAAAAACAGCTCTCAAATGAGGTGTAATCTGATACAATTACCACTCACACTGTCATTGAAGACATCGTGTTTTCGTGAGATGTTCGCGACAATCTTTTATGCCCCCTACGCTGTCAAATATATTCATTTTTTAAACAGCAGATTCCTTTTATTTTTCACCGGTGTCCGAAATATTCCTCCTGTTTCTAAAACGTTAGTGTAATGAGCAATTTTTTCGAAACTTCTAAATCAAAATTGTTACAAATATCTATACAAAAATCAATAACACACACACATATGTATGTACATATAGAATAATATTGTTTTGTTTGAATGTATATCTGAACAAAAATGCTAAATATTGTTAAATAAATATCGAAGTTGCTGTTGTTCTGGACGACACAGCTGGCAGCTTTTTTTCTAACCTTTTCACATGCAAAGTACTTCTTTTGCTAAAATGGTGAAATCATCGAATGGAAGTGTCCCACTAGGCCCGTTTTTTGATCGCCAATATTTTCAAGCGAAAAAGTTCATTTAGATTTTTCTTACATATTTTATTGAAATCTACACATAATGCAAATATTGTGGAAATTTAGCACGAAAAGCTTCCATCAAAAATATCTGTATTCAAAAAATGGAAGTGGGACCCTTATTGAATTGCTCCCAGATTTACGAAGAAATATGTCTAAAAGTAAGTAAAAGCATATTTTCACATACATTACAAAATACACACGCATATATTCCGGGGGTCCAGCGAATAACACCCTGATTTCAAAATTAAATATCTCGAAAACAAAGATCAATAGAATTATGCGGTAAACGGTTTGTTTATTAGCTTAGCTGTAAAAATGTTATGCAGAAGTTTCAAAATTTAGTTGCAAAAACCGTTAACAAATGGCGTTGTAATCGCAATACTTGTAAACTGCTTCGAATTCCAGAGCAATGGCGTCTCATTCGTAGATGGCTCCCTACGTAAAAACGAATATTGGGAAAGTCCATTTTTTCACTGGGGTGATGTGCAGAAGTGGAAACATCTGGTCACAAAATTATTGCATCAGCTTTAATTTTAGAAATTTTCAATTAATAGAATTTTCAATAAAAAGTTTGGAAATCATTATAAGAATTTTTTAAATATTTTATTAAATTCAATCTTTGAGGCCATATAATTATTTAAATCAAAATGCATATATTTAGAAAAATAATTTTGTACTTTTTATTTATTTTTTTATATTTTTAAATCACGGCATAATATTTTGGTATTATTGTTTATAAATGAATTATTATAAATAAAAAAGTAATTATTCACTTTTAATTTATTTTTAAATCACGGCGTAATACTTTGGTTTTAGCACAACACATATATTTCTTTTCTTTGTAAACAAAGTTTTAGAGACAGAAATTATGCATCAAATTATTTCTTTTTTAAAAGGAATTGATGATAAGTCATATCATCAACGTCAGAGTAAAAGTATTTTGGATGCTGCATTCCTTTCGAACACTTCGGATCCTATCGCTAGAAGCTGCAACATACATGTGTGCAACATACATCAATGTATTTCTGTGCTCAATGATGAAAAAAAAAATGAAAACGAGTTTTTAAAATTAAAGTTATTTTTTAACTTAATTAAATTTAAAAAAAATAGAAACTTTGTATTTTTTTCATTCAAACTATTCTCTACAACTAAAAAAAATGATTTATGAATCATTATTATAAATGCTCTATGATTTTTAAAAACGAGGTTTCTTTTAACTTAATTAAATTTTAAAACCAGAAACTTTAGATTTTTTTATTCAAACTTTTTTCACAGTTTAAATAAATATTAAAAAGTAAAGATTTCAATTTTTTTTCAAATCCTCCTTTAATTGGATTCGATTCCACGATCTACCAATTAGGAGAGAAAAGACATACCACAGAGATATCGGTAACCGGACCGAAGTAGCTTATAACAAAATATGAAACAAATCTCAATTCTGTCAACACATGGCTCCGCTTCTGCACATTACCCAAATAAAATATTTTTTAAGTTCTTATATAATGATTGCTAACATTTTTATTGGAATTTCTATTAATGGAAATTCTCTAAAATTGAAGCTGAGGCAATAATTCTGTGACCAGATGCCTCCACTTCTGCACATCACCCCAACAAAAAAGCGGTCTTTCTCAATTTTCGTTCTTCCCTAGAAAGCAATCTAGGATTGAGACGCTAGGGCTTTCGACTTCAAAACACAATTTATAGTCATTGCGATTACAGCGCCATCTGTTAGCGGTTTTTGAAACTTCTGTACAACATTTTTACAGCTTAGCTAATAAACAAACCGTTTACCGCATAATTCTATTGATCTTTGTTTTTGAGATATTTAATTTTGAAATCAGGGTCTTATTCGCTGGACACCCTGTATATATATATATATATATATATATATATATGTATTTTGTAATAAAATAGCAAAATATTACTTCGAAATTTTGGTTCCATTAAGGTATTTAGTATTAAAATTATACCGAATATATAATATTCCACAGCCCTTCAAAAGGTTATAAAAGGGTTTTGTAGCTAAGCTTACTAAAATAATAAATTTAAATATATTTTAAACAGAAATGTACTCAAATGAGGGTGAAAAAAAATTGCTACGACTTTCTGATCAAACCCGTCTACATACAAAAAGAGTACAGCACTTGAAATTTCTAGGGAGTATGGCAACAGTTACTCGGATTAGAGCGATCAAACTTACGTAATATTTATACTTCAGATTTAAAATTTTCTGCAATTAATTTAAAGATTAGTATATAGTTTTTCCAAAATATTATAAATATTATCTTAAAAAATTGTGGTAAACGTGTAGGTTGTGTTAAACTTTCACATATAACCTTTATTAGAAGAACAATTATCACAACAGCGTAGGTGGGAACTTTAATAATATTTATTATCGCTATTTTCAAATAATAATTTTCATCATACTTCATAGGAAAAATCTCTGATTTCATACAGCAGGGATACAAGCGTTACGGCACCAATGGCTGATTAAACACCACTAAATTTAAATACTATCCTTTGCTTTATTAACCTTTAAATGCACATTTTTTTATTTTGTTTCGAAAAAATTATATATGATTCTCTGAAAGGTTTATTACACAGGAAAAATAATGACAAAAATCAGAGATACATTTTTCGTATAATACGTCAAACTTTTCTTCTGTTGCACCTCTGCAATATAAGTAAAACCTACTGTCGTGTGGCTGTTTTACCCTAAAATATTGTAAATTAAAAAATATTTTAATAAGTATGTCTCCAAATACCTTATTCTATATAATTTTTTATTTTATAAAACTTAACATTTAACCCTTTAATTCCCATGATAGAATGCTAGAAATTACGTAGTTCGGAGAATCTGACCTTACACTAGAAAGTTTCAATGGTTAATTTCTCTTTATTTAAAGACGGAATGTCTGTTATTAATTAAAGCGAGATATTGCCATTTTAATTTTCTGATGTGACTTAGGTACATACGATTAAAACAAATCTATTAAAATCAAAACACTGTTCTTTGCACGCATGCAAACCTGCACTAAAGGGTTAAATCTCAGAGATTCTGTCATTTAATATAGGGAGGAATAATATAAAAATTTAGTCGTAGCAATCAGCCGTTTGTGGCGCAACAGTTGCATCCCTGATATGCCGAATATACGATTTTGTAACTACGGAAAAAAAATACACATGTACATATATTAGGTCATTAACCCTTAAATGCGCGATTTTTTATTTTGTTTCGAAAAAATTTTATTTGATACTCTGCAAGGTTTATAACACAGGAAGAATAACGAAATAAATCAGAGATATATTTCTCATATAATACGTCAATCTTTTCTTCTGCTGCACATTTGCAATACAAGTAAAAACTACTGCCCTGAGGCTGTTTTACGCTAAAATAATGCAAATTAGTAAATACTTTAATAAGTAAGTCTCCAAATACCTTATTTTATATAATTATTTATATTATAAAACTTAACCTTTATCCCTTTAATTCCCATAATAGAATACGTTCTAGAAATTACGTAGTTCAGATAATCTGACTTTACACCAGAAAGTTTCAATGGTTGATTTCGCTTTGTTTAAATAAAGAACAGCGAACAGCATAGTCAAAGCGATATAAGTAAGCGTCCTATCTTAAATGGCAGAAGAAACCGCAAGATTAAAAGCGAGGTCATATAAATCAAGGTCACGCGCTACGTAGCGGACGGAGTGTGAATTAGAGGTAAATACCTGTCTGTTTTCTTACTCACATCACTAAAATTGTAAAGTTTTTTTTCACCTTGATTAATAACTGAACTGTTTCAGACAAGGCGAAAAAAACATCGAGGCGTCAAGTGCATCTGAATGCCTCTCTCACTACGCCATTATTTGGCAATAAATGTGGCAAACTAAATTCGTTTACATGAGTGACTAAAGATTTAGAAAATCTGCGCCACACCAAAAGCCCGCGTATGTGGTTTATCACTCCGTTCACAAGATGGCGCAACTGTGTTAATTTACGCCCGATTCCAGCATTAAGTTTGTACGCTTACTTATATCACTTTGAGCATAGCAGTTCAAGGGGATACCCAGTAGCAGTGCTACTCCGCTCCCTGTGTATGAGTATGCGTATGACGCCTCCTAGGGGAGGCATGAAAATAAATTCTAACCGTAGCGCATTAAATACTACTATATAAGAAAGAAAGAAAAATAAAATAAGAGAGTCTGAAAATTTAGGAAAGGATAATCGAAGGATTACAGTAAAAAGAAATTAAGTTAAAAATTAGATTTAAAGATAAAATATGAAAAAAAGTAAAAAATAGTTTAAAAATAGAAGATGTTTACACTGTTCATAAAAAACCGTACAAAGCAAAGCTAGAATAATTTACCAATTTCCTTCATCGAAAAAGGCTGTCTTCAGCGCCATACATTTAATATATAAAAAAGTTACAGTTAGTTTAGTAACTTTACCGAAGTAAAGAAATAATGAGAATATATATAAAGATATATATTTTGTTTAATTTTACTAAGAAAGAAAAGACAGAAAAAGTATTAGCCGAAGAGCGCGACTGCTTTCCTAAAACAGTAGTATATCGGGGTCTCTTAACGTTTAGTAGGACTGAGAGCATCATAATCTGGTAATTCACAGATAATATCGTTTGGCACTTTATAAATTTGACCATGTAATTTTTTTGAAAGAAATTTTATAGGATTAACGAGAGAAGAAGTTTTTAAGTCATTTCTAATAGTAGTATTGCAAAGAAATCTGGATCCATTACGGATACGCCGAAGTTGTTTATTATGTAGCTGGGAAAGTCGATCCATAAGCGTTTTACTGAGGAACCCCCACACTGGGCAACCGTAGGTAATGATAGAAAGAATGCAAGCATTGTAAATAAGTAGTTTGTTATGATAGGACATATTAGGGCCCCTTAAAAGAGGTGAAAAACATTTAGCAACCATTTAAATAAAGGATGTCTGTTTTTTAATTAGAGCAAATATTGCTATTTTAATTTTCTGGTGTGAATTAGGTATCCGCGAATAATAAAAAAAAAACTTCCATTAAATTCAAAACGGTGTTCTTTGCATATACGCAAATTTGCGCACTAAAGGGTTAAGTATAAATCGTCCCATTAGAAAAAAGACAGATTAATCCGTTAGGGACCAGCGTCTTTTACATGAATTTTATTCGGTTTACACCACTTTTTATCAAATAATTACATTTAGTTTATAAATCAAGAAAATGTCTTAATTAAATAAGGAAAATTTTACTGCTCTTTTTTAGTGGTATAAAAAAAAAAAATGTGCTTTAAGCATCTTTTGAAAATGCATATATGCACCCATGGTCCGAAGGGGTTAACGACGACTCAAACACCCGTCTTTAAATTTTAATACAAATTTCATGCTTTATAAACGCAGTGTTCATGAAAAATTACTGCTCAGAATAAGAAAAAAATTCTACTCTTTTTTACTGATTAAATTTCACCCTGTTGGCAGGTTGACTTTTTGACTTTTTTTATTATTATTACGAAATTTCACATTAATACCGGAAATTAAATACAAAATTTCTTTTTTTATTTAACCTTTTACCCGCTGCACCATGAACTGCTTGTCAAATTAATTTGAAATTATTTTTGAGAATGATTTAGATTAATTCAAAGGTTGTGTGCCGAATTTCGGGATGTTATGTAACATAGAAGTGGAGTTACAGGTATGTTCCACTTGTGGAACGTTGGCGTTACGAATAACATTTGTACATTTTGGCGAATTTTTATTCCGAAATCATACCAGCACTGCACACATAACAAAACAAAAAAACAAGGTAAAGTAAAAAATGTTTCTATTTTAGGAACATGTTAACTAGTCACTAACAGCAAAATCTTCATGAAAGGCCTGAAAACATTTTTCATGCATACGCTTTCCATAATATTCACACCATTTAAGAACAAACAATCTTCTTGAAACACCATCAAAAATTTGTAAATGCGCTAGGCCTTTCGAAAGATCTGAGTCTTTCTTCGTCAGGCGCAAAAAAGACGTCCTTCTACTATGAAAGCAGAGGCAAGACTGAAATGAGAGGCAAGGGAAAGGAAACAAGCTGAAGAAACAGCCAATAGGAAGTTAGAAAACAACAGCCAATAGGAAAGTAAAAGACAACAGCCTATCACAGAAGAGAATAATCAAAACAAAAGAACACAAAGTAGGAGGGGCAAAAAATGGGAGGGGGGAAAATACATGTAATCCAATATGGGAATACATGAAATTAAAAATGAATAAATAAATGAATAATATATATTTAAAAAAAACAGACTAATAATAATACAAAAATAAATGGTAGTGCTGAAAAGGTTTTTCCAAGCTGCAGAGAGCATTGTGGAATCAGATTTATCATTAACAATAACATCACGATTAAGATAAATAGCTCAATTTTAAAGAAAGTCTACTTCAAGTCCTTTCAAGAAAGAACACTCGCGTTATGTAATCAATCAAGAATTTTCTAAATCTTCTATTGCCAAGCACTCTTGGGATTCCGGCCATAGTTTTAATTTTCAAAATGCCAAAATTATCTCTAATGCCAATAGTATCTCTGAATTGGACTTTCTTGAAAATTTAGCGATTTATCTTAATCGTGATGTTATTGTTAATGATAAATCTCATTCCACAATGCTCTCTGCAGCTTGGAAAAACCTTTTCAGCACTACCATTTAATTTATTTTTGTATTATTATTAGTCTGTTTTTTTTTTAAATATATATTATTCATTTATTTATTCATTTTTAATTTCATGTGTTCCCATATTGGATTATATGTATTTTTCCCCCTCCCATTTTTTGACCTCCTACTTTGTGTTCTTTTGTTTTGATTATTCTCTTCTGTGATAGGCTGTTGTCTTTTACTTTCTATTGGCTGTTGTTTTCTAACTTCCTATTGGCTGTTTCTTCAGCTTGTTTCCTTTCCCTTGCCTCTCATTTCAGTCTTGCCTCTGCTTTCACAGTAGAAGGACGTCTTTTTTGCGCCTGACGAAGAAAGACTCAGATCTTTCGAAAGGCCTAGCGCATTTACAAATTTTTGATGGTGTTTTAAGAAGATTGTTTGTTCTTAGTCATTCACACCAGTTTTAACTTATTTTCTTTTATTCACACCATTTATTCATGTTTTTCTGTCGATTTGGGAATCTTCTTGAGTAGTAGACGAAAAACCATAGTTACTGAATGAGGTGATAATGCCCATACTTACTGGAGCAGTAGGACTATCTATTCTCTTTCTCAAACATCAAATCCAATTTTTATGGCGGCAGTCGCAATTTCACGACGAAACACCAAATGTCTTAGGGTTTCTTTTGAAGCTACTGCATGACAAGTGACAACAGCCATATTTAGTTCATTTGCAAACAGATTTCATCACCATTTTTATCATCGACGTACTGGACGATATGTTCCAAGCAAATAATCCAAAAATTCTACACTATCCATTTTCTAATTATGCAATCTAACCAATCGAGGTTATTTGATTGAAACTTCTCGCTTCAATTTTCGAGAATATCATGTTCCACTTTGAGTTAGCGATGTGTTAGCTTCCCAATTTGATATAACAGTAACGACGCTGTTGTCACTCCATCGTACACAAAAAACTTTGCAATCACTATAATAATCAAAATCTCTTCCTTCTTGTTTTTGCAATCCTTTTGTAGATCTTATCGGCATTTATTGGTTCAAAAATATTTCACAGACTCTTTGACAACAAGTGCATGAGTTATATATCATAAAATTTATTCTGTAATAGTACTGGTACGAAAATAATATAAAAATAATTGTCCGAGAGAGCCTAGTAAAAATGATCAATATCCTAAAAAAAGTAACAATAAGGTAATTTTGTACTCTGAACCGCCAACGTTCCACATGTGGAACATTGGCATTCAAATGATCATAAAAACAATGCCGATATAAGATAAAACATTCATTTATGCATAAAACGTAATAAACAACACTAAGCAATACAATAATAATCATCACAGCACTCACATTTGAAATCTAAAGTTATAGATAGAGTAAAAAGCACAGTCTACTACATTTACGTTTTTTGTTACATTTCAACAAGCTCCAAAATAGAAACCACAAAAAATTATAAAAAAATAATTTTTAATCCATTAAAACACATCTTTTAAAAAGATATATTAAAAATTTCAAACAGATTAAACAAATACATAAAAAGATACAGCACCACATAGTTTATGTTCCACTTGTGGAACGTTGGTGAGTAAAAGGTTAGTGACAGATGTATCTCATATTACTTACTCATATACAGGGCGTGGAGTTGCTTCGCAACTGAGTAGCCCTGGAACTGCTACGCTGTTCACTGTTCACTGTTCGTGATTGAATAAATATTCTTGTTTCCAAAATTCCGGTATTTATTCGAAATTTCTGAATTAAAAAAAAAAAATCCAAAGTCCCTATCTGTTTCCATCTGTCCATTTTGTAATCGGACCTTTCATACTTAATGACGTAATATGTAGCAATGAAAAACTTTTCTTTTTTGTTAACCCTTCCAGGGGTGATGGTATGTTTACGAAACCACTAAATTTTTATTCACAAACACCACATTGACACCAGAATTATGGTAGAATATTTTACATGCAATATGTATGTGAAATATAGCCTTTTTTCTTTTTTCCAAATAAATTTGTTGGTAAATCCCGGTGGCACTCATTTATTTCAATACTTTAGAATTGCTTTGCTTCTTAACTATCATTCCCGCTAAATGACTCGATCGCTAATGTTAAACCTACGGAAGAAACTTTTTAAGATATCCCGTTTGCATTTCAATATTTTTCAACGATTTTCTTTTGTTTGATAGCTTAGGTGGTTGATCTGCACACAGTTCGTTTTTTTTACTTTTTCAATTCTATTTGAAGATATTTTGTGCATGAGAATGCTTTCACTTTCAAAACCGTTTCCGAAAGTGAAAGCTTCCTAATTAAAAATATCTGAAAAGAAAATCGAAAAAATAAAATACGGCCGATCGATCTCAGCTATCTAGTGGAAAAAAATCTTTTAAAAATATTGAAATTCAAATTAGGTATATTAAAAAATTTCTCCCATTGGATTAACGTTAGCGAACAGTGTTGGCAGTCGGCTACTTTTTTAAAATTCAAATTTCTTGATTGACACCACTTTTTTGAAATGGTAAAATTCCCCTTGTTTTCTCTTTAATTAACATGACATTAAAGAAGGCGAATTCTACTATTTCAAAAAATTGGTGACAATCAAAAAACCTTAAATTAAAAAAAGTAGTCCAGTGGCAACACAGTTAGCGAACGTGTGATTTCGCCTGACTGAAGTAGCCTCTTAAGCTAAATTGCTTATTATTTTAATTATTTAATTATTATTTAATTATTTAAAAATTTATTTAATAATTGAAGTTAAATATGTGCCACGATTTAATAAGTTACATTTTATGAAATAAGATTTCTGGGTACAAACATAATTATTTGATAAGCGGATTATAGGCCAAATTTACGGTACATATTTTTCAACCCATCAAACAAAGTATAAAATTGAAAATTTTAACATGTAAAAATAAATGGGATTTATGGAAAAAATAATTATGTGATTTCTTTTCTCATTAAAATTATAAATGTACCGACATAATTGTTTACAAAACAGACCTAATCATCCCTTAGACTACGGGTTGGGAACTATACTTCCCAGCGTACCATTTTTTGAAACGCTGCCATTCACTCAAACTTCTATATTTCCAAACGAAAGCTACCCGAACTAAAATAATGTGCAAATTATGGGAATATAAAATAGTGGCCTATCTTGGTCCGTAATCAAAAAGTTAATATATAGGGCGACTCACGGAAACGCGGACAACCTGATTTTCATGGAAACACGATACATGAAAATGACACAATAACAGTTCCCAATTTAGGCATAGAATCTGGCAAGATTTATGTAAGATACAAGGTAGCTGCTTTCTTGATTTAAATTTAACCCTCTTCGTACGGCATATCCGCTGGGCATTAAGTTGATCTACTACTGCTGGTCACGTGGAATTTGCATCAAAGAGTCGCCACAAACAATTTTAATTGTTATTAGTTTGTGTATCAGTAATTAAAAACTAATAATTTTATAATCAATTTCTGCTAATAATTATCCATGAAAATTAATATCTGCAGGCAGCGTCACACAAAATAATAAATAAGAAAACCCATACCAGCTAAAATTATGCATACGTATTTTGAAAATTACAAAAATTTTAAATTCTTGCAATATACTACAGTTGTTAAAAAACATGAATAGCATAGTATGTAAATAGAGAAACTATAAAAAAGTCCGGTGTTTTAGGAGAGGAAAGAGTCAAAATGGAGCTAAATGCAGTAAATATTAAAATGCTATTTTGTTGATGTTATTTTAGAATGTTTAATGAGATTTAAGTTTTTCGTTCGTTGGAAGGGATAAATATTCACTTAAGCAGTACATCATTCTTTGATAACATTACTCCAATTCAGCGTTTCGGTAACACCAACTATATGAGTTTTAATACGTGATTCGTCTTCGTGTAAAAAGATAGACAAAGACAAACACTATTTTGAATGTTATGCTGTATAGACCTGTAGGCGACTGCACTGATCATCTCCTTATCGAATTGGTGGTTGAAATTACCGCATTAGATATAACTCTATTAGCGTATTAAAATGAAATAGGTCTGTCAAGTTACAGCTGTGTAGAAATCACCTGTAGATCTGAGTTTAGTGGTTGATCAGTTGTTTTATTATTGGATTTTCCTGCACCCAAAGGTACGAAAGTATGAAGGACTGGGAGAAGGAAAACACAATCATAAACCTAACAGTCAAACACTAAAATCGAGTTTGCAGGTGTTTTCTACCAACATATAACTTGTCAGAGAAGTTGCATCTCAACATGCAAATCGAGTTTTAACTAATCTGGAACTTCAGCCGTCAATTCGATGAGATGATGGTTTTTGCAGCCGCAGATCTAATGTTTAGTTTTCGAATATTACAGACCATTCAGCATTCAAAGCTATACAGGGTTCGTACGCTTCAAAGACCAATTACTAGAATTTTTGTAAAGTAAAATTTAGCTTATTTAATGATAAAAATTTCTATCTCCAGATATAGCGACCAGTACTTTAGAAAATTTCTGGTACTAAAGCCCCTAAAATTCCCTGAATCCCCTGATGCGTACGAACCCTGATATATGACATGACATGACATGGCGGGGCTTAACCCCTTCGGGACGAGCGTCTTTTACAGAATTTTTAATCTTTAATCACCGGTTTTTTAAAACAGAAATTTTTGCCTAATTGAATTGGGAAAATGCTCGGATTAAATAAGGCAAAATTTACAATAAAAATTTACTGGTGAGAATAGCCCCCGATTCTGAGCACCTTACGCGGCACGAATACCGGTCGCTCGTCCCCAAGGTGTTGAGGAGTGGCAACGCGGCGCGAAACTGCCACGCGTAACCTCCAACGAACTTGAATGGAAACATAAAGATGAATTTTGAAAGAAAGTACTGAATAAAAAGTATAATTCTCAGAACTCTGGTGGAGTGTCCGAGTTGGCCATTCCAGAGTTGAAAGCTCGGCTTTAAATATAACCTCCAGAAATAGGGCCCATAGAGCATCCAAATAAATATGGTTGCCCTAAACTTCGATGTAATTTCTACGACTGACGTAGGCAAATAACGAAGAATGCAAAGACAGTAAGATAACAAAGAGCACAGAAAAACCGTAGCATGCAGTAGCCAAGCCAAACTAACACTGTCCTGAGAACTCATAAAAAAGGGGGCCAGATAGATCACTAATATTGAGTGGTAGTTGCCTAGTACTTGTTAACCGTCGAAGATTTCCAGGATGCACGCAGATAGTTCAGCCTTGAAAACGACTCTTAAATATACCATAACTGGTCCAAAAGGACAGATAAATATTTATTTTGGCACTAAGCATAAACAGATTCAAGCGTTAAACTAGTGTTGCCAGATAGGGGAATTTTTTAATTCAGAGTATTTGACTGTTACCACTTTTTAAAAATAGTATAATTCACATATTAATCTATTTCTAAGTAGGCCGAATATTTCTATTTGAAAAAAACGGTGACAATCAACAATTCGGGGACAAAATAGTCTCCCTAATCTGGCAACACTGGGTAAATTTTGAGTTACCCAAATAAAAACAAGCAGTTAGAACGCCAGAAAATATCAAAATATTATTCCAAATTCACTTTAAAAGAGCGAACAAATCATTTACACGCTTCCAAATATGTGTTATCTGGTTATCCAATTCCACTCGTTACAAAGAAACGTTCAGTAACAACAGAAAATAAATTCCAACATCGAGATCTGAAAAATCTCACTCGTGTGGTAAGTAGTTATAATCAACTGAAGAGTCAATCTCAACTGATTAAATGCACGCCACTGGAGAAGTCTTTTTATACCCAATTACGAAATAACAAAAATGTTTTATTAATAACCCTTTAACATAAGTCACTAGCGCTGTCGTCCTAATCGTTCTTATGCCTGTGTAAAGGCAACGCTCTTCACTGTGCTTAAAATTCTAGGCCAATATCAGACATTTAAAACCTCCAATACGAAGCATGCTTTCTAACCATCCACAAATGAATTGAAATTAATCCGCTTCCATGTGTGACCAACGAAATACAAGTCTAGTTCATGACGTTTAAAACGTCACACGGAGTGGATCGTCTTTTCACGGGGATTGGTACAAAGTGGCGTGCCCATCGTTTTCTGCCAATCACCGTATAATGATCAACCATTCCGTGTTACGTTTTAAGAATCATAAACTCTCCTTCAATGTCATTGGTTACGTTCCACGTTATTTGTTATATTATTAGGGCTGACACTGTCGGCTATTTTTATATTCTGTTAGCACCACTATTTTTAACAAATACAGTTTGCCGTATATTCCTCTTGCACATGTTGTCAAAGTGTATGTGAAAGATTTTCGTTTTGTGAAAGTGGTGTGAGATAGGATTAAAAAATAATCGCCAATGGCATCCCTGGATTAAGGACTGCACGTCCCATGCAGTACAATACCTGGACAGGAGCACATAAATGTACAAAATGCCAAACTAATAAAAAATACATAAGTAATCCAAGAGACTATTGCAATAGTGGAAATGTTAACAAACAATATATGGAATGCTTTGCGCACACTTAGATTGATTCCGACCAAGGAACAAATTATACCTCTGCTGTATTAAATGGATTATGCGAAATTCTCGGTATTGTCAAACCCTAAACAACGGATTTAAATGTGCAATCTGACACCATAGTGGATAATGTTAACAGAATTTTAAATAAACAGACACATAAATTATAAAGAACGTCAATATTACGTGCATATATAATTCCCCAAACAAAAAATGCTGAGTTTTTCTTAACCCAAGATTCTTAATTCTATCGTTAAATTTTTATATCAAAGTTAGATTCTAATTTCTACGACAAGAATTGTTTATACTACAGTTCATTTTAAAACCAGTACCGAAAAATATTTCTCAATTGATCGCCATCAACAAAAACGTGGTCCTCAGATCCACCTATATATTTTTTCTCGCAAAAAACGTTTAAAGTCTTTTAACGAAAAATTCGGTCAATCGGAAAGTCGTGTCGTGTTGGAATAGTCAATTCGTACCGGAAAATTCTATCATTTGATTATTAGACATTGATTCCGATGTCTAGTAATTTAATATAGGAGAATTTTCCGGTACGAATTGATTGTCCCAATACGACACGACTTTCCGATCGACCCAATACATATGTATTTATGACAAATATTTGACCACATTTTATTAGACTTTTACAAAATAATATTAAATTCAATAGTCCGGACATCGTTAGTGAAAATGCGTAAACATGGGAAATGTAAGCTCATAATGTTTACAAGAGAGAGCTGGTGTATGTATTGTCTCGCAAATAATCGCCGGCCAACAATAATTCGTTTAAAATTTCTAAGTAATAATAATTTTAAGGAATATGTTTCATAAAGTATATATTTATAACTGGCTCGAAAATAATCCATTATAAGTATATATAATCCGTTATAAGTATAATAACCCATATATCCTGTACAAGGTTATTTCTAAAATATAAAGTGTGCTAAAATATGCAAATGTTTTGGATCAGTAATACGATTTATATAAAATCTATAAATCTGTGAAATTGCATGTACAAATGTTATGTGATTCTGGTCAAAGTGGTCGTCTTGACGGGGATAGAGTTTCCCGAAAACCATCAGTGGCAGTTATTTCGATGGCAAAAGTGCTTTATCTGTTTATGTCATAAAAATTAAAAGAAATATATTAGATTAGTTTCTATTTTCATTTTTTTTAACCAGTCAGTCAATTCTAAATAATAACCTGCGTATCTTGATCTTCTCATGTGTAAATAGTCTCCATTTTTCACATTTTTTCAATCACATTTAGGCAAGAAAATGTTGCGCCACAATGGGCCGATTTCAGTGGTATTCTTTGCATTAATTAATTTTAGAAATTCTATAACTAAATAGGGTGAAGAATACAACTTATATTTAAAGGTGTATTCGACCCACTGTGTGAAACGAGTTTAAAAAAACATGCAATACTGATTTAATTTTATACTTCCTACATTTATGGAGACTAAATACATTTATACAAATTGCAGCATTTGCATAATTGCCAAACTTCAACATAACTTCCGTAAAATTTCACTTAATTTGATCCAGGTTAAAGACGTTTCGAACACGAAATTTTTAAAGAAATGAAATCTAATAGATTTCCGTCAGAAACATGATACTAAACATATATAATGTATTGTCAAATAAATTTTCAAGTTAGAAATGTGTTTAATCTGGATCAGATTAGCCGATATTTTATGTAACGTAAGTTGAATGTTTGCAAGTATGCATTTGCTGTCATAGCTGCCAACTAAGACTTTTCACCATTATTCTGTGTAGTAAGCATCGCCTTTTTTAATGATGCGGAAATCAGTGATAAAATGGATGTTACTATTCGGAAATGCTGATAACAAAAATCGTAGCATTTATTCTTCAATTCATATTTATATAATTTTTCTAAGAGTAAATGTTTCTAATTCAAATTAATTAAACATCACAAATATTTAAATTGTAATAAAACTGAAAACTATTCTATTATTAAGGAAAACTATTCTATGTATCATTTTTCTGGCAGTACATAGAATATAGTCTTCCAAACATTTTAGGTTATTATCTTTCCTAACGCTGAAAATGAGGTTATCGGATTCTTTTTATTATGTTTGTTATTGTTTTCACTATTTCTTTTATTATTTTTTCATCAAGAAATTTATCTGTGAAAAATAATTTATCTACTTCTGAAAGAAAAATATGTTTTTATTAAGTTTCTAACAACCGGCGCTTCACATATACATGCCGAAAGCCAATAATTTAATTTTTTTCGAAATACCATCGCATTTTTATCAAATTCCCAAAAAATGACACTTCACAAACCGAAAAACTTATCTTTAATTTATTAGCAACCAGAAATATTAAATGGTACATTTTATTCTTATTAACGAAATGCATGGGCTGTAGCCCGGGTATCGCTTAAGGACTTAAGTTCAAGAAATCACGGTCTTCTCAACTTGACCGCGAGTTGCAGATGAAGGCAATTTGCAAGAAGTTTTGGGACGAGATTGGGGCACAGTGTGACACAGTTTATTTATTCACAAAAAAAAAAAAAAAAACATTGTTTGAGTAAAAAATAATGCTGTTCAAGTCTCTTAACTCTAGAAATGCTGGAAGTTTAACTCAAGTTCTACGAAAAAATATATGTATATATAAAAATTAGAATTTTTCTTTAAAACTGTTTAACATTTTTATTTAACTTATCATTGTGTGATAAATATATTTCACTCTCTTTTAAAAAAATGTCTGGTTCAAATCAAATTATGCATGTTTAGTGGCAGTCAAATTGATTGCTCTTGGCGCTTCTAGTTTTAAGGTAGCTGCGTACTTTCGGATCGCTTTAAAACTAGTCAGATGCGGCAATCCCAAAACTTTCTTCTATCTAATACATGTTAATACTTCCTAAAAATTCAGCATATCAGCAACACCTGTTAGATGATTTACACCAAAATTTAATTATCAATAACTTTGACAACTTCTAACTGAATCTGAAGTTTGATGAAAATCCGTACATTAGGTTTTTAGATAGAACTATTGCGGAAATTTAAAAAAAATTCTGCATAGCAGCGCCACCTGTTGAGCGATTTACACTAAAAACTAATTAGGACCAATTTATTTCAGGAAATAACTTAATCTAAAGCTTGATGAAAATTCATGCATTAGTTCTTGAGATATAGCTATTGCAGAAATCGCGAAAAATGCAACAGAGCAGCGCTACCTGTTGGGCGATTTACATCAAAAATTAAACAGCACTATTTCCTATCGGGAACTACCTAATCTGAATTCTGGTGAAAATTCGCGCATTTTTTCGTGAGTTAGAGCTATTGCGCAATAATCATGAATAATGCATCACAGCAGCGCCACCTTTTAGGCAATTTTTACCAAATTGTAATCAGCACCTAACTATATCCCGCACTAACTGAATCTGAAGTTTTATGAAAATCCATGCAGTAATTCGTGAGATATAGCTATTGCAGAAATCGTGGAAAATGCCGCATAGCAGTGCCACATGTTGGGCGATTTTTACCAAAAACTAATCAGGACCAGTTTATATCAAGGTCTAACTGAATCTAAAGTTTTATGAAATTCCGTGCATTAGTTCTTGAGATAGAGCGAAACAAAAATTTTGTCACATACAGACTCCCAGAGTGACAGACAGAGTGACAGAGTGACAGACAGACTCACAGACAGACATTTTCTAAAAACCATCAAATCGTGTTCAGGACATTCTAAAAAGTATAAATCCGTCTAAATCCGGAAGTCGAAAATTTTCACGAATCCAATACTTTCTTCTTGAAAAGATAGAAAAAGGTGAAAATGTACAATATTTAAAAATTACATGTATTTTTAATTCAATTCAAATACACAATGTTGAAAAAACGGAAAATTCTAGCATTATTTAATTTAAAAAAATGTTTCCTTTTTTTTTTGTAAAATTTTATGCTTTGGCCAGACAGCGTACATTCAATTGAACTAAATATATTTCAATTTCATGTGTACTATTTCTATTATACTTACCTGTGCACTGAACTAAGAGTTTTAGAATATTTTCAAAATTAACTGAAATACTTCAAAAAATATATAAAAAATTATTTTTTAATGAAAAATTTCCATTTTTTTAAAAAATATATAAGAGTACCTATTATAAAACAATTACATAATCCAGTAGAGGTTAGATTCTACTTCATAACATAGTGAGTAATACAGCATTTTGAGAAAATCTCATGAAATATGTTTAAAGCATTTTATGTAATGACGTTTATCGAACATGGAGATAAAAGAAAAAATTGATTTTCCAGTTATCTCATTTAAAGAGCTCTTTTATACTTCTCAGATGTATACAAAATTAATTTAGAAGTGTTAATTAAATAAGGTGCTGAGCTCTCACTAAACTTCCGTAATATGTGAATTAACACTTTCAGGCCAACAAAATTTTGTTCGTAAAATGATTAAATCATTCATGGACACAAGAATTTGCGCACCAATTTCTTCTTCGAAACTTAAAATATGATTTTCTACCCTTTCATTATAAAATATTTTTTTTTTTAAATATTCTTTGTACCGTTTATCAGATTGGAATTAGAATTAGATAGTTATGGGGTGTGACCACTGCCCTTGAAAGGGTTACTTTGACAAAGACTTAATACGTTTCGAAGCAGAAATATCTTCAAGAAGTGAAATTAATTAAATTTCACGTAGAATCCTGTAATTAAATAGATAAAAAATTATCGAATAAATTTTTTGTTTGAAAACATGTCTAACCTGGGTCAATTTAATCCACTTATTACGGAGGATTAGTGGCAAGTAGTTAGCTCTGATTGAGGTTTATTAGTGTTTTTATGTAAAACTAGGGGGCTCGGCCCCCTAAGAGCTACGCTCGCTAGCCCCCGCTCAGACACCGCAGTCTCTAAAAGCACACTAATTTGATCGATTTTAAAAAGATTTTGAAAGATTGAATTATAATTTAAAAAACAGTGGCGATCTCCCTATAAACGGTTTTCTATTCATTTCTCTACGATTGGGGAATTTTAAGGAAAAATCAGCTGCTGTTAAAAGATACAATTACTGTTTTCGTCTTTGATTAAATAAAATCAGTTAACCAATACAAAATAAGATAATATAATAAGCTAATCTGCATCAAAATGCAAATATATTTTACAAATACCAGTGTCTTCTTTTGACGGAAACGACACAGAAGGTTAACGAATCTTAACTAAACCATTTAAGCAATTTCTTTATTTTCTGCTTCACAGATTTTTCTCTTTCAAATCATATTTTTGGTCCATGACACTTCATTTTCAGCTTGTAATCTTTTTTATTTTTATTAAATTACTAAACAGTCGCTCGACAGCAGTCTAAACGTGTTCAATAAAATTAATATTAATCTTATTAATATAATCTTAAAATATCAAATTAATGTCTCGCGCATTTTTTAAATTTAAACTGTTTTGCAATATTACTTTTCGTTTATTTTACGTAATAAGTGTAATGTGACGTAATTTCTCCTACTTAATACCTCTGACGCGTCTGGAACAATGGAACAATGTGAGCAGGTGAATGGATTGCCTAGTTGCGTTGCAACTTTACATCCAGTGGATAGGTGATTGTGTTGCAAGGGCATTAGGGAGCCTTAAAAAAAATTATGTTTAGACGTGGCTGGTAGCCACAAAATTAAATTTAATTTTAAGAAAATCAAAAGACTAAGAAATTAATAAATTTATTACTTTACAATATCCTTTCTCTTTTAAAATTCAGGTGTAAATATAGTTTTTATGAAGTAATTTTCAATGAGTTCCTGCTTTTCATACGTAATTATTTAATTCTAATTTGAAAGGTTTTTTTCTGTTAATAATAGTCACATGTAAATAAATTTTTAATTTGAAGCAAACATTATTATTTGCGCTGTTTATGCAGTGGGCAACAGTTTAAATTAATACCACTTTCTAAAATAAATAAAAAATATTTCTCGAATTGCTGAAAATTTGAATTTAAAATAGAAATAAGACCTCAAAAAATGAGTCAAATTAAAAAAATGAATGTAGCCTGCACACCGGGAAATTCTAACGTATAAAATGATCTAAAAATGAATTAATTCACATATATAGTTTTTGCTCCTATAAAACTTTTTTAATGGAACGATTTTGTCCAAATTTAGCATTAAATATCTCTTAAAATAATTATTCAATTTAAAAACTGTCTACATCAGCGTGTTTATCAAACATTTCTCTATAATACCGCCGATTTTGATATTTTAGTATTCAATATTTTTCTTAATATTAACGGAGTAAGACCTCCGGTCACAAAAAATTCAAAATCGGCGGCGGCGGTGACAGCGTAAATTACTTTTTTTTAGAACTGGGGGTCTCGGCCACCTTAGAGCTACGCTCGCCAACCCCCGTCCAGACACCGCAGACTCTAAATGCACGCTAATTTGATCGGCTTTAAAAAGATTTCGAAAGATTGAATTATAATTAAAAAACAGTGGCGATCTCCCTATAAACGGATTTCTATTCATTTCTCTTTGATTGGGGAATTTTAACGGCAAATCCGCTGCAGTACTACTTGATTATTCAGTCTACCAATTTCGCCAAATTATATAAATCGCCAAACCACTCGCTAAATTATACAAATTGACATAATTTTTATTTTAAATAACGAAAGAACAAATAAATTAGTACAACATTAATAAAAATACAATTAAAATGTCGAAATAAAAATAACTTGATGACGTAGATACGTGTAACAACATTTCAAAATAAGCTAATATAAAAGGAATTAAGTAAACAGAGTCTTTGTCTCCTGGTATTTTTTAACAAAGCAAAAAGAAAGTTCTTTTAAATAAGACATTTTAAATTAATCGTTTTTAATCTGACGTAATTTTGACCAAGTTATTCTTTCTCTTTTAAATATTCACGTGAAAATACTTTTGTTAGAAATGAAATATTATTTGCGCTTTCCTAACAAAAATAGTTGAAAAGATCCTCTCAAAATATGAAATAAATGTCTAGCGCAATTTTTAAATTTAAAATGTTTTGCAATATTATTTTGTGTTCATTTTATGTAATAACTATAATGTGACAAAAATATGACGTAATTTCTCCTATTTAAGACTTGTAACGCATGTTAATGAATTTATTATTTTACAATATCCTTTCTCTTTTAAAATTCACGTGTATACTTTTTATGACGTAATTTTTAATAAGTTCCTGCTTTTTGTACATAATTATTCAATCCTAATTCCAAATGATTTTTTTTTGTTTATAATAGTCACGTGTAAATAAATTTTCAATTTGAAGCAAACATTATTGTTTGCCCAGTTGGAAATTTACATCTAATATTATTGTTTGCGCTGTTTATACATTTGGCAATAGTATAAATTAATACCATTTTCTAAAATAATGTAAAAAACATTTCTAGAAATGCTGAAAATTTGAATTTAAAAAAGAAATAAAACCTGAAAAAATGAGTAAAAAAAAAAAATAATGCAATCTGCACTCCGGCAAATTCTAACGCATAAAATGATCTAAAAATGATTACACTGCCATGTATAGTTTTTGCTGCTATAAAACTTTTTTAGTGGAACGATTTTGTCCAACTTTAGCATTAAATATCTCTTAAAATAATTCTTCGATTTGAAAACTGTCTGCATCAGTGTATTTATCAAACATTTCTGTATAAAACCACCGATTTTCATATTTTTGTATGCATTATTTTTCTTAATATTAACGAAGAAAGATCTCCGGTCACAATAAATTCAAAACCGGCGGCGGTGACAGCGGTAGTTACTTTTATTTTAGAATAGAGAGATAGAGAGAAACGATAACGAATGATGCATTGAAAACACTGCTTACAATTTTTCTGTTCTTCCTACATCCACTTCCGGTATTGACTCATTAGGTCTTGTTTATTAAATTAGACATAACTCCGCTCTTTTGGTAATAGCAGAAATAAGATCAATACAGATGTGAAATCCTAAACTGCTCATTCAAATAAAAAAATAAAAACAATTTCCAACATTTTCACAAAAACAGCCATTTTAATGTAGACAGATACCATAAATTTTAAATTCATTTTTTAAATTCAGATTTCTTGTTTGCTACCACTTATTCATTTTATTGAATCTCAGATTAGTGTTAAATTTAACCCTTTATCTATTGACGGTACTAATAGGTACCACTCTCTTTAAACTTTCATCCCATAGTGAGTATTACTAATATTCTAATGGTACTTTGCAAAAACACACTTTTAACTCCACTTTATCTGGATACATAGCAGCAGTAGTTCAGATTTCCCCACTATGTTATTTTAGCGAGGAAGGGGGCTAACTTTGACACAAACGATGGGTTTTGTGCCGACATTTTGTACAGATTGTCAAGCTCGTCTTTTTATTGCTGCAAACACAGTAAAGGATATAAGATAAAATTTGGATTTTTTTTGTTTATTCATTACGATCTTAGAATACAGTTTGACTAGCTATTTTAAGTGAACGGCGCATGTATTTGATTTAACAGTTGAATTACTCGGTGATAGTTTTAAGTATCGTCAGTACACTGGGTTTTGGAGAAAAACTTCTTGTTTACTTTTCGTCTGTGTAGTTATCCATCGTTTTCATCTCTTTAAAATGTAATTACTAAAATGTAGTGTAGTAATGATTTTCCTAGTATTTCTTTTCTGTTTCATTGCTATTTTTTTTTATTGGAAATTGAAAAAGTTGTGGCACTGGCTCATTTTTGCTATGCTAGAAATGGTATATGTAAATTCATATATTGCATATGTGGTGATGCGAGACAACATGTTGTCCCTGAAATATAGACGTCGCATAACTAAAGGACTGCTAACAAGATCAAAACCTTAAATAAAAAGTTTTTTTTAAACCCTTTCAGAGGCAAAGCATTTTCATTTCTAAAGTGTTGAAATAAATGATTGGCACCGGAATTTACCAAAAGTTTTATTTATAAATAAGAAAAAGGGGTTTATATTTGACATACTTATTAAATCGAAAATATTTTCTGGTGCCATTTGAAATACCTTGTGTGTTTTCTGTTACGATATTTTAGTCATAGTTTACTGACGGTACTTTGAAGTACCACTTTAATTACTTAACTCTAAATAATTAAATTTCTTATGGGTGAGTAGTTTTATGTTTATCCTTTAATTTTCATTGTAGTAACTGATAAAAAAATTACAGGAAAAAAATTGCAGTAGATCACAATGCAGTAGATAAAGGGTTAAAAAGGCTTATATTGGATTTTCAAAAAAGCGGTTGCAATCAAGCCGTCTAAGTATAGCGTCTAGAATATACAGTGTGGAAATCGGCTATACCAGTAATACTTAAAAAAGTGCTAAAATATTGAATCCCTTAAATGTCAAACGATGCAGAAATTCAAAAAGTTGATCGCAGTGCTATCTGCACGATATTTTCTAAAGCTTCAAGTGGATTTGGTCTTGACGCTTTTAATAATACGATGTTTACATTGGAATTTGAAAATATACCGCAGACGTCGCTACGATTGACTCTTTCATCGGCGCTACGATCGACAATTTTTTAGAGGTGTTTGGACAACAGATTTCCACACTATTTATTCTAGGCGCTACAATCTAACCATAGAAAAGCATCACAACTGGCAACACTATACATAGTGGTAAGATCAGAAGTTCGAAGCTTGTGCTGACCAGTGTTGTCCATTTAGCGTGTTTCATATAAAAAAGTTCTACCAGATAATCTACATTGTTATTTTTGTTTTATTTAACCCTTTCAGGAGCAAAGCAGTTCCAATGTTAAAGTGTTGAAATTAATGAATGACACCGGAATTTGAAAATAAATTTATTTTTAAATAAGAAAAAGCTATATTACACATCATAAATCGAAATTTTTTTTACTAAATTTCTGGTGCCAATGTTGAATTTGAGAATTAAAATTAAGTGGTTTCATAAACATACCACCGAGCCTCAACGGGTTAAACACCGAATATTTGTCATTTAAGAAAGATCAAATTACCCTTGAAAAATTCTTGTAACACTTTTAATAATGAACGCGAAATATTGTCAACTTTGATTAGATAAATTCTGATTGACAACTTTTTGAGCTACGAGAGTTAAAGAAAATCTAAAAAAGGAAATTTTACTACCTATTTCGCAACCTTTTTCAAACTGTATCACTTTGAATTTCGGAGTAGCTCCAATAATTAGAAATAAATGTCCAAACTTTAACAAATTTTGTTCATAAATAATCCCAAATCATAATATTTTAGAAAATAAATGAATTCAGATATTGATTATGACTTCAAGAATAGTATTATTATTCGAACATTTTTAAACACTAAGTAGGAAACCACTTTTAAAAATGGATTATTTTTTATGAAGTTTGGGTAACTGAATGTAAATTAAACTTATTTTAGGCTCAATTTTATTACGAAACTTCGAATACAAAAATTAAGAGCTATTGAAGTCCTACGGAGGAAAGCCATTTCGGAAAATCTTGGAATTTCACAGATTATAACCCCAGACTTGAAAACCATCCTCTGTCCAATTGTTGATATATATATATATATTTATATATGATATTTGTCATACGATAACACTCGTATTTTTACCAACAAATTTGAATGTAATTGAAGATGTTATCAGGACTTACCAAGAATCTCGACCGAGTTCCTTTGCTTATTTCATCAGCCCTCTTATTTAAAAACGGCCGCCACTTAAAGATTTGAACTTCAAGAAGATGAACGAAAAGGTTAGAAATGCAATTTCTTTTTTTCTTTCCAATTTCAAGAAGTGTTTAGGACTGATTCAAGGACTCTACAGAATTTTTAGTTTTGCCTCTATCTTAAAAACTGGCTGAGATATAGCGGTTTGAAATTCTAGGATGATTGATTTTTTTATAAATCAGTTTCATTTACGATCTTTAGAAAATGCCGTTTCTCGCATATTTACTTTAATTGTTGTAACCATTGTTGCCGTACTCTTCTGCACTTGAAACAACATAATTATATTAGCTTCAGACATATTCTTGTCAAGATTGTTGATACTTAACTAAATATTGCCGATATTAGTGATGAAAATAAATCGCCATCAAAGAAGCTAACTTGTCGAAAGTCAAATTCAAATTCACTGTTTTAGGAAACTGCTATTGAATCAGGTACACTCGATTTCACGCATTCTAGCTTCGTATGTTTGAATAAAATTAGCTTAAATTTTAAAAACACGGAGTATGGTGGCCACCTTTTCCTCCCGGTATAGCGAGAAAGAACTTATTTTTAAAATCATCTGAATTCCGACAGAAAATCATTATGCCATGAAAGAAAGTCTTCCATATTTTTCTAACATATCAACAGTAGTGGAAAACTGGCACAGAGGCGGAGTCTATCGACACCACTAAATTTTAGTAGTATTTTGCGGCTTATCTAATGACATAATTTCCGAGTTTTTATTAAGGTGAATAATACAATAAAAAATTTTCCACCACTGTATCAACCAATTTAAAGAATGAAAAATACAGATAATTGTGAATACCCAGCTAACATATTTTAACACTTAAAATAGAATCTTATCCATCTTGCGTCAGTTATCGTGGCACAGACGTACAGACATACAGAGATCAAAAATATTTTGCATCTTAATAGTGAATGTTAACAGACGATTCCCCAATCACTATGCACCATATATCAACGGATTGATCACAATCGACAATTGGTTAAGGAATGACAGTGAGAACTTTGTAGGTCGTACAACATTATTCTGCATTGGTACATTGGTGCAGCAGATAAATCCGCTATAAAAATGGTTAGATATCCGTATCACAATTTTAATAAACGGTGCATTTCTTTTATCACTGAATATTTAGGATATACGACATTTTCGTGTTCTTGCAACTCGATTTACCAGTGTGTCCAGCTCATGGAACTACGGATAAAGAGGAACTGGCATATCCTCAAAAGGTTGAAACTTTAACTGTAATCAGTCCCGCCATGGCGCATTATCGCCTGGGCCAGTAAATTTTAATAAAAATCTTCTCCTTATTTGAACGCTTTATTAATGTGGAATTTCAATCATAATATTGGTCAAAAACAGACATTTACTTTTACTGGTGGAAGTTCATTTTGATGGTAGTCAGACGCTGCGTTTCCGTCATATTTTGACAACCTAAACATCCTCCTGTCAGTGTCAGTTAAAAAATATTAAAATACCCGGTCCAACGTCCACCAGTAGAAACAAAAAGAAATTTTTAAAATATTTGCAGGAGAATTTTCGCATGAATATGCGGCTAAAAAAGGACGAAATTTTCTAATCAAAGTTTATTGGTGTAAGTTTCCTTTAGCAGTCATCAGAAACCGTTGATCCTAAGTAAAAAATCAGTCGCCATCTTGTGACAACCTCCTCAGTTACTTCACTCGTAAGTGGTGAAATCTACGCTATATTTCTCCTCCTATTTATTCATGTCACCATTGTCTAGATAGCGCATTAGTCGTACAGAGTAAATATTAAAAAGTTTGTAAAATTTCAATTTATTTTATTATTGCTACGAGGACACACATGGGATCAACAAAAAGTGGAATCAGAATAAAATTTCCGGAAATGGTCCGCAGCTAATGGACGTGACTACGAGGATTCTGTTCAACATTTGTTTAAAAATAGAGCGTATATTAATGGAGATATAAAGGTTCCTTCGTCCCTTCGAGACGAGCATATTTTACAGAACTTTTTATCTTTTATCACCGGTTTTTCAAAACAGAAATTTTTGCATAATTGAATCGGGAAAATGCTCGGATTAAATAAGACAAAATTTACAATAAAAATTTACTGGTGATAATAATCACGGATTCTGAGCACCTTACGCAGCACGTATACCGGTCGCTCGTCCTCAAGTGGTTAAAAAAATAACAAGAAGAAGAAATGATGAGAATTGAACCCAAGCTTTCCGCTTACAGTGCATACTATTATGCGTACAGAACATAGATGAATATATTTTTTTTTATTAACATCTGTAATAGGTTTTTACATTTATATATTTTTTCAATTGCCCACTAACATCTCCTGAAAGCATTTTTATGCGAAAGTTGAGTGCACAAATCAATTAACTCCACTTTTGAAAAATCTTAAATTTTAGCGTTAAAGCACTTAGTATAGTCATGACTTTTAATATTTGTAATAACTTTTCTGAATAATAAATATTAACACTATTAACCTCTTTGGGACGAGCGACCCGTATACGTGCCGCATGAAGCGCTCGGAATCCTTGTTTTCTCTCACCAGTAAAATTTTACTGTGAAATTTGCCTTATTTAACCCCTCAACGCTTGAATTAAATTACGGTTGAAATATTCAAATTGCTTATTGGCACCACTTTTATGGTAAAGAAATATTCAGCGTATTTAATGACATGAAAAACGAAACTAAAATATAGTGAACTTCATTATATTATAAAACTGGTGGGAATCAAATAATTTGAGTAAAAGACACAGCCCGAGAATATGACGGGAGCGAGAATTAAGGTGTTAATCACCACATTTTCCCGATATAAGAAGACACAAATTTCTGTTTTTAAAAAACGGTGACAAAAGATTAAAAATTTCGTAAAAGGTTCCCGTCCGAGAAGGTTAAATGACAAAAGTTTTTTACCCATTGAATAATAAATAATTTTTTCAGAGGCTATTTTGATTAACTCCATACTCTAGTGTAAATCATTGCAATAAAGCAACTCAAACGCACTAGCAAACGTTGAATGATAACGGTAAATGTTTTAGTGTGGACTTATCAGAATTAAAGTAAAATAAATTACTGCTGAGCCAAGTATTAAAGACCGGTCACGCGAGTAACAGTTCAAGATTCAGAATTGATTGACCTAGTTTCCACCTTCTAAGCTTTTTGGCTCTGTTATTTCCGAAAATAGCGTTACCAAAACATATAAAATTTATAGCTAAGAATCCACGGTATGTCTCAGGTGTACATTCATTATCTTGGACTTTTAAATATCTTCTTCACATATCAAATTTTCTGCTTCATGTAATAAAATTACCTTCTTCCCCAGTTTTCCCAGACGGCGATTTTTTTTCTTAGATCTTTTTATTTTCTCTACTTCTTTGAAATTATATTATTCGCAGTGAATTCACCTTATTTAATCTGTGATTAATTAAATCAAATATTACTAACTGAAAAGGGGTGACAATAAAAAAATCTGAATTAAAATGATTTAGTGGACTTAATCTTTAGACTATACTTATGAATCAGCAATAACCAATGGTTCCTATTTCCTTTAATATAATAGCCATCTCAACTATCATGGTTTCGTAGTTGGCTGATCCTTCGCTCCGCAAGCTTTTATTTTGTGTGAGTTTTGTCAATGAATGAAATTAACGTAGTACGATTGAATAATAAAATATTTATTTCGAATGTACACTATATGGCCAAAGGTGACCGGTCACTTGCAATTTTAGACGTTTAGTCAAATATTTAGAAAAATACACGAGGAATTAACCTGAAACTGCAGGTGTGTAAACAGTAGTATAAGTCATATATTTCGGAGAAGATTTTTTTCCCGAAACCCCATAGGGGGCCGCCAACATATTGAAAAAGAACGAATATCTTTTGGATAACCGTGTAAAAACTAATGTAGCAAAAGAGTTCAAACTCGAGATTGTTAATAAGTGGCTTATTGTAACATACTGTGTTCATTTTTTTTTAGGATAGCATGTATACTCGTAGAGAAATTAAGGTTTTTATAAAAACAGTCCCAAATTTCGCCAAGTTTTTTGCTTATAATTTGCAGAGTTCTAAATATAAAAAAAAAAGTTATTTTCAGGAAATATGAAAAACAACATTATACACAATACCCTGCAATCAAAATAAAAAAATATTAATAATTATATGAAAAATGAGCAGGTTTACTTAATAATGATTTACTGCGCATGCTCGAACGTAATCAAAGTATAATTTACATAATGTGTTAGCTAAATGTATAGAGCAACTTTTGTGAAAGTCTCAAAAACATAGTTTGAAAAGTCTGATAATAATCGTTTACAAAATAAGCTCAAAATCCGTTATTCCTAAAAGTAAGCAAAAAGATGAGGGGCTGCATCCAAATACAGCAGTACGTGCAATATTGTAGGTGCTATAAGGGTACTAATCAATGGCTATATAGATATAACCCCTCATCTTTTTGCTTCATTTTGGGAACAGCGGATTTTGAGCTTATTCTATAAACGATTATTATCAGACTTTTCAAATTATGTTTTTGAGACTTCTACAGAAGTTGCTCTATACATTTAGCTAACACATTATGCACATTATATTTTGATTGCATTCGCGCATGCGCAGTGAAACATTTTTTAGTAAACCTACTCAATTTTCATCCAATTTTTATTATTTTTTTAATTCTGATTTCAGAGTATTACGTAGAATGTTGTTCTTCATATTTTCTGAAAAGAAATTTTTTATATTAAGAACTCTGCAAATTATAAGCAAAAAACTTGGCGAAATTTGGGACTGTTTTCATAAAAACCTTAATTTCTCTACGCGTATACATGCTATCCTCATAAAAATGAATACAGTATATTACAATAAGTCACTTATTAATAATCTCGAGTTTGAACGCTTTTGCCGCATTAGTTTTTACAGGGTTATCCAAAAGATATTCGTTCTTTTTCAATTTGTTGACGGTCCTCTGTGGGGTTTCGGGAAAAAATCTTCGCGGAAATATATGACCTATACTATACTGTTTACACAACTACAGTTTCAGGATAATTACTCATGTATTTTTCTAGATATTTAACAAAACGTCTAAAATCGCAAGTGACCGGTCACCTTTGGCCATATAGTGTAGTATATATTTGTAAATTTAAAGTCCTTTGATGCGTTTTTTATGATGAAAGCATTTTATTTAAACGTGTTATACCGGTTTTAAATTTAGATAAACTTCATGACTATTTTAGTTTAAAAATAATACTCGAGTAAAATAACGAAAAATGCATGAATCTTGATAGAAATGCTCCTTTCGGAATAGGGTTGCTAGTATGGGCTCCCATTTTGATCAGAAATTTCAAATTCATACCGAAAATTACGAAAGAAGAAAATTTACTTTGTTGGATCGCGAAAAGTTCCTCTTCGCATAAATCATAAAGTACTATACTTTATTTCTGGTGTGAACTCGAAATATCTGAATAAAGTGTAGGCTAAACTAACAAACCTGTGTCGGGATATTGTGATTCTGCATGAGCATTTTTAAAGTGCTCTTGATTAACAGTTTTAAAACATCTACTTCATTTTGCACTGATTATTAGGATGAGCAAAGCGAATCCTCTACTAGGCTACAAAAATTACATTTTGTCGTACGCTTTACAAAAAAACTATTCAGTATTTTGACTTAAAAATAAATTATGACCTGTAGATTTGCACAATATTATTTTCTACAGATTAAACTTAAAAAAATTATTATTTTAATAAAATTTTTTTTTTCCATCACGGAAGCATTTTTTGCAAATAAAAAATAAAACACGTATATTTTCAGAAGAAAAAAAATAAATCATGGAGTTAGTAATTATAGATAGAATCATGATTAATTAAATAGTTTCACGATTTCTTTTATGAAATTTTTAAAATACCCTTTTATATGAAAATTATAGAATTTTTTCAATTAATTAAAATTTGTGAAAATTCAATTATTTACATTCAATTATAAAGTATTTTTCAGTGTTAAGAATTCCAATACACAATATATTCTTATTATGTGAAATCATTTACGAAGACGATGCTTACGTATGTTAAAAGAATTATATTATGATTTATAATTTATTTATTTATTTATTTATTTATTTATTGTAAATTGACAACAAAAGAATCGTAAACAAATAAAATTAATTGTTAAATTCGTTATATCATAAATTAAAAATTCCGTGATAATTCTTAGTTATTTGACTGAATTTACATTTCTAAAATTAAAATACGCCAAAACATAAAGTAACATTTTTAATTTTAAAAAATGCAAAAAATAAAAATATAAAAAATATGGTTACTGTCAAATGTTTGTCTTATTAAATAATGCTTCGCGAATTCTAACAAAGCATGGCTTTTGCTAGTTTTAATCGCTCTCCGAGATTGAATTAAGCCTGGTGTTTTTTAAATGTCTTTTGAAATAATAAAAATATTGAAATTGAGAAATAAAAATTAATTTTATTTAAATTTAGCTTAGCCAATTTGACGTGGAATAAAAATATTCCAATAGAGCAATTTTTTTAATGATATATTATAACACACTCATTAAAAAAATGTTTATAGGTAAATTGCAAAATAATGATTGTCGACTCACTTTGAAACTGAATTTTTATAGTAAAATTTATAAAAACTAATTTATTAATTTAGTTCCTGTGTTACTATATTATTGGTATAAAAGAAGCAAAATTCCGATGATGACCTACTATTCGTGGCTATGAACGCTAACCTCTCTTTGAAAGATCCCCGAAATAATTGATCAAGTATAAATAACAATTATGGCTGAATTCTGTATTTTGAGTGTTGTTCCTGATAAACAATTTAACGGAAATTGTATACTTTATACTACAACATTTACGTAGGTGGAACTAAGGAAACGGTAAACCCTTTATTATGTAACGTTTTGTTTTATAAACATTATTGTACTCGTGGTCAGTCCGGTGTTGACTGTTGTGCTACATTTTAAAAATCAAGATTGTCTAATTTCTATCATTTTATTTAAGATGGAACAGTTCAAATTATTTTCACTTTTTCAAAACTGTCATTAAATAAAGCGAATGCTATCTATACTCCTATTATAAAGAGGAAAAAATTGTTTATTTGTAGGAGGTAAGCTCTGGAACTACCGAATCGATTCCAAAAGTAATGATATCAAAATGATGGTGTTGGTCCAACTTAGAACATAGGCTATATCTTATGTCGATGCCACTACCCCAAGGGGGGTGTAGGAGCAAAAAACGTTCTAAAAATGCGATTTTAGCGCTATTGAAGGGCCTAGAAATATGAAATTTTGAATATTAGTTACTTATAAGATATAAATGATGTCTAAGAACAGTTCTTAAACAATTCGAAATTTAAATGGGGTGAAAATGCTCAAAAAGCGTTCTAAAAAACGTTCTAAATGGCAGTTTCTACATAATCTCAGGAAATACCAAACCGATTTAAAAAATATTGGTGTCAAAATGATAGTGACAACGTTTGCTCCAAGATAGGCTATGTTTTATGTCGGTGCCACTACCCCAAAGGGGGTGTAGGAGCAAAAAACGTTCTAAAAATGCGATTTACGTGTTACTGATGGGCCTAGAAATATGAAATTTGAAGTATCAGCTACTTATTAGATATAAAGGATTTCTAAGAACAGTTCTTAAACAATTCGAAATTTTAAATGGGTGAAAATTCGCGAAAAGCGTTCTAAAAAACGTTCTAAATGGTAGTTTCTACACAATCTCAGGAAATACCAAACCGATTTAAAAAATAATGGTGTCAAAATGATGGTGAAAATCCTTGCTCCAACATAGGCTATGTTTTATGTCGGTGCCACTAACCCAAAGGGGCTGCAGGAGAAAAACGTTCTAAATTGCGCTTTTTGCGTGACGGAAGGGCCTTGAATCGTGAAATTTAGAATGGTAGTTAGTTATAAGATATCAATGATCTCTAAGGACATTTCCTAAAAAAATCGAAATTTAAAAGGGTGTTCAAAATGCGCAAAAAGCGTTTTAAAAAACGTTCTAAATTGAAATTTCTATGCAATCTCAGTAAATACTGAACCGATTTCAAATATAATGGTGTTAAAATGATGGTGACAGATCTTGCTCCAAGATAGGCTATATTTTATATATGTTTCCACTAACCCAGAGGAGATGCAGGTGAAAATGAGCGAAAAGCGTTCTAAAAACGTTCTAAATGCCGATTTGTCACCAATATCTCAGGAAGAATCAAACTGATTTCAAAAGTAATGTTAAGAAATTGATGCTGACAGACTCTGCTCTAACATAGATGCTATTTTATGTCGGTATCACTATCACCTAGACGTTGCAGGAGCAAAAAAGCGTTCTAAATTTCGATTTTTGTGATCGGTACGGGATAGCAACTTAAAATTAGGCAAGTTACATATCTATTATATATAAATGATCTTTAAGAAAAGTTTCGAAAAAAATTAGAAATTTAAAAAGGGGTGAAAATGCGCGAAAAGCTTTCTAAAAATGTTCTAAATTGCGATTTATACTCAATCTAAGGAAATACCAAAGCTATTTCAAAAGTAATGGTTGCAAATCAATGGTGATAGTCCCTGCTATAACATAGGTTATGTTTTATGTTGCTGTCACTACCATCTGAGGGTTGCAAAAGTAAAACATGTTCTAATTTGCGTTTTTCGCACAACTGAGGGGTCTAACAGTTTGAAGTATGGCATGGTATTTACTTACAAGATGCAACTGCTTTCTAAGAACAGTCGAAAGAAAATTCCAAATTTAAAAAGATGAAGTAAGCGAAAAACGTTATAAATTACAATTTTATGCAATCTTATCAAATACTAAACCGATTAAAAAATAATGATGACAAATTGTTGGTGTTAGAACCTGCTCAAACATAAGCTATATTTTATATCTGCGCCACTACCACCAGAGGGTTGCATGAGCTAAAACCTTTCTAAATTGCGATTTCTGTGATATTGAAAAGGCTAGAAACTTTAAATATGGCATGGTAGTTACTTATAAAATATAAATTCCCTCGAAGGACTGTCGAAAATGAATTCGAATTAAAAAGGGGTGAAACGAAGGGGAGGTGTGAAAAGCATTCTAAAAAAGTCCTAAATTACGATATCTATGCAATTTCAGGGAATATAAACCGATAATAAAAGTAATAGTTGCGAATCAATGGTAACAGTTCCTGATCCTACACAGGCCGATGATTCTACCCCTATTAATCTGATGGTTTACAGGAACAACAAACGTTCTATAAAATTCCTTTAAAAGCTCTCTAAATTACGTTTCTGTGGAATATTAAAAAGAACAAACCGATTTCAAAATTAATGTTGGCAAATTAATGGTGATAGTTCCTAACTCAATATAGCCCTTTCTGTTGGGAGAGATGGTAGGACTTGGAATTTGACATGATAGTTAATTTTAAGATGTAAGAAGATGGTTTTCTAAAAAATTCAAATCTTCAAATGAATACTGAAATGAGCGTATTAAATGAGCAGACAGGTTTCAAAATATTTTCTAAATTATCATTTATTTAGTTTTATTAATTTAAGTCTCCTTTCTGCCTAATGCAGTGTAATAATGATGTTTAATCAAACTGTGTTTTAAATAGTAATTTTTGAATTATTCTTAAAAGTAATAAGTAAAAATTAGTACCTTTTAATAAAAATTAGACATATAAATATCACTTGGCATATTTCAAATATTACGCGAGCAAAGCCGCGGGGTTTGCTAGTTATTTCATAAAAATGTTAGCAATATAACAATCTACATATGGAATGCGGCGGACTGGCAACACGAAAACGGCCAACGAAATATTAACAGACCTTTACGAGGTAAGGTCTAGAGAGGGTTCAGACTCTGTTTTAGGAGCGCGATTTTTTTTTTTTTGAACAGTGTTTGAACCCGATACGAAAGTAGGCAAGTATAAAATTGTTAACCCTTAAATGCATGATTTTTTATTTTGTTTCAAAAAATTATGTATGATTCTCAGAAAGGTCTATTAGACAGGAAAAAAAAAGAAAAAAAATTCAGAGATACATTTTTCGTGTAATACGTTAACATTTTCTTGTGTTGCAGATCTGCAATATAAGTAAAAACTACAGTAATAACTAAAATATTGCAAATAAGTAAATATTTTAATAAGTATTATTCTAAACACCTTATTTTATGTATATTTTTTATTTTGTAAAATTTAACACTTAAATGCCTGAATTAATCTTTGAGAACAGCGTTTTTTAATTTTTATATTAAAGATTAGACACTAGAAATTTTAAGATATATTTTTAAGTTTATTTAGTGGCATATTTTTTATATATATATATATTTTTTTTACAGCATTAATATTTCTAAATAAATATAGTGGTTGCAAAGAGTTAAATAAAAAGTGATGCAGGTATGCATCATTATGCATTTATGGGTTAATAACGTATAGAAATTGTTTCGAGATTAACTTTGCATTTTTAAAAAATCATGCTGCATAAGAATGAGTATTAATCCAAGTACTGGTTCATAACAACGTTTCGTGTGTTTTATCTTCCTGAAAATCTGTTTAAAATAGCAAATGTGTTATCACACCTAGCCACTGGCAGAAACCTGCAAATGTCACAATTTCTGTCATTGTACAACTATAGCGGGAAAGTATGAGTTTCGCCTTCCAGTATTTCTCGGAAAGACCTCCAAACAGAAGACCAGAATAGACAAGAGATTTATGATAATATCATTTACTATTCAACTGTCTCATAATGAGATAAAATCTTTCTATTTGATCCCATCAATAACAATTTTATTTCCTTTCAAACTGACTTTAAAAGGATTGTAAAACTCCTTAAAAAATTTGGACAATATTCATTTTTTTCAATCAGCAAGTTTTATGATTTGTTTCAGTTTGTGTTTAAATAAAATTTTCACGTTAAGTCCGAGACCGACTCAAATCTAATGATATAAAGAGAATACTATAAAACTTACCGCTCTTAGTCAGTAATTTCTCCAATTTTCTTTAGATTAGACGGCAAATCTTTTGCCATGAAATACATTCGTATAGTTAAAATATTTTCTCAAGAAAGTAATATTTATTGTTATTTTTTTTATGTTCTTCTAAAAGGATTTCGGTTATTTTTCTTAATTGCCAAAATGTTTCTAAAATCTATCGCTAAAATTATATTTAATGTGATAAAATATGACGAGTCGTATGTTTAATTTTAACACTTCACATAAAATTAAGTACATATTTAGAAATATTTTGACAAGTAAGAAAAAAACAGACATCCTTTAAAAAGAATACACAGAAAACAAAAGTTAAAAATATTAATTTCTCGTGAAGACATTTTAAAAATACGAATGTATTCCACGCACATCGCTAGCGAGGAGAATTGGGAAGTTCTCATACATGACAGGCAATATTGAACATATTTGTAACCAGCAGTCACGCTTTGGTGACCGCGATCTCTTGACCAAATCTTAAAGTCCATAATTGACGAGCAGCCCTTATTTATATTAATAACAATAAGACGCACCTTTTAGTATTTCTGGTTTATAATAAATAAGTGGTGAGCTTTGATATTTTTGCATCTATGTGCAAAAAGCCTTTTTTCTTTGGTTAAAAAGATAATAGTCCTTCTAGATTATTTAAATTATTTTTCTACGATAAACTAACTTACTGATAAAACAAATAACAAAACAAACAGTACAAATAAATATAACAAAAGATAATTATGTATCCTAATATTCCCCATTAATAAAGCTATTATTCTAAAATATATACAAAGTATCCTAATTATCCCATAGAATGCATATTCCAAACAACTTTCAAAATATATACTAAAACACCGTTATTTGAATAAAAGACATCCATTTCAATAAAAACACAGTTTAAGCATTAAAACTGACATGTTTCAACTCATTCATTGAGTCATCATCAGACTACACAAAGCCACAAATACAATGCACATAAAAACCGCAATTACTCATCTATTTAAAAGTTATCATACACTGCCCTCTATATTTTCAATATCGTAAATTGCTCCCTTTATGTACCGATTCCTAAAGTTTTTAATACTCTACCCAAATACTCGAGATGTGAAAAGATAATGTATGTTTACAAACCTTTGCACCCCTTAAATAAATTTCAGTTGACTCCCTTATAAAAAACTGTAAATCAAAATTAGACCTTTAAATAAATCTACCCTCGTTAAATAGGATGTTAATATTCTCTTTTTTATTCAGTCTTGACAAAAGCTTCATTTCCTCTGTTATATCTTATACCTGCAATATGCTCCTTACATCTGAGAATAAATTTTCTCTGGGTCATACACATAAAAACTGTGTAGAGTATTTGCAGTTTTTATGTGCATTATATATGTGGTTTTTGCATATTCTGAAGATGACTCAATGGATGAGTCGAAACATGTCAACTTTAATATTTTTAATATGTTTTTATTGAAATAGACTTCTTTCAAGAAAATAATTGTGTTTTAGTATATATTTTTAAGGTTGTTTCGAATACATATTTTAAGGTATAGTTCGTGGGTGGCCAACAGTGACACACCGGATACCATTAATTTTATAAAAAATTAATCGACTTTTTGAATCGCAGAGATTCGATGATTAGATAAGGCAATGATTACTATAAACTTTTAGTGGTGTCCAGCGTGTCACAGTTGGCCACCCCTAGTATAGTTAATAGTGGGCATAAATTAAGACTATTTTACTTGTATTTGTATTTGTATCCTAATTAATTGACAGAAATAAAAAAAATAATTATTTGAAATAATCCAGTATTTTATTTTATTTTATTTTATTTATTTCAGATGCGTCATTAATTTGAATTTGCTTTTTAGTGACACTTTTATCTTTATTAAAGTATTTAAATATGAAAGATATTACTTTTCATTCCAGAATAAACAGCGAGAATCATAGCTGCAAAATTGATATGATTTTTGATTGAAATGATTCCGAACGAATTATTTTCATTAACTGAGTTATCACTGTTCAATTGAAATTGCTATTTGTGTTTCCATTTGCTCGAAGAAATAATGTATGCCCATCTAGTTATTAAACTATTCTTAGTAAATGCCGATGATGATTAGAAAACAATTAAAGTGTTATTCCATTTTATATCATTTTTATTGCTAAGGAATAAAATTTCTTTTAAAGGGATTAGGAATTCTTTTTCGAAGGCGTGCGTACGATGTATAATATTATTAATATGTGGCATGTAATATAATCGGTACCATGTCAAACTATCCAATGTGAAAAAAGTGGGCTATTTTTTATAAAGTCAGATTTCTTTATTGACACCACTTTTCTGAAATGGTAAAATTCCCTTGTTTTCGTCCTAATTTATATGTTATTAACCCCTTAATTCTCACTCCCGAGATATTCTCGGGCTGTGTCTTTTACTCAAATTGTTTGATTCCCACCAGTTTTATAAAATAGTGAAATTGGCTATATTTTAGTATCGTTTTTACTGTCGTTAAACAAGGTGAATATTTCTTTTTCATAAAAGTGGCGCCAATAAGCAATTTGAATTATTCAACCGTAATTTAATTCGAGCGTTAAGGGGTTAAATAAGGCGAATTTTACTATTTCAAAAAAGTAGTTCCAAACAAGAAATCTGAATTTTAAAAAAGTAGCCCACTGTTTTCACATTGGGTATTTTGACGTGGTACCGACGATATAACCATAATTGCCAGCCTCCCGATTCTTTGAATACCAGTAAATTCTTATAAAAATGTTCGCTTCATTTAATTGCAAATATTGCGCGATTAAATAAAACAAGTATTTTTGCATAAAAATACTGGTATTAAAAAAATCGGGAGGTCACCAAAGATGTATAACAGATTTCAGTTAGCCTAAAGACGTATAACACAATTGAAACCGCAGTTATCGTTTTCGGGTATTAAAGGGAATTCATTTGAGTGCTTCAATATACGAACGATGACGCATTATACCTTTCTCATCAGCCATTATAAAAAAATAGTACAAAACGGATAGAATGTGACATCTACGGACGGGTTTATTTTGTAATTATGATTAAAAAGCAAAAATTAAAATAGAAAATGTTTAGAAAAATAGATACCACAGATATACCAAAGCATTAGCATTACATGCATAGCCTAAACGCTATGTTTTGCTTTATTACATTAAATTGTACATTATAATGATAAATTTTCAATTTAATTTTTCTTGTTCCGTGTTTTTTCCGAAGCGGTGATCTCAACCTTTAATATTGTTAAAATATGAGTGTAATTTTTTTTCTTGCGCACGCCTTTTACTGTCTTCGATCATTATTTATCGTAACTTTGATGGAATAAATGAGATGATATTCTGGCTTGATTAATGTTGATTACTGATATTTTTATCTTTTATTTTGCTTTAAAAGTTTCAACCTGAATGTAAAAAATATTAGATATTGCTAAAAACTAAAAAAACTATTAGACTTCAGCTCGTAGCTGTCGCACAGGTCCACTGATATATATATATTTATATATATACAGAGAGTCCTAAAATGCGCTGACTGATTTTAAAATTCAATAACCTGCAATTGGTGACAGTTATTAACACGTTCACGCCGGCGCGGTCGGTCACACTCGACTGTCTCAAACCTGCCAAGTCTTCGGCTCTTTGGATACCAGTATTTTAATACAGAAAATGTTGTTTTATTTAATGAGAACAATTGGGCGATTTAAAAGAACAACATTTTCTCTAAAATAACAGTGGTGTGCAAAAAGTCGGAGACTTGACAACTCTGAGGCAATAAAGTATGACTCACCGCGCCGGCGTGAACGTGTTAAAGGAAATCTTGCACGAGGTTTATGTAAAGTGTCTGGAATTTTTTACTGTGATTTCCCATTTTAGTTAAATAGCAACAATTGATGGCGCTGCCAGAAAAAGGCGCTTAGTAAAGCCCGATATTTTGGCCTCTTTCTTCTTACAGTATAAATGCGAATGAAGGAGGTTAAACAGTGGAGTGGTTCTTAGCTGCCAATGCAAAGTTGTTTTAGCACTAGGACTACCATATGAATATGTTTCGATTCAAACCAGAAATTTGATTATGAGATAAGTTTAAAGGATACAAAGAAGAAAAATGCTAAATAGTAAAGTTAAACTATTTTAAACCAAAATTCTGGTGTGAAATATTTTTATAAAACTTGACTCAAATTTCCAGTATTTCTAGTGTTAAGAGCCCCATTCCATATATTTCAATTCCTTCTTTCACCTCATTAAAAATGATTGTCTAAAAATGATTTCGAGTTTAAAATATTGTGAAAAATACTTACTTATTTTTCTTACAAAAATGAAAAGCCTTGTGAATGAAATGCCTTGTGAAAATGCTCAATGTATTTCAATTGATTCTTAAACAATTTAACCCCTTGAGGGGCGGTGAGATATATTTTATCCCACCTACGATAAATGAAGATTTTCACCAGATTTTTTTTTTATTTATTTACTTTTCTAACTTTGATGGGAAAAATGTCGTAAAATTGATTTTCCTTATTTTGCAGATTCCGGTGTGGATTAGACATTACGGAAACACAATTACTTTCCCCTCAAAGGGTTAAAGAATTCAAATTTTAAAAGAAAATTGAATTTACACCGGGTCAATTTCAAAGCAAACTACCTACTAAAAAAATAAAATCTTTCAACGGGAACAGATCTCACACTCTGGATTCGTCTCTCATGAAATCATGTTGTCTTCAATGACAGTGTGAGTAGTAGAAAGATGTCAGATTTCGCTTTTTATGTGAGCGTCTTCGGCTGCAGGTATGCCAGGTTGGCGACCTTTTAAATTAAGAAATTCTGAATTTTTGCCAGAAACTTCAAATAAAAATTTGCGCTTAGTTTAATATTAATGATAAGAAATTTAGAATTGTAATAAGAAAACAATTTTCTTTCGGAATTTCGAGTATGATTTCCCATTTTCAGAATTAAAAAAAAGGCCAAATTGGCAAACCTTAACGACGGTATCTTTTACTAGATTACATGACGCGATAGATTTTTAAATTAAGTTTACAATAAATGATTATCTTTACAATGATTTAAGTTGCTTGTCTGTTATATTTCTTTATCTTTTTCCCAAACATTTTATTCCATAAGAATTGATTGAATATTTGCATTTAAAAATTCTTCTGCATAACGGGACAGTTCTTAACCATTTATCGGGCAAGTCAACACTGTGGCTGAAATGGTGAAAACATTCCCTCCCACCAGAACAGATTTATTTAAAGGTGTGAAACAGTGTTATCTAAAGTGCATTATAAAAACAAAATATTTTAATAAAAATCGTGAATCGAACAGTTTTCAAGAAGACTTAGGTGGTAAGTATATTACCATTACCCGAAAAAAGGTTAAATCCTCAAAATATTTCATTTTTTAACCACATAATTGTTTTGCCCGAACAGAGTTCGGGAAAGAAAAGTTAACTTGCTTCGTTACTAAAAGCTTTTCCACACTACTAATTTTTACCTGAAATCTTCGGTTCTTTAAATGGTAGACTTTTCTCGATTATTTAATGCAAATATTTTTTACTTATAAAGTAGTGTTGGCTCCCTGTTTTTAGTTTATGATGTCAAAAAAAAAAAATGTCAGTTAACCCTTTCAGGGCCAAAGTACTTCTGTTGATAAAATGTCAAAATGCCTGACTGACATCGGTATTTAGGAACAAATTGATATGAAACTAGGGAAAACATTCTCTTCGCGTACATTATATAAAGCAAAACTTAATTCCTAAAATATGGTGCCAACGTGGCATTTGGGAATAAAAATTAAGTGGTATATATAATATACCGGTGCCCTTCAAAAGGTTAAGTGGTTAACACTTTATGTACGGAATTATGAATACGTGAAAATGTTTACCTTCTAAAATATTTTTCGTGAATTGTTTAAACTACATTAGAAGATTTACATTATCATTTAATAAATTTTAGAAGGATTTTAGAAGGACTGAAGGATTAGTTAAAATTGAATTCATAGGGATTTTGTGCAATATTTATAACCCCACTCAAATCTTTTATTTTAAATATTTTCTTAGTATTTTGTAGAATCAGGAAATGTAAAAAAATATAATGTTCTTACAACAGATATATAGAAATATTTCCGAATAGAACCCCCCCCCCCCCCCAACGCTAAGAAATCTGAAAATATGGAAAGGCAAAAGAAATCATCCCTTTAAAAATATTTTTGTGCTTTTGGAAGAGGATAAAGTAATGTAACTATAACTCATTATAAACTGTATTTCAACTCCTCGATGTATTAAATGAATTTTATAACAAGTTATTTTAATGGTACTTATAAGTATACCGTCAATAGATAAAGGGTTAATGATCAAAACATGTATATGAAATTTCAACTGTTTCCTTGAATTATAAAAGAAAGTGGACAAAGGAATTCTTATGATTACGCTCGAAATGACTTGAAACATATCAAGTGATATCTGTGTAACCATTGCTTAAAATAATACTTTAAAGCCGTTTATTTGAAAATATTGAAAACGATCATTTATTAATTTGCATTCTTGGTGAGCTTATATTTTGATGCAATCTCCATAGATTTTGAGATTTTATCCAATATCTTATAACCAGGGATGTAGTGGAGGGTATACGGGTGTATACGCTGTACACTCTCTGGAATTTTTAAAGGAACACCGTATACCCTCTGTTTCTCAAGAAAGCTATAGTATATATACACTAGGGTACACCCTCTGCTTTGAGCGTGTACCCTCTGCTTAGAACGTATACCCTCTGTGTTTTTTTACGACTACACCACTGCTTATAACTGAAAAGCCTTATATTTCAGATAAAAAAACTTTTGCAATTTTAACAATGGATTTTTTTAATGGAAACCATAGACATTTTTAGGTTCTTTTTATACTTGAGATATTAAAAAAAGTATAACATATAAAAATATCATGTAAAAATAATCGTGTAGTTCCAGAGGTATCTTGCGTTCAACATTAAAAAAAAATCTCATTTTAAGACAAAGCACGTAAAGTAAAGTAGGGTGACCCCGCCAGTAGTTGATACCCTTCTAGTACTTGAACAAATGTTTGAAATATTGCGCCATTTCAGGCGGAATGAGTTTTACACTCGGCACTAGACATAATATTTTTGTTTGAATGTTGGATCACCTGTTGTCACATTCTTGTCAACAGCCTGGTTTAAGAGAAGCCGCTTTATGAATTTTTTTATTAGAAAATGTAAAAATGTAGTTTTTGATTAGTTGGAGACAATTACGGTAAGTTAAAATATTCCACTTCCATCTTTCTTATTCAAATAATAGTTTTATATGAATTATTGTTAATCACAGCTCAAGCATGATATTTTAAAGATTGTTTTTTGAATTTTCGACTGATTTCTTCGATTGATCAACTGCTGAGAATATGGCAATTAAAGAAACTATTTACTTATAATTTTGTTGCTATTTAATTTCAGCAGATTTCACTTTTGCCCATTATAGGACATTATTAAAGATTTTAACAATAATGTGAGTTTACTTCTAAACTTAAAAGAAAGGAAAGATAATAAAAACCCCGTGGCACCGACCTTTTTTTATCCACTACTGGCTGGGTCACACTTTATTTCATTTCAAATAATATAATTTCAGATATTCTAATATGGATCTAGTGACTCATTTGTGAAATTAATTATAAATATATTCTTTTTTTAACATATTTTTTAAAACATATTAAGACATTCCGTTGCTATTTACACGAATTACTGTTGATCGGCAATTTTCGACGAAACCAATAGAATCCCTGTCCTCTTATTTAAACATTATTAATTAAGATTTTCCAGGATTAAACATTTTGAATAAAAAATATCCCGAGACTTGTATTTAATTCAAATTTTCAAAAAGTCGAATAAAATATAGTCAAATGTATGATATATCAGGTCATGAAATAAGAAACTTGTGATTACAAGTAGGCCAGATTTAGTACGGGGCAATCTTCCACTAGTAAATCTTAAAATAAATTTTCATCGTATGCAAACTTCATCAAGTATTTTTTCATATTCATGAAAAAATACTGTCATGATTAACACATAAATTTCCATTATTTTTTACTGATGGAAGTTTGCACCGTTGAAAATCTTGCCCTTTTGTAATCACAAGTTTCATACTTGATGACGTAATATATACCTATGTTTTGTCTCGAAAGATTATACAGGACTCGCAGCCTTCCTAAAATTTTCACACTTTTCTACCAGTATTTTAAATAAAACTTCTTCGTGGTAGATTCCTTTAAGATCTATAATAGAATTATACAATAAAGATTGTCATTTTAAAATAGTGGTAGCAAAGTGTGAAAATTTTAGTAACTCTGCGAGCCCTGTAAACTTTTTAGGCAAGTAAAAATACACAGGTGAAAAAGATGATTCACAGTCGAAGGCGTTCGCTTGAGCAATACGTTTCAGCTCTGGCTTAAAAAAACAATAGGATAAAGAATTTTTTGCAGTAGATATCGATGTTTATAGTTAGGATATCGAAGTGTAACGATATTATCACAGTGGAAGCGCTAAGAAAAATTCAGCATTTTGTGTATTTTGAACTCTAAATGGGCGTGGCATTGACGTTCTTGATAACATAAGTTAGTCGGGTCCTGAATACCGCCGGTTAAACTTCCACATGTAAATTTATTAGAAATGTTTGCTTTATTTAAACGCCTAATTCATGCAAAGTTTGTGTTATGAATAAGTCAAGCATGTCTATTCTTTTTTACTCCTGGAAGTTTGCCCCGTTGGTAATCACGTATTACAAGAAGTCAGAGTTTATTGAAGATTATTTTAAAGCAATCCACTATGTCGTCCGATTAACCCTCTCGCTGCGCAACCCAAGATTTCCTTGGGCTACTTAAATGTAGCAAAATTTGCGCAACCCGAGATTTCCTCGGGGATTCATTTTTTCCACTGGCGACTATTTTTTAATTCACCTTTTTAAATACAAAAAATTCCATATAGACTTTAATAACATCTACAAGAGAAATATACTGCAAAATTGATTTTCTTAAAATAGTGGTGAAAGAATATACGAATAATCTCCTGTGACAGCCCTGATTTATCCTGATTTAAATGTTTAATTATTGATTCAAGTTTGGGATAAAAAAAAAACTCTTTTACAAAAAATGTTTACATATTTAAACTCTAAAATATATATAGATTTGAAATATGTAATGAAAAATGCGCAATTTTTGAAACAATTTTGATAAAAAAAATTACGCAGCGAGAGGTTTAAGATTCAGAAATTTTGTTTGGGAGAAGTATGCATAATTCTTCAAAAATTACAAAAGTAAATTCATTCCTTCGTAGGAATGAATAGAAAGGTGTGCAAAATCACGTCACACATTATTGTGTTACTACCTCCACTATTGCATTATTCTCTTTATTGATTTGGTGTATTTTTTAGTTTTTAGTAATTTGTATATTTATGAATAAATTGTTTTGTGAGTTCCAAAATAGGGAATGTAGTGACTGGGGCGTGGCTGTCCTTAGAAGGGGTCAATATAACAAATCTTTCATTTAATTATCTCACATGAAAGGGGCTCCATAGCATTTCAATTGATTCGCGGATTGTTTGAAAGAATATTTCTAATTGGCGGTTTCAGGAGTCGGACAATTGTTTCAAGCACAGTGGAGTGACCTTCTGCCGACATTATACCATCTAGAACATCAACGGTAGTGCAAGGGTTCTTTATGTAAAGGGATATTGTTAAAATTTATACACTGGGTTGGGGCATATGTCCTCCTAAACACTATTTTCTATTCTATTTGCACCACTTGTTAAAAAAGGAATTCTGCCAAACTTCTACTTTCAAAAGAAATTTACCCCAAATATATATATACTAGAAAGGTAGCCCGTCAAAAATGACGGAAATTTAGATATAAAGATATATACAACTCATGTGCAAGAATATGAGTTTTCTCGCTTGTTCCGCAGTGATAGATGAAAATAACACATTTTAAGAACGAAACACATTTATGAAAAACTGTGTACAGTAGAAGACCACTAATCTGCACAGTTTGGTTCTAAGTGTTATGCAGATTTGAGGCTTTTTGCGGTCATGTCTATTCAATCTTTGTTTACATTTTTTTACATTCATATATTGGACAATTTAGATTGTTGAGCCTTAAAAATAAATAAATAACACACTTGAAGTAAGGTTAAAAACTATTAAATTATCGTATACGATTTCATGAAATGGTATTATATGGCATTATATGTGTGTGCTTCACGATCTTGGTTACGACGTTGGCGAAATAGGCTGCAACTTGTCATAATCCTAATAGTGTGGGCTGCTATAACAAAAAAGCAACCAGTTTTTAGTAAAATTTCTGATATAAAGTAGCTTTCAAAAACTTGTGTAAAATTGCAGACCGTTCTCGTGTTATGTCAGTCCTAGGAATAATATTTCTAACACTGAAGATTTTCCATGTATATATGGGATTTAGAAAAGCTTCTCCAAAAGAAAGGTCCTGAAATGACATTGTAATTCCTCTAACTTCCAAGTTTAATCGGGCCCTGATGTTGAGTACTGAAATCTAATAAATACAGTTATTTTGAATATTACAACAGAATTAAACAGTTAAACTTATTTAACTTAAACCCGCTGTTACTTCCCGATGTTATTTTTTAGTATTAAGAAAGAAAATTATTTAAAATTTTCAAATCATGCATTTATTATTTTTTTCCGTCTTTAATAACTAAATAATAAAAAAATAGGCTTTTGTTCTGAGCACATAAATATGACAATAAAATAATGTAACTAAGAGACATTACAAAATTAAATCTTTGTGATTAAAAACAATAAACAAACGATACCGCCACCATTTTACCTACTATGACGTCATTAGAATATTGCCCATTGATTGTTGGAGAACTTACTTTGTGAACGATTACCTCAATGATTTAATATTTTTGACGTTTCACATGAATGAATCACTTGTGTTTGTTTAGGTTTATGAAATGAAATATTAAGCTGTGAACCTAATTTCAATTGAAGTTATCCAAGGATATATGTATTTTTAATCGAAATTAAAAACAATGCTTTGATCTCGAAATGGTACAGATGTCATATTCGCCCCATATTGGCGCGATGTTTTTCGGTTGCCAATTTGGCGAAAACATCAGCAGCATAAACAACATAATCCGGGTTACCACATCAAACAAAATAACGACACTTTGACGCAAGTTAAGTACCTGTTGTCTATATGATATTGGCGACAGAAAAATATCGCGCCAATATGGGGCGAATATGACATCTGTTCCCTCTAAATAAAAAGTTTTTGTTTGTATAATTTGTTATTTCTGTTAATTATTTATTTAAGTACTTTTCCATTATAGCGCATTTTTAAAAAAAGATTGGCGCGATTCGGGCATCAGAAAGTGAGATATGTTGCGAAAATATATAAACAGCTATGAAAACAAATCTAATGAACTTTTATCGGAACAGATGTCATATTCGCCCCATATTGGCGCGATTTTTTTCGGTTGCCAATTTGGCGAAAACATCAGCAGCATAAACAACATAATCCGGGTTACCACATCAAACAAAATAACGACACTTTGACGCAAGTTAAGTACCTGTTGTCTATATGATATTGGCGACAGAAAAATATCGCGCCAATATGGGGCGAATATGACATCTGTTCCCTCTAAATAAAAAGTTTTTGTTTGTATAATTTGTTATTTCTGTTAATTATTTATTTAAGTACTTTTCCATTATAGCGCATTTTTAAAAAAAGCTTGGCGCGATTCGGGCATCAGAAAGTGAGATATGTTGCGAAAATATATAAACAGCTATGAAAACAAATCTAATGAACTTTTATCGGAACAGATGTCATATTCGCCCCATATTGGCGCGATTTTTTTCGGTTGCCAATTTGGCGAAAACATCAACAGCATAAACAACATAATCCGGGTTACCCCATCAAGCCCTTGGGCGCAAGTTAAGTACTCGTTGCCTATATAATATTGGCGACAGAAAAAAATCGCGCCAATATGGGGTGAATATGACATCTGTACCCTTTTATCTTTGTTTATATATGCACTTATATACATAAAAAAATCGTTTCTAAATATATATAATTTTTTTTATATACAAATTACGGCACAGATTTCAGATATGAACCGGGATACCTAACTGGTGCCAAAATGGTGTTATTTTGCCTGCTATGGTAACCCGGCTATTGTTCTTTATTTATTAATAAATTGTTTATTTACTTTTATTTTCTGTTTTTTAATTATATAAACTGCTTTGTTCTATAGTTATTATTCAAAATTTTATTTATTTATAGTTATTTCCTTTTCAAAATGATAGCAAATAATTGAAAAATATATAAGTAACTGGTATTCGAAAGCGAGATTTCTGCCAAATTGGAGTCATAGAAAAATCACGCCAACCCCCATGCGTATATGACATCTGTGCAAAAATTACTTCTGTTTCTTTATAAAAATGGGTAAATAGCTCTTTTTATATTAAATTGTCGGGACAGATGTCATATACGCCCATATTGGCGCGATTTCTTTTTTGACGCCGATGTCATATACGCACCGGGTACTTAACTGGCGCCAAAGTGTCGTTATTTTGCTTGTAATGGTAACCCGAATATTGTTTATGCTGTTGACGTTTTCGCCAAATTGGCGTCGGAAAAAAATCACGCCAATATGGGATATATGACATCTGTGCCAAATTGTATACATACGGAAAAAATTGCTTGTGAGTATGAAGCAGTAAATAGGTTGCCAGAAAATACGTTGTCAAACTTTTTTCTCGCCAAGAAACTTTTCTCCGAAGTATTGTACATAAGCAATGATTGCTAGAAATGCATTTTTAATTATGATATGCGCTTTTATGTTTCACTACATTTATGCATACTATACTGTGTGTATAAATGCTACAGTTCATATGCAGGACTACATAAAAGAATTCGTAAGGTTACTGAGTATGAGAGTAAATTGCTTAAAGGTGGTTTTTAAAGGAGTTATGCACTTTTACGCTGAACTGCATTTAGTTTCCTAAGAAATGTTTGTAGAATATAGATAAAATGACATACATGGTCACGCAAAGAATTGGATACATAACCGTCTATGGATGATAATATCTGGAAATGTGATTTCAGTAGTTTTAAGAGTAGTTTAAATTATATTTTAGCTAAATAGTGGCATGTAATAACGGTACTATTGGCTATGGACGGTAACTGCTGAAATCAATTTTTAAATTTTTTTATGCGTTTTCTAAAATGTTTACGTAGTTATCTTGGTACTTCTTAGTTATCCCGTCGACCAAATTACTGTCGTCAAATTGTACGATTAATTGCCAATAATGGTTGTCATTAATTAATTAATTGTAAGATTAAATGCCAATAATGGCCAATAAAACCATTAATTCGACGTTTTATTCGTATTTTTGTTAATGTTTTACTATTGATTTGACGATTTATATAATTTGGCGAAATTGGTCGACGGGATATCTAAGAAGTAACGTTATCTTATTTCCCTAAATAACGAAGTTTTGTTAAAGCATTCAGGATGTGTTGGAAAGTGTTTCATATTCTATGCTTAACGCATGATTTTTCTTTCTTCTTTAGTCTTATTTTGCATTTATTTTATTCTTAATTTTTTAGTCTTATACTGTTTTATAGAAATTTTGGCACAGTTGTCATATACGTTATCATATATTGGCGCGATTTTTTTCCGACGCTAATTTGGCGAAAACATCAACAGCATAAATAACAACATCCGGATTACCATATCAAGCAAAATTACGACACTTTTTCGCCAGTTAAGTACCCGTTGTGTATATGACATTGGCGTCAGAAAAAAATCGCGCCAATATGGGGCGTATATGACATCTGTGCCGAAACATTAATATTTAATGTTTAAACTCTTCGCTCCACTCCCCTTGCATATAGTACAAACTATAATACGGATAGCGGAAAATAATAGACAGTTTGGTACTTTTCCACTGTAGGGGCTTTGGCATTTTTTAAAAAAAGCTTGGTGTAATTTGGGCATCAGAAAGTGAGATTTGGGTACTTTTCAGTTATGCGGACACCATTGTCGGCAAGCGTAATAGTTGGCGCAAAATCGTGAATCGAAGCATTTAAAAAATAAAAGAAAAACCATTGTCGATACTAAAGGGAGCATTTAAAAAATATAACATTTGAAAATTCCAGACTTTTACGAACTATTTCATCAAATCACAAATATATACTTAAAATAAGTGAACAAATAACTGCTATAAAATAAAGCAATAAAATAAAACTCATATTAAATTGCTGGCATAAAATTACAAATATCTTTTTAGCATTTTGAAATAATTGGCGCATTAGCATACATTTTGGCATGGTGTCCGTATAACGGAAAAATATCGAGATTTGTTGTCAAATCATATAAACAGCTATGAAAACAAATTTGGTGAGCGTTTTTGTTTGTTTTATATGTATATTATTGATGTTTTTATGTACAAATTACATCTGTTTCTGTATAAAATTAGAGAAACGGCTTTTTTATGTTAAATAAATCGTATAAATATCGAAAAAAATGCGTGTGTATATAAAATGAAACAGTGAATAGGTTCCCGGAAAATATGTTACCAAATTTCCTTTTTCGCCAAGCACCTATACTGGAAAAGTACCTAAAGCACATTAAAATAGCGCAGTTAGGAGCTCACACAGTACACCGTTGTCTATTGGCGGTTATTTTATTAGTAGCATCGGGAGGAAGATGTAAAGATGTACTTTAAATTCTCACCCATAGATTTCGAAAAAATATCTTAAAAGAGTGGAGTTGAATTAATTATTAAATTTCGGTGACCTCCATTATGAAAGATTAATGGTTTTAAATGGGAATTTCGCCATATTAGCCAGCTATCGCCAAGTTGGCTAACATTTGGCGCTACTGTGGTAACCCTACATTAATATTTTTCAACAATTACTCATTTCAATGAGGCGGTCCTACCGGAATAGTGAGGGACACACAGAGACTTGGATTTTATATAAATAGATATTTTAAATTATGACAGGAGAGAATATGAAACCGTCGTAATCAAGAGGTTAATCGGAAATTTTCATAATTACGCAATTGCGTTTAAAAAAGACGCAATCTGCAGGTTGCAGGAAGAGCAGAATTGAATCAGTTGTGAATGACTGGTTAGTGATTTTAAATGCTTATCCTACGAAAAAGGCTCCTCGGGACTTACAGTTGGAATTCCTATTATGTTAGAAGCAGAAATTTATTTTGCAGTGAGTCATTTTATACCAAAAGTAAGAAGTTTTATACCAGTATCTTTTTAGATGTTTCACATTGTGTAGATGTTCATTTCACCCTTTTAATGTGTATTTTAAATATTTTTCTGTTATTTTATAGCGTTTTATGTGTCTGATTGCAGCTGAACCATAGCTGAAAGCTATGCGACTTAGCATGCTCGAAGCTATTTATTTGTATTTATCATTATGGATTTCTACTCGTTTGGAATATTCGTACAATTAATCTAATAGGACGTGCAAAGGAGTGTTTTTTTCGACTATCTATCTGCAGGAACCCGAATTACAAAGCAACAAGTACATAGTTATTTTTCTTGAAATATTGAAACAGATATTGCTTAATTAGAATGAAAAATAGAATATTCGTCTCTTCCAACGAACTGAAACATTAATACCATATTTAACTTTTCTAATATAACAATCTACAAAAGAAACGAAAAGAAATATTTTTTCTTTATCTAATCGGAGAATAATATTACAACCTAATTAATTGCAGAAGCATTCCGAATCTGAAGAAGAAATATTAGGCAAACATTATTGTTACCCTTCTCATTGGGAATTCAAAGAACCGTTTTCAAAACTGTATGTAGAATGTTTCAGTCAGAAAATTATAGCTGTTTCTTTTAAGTGCACTCTAATTCGACTATAATATTTTTGAAAATTTAATTTTAAAAAGTGGGGAAGGATTGTACTTTGTGCCAATATATTAAGAAAAAGAAGCAACGTATAAAGGCACAAATAAAATGTGTTTAAAAGCATACAGCTGTTTCAAAACCTCTAAGGTTTCCTCATCAGTGCTTAAAATAAAAGTTAAATTAAAACTAAAACATTGTGTAAAAAGGGAGGGAGGTGGACAGAGAGTCAGAAAAGCGTACCTTTCAGCTCTACTGCCAACGGTGAAATGCGACATACGGCTGACTAACAGCTACGGAGTTGATCTCACGCGCATATTCAGGGAGACCAATCAAAATCACCCAATTGCTCTGGAAGAGTCCAAACTTAGAAGGAGAAAAGGGGGGGAGGGAGTGGAGAGAATTATAGAAAATTAAACCATATCTTTGAAAAATTGGGCGTACTGGATAAATCGTTAACACTAGAACGGCGGGAAATTTTGCTCAAGTTTTATAAAAAATATTTCACATCAGAAATTTTACTTAAAACTATTTAACATACTTATTTAAGTTATTTTTGTGCAGCATATATAAATCTTATATTGTAAAACAAATTCTGGTTCGAATCGACATGTATTCATTCGGCAAGGGTCAAAGTGAGCCCTCGCCGCCGTTCTAGTGTTAACTAAACTGTTTGAAATTTTCCATATGTGATAAGGTTCCCAGAAGTCCAGATCACAGATTAAAGTACATTTTTGTATTATGGAGGCTTCGGCAAATTTAAAATTATGGTTGTTGGACTAGCAGTGGTTGGAAATAGCAGAACGTTTAAAATCACAATTTTTAACGCAAGTTTTATGCTCCCCCAAACGGATCTTAAAGGCACGCTTCGTTTGACCAATGTACATTTTGTTGCATTCGCAAGATATCCTGTAAATACCCCAATTTGAAAAACTATCAATTGGATGTTTCAGATTTGTGAATTGAATTTTATTAAAAGGAGTATAAACTACTTTAAAGTCAAATTTTGACAAGATTTTAGAAATTTGATGGCTTATTTTCGGAAAATATGGGAGTATAATTAAATTTTCATTACCGGCAGTATTAGCCCTGGATTTTGTACGTTTACTTAGTTTGTTATGAATGCAATCGACTGAAAAATCGTCGCTGAAAAAGCTGAAAAAGCTAAAATCGTCGATTCCATTCATAACAAACTAAGCAAACGTACAAAATCCAGGTCTAATACTGTCGGTAATGAAAATTTAATTATACTCCCATATTTTCCGAAAATAAGCCATCAAATTTCTAAAATCTTGTCAAAATTTGACTTTAAAGTAGTTTATACTCCTTTTAATAAAATTCAATTCACAAATCTGAAACATCCAATTGATAGTTTTTCAAATTGGGGTATTTACAGGATATCTTGCGAATGCAACAAAATGTACATTGGTCAAACGAAGCGTGCCTTTAAGATCCATTTGGGGGAACATAAAACTTGCGTTAAAAATTGTGATATTAAACGTTCCGCTACTGCCAACCACTGCTGGTCCAACAACCATAATTTTAAATTTTCCGAAGCCTCCATAATACAGAAATATACTTCAATCTATGATCTGGACTTCTGGGAAGCTTATCACATATGGAAAAATTCAAACAGTTTAGTTAACGATTTATCCAGTACGGTCAATTTTTCAAAGATATGGTTTAATTTTCTATAATTCTCTCCACTCCCTTGCCCCCTTTTTCTCCTTCAAAGTTTGGACTCTTCCAGAGCAATTGGGTGATTTTGATTGGTCTCCCTGAATATGCGCGTGAGATCAACTCCGTAGCTGTTTGTCAGCCGTATGTCACATTTCACCGTTGGCAGTAGAGCTGAAAGGTACGCTTTTCTGACTCTCTATCCACCTCCCCTCCCCTTTTTTACACAATGTTTTAGTTTTAATTTAACTTTTATTTTAAGCACTGATGAGGAAACCTTAGAGGTTTTGAAACAGCTGTATGCTTTTAAACACATTTTATTTGTGCCTTTATACGTTGTTTCTTTTTCTTAAAATTTATTTTACCTTTTTTTTATTATAAATAGTTAATTAGTTTAGTAAAAAATTATAAATTTAGGCTAGATAGCAGTAAAATACCAAATAACCACTTGAAAAGCTGTGGGGTGTTATCTGCCACAAGAATTTTTGAATCATATTTTGATTTTGCAATGTATATCAGTGACGCAGCCAGAGTAGGGGTTTTGAAGCTCAACATACCACTATTTTAATACAGTAAAATTCGTATAATTTAATTGCAAAACTTTTTCGATAAAATAAAAAAGAAGAAAACTCTTAGAAAAAAAAGTGGTATCCAGTGCATCAAAAACCCACCCTGGCTGCGCCACTGTGTATATGAAGAAAAGATTTCACATATTTAAATACATTTATTGAAAAATCTTAGTGTTATCCAATCACAACATTTTAGTAACAGAAGTACTTTTCCTCGAAAGGGTTGATCTTGATATGGCTGCCAAGAAAATCTAACAAAACAACATCTGCGATGATCATTTAATTAGCTTCAGAAATTTCTTTGAAATCAATCTTATAACATAAAAATTATTTATATGGATTCTTAATAAAGTATTTAGTAATATTTTAATTTGTAATTTCAGGAAATTTCGCCTTTTTTTCTCCCAAGATGCACTTAAAAAAACGATATATTGGAATGACACCGGTAAATTATATAAGGAAGTTTGTATATAATAAATAAATATTAGAGGTAAACGGCTCCAAAATCTTGAATCTGAAGCGTCTCAAGAAATAGCATTCTCCCTTATGAAAATGTGTAGTAGTACTAATGAAAGATAAGCCGATAGATACGTAACATTTCGGCAGTAATTTTTATAAATTTGACCAATAGTGCGCAGATTTGCATATATGCAAATAACAGTGTTTTGAATTTAACAGATTTTTTTAATACGTATATACCTAATTCATAGCAGAAAATTAAAATAGCAATATTTGCTGTTAATTAATAACAGACATTCCGTATTTAAATAAAGCGAAATTAACCATTGAAACTTTCTGGTGTAAAGTCAGATTCTATGAACAACGTAATTTTTAGAATGTATACTATCATGGGAATTAAAGGGTTAAAGGTTCAGTTTTATAAAATAAATAATTGTATAAAATAAGGAATTTAGAGTCATACTTATAAAAATATTTAATAATTTGCAATATTTTAGCGTAAAATAGCCACACGACAGTAGTTTTTACTTGTATTGCAGATGTGCATCAGAAGAAAATTTTGACGTATTATATGAAAAATGTATCTCTGATTTTTTTCATTATTTTCCCTGTGTAATAAACCTTTCAGAGAATAACATATAATTTTTTCGAAACAAAATAAAAAATCGCGTATTTAAGGATTAATGATCTGTTTTTTTAAACTGACATTTGGAATAAAATGTTATTTAATTTTTCCGCTCATTTAAGTTGTTTGTCTGTTTTTAGTTATTTATTTATTATCAAGCCATTTTTTTCCATAATAACTGTTTTCAAGATTTTCCACGATTAACTATATTTTTATAACAGGATGTACTATTCTTAAATCTTCGAAATACTCGTTTTTCAGATGAACACGTAAACATCAACTGCTTTCCTGGATTTTAAAACAAATTGCATAGAACAATTCATATAATTAACCTAGATGAGATTAGCAACATATCAGTTGATCAATGTGTAAGCAATTCTTAAAAGACAACTTTTAAACTTGATTATCTCAAATTTCGAAGATATAGCTTTATTTAATTTAACCGCAAGATTGCTCTTTAACCCATTGAGCTAAGGGGGTGAATTTCTACAAAATGCCCAATAAACACATTGGCACCAGTATTTTGTAAAGAAAAGATTCGTCATATAATATGCAAGAAAAAAAGTGCAGCAATCTATTCTGAATAAATCCTTTATCTTATTTTAATTATTAATGAAGCCTTTATCTGAATAAATCCACCATGACTTACGGGTCAGTGGTTTGGGGATCTGTCTGCGAAACTAAGATGCAAAAACTTCAAACTCTGCAAAATACTATTTTAAGATAGGCTGTAAATGCAACCTCGTTTGTCCGGAACGATGTCATTCACAATGATCTCAATATTCGACCTATTTCGCAAGTTATTAAAAAATTTGTGCAAAATTTCCACAGAGATCGTATTCTGATACCCAACGAAGCGTTGCGGTCAATTAAGACTTACAGTATTAACAATTCTGTAGGTAAAAAAAGACCGTTGTCATCCTTAGTCGAGATGACGGTTTCGCACCACCTTCCAAAAGAAGGAGGCAAGAACCACCTTAAACGCATCGATGAGGTTTTTCCAAATTCTAACCATGTTATTAATATTTTTCCCTTTATTTTAAACTCTATTCTCTTATTTCATTCTATTTTTTCGACATCGCCCCTGCCTAAGCATTTGGCAACGTTAAACATCCACTTTCTATCAAAAATTATCTTGTTTTCATGTTTCTTTCTGATTTTTCAGTATCCCCCCAACCCCCGGTCACCTCCTTCATCTCTTTTTGAACGAAGGAATTTGATTCGTTGCAACACGCTTCCTCATTGGCTGCTGAAGTTTGCCGTCAAATCCAACTGAGATGCTCCCATCCCGACCCGATAGTCACGTGATCTGAAGTTACTATCATCCTCCTATTTCTTTATTGATCTTTTTAGGCAATTTTGATCATGGAACTATTAATAAAGAGGAACTGACATAGCCTCAAAATAGTGAAGCTTCAACTGTAACCGCTATCAAAGGGGTTGTTTATCGACGGTGGAAACTCCCACCAGTAGGTTTATATAGATATTTTCAACTTATTTAAAAGCCTTATTTTTACAAAATTTGAGTCATAAATAGTGGTAGAAACAGATTTTCATTTTTACTGGTAGGAGTTTTCTTTGGTGGTAGTTAGGCCCTGAGTTTCCGCCACATTGTGACAACCATGGAAACAAACTGACAGTTTTATAAGGTATACTGACACCGGTAAAAGCAAATAGAAATTTTTACGACATTTTTGAAAAAAAATTCCTCGAATAAGACGCTTCTTTAAGACGAAATCTTCTATTCAATTTTACTGGTGGGATGTTTGACCTATCGGTAGTCAGAAACAGAAGAACCGATTTTAAAAAAGCAGCCGCCATATTGTGACAACCTCCTCAGTTACTTCACTCGCAACTGGTAGACAATACACTGTATGTCTCCTCCTTTTTATTCATAACTCCATTGTTTTGATTCGATGCACTTCGCTTCCTCATTGGCTGACGAAGTTAGCCGTCAAATCCTTGCTGTTTTTCTTTCAAAATTCATTATTTTTTGTGCCAGCTTCTATTTTTATTAACGTTTTCGATTCCTATCCTTTTCATTTTTGGATTTAACTAATTTATATATAGAAAAAAATGTATGGCTCTGGGGCCTTTTCCATCTTTCCCCTCGATCCCTGGCTAACTCTACCATCCCAATGCTCTAGAATTCGTAAGGAATTCAATGCTGCTTAAACACAGAAGCACTCTGACTCATTCGATCCTACTAATCCGATAGAGATAAACAGAAGCATAGCGACTCCTGTAGGAACTCTTGATGAACCGCATTGGTACAATATATTTTGAAATAAATTTGGTTGAATATTCCGGTGCCAACATTTGAAATTAAAATTAAGTGGGAAGATATTCACCCATCAAAACTCAAAGGGTTCCATTTAAGGCCCATACGTATTAGTGCAGTCATTTTAGCAGCTTTTTTTACAAATAGCGGAAAAAATTAGAACAAAGCTGGATTTTTGCACAGATGCTAGTTAGGGTATGTAGTTTAACATACTGAAAGTCCCCATCGATCCGATGTGAGCTTTCGCCACCAGGGGGCGCTAATGGGCTTGAAAATCGGTTTTATGCAAATATCTCATGAACGATAGCATCTAGAAAACAAAGGTCAATTACAAAGATGTAGATAATTTAATTTCCTACAAAAAGTGTTAATAACACTTTTTTATCACAACAACCCTTCCCTGTCAAAAATTGAAATAATGTAAACATTACTGGAAAAAATGCGGAAACAGAATCATATTAAATGCGCCCAAGAAGCAGAACAAATCTTATTTACTTTTGATACCTCCCCCGCCCCTCCTCCATTGTCTGTATGCTGTTTTCGTACGCTTGTGCAATAGTCATTGCCCAATACCCTATCACCCCTTGCTTATGTCGAAACATACCACGTGCAGGTACCTTTGCAGTGTTTTATTTTCAATTGATGAGCATTTCGCTGGTATTAAATCACCTTACTTTACTGAACGAAGTAATTCTTTGTCAGTTTTTAGAAAGTGAATAATTTTAGTTTCAACGCATGATGAAGAAAGTTTTAAATAGTTTTGACAATGTAAAATGATTCTTTCTTGATTGCTGATTGAGAGAGGAAAAATGGAGATTGACGAAGTAGTTAGTCTTGTATGTGGTGAAGGCTGCGTTTCGAATGATTATGTGAAAATTGGAAAAAAGGAACAGAAGTCCCTTGTGACAGCAAGTTTGGAAAGAGGTGACCATAAGTGAAAAACATATGAAGCAAAGGCTGAAAACAATAGTGAATTTATAGTTCACGCAACGTGTAGGAAAAATTATACAAGAAAGATTCTATTAATCTTCCACCAAGTCATCACGACACAATATACTCAAGTCTTTGCTCAGCGGTCGAAAAAAGTAAAGAAACCAATCAAAATTGCGTTTTTGTGACATTTGACCAATCACTTTATGAAAGCGAGAGACATATGTGCGGCGCTAAACGATACGCCAAATTTCAAGAATGTTTATATTAGGATTGGAGGATTTCATCTGTTAATGTCATATCTAGGTTGTATTGAATACATAATGGCTGGAAGTGGTCTGAAAGAATTGCTGAGCCAGGTATATGCGAAGAATACCGTTGAAAATATGCTAGCCGGTCACGCATTTGCGCGTGCTGTTAGAGGGCACACCTTAATGCGTTTGGCTTTGGGGAAGATAATCATGAAAAATATCACTCCATGAAGCTGAAAAAGGACACCTTTTACAGTTTGTTGCAGATGTTGAAGAAAACACTCCTGTATATGACAATATATTGGACGACGCTATACTGGTTTCTCTTACAGCAAAAATTAAATGTGAAATGGAAACATTAGAAAAGAATGGGCCAACAGCGAAACTTTGGTGTCAATATTTTTGAATGGTAACATTAATGCATAAATTTATAATGGCAGAACGCAGTGGAAATTGGCAGTTACATGTTGAAACGATTCGGAACATGCTACCTTTTTTCATGCTAGTGACCATTTCCTGTATGCAAAGGCTTGTCAAATATACTTACAAGATTATGACTTTGCTTGAAACAGAATTACATGAAACAGAATGCTCACGGTTCATAAGAGCGGACTATTTTACTGTTCGAAGAAGTGAAAAATTTTGGTCCGGTGTTTGGACAGATATGACGATCGAACAGACATTGATGAGAAGTATGAAATCATCAGGTGGAATAACACGTGGGAGGGGTATAACAGACAGCGTATTGGAAAATGGATACTTGGCGGTCCTTTTCTAATGCAATTATCTGAATCCCTAGAAGAGTTGTGTGGTGCACGTGCGCAATCATCCGATCAACACTTTGACTATCGAGATTCTAGTGCACTACGTGATAATGCAGACATCAGGAAACTGGATGCATGGCTTGAAAAACATCCACTTTTTCCCATTATTAGTAAGTGCATCTCAATCTATAGCGGAATTGTCGGAGATCACAGAATAAACTGTCATGATGCATATAGCGTCGGATGCAAAGTCATTGAAGAGATTTCGGGGAAAAAATTGGTGACTTGAAACTTTTACGTAAAGATCGAGTACTATTATTAGCGACGATGAATATTTCGTTTAGATTTAAAACGATACTGTGACCTGCGATCCACTGTTGTTATTTCAACTTATTTCCGTTTGTATGAAACAACAAGAAGATTTGAGACCTTACTTTCAGTATGAACTATCTCCATATCCTTTAAAATTATTTGATGAAAATTGTATGAGAAAAAACACCAAAGCATTATTATATTCAATATTTGAAAAAAAAAAAGTACAAGGAGAATCCAAGTGAATGTGTGTCTACGTACATCATCGATGGAGGATGGCTTTTGCATCGTGTTCTTTGGCCCTTCTTTGGAACATACAAGAGTGTCGTAGAAAGTTATATTTTCTTATGTCCAAAGAAATTGCAGTGGTAAATGTATAATCGTTTTCGATGGTTACTCTGACGAAATTTATAATACAAAAACGGCCGAAAGAACTCGTCGGTATTCGAAAATTGTAACTCTTGACATTGATTTTAACGAAGAAATGAATGTGTCAATTAGTCAAGAAATTTTCTTATCTAATCATAAAAATAAAATACATCTCATATCTATGCTCATGGAGAAATTTATGGAGAATGGTTTCAAAGCGAAACAGGCAGAAGATGATGCTGACACACTAATTGTTAACACAGATATTGAAGTAACAAAGTCTGGTGCGCTTGCTGCTGTTGTTGGCGATGATGTTGACTTGCTCGTATTGCTGAGTGCTTTAGCACCTCCAGAGTCAGAGATATTTTTTATTAAGCCTGGAAGTGGAAGACTTGCAACAACCTTGTATTCATCGCACAGTCTCAACAATGATGCAGTTCTGAAAGATCATATATTGTTCCTTCACGCTTTTTCAGGTGGTGACTCTACATCAGCAATGTTTCGGAATCGCAAAATGTCTTTAGCAAAAATTTTGAAAAAGGAAGGAGACCGAACATACAAGCTTCCAGCACTTTTAAAAGTGGTCAGGTATCCCAATTTGAAATATCCGAGGCAGGAAAAACTATTTTTCTTGCTTTATACGGTGGTAAAGCAGAAATTTCTCTGAACAATTACCGTTATGTATGTTTCAAGAAAGGAGTTGCTGTTGGTAAAAAAAGCCTTTTATCGTTGCCGCCTACCGAGGATGCAGCTAGGTTGCACGGTTTACGCGTTTATCATCAAATACAACACTGGTTAGGCAATAAACTACTTCCTGAGAACTGGGGCTGGCATAATGCACCTAATTTGTTTCCAATTCCAGCCACTTTACCGCCCGCACCAAAAAATAATATTGAATCCATTTTTTGTACTTCCTCCAGAGGATATGGAAAAGCGTGCGGATGCCAAAACAATCGGATTGAAATGTTTTGATATTTGCGTAAATTGTTGCGGAGTTTCATGGCACAATGCAATTAAAGTTGAAATTGAAGACGAGGAGGATATTGACAGTAACCTGCCCACTGCAAAGGAGGGGGAAATCGCTACTCCTGAATTTAGTGATGATATCGAAAGCCGACCAGAAGATACTGAAGGCAATACAACAATGAAAGAAAGAAATAGAGATAATGACGAAACTGAATCAAGTGAAGAAATTGAAGCTGTGCAAACGACTACTAAAGCAGTCAAAAGATTGAAATTGGATTAGGCCAGTCACTATAAGTGGAATATGCCTACGGGTGAAACCACAATAAAAAAAAAAACGCGCTAAATGCTTTCCCTCAAGGGTGGTGTGGAAATAAACATATATGTATATTATATATTCACCTTCTCCATTCAAAAGTAAGAATTTTAGACCTGTTTACATAATGTCTTTGTAAGTAGCAGCAGGTTTTTCGTATTTTTGTAACTTTTCTTCCAAATATATTTACTTTTTAAAAATTTGACAGGGAAGGGTTGGTGTGACAAACAAATGGTAATAACACTTTTTGTAGGAAATTGAATTATCTACATCTGTGTAATTGAACTTTTTTTTCTAGATGCCATTGTTCATGAGATATTCGAATAAAACAGATTTTCAAGCTCATTAGCGCCCCCTGGTGGAGAAAGCTCACATCGGATCGATGGGGACTTTTAGTATGTTTAACTACATACCCTAACTAGCACCTGTTCAAAAATCCAGCTTTGTTCTAATTTTTTCCGCTATTTTTCCTAAAATGACTGGACTAGTATATAAAGTTATCAAAATTTTGCAAATTTTGGAATCCCTCCCCTTTTACGACAACTAGCGTCTACACTGCACTCCCTCACAATGGCTCTTACACAAATACACCCGAGAAATTTTCCAGCACGGCGCTCTGGCTCATACGATGCTATTGTTGTTTACTTTCAGCTTTAACCCTTTCAGGGGCAACGTACTTGTATTCGTAAAATGTTGAAATATTTGACTGACACCAGTATTTACAAGAAAATTTATTTGTACACAAGTAAAAGAATATTTTCGCGTGCTTAATAAAAGTGAAATTTTCATTAAAAAATTCTGGTGCCAATGAGGCAAATACGGATTAAAATTATGTGATGGCGTAATGATGTAAAGGTATATAGGCTCGTTTAATTGGATGTACTTAATAAGAAGATATAAGTATCGCATTGCTTCAAACAAATCATTGAATTTCGAAACTCGCTCTCTTAGATGTCCGCAACCAAAATTCCAACCCAAAGTATATAAAATCAACACCTGTTGTTTAATATACACCTAATTCTAATAAGGATCAATTTACGTGAAAATGTAACAGAATGAGTTTGATAAAATTGCGTGATTTGGTTATTGAGATATAGCTTTTGCGAAAATCGTGAAAAATTCAGCATAGCAGCGCCACCTCTTGTGCTATTTACACCAAAAGCTAATCCAGTAACAGCTTACATCAACGTCTAACTGAATATAAAGTTTGATGAAAGTCCGTGCATTAATTCTTTAGATAGAGCTATTAATTACTCAGACATCGCACAGCAGGGCCACCTGTTGCGCGATATACACCAAAAACTAATCAAGCTAGTTTTTATCAAGGTTTAACTGAATCTAAAATTTTATTAAATTCCGTACATCAGTTCTTGATAGAGTTATTGCTGAAATCGGGAAAAAATCAGCAGAGCAAAGCCACACCTGTTGGACGATGTGCACCAATCACTAATTAGCACCATTTTATATCAAGGTCTAACTGAATCTATAGGTTTGTGTCATTTTCTGTGTTAGTTATTGAGATAGAGTGGCCAAAAAATTTGTCACATACAGACAGACTTACAGACAGAGTGAAGATAGACATTTTCTAAAAACCATTAATCGTGTTCAGGATGTTCTAAAACGTATAAATCCATCGAAAACCAGAAGTCGAAAATTTTCCCGAATTCAACGAATTTCTTTTTGTAAAGATAGAAGAACGTAAAAATGGGAAACGTGGATTTCTCCATTTACAATTTTTATTGGTAATTACAATGAGCGCAAAAACCCTCAATGGGTTAAACTTTTGTGTCACAGCACTTTACCTTATGGCTCTAAAAATTTTATATATAAGTCTTAAAAATAATGATATCAAAATTTGGATAACCTGTGCTATTAATTAAAAGAAAAATATATCATCATTTTCTTTTTTCTATTTATATTCACAAGTGCAAACAGTATTTTCAACATCAATTCATATATATACAATTTATTCACTAATGCTTTCTCATTCACGTCCCTCATAAATTCAAAATATGGGTTTTTAATGAGATGATAGAAAAATTTGAGTTGCGAATTTATAGGACTTTAAAATTACTTTAAAATTATTTTTAGTTTGTCTTTTTAAATACATTTTCACATCCAAAAGATATTTTTTATTTTCCAGTACACTGTTAAATATATCACATTTTCACTGAGCCTATATCATACATTGAAATGTATTCATTTCAATCGATTGTGTTATCTTTTGTGTCAAGCTATCCAAAAATAATAAGTAAAATTTATGTTAATGTTTTGTTTGCATCATAGTACCAAATTAAATAAAATGTATGCAAATCGATAACATGACAGAAAGAAAATCCGATAGTTTTTCTTTTTTTTAAATTCTTTATTTAACCCCTTGAGGGGCAAGCAATTGCGTTTGTGTAATGCTGAATTCCCACCGGAAAATTAAAAAAAATTGTTTCAAAATAAGGAAACAATTTACGTGACTGTTTTCCACCAAACCGTGACTGTTTTGACTCTTTTCCACCAAAGTTAGAAAAGTAAAATTTCGTAATTTTTTTCAGGTGTAAATCTTCATTAATCGTAGGTGGGATAAAATATATCCCACCGCCCCTCAAGGGGTTAAAGAAAATAATCTGTAACATTTGCTGTTCATAAAAAAGAATAAATAAATAATTACTGTTAAGTTTTCAGCTTTTAATGAGCACGTGGGAAACATGTTCAAAGTTTAGTCATTCATGCATTTCTTGCTTTATATTTTGCACTTACATCTGGAGTCTCTGATGACTGATAATTATAAACAGTGAAGCTCATAGCAATAAATAAAGAGTGTCTCATTTAAGCCGATGCAGCTCAAATCAATGAGTAATGTAGAAAATTTCCAAAGAAACAAACGAAATTTTCGAAACACAAGTAGTTTCGGCAGAATTTCCAACAGCATTTTCGCCGAAAACGAATTGGGCCTAAAACATAATGAATATTCTGTCGATCTACACTTAAAATTATTAAACCTTTTAAAGCTATTATACGCAATTCGCTAGTCGCTTATTCTCTGATCTCTAATGTCAGATATTTAAGATCTGATTTCTTACCTTTACCTAAGAAAGCCATTTTAAAAAGTAAAGTTCATATACTATTTATTCTTTCCTTTAAATACTGAAACAACCATAGATTTGATAAGTAAAAAAAAAAAAAAATCATATTCATAACATCTAAAGGAAAACATTTTTATCCAGAAATATTCCTCTACATTCATCTATTTATTTTATTCAGATTCAATATATAAAAATTTTATTCCACTATCAAACCTATAAAAAAAATTATATATAAAATCATTTTGCTCTCCTCACCAATAACAACATACACACACACGCAAAAAAATCATCTATTTAACTCATTTCCTCAGATAAAAAAGAAAAACCATATTTTCCCTTTATATAGGGACTTTCTCGGTGGCATAGGGAATTTCGCAAGTGCATTAGTGATAAGAGCGGTTGTGAGGAGCGCGGTGTAGACGCTAGTCTTTTTTTCATAGCAGTAGTAATTTAGGAGTATTGTATGGCAGCTCTAAAACGAATGTGTAAACATGAGGTAAATAATTTATATTCTGTTTGTGTTGGAAACTGCTTTATAATATATGTCTCATGCATGATTTATCGTTTTTGTATAAAGCATTGTCAAGCATCAATTATTTCTAAATCTATATCTATCGGGTGCAGCCCTATTACAAAAGTTTGCACTTAACCCCTTTAGGGGCGGTGGGATATATACGATTAATGAAGATTTGTCGCAGAAAATTTTCATTAAATTTTATTTTTCTAACTTTGCTGGAAAAAAATTTGAAAAATTGCTTTTCCTTTTTTTGCAGATTCCGTTGTGAATTTGACATTACAGAAACACAATTCCTTGCCCCTCAAAGGCTTATCCCCTTGAGGGTCAAGCAATTACGTTTGTGTAATGCTGAATTCCCACCGAAAATTTAGAAAAAAAAATTCAAAATAAGGAAACGCAATTTTCCGATTTTTTTCCACCAAAGTTAGAAAAGTAAAATTTCATAAAATGTTTCCAGTGCAAATCTTCATTAATCGTATGTGGGATGAAATATATCCCACTATCAAGGGGTTAATACAACGTAAATAGCTCATGGTTTTTTTACTTCCTATATTCCAGAACGAGATTAAAACTTCATCAATAAATTTTAAAAAAATACAAAATAATATAATGAAAATTTAACACAAATAAACATCTGATCAAATTTCGCGTTTAAACAACCTAAATTATGAGAATCAACAAAGCTGCAATAAGAAGTAAAATATTTGGCGATTTCATCGGCTATTTACTCCTGGCAAACCCTTTTAAGACCTGAAGAGTGTGGGTAGAAATTTAAAGTCTTGGGGTTTAACCCTAATTAATAGCATCATATTTGACTGAAAAAAAAATTACCGATGTCAGACTACGTCAATTGGGGATCCATACAATTGTGTAGTTCAGGCTCGGCTTTAAATAACGGAAAAAGAGGAAAATGTAATTTCTTTTTCCTTAGGATCACCTATACAATTGCGTAGGTTAGATCTTAAAGGGATACGGATTATGCGAAAGTATGACATTTAATGAATTTCAAAACTTTGTTTAAGTACATTATTGATTTTGTTTTTCGAAAATGTTTTTTCGTGTTGTTTATGGGCAATCTATAAAAATTTAGTAAATGTAAAAAATTTATTAGGGTTAGAAAAAAAAATCCTTTATGTTCTGTAACCCCGGAAGCGCTTGTTGGATTTCTTAGTTATTTTAAAAGTTAAGTTTTGTTCATCTGTCCATAAAAGATTTTATCTTTGCAGAATTTTACATACTAGTATCCGTCAGGCCGAAATGTCAGAGCATGGAGTCGTATAAACTTAGCACATAACATTTTAAAATTTTAAAAAAAGTTTAATTTTCATGATTACTGTTTAATAGTACAAAATTACATTTGAAATAACATCCGTTGAATTCTCATTTTCTAGTGTTTAATTCAGTCATCCGTTGCGTCAGGTAATGCTCAAATGCTAATTTTTGGCATGATAATCAACAAAATGAGCCATTATAGCCTGTGGCAAGCCAGGGTGTTGAAATTTTGGGTCATAGACAGTATCTTTTACTGTACTCAGTACACCACTTATCAATCCCCACTCCATCCAGATATTGGTATGTAACATAACTCTGCATCCAACTGCTGAAAAAAGTCCAGCCTGAAATCCAAACACGTGATCATCTTCACTACATCTTAATTTTAATTATTGTGGTCTGCTAACATTCTTGTCATTGACCACTTTGATTTAAGAAGTACTTCTTGATTATGTTCTTTCGCTTGCTTGTTTTTGGAAAAAAGACATATAGCATCTTGAAGTCATTCAAATTGAGCCGGAAGCAGTGTAGTTTTCCACCGTTGCATAAGGGGTGAGAGTAGTCTGAAACTTGATCCACGCAAAGCGAATATAGAGTCTTTCGAAACTGTCTTTGCTGATCGTCATTTTGTCTCAATGAGTTTGTTAATGTGAAGCAATTTTCAAAAGCTCTAAGCATTTTTGTCTGCGAAGAGCCAAAATGTCTTTTATAGAATGTCTCTTATACAGAGGGATGTCTTTTACGCGATGTAACTACCTAATACCTCCAAGGATTTAAACAAAGTACCTTTGCGACATCTTTGTTCAAGTTCAGCAATAAGACGACAATTGAAAATTTTTCAATAAAATTAAATAATACTGTATCCATGCTGAGCTGTAGATTTCTTTCTGCCTGACTTTTTAAATCAGCGAACTATTTAAAACACGCTTTTTTTTAAAGTACTGAGTAAATTAACTTTCCTTCGACATTAAACGCAGCAGTACCTGTTAGTGCCAAAAGAATGACAGCTTCTGATCCTAACTGCTCTATGATTGTTTTACTAATTTCTTTGATTATCATACTTTTTCTATCTCTTGGTTTTTCAATAATAAAAGTTGACTTAGGGAAAATTGTAACTTTTATTTGCAATGACGAAAGGTATTCTGTGCATAACTAAAGTATTTTCTACTGCTCATCTGTAAATCTGATGTCAGAATTATCAAAATTTTCATGCAGCGTGATTTGTTGTTCTTTAAAATAATTGAGAAATGTTAAAAATATTATAAAGAGAATTTATTGAATAAGAGAGTCTATGGTAAAGAGAATGAATAACCACCGGGGATGTGTTGAGCGATTTTGATTTGTTTAATGTAGCTCCGATCTTTGAGACAATCAGAAATTGGAACTGGATCCATCGAACTAACATCAGAAAACTTCAAAACCCCTTCAAAGACTTCATGTCTGGCATAGCCCAGACTTATTTAATATGGTATAAGGGAAAGGTTTGTAACACGTATGTAACACGCACACATGGGTAATGTGCTATACTCCTCTATCAAACTTGATACTTTAGTTCATCTGAGTTATTGTTATATCGTTATTCTCGCAATTACTCGTAGGCAGTTGGGTTATTTTTATGTGACTTTTCCACATAGAATTACGCTGAATAACTCTTTTCATCTCAATTTCTTTCTTTTAACCGGCATTTTCGAAACTTTTGTGTATAATGTTACACATACAAAAATATTTACATTTCTTAAAATGTACACTACATCTAGGCAACAGGTTAAGAAAAAAATCACGGAATGATTTATGACTTTTAGTGAAGTTGATTTCTCACGAATTATCTTTCATTGTTGTATCCATTTTCCGATTATAAGCATAAAACTATATACTCATATACATTAACGTCAAAACTTTCGCCAAGCTTGGAGACATTTCGCGAAATTTCGCCAAATTTGGTGACCAAAAATATGTTGATATAAATGCAGCGAATTGTAGCTGCCAAATTTGGCGAAATTTCCACTGGAATTCAGCACTGATGATTCTTCTCTAATCGGGTTCTTCGCATTTTAGCTTAGTGTTTGCAGTCAGTTGCAACAAATTCATTTACGGCGAATTAAAAAAAATGAGTAAACTTCTGTAATTGGGATCACAACAAAATAGTTTTATTTGCGCATAAAACAGCACTCACTAAATTATGAAATTTTCTACCAAACCAATTACGGAAATTTCCTAATACAAACATACATATCTCTGGATAAAAACATACATAAGAATACATACATATAAGTAATACATACATAACAATATATTTTTCTCGACTTCTTTTATTATCATTCCTTGCCATGCGGTTAATACTGAATCTTCTATCATGCAACTAACATCCAAAATCGTATTCTCCGTACTCGATTTCATTTTATTTCCAGTGGTGTAGTCGTAAAAAAAGCAGATGACATACGCTCTAAGCAGAGAGTATACGCTCAAGTCAGAGGGTATACCCTGCAGTGTATATACTATAGCGTTTTTGAGAAACAGAGGATATACGGTGTTCCTTAAAAAAATCCAGAAGGTATACGGCGTATACCACCGTATACCCTCCACTACATCCCTGTTTATTTCTCTTAATTCAAACTTCAAAGTGAATCGCATGGATTTGGTAGGTTACGGAAAATGTTCACTTGCATTTCATTTGCAGCACATTCACCTACGGTGAATTAAAAAGAAAAATTAATAAAATTCTGAAATTGGGACAGCTACCAAATAGTTGAATTTGTGCATCAAACAGCGCTCATTAAATTATGAAATCGTCTACAAACCCCAATACGGAAATTTCTCAATACAAACATATATACATTTTAATACAACCATACATACATAAGAATACATATGTATAAGTAATACATACATGACATTATATTTTTCTCGATTTCTTTGATTATCATTCGTAGCCATGCGGCTAATACTGAAATCGTTACCATGCGGCTAATAAACGAAATCGTATTCTCCATATTTGATTTCTTTTCATTTCTCTTAATTTAAAATTCAAAATGAATTGCACCGATTTGGAAGATTACGGAGAATGTCCTTGTACATTTCAGTTGCAGCACATTCACTTACAGTGAATGAAAAAAAATGAGTAACCTTCTGTAATTGGGACCGCCACCAAATGGTTAAATTTGCGCATCAAACAACGCTCGCTCAATTATGAAATTGTCATTGTCTACAAATCCGATTCCGGAAATTTCACAATACAAACATGCATGCGTCTGAATATAAACATACATACATAAGAATACATACATATAAGTAATACATACTTGACATTATATCAGGGTTCGTACGACTCCTGGGATTTTGCGACCAGGAAATTCTTCTGCACCGCTATTTTCTTACAGAAAATCTCTCCTTATAAGAATGCGAAATTTCACCAGTTTAGCGTAGATTTCTTTTTCTATAAAAAAAATACTGGAAACTCTTCTGGAAAATATCCTGATCCGTACAAAACCCTGTTATATTTTCCTCGATTTCATTGATTTGTTACTCGTAGTCATGCGGCTGCTACGAAATCCGTTAACATGCGGCTAAGAGCCAAAATCGCATTCCCCGTATTCAATTTCTTTTCATTTCTCTTAATTTAAAATTCAAAATGAATTGCCTCGATTTGGTAGGTTATGGAGAATAAAAGTTTCGCACTGAAAAAAAAGAAAATGTGGTCGTTACGGACGTAGATAGTAAAACTTCTGAAAGTCAATCTATATCTCAGGTCACAAATATTGACGACGCAGTAACGATTCGGATGAGGCTAAAATGCTTAATTTACAACAATGGAGCTAATTAAATTTTAACTCACACTATGTGCAAAACTACTTAAAAGATGAGACAATATTAAAAAGATGTCAAATTATTTTAATACCTTAGTACTTTCAACTATAAAAAACATAGTCTTCGTCAGAGAAATATAAGAAATACAATTGTTATTGGCATCTAATTTTCAAAATTCACGTAGATGGTGACGGAAGGAGTGAAAGTGTATCGATTTCTTAACATCAGTAAATAAATAAATATAAATGCTTAATTCATCTTTAAAAAGTTAAACTTAAACTTACACTATGTGCAAAACTACTTAAAAGATGAGGCAATATTAAAAAGATGTTAAATTATTTTAATACCTTAGTACTTTCAACTATAAAAATCATAGTCTTCGTCAGATAAATATAAGAAATACGATTGTTATTGACGTCTAATTTTCAAAATTCACGTAGATGGTGACGAAAGGAGTGAGAGTGTTTCACTTTCACGCTTTCACACTTTCACTCCTTCCGTCACCATCTACGTGAATTTTGAAAATGGTAAAAATTGACAGAAACAGAGGGGAAAAAACAGAGGGGTAAAAACTGATTCTTTAATAGATTTTGCCGGGGATCTCGTGAGCAGGTTCTCCTCAGCTAATGAAATTTGATGAGGTTTGAAATTTGATACCCAATTGGATCTCAGCAAGCAGTTTGATTGGAGCTAGTTTGATGAGATAATGAAAATAGCATGGACCAGAAAAGCGCAGTCCGGAAAAAACAAAAAAAATTGCAAATAAGTGTTAAATTATTAAATTAAATCTAATTAACAAAAATTTAAGAGTACAAGATAATAATAATAATAAATTAGAAAGGTTGAATTCGCGACTGTAGGAATATTTACAGAAGGTTGAAAGCCGCCAGTGAAAAACCAATTCTAGATTTCTTTCAGACTGGGGAAATAGTGAATTTTCAGGGGAATTCTGCGCTCCAGAAGAATTTCTTCGCGACGTTTTTGAACAGGGGATAAAATTCCTCCCAACCTAAGATAGCCAAGTGACGTTTTCGCCCTTTACACACCCTTGCATCATAAAGACGTATAGAGTTTATCCCCTTGAAGGACGGTGATGCCGTGACGGCATCACATAATTTTAATCCCTAATTGCCTTATTGGCACCGGATTTTATAATGAACATTTCACTTTTGTTAAGTACGTGAAAATATTCTTTTACTTGTTATAAATAAGTTCTCTTGTAAATATTGGTGTCAATAAATTATTTCAACATTTTACGAATACAAGTACCTTGCCCCAGAAAGGGTTAATGCACGATTCTTTACTGAGCGATTCATTACCTGTGAATCTTTATCGCAAGTTTTTTAATTTCTCCAAAAATATGTATTTTAAGGTCATGATGAATGACGTCATTGCGAACATAACGTTTCGCTTGAGTAAACTTATGTAAAAGTTTATTCTGGAATATTTTGAATTTTTGAAGATTAGTTTTAGTGGCGCTACCATAAACGATTTGTACATCAACAATTTATTTTTAATCGACAGGGGCTATGATAAGCCAATAGGTAGTATAGGGAATACACAGCAGCATTAGCACGATTCAGAGTTTCAGTGACGTGCTTACTCCATGTTAATTTAGAATCCAGGTTATTACCCAGGTAATTATAATCAGACTTCCACAGAATTTTAATTTAAAATCAAGATTAATGTCAGGGGTGAATCTGTGATTCGTGATAAACATGGCGGCACTTCTAGCTTTATTTAACTTAATTCTCCACTTTTTTAACCGGGTCGAAATTTGTCAAGATAATTTTGGAGTTTAATGAACACTTGGAATCTATGTTTAAGTTTGTGTAGCATGGCAGTGGCGTCTGCAAAAATACCCAATTCAACGTCAGGCTCTCTAGGAATGTCATTAATGTATAAACGAAACAACACCGGCCACGAGAGGTAACCATGGGAATGGATTTAAGGTTAGAGAACGCTGTGCCGACTCTGCGCCGTACAAGGGCGGATCTGAAGAGTCCTCAAGGGGAGGGGGGGGGGGCGATTTTAGAAATTTGGAGACTCCAATAATTATACCTATATAAATAAACATAGGTTCTCAATAATAATAAACATAGGTATGTGTGCTGTTTCCTAAAGAGACCACTGTATTTTTTCCACGACTCTTTGGTAAAATTCACATTTCTTCCACGGCTCTTCGACGAAAATCGCGTTTTTCCCGTAACTTTTTGACGAAGTTCGCATGTTTTCCCAACCCTTTGATAAAATTCGTGTTTTTTCGTAGCCGTTTGATGAAATTCACATTTCTTCCATTATTATTTGACAAAATTTACGTTTCTTTCGCAACCCTTTGACGAAATTAGTGTAATTTTGCAGCCCTTTGATAAAATTCGCGTTTTCCCCCCCTCGATCATTTGACAAAATTTGCGTTTTTTCCGCAATCCTTTGACAAAAATTGCATTTTTTCAGCGATCCTTTGACGAAATTTGTGCTTTTTAAGCGATTCTTTGACGAAATTTGAGTTTTTTCGCGACCCTTTGACGAAATTCGCGTTTTTTCGCGGTTATTTGACAAAATTCGCGTTTTCTGCGCGATCCTTTGACGAAATTCACTCTTTCCGAGATCATTTGAAGTATTTCGCATTTTTCCGTGGCTCTTTGATCAAATTCGCGCTTTTTTCCGCGGCGCTTTAACCAAATTCGTGTTTTTCCCGCGATTATTCTGCGAAATTGAAGTTATTTTCTGCGAACGATTGACGAAATAGATTTTTTGCGGCGACCATTTGTCAAAATTCGCAATTATTTTTATGCCCGAATTTTCGGATTAATGATTTTTTTAAATTTTCGGAACCGAATGCCTTAACTCTCTCGCTGCGAAGATGGATATATTATTAAAGGTTCAAAAATTGCGCCTTTATTTTATTACATATTTCAAATCTGCATATATTTTAGAGCTCAAATATGTCCAAAATCTTTGTGAAAAAGTTTCTTTTTTAAATAGAATTAGATCATAAAAAAAAATGATTTGCTGCGGGAATTGCGGGTTGCGCAAATTTTGCCACTTTTACGTAGGCCGTGGAAATCGCGGGATGCGCAGTGAGAGGATTAAATTTTCGGAAAATTTGGAACAGAATCACCCCTACTCCTAACATCTTACATAACCCTCCTTCAAGTTTTTTTTTTTTTTAAATAGCTGTCGCCATTAGCAAATTGAATTGTATTTAAAATCAGTCAGTCCATTTTAGGACATTATTTAGGGTATGTTCAGTATTTATGGGATGATGGCTGAATGAAGCATATTTAAAAAAAATTAAAGCTGGCTTCAATATGTCAGTTAGAGGTTTGCCAGGTCTGAAATTTCCAGGTCCAATCCACAAAAAAAAAATTATTGACCCGGTATAAAAGCTAGAAAAATCAACTCCAGCCCAGCCTGCATTTTTCAATTAAAATTACTCATTAAAGCACATTTACTTATGCTCATATTTTATTTTACATTATGTTCGAAAATCATGAATTCAGAAAAACATTAATATTAATGACTATTTAGGCAATTTTGTACATAAACACTAAGTAAAAATCATTACTTAGACAAATACATTCAAATGGAAATCCAGTAAGAAAATCAGTTTAGAATGAAAGAAACGGATGATAAAAGAAAATCACAATTTTAAAGCTCTACAAAGAAAATAAAGTAGATTTTTAAATATGCATCTCTGTAATTTATCAAATCAAATTAAATTTTTAAAGATTTCGCTAAACAAATGTACAACTTAAATATAAATTTTACGGACAACAAATAAGTAAGATGCCAGACCAACTTGGGCTCGGGGAGAAAAATTTAGAGAAGTAAACGGGTCGCGGTCGAGGCAATACTGTGTATCATATGGTTTGACACGGACCGAACGTTTAGCTTTTATTCCGGGACGAGCCCCGAGCTGGCAATTTTGGCCAGTGCTGACCTCTAGGAAGAATGAAGTCCAGTCCAGGCTCGACCTGGAAGAAAAAGAAGCCTGGCCCGACCCGAATTTGCAGAAAATTTTCAGATCAGGGCACGGCCCGGCTCTAAATGAGAGAAGACCTGACCCAGGCCGAGTCTCGTGGATTTAAACTTGCGCGACCCGGGTCGGGTCGCGCCGGGCTCGTGCTTCACCCCAAGTCATTTCCATTGAGGATGCATCATGCCGTTTTGCAAACACTTTCTTTGCCCAAGGGCGGGCGGTCGCCCCCTCCCCCCCCCCTTAGATCCGCCATTGGCGCCGTAGGATCTATTTTTAAAGTACAGGTCTCCCAAATGGTCCGCCAACTGAATACCAATATTATTTTAGAAAAACTTTCTTTTTAGATTTTTCTTGCAAACCGCCACGGAAGCACCTTTGAAAGTTAATTCCAGCGAAAACCTACGATAAATTTTTCTGTTAAAATTTATTGGTATACAGTTGGCGGACCATTTGGGAGCCCTGAAAGTAGAAAGCAAATTTAAGTTTAAAAAATGTAAGTTTAAATTAAATTTCTTTGAAAACTGTATCGAAATGTACTCATTTATTGTGGTTTTTGAAAGAATTTTCAAGCATAATTTTTTAAAAATCTATCTCCAGTGCGTGCAAGCTCCATTTCTAAAGAATAATAACCATTTTCAGTTAAAATATTATAAATATTTCGGCATGTTGCCGGCTAATTTTAAATAACGAAATTAAAACTTCACCAAAAACACATGAATAAGACAAAATACAATAAAAATAAATAAAATAAAACAATATCTTGGCATGAATTTTATAAGATAATTTCAATTTTTACATCGTCGAATAGAGCAAAAAATGTACTTTCAAATATAAGTTGTTTTGATAATAAGTTTGTAAATAAGTTTGAAAATTGCATCTTAATGTACTGATTATTTATGATTTTTGACACTTTCCAACATACCTGAAAAGTTCAAATATTTTAACAAAATCAACTGCCAATCAATCAAATCCAAAATGAATTACACAGGTAGTAATATTTCTCAACTGAGTGAAAATAAGCGCAGGGATCGAATGAAAAACAATTGTTTGAAAGGTTGTTTATATTTGGTTTGGTTTCTGAGTGAAAACACTGTTGGAAGCGATATCGTCCAGATATCCTAATCTGAAGAGCATTGGAAATTAAAACCAGAAATTCTGAGTTAGATTCCCGGCCTTTACATCTTTTCACTCAATTGGAAAAAATTACTAGTCGTATATTTATAAAGTCTATGAATTCGATTTGTTTGTCTGCCGTCTATTTGTGCTTTAACTCCCGTAACTACCCGGATAGCCATGAAACGTTTACATGTTATTCATGTTTCTTATAGAATGCTCGGCATCAAAAATAAAGTGTCTAACATTTTTCGACCGTTTACAGAGGCACACAAAAGAATTTATATATTATGGTCTACAGGGGCAAATCGTTTGCGATACATTTTAAAGATGTTACAATTATTCATTTATAATGAAATTCATATACACCATTAAGATAGGCTAAAATATTTTTTGAGATGTAAATATCCTACTGGGCGTAAAATGTCCGAACCAGGATTCGAACAAGGGATCTCTAGGCTCAAACTACCAACGCTCTGCCATCTGAGCTATCCCGAATGAATCTGGCGGATCTAATTCATCCAGCTAACCTTATTTATTTTAGCTTCTGGTCTGATATCTGAATCAGATCAACAGATTAAATCGAAGTTAATGGAACTTCAGTAAATACTGGATACGTAATTACACTAGATTAGTTTTAACATAAATATTCAAATTCGTAAATGCATATTCAGTGGAGCTGATTCAGATATCAGACAAATGCTATAATTAAGAAGGTTAGCTAGGTGAATTAGATCCACAAAATTCAACTCAGATAGGCTCAGATGGCAGAGCGTTGGCAGCTTGATTCTAGAGATCCTTGGTTCGAATCCTGGTACGGACATTTTTCGCCCAGTTGCAAGTTTAGACCGCATATGATTTATTTACCAATTAAAATAATTGTATGAAAATTAATCTAGTAAAATAAGCTTTATCTGGAGTACAGAATAAGTAGCATTTATAGTTACTTTACAAGGGCGCAGAATTAATTCCATTGCATTACAATATAATGGAAAAATCGTTTACTATTAATGATTACATATTACTGGTTTATTAATGGTTACATATTAATGATTTAATAATACCTCTAGCATAATGAAATTAAAAATGTTCAATGATATGCGCTACAAATTGTTTTAAATCGATCTAGAAATGCGAAGCATTTATCTTCGGTTACAGAGATGCACAAGAGACTTCTGTGATACTCGTATAGCGGACTATGATAGATTTCATTGCATGGAAAAATGAAATTTCTCACAATGACCTGTAAGTTTTGGAAAGTACTTTATAATCTATGCGTGATGTTTCGTTCTTGCTTAACACTAGAACGCCCGGAAGGAGTCGATTCGACTCCGCTCATATGATAAAATGTCAATTGGAACCAGAAATTCTTTTACAAAGTAAGTTAAATTTTAAGAGCGTAGATTTACGTTAAATAAACCAGTCAAATAATTTTAAATGAAAATTCTGGTGTGAAATATTTTTATGAAACTTGGGTAAAATTTCCGGGCGTTCTAATGTTAAATAATTATTAAGTATGAATTATTATTAAATCTACCACTATCGCTTGCAGTCGGATTACAAAAGATTAATCCGTTTGCATTTAAAGCAATATAAATAATAAAGCATTTGTTTAAGGTTTATGTTACAGAATGAGATTGAAACTTCATTAATCAATCACTTAATACAGTAATATAATGTTAATAAAACACAAATTTAACAAACATGTAATCAAACTTCGCTCTTAAATCACCTAAAATATCATAATCAATAATGCTGCAGTAAGTAGTTTATTCTTTGGCGATTTCTCCGGCTATTAACTCGTGGCATACAGATGATACAAAACTATCACTTTTAATAAATTTCAAAAAAATATTTGTATGCGTTATTGATATTTTATTATACGAAAATGTTGCTTAGTCTCAATGGCCAATCTAAAAACAACTATGTTAAATTTTAGAAAAAAAAAAAAAACTGTTAGAGTTAGAAAAAAATTTCCTTTTGTTTTCTGGAGCATTGCGAACTCGGGTAGGATAGCCTAGTCTTTGTAAAAGTAAAGTTTTATCCCGTTCGCCCATGAAAATTTACAGATTTGCAGCATTTTACGTATTAGAGCAAAACTTAGCCTAAAAACAATTTTCTTTTTTTTTAACGAAGGGGCTCAGCCCCCTGCTTGCTACGTTCACCAGCCCCCCACGTAATCGCTTCGCAATTCCTTTCGGTATCGCGCAGCAATCCCTATTTTCTAGCTAACCCCAGACGTAATTGTTTTGCTTTTCCATTCTGGATCGCTTCGCGATCCCTTATTTTGTATGCATTCAACTTTTAGATTCCAAACGCAGATGACACCCTCCCCTTTCTCATTAGTTAATGGAAATTATCTTCTTTCTGTAAAAATCACTTTTGCCATACACACTACAAACCCCGCCCAAAACAGAAGTTTATCGAAATGAAGAAGTTTCTTCCCTTTCCCCGCCCATCCTATCTAAATTCTCTACTTTCATGGTATTCGCCAAGCACAATTCCCGATAAGAAAAGACAGAAAGCTCTGAGCGATCAGATGCGCATCGCGGTATCTATGCAGATTTTCATTGGTCCATTTCCAAATCTTTTGGCCCGTTTACAAATTGTTACCTTTTTTATATATAGAAGACTATTTTGAAAAATAGAATTCTATACTAGATATAAACTTTAATGTCCCTAAATTCGCCGCAAAGGAATGACCATCAGTCAGTGTTTCCATTCGGAGTTGCCAGAGGGCTACTTTTTTTTTTAAATTCAGATTTCTTGTTTGCCACCAGTTTTTTGAAATAGTAAAATCGCCTTAATTAATGACACATTAAATAAGATGAAAATAAGACGCATTGTACGATTTCAAAAAAGTGATGCCAGTTAATTATCTGAAATAAATAAAAGTGGCCCACTGGCAACACTCAGACCTCGCAGCGTTCCTAAAATTTTCTGGACTTGCTGCCTGTTTATCAAATAAAAAATCTGCGAGGAATGTTTTTTTTAACAACTGCGATTTATATACTGGGTGTTTCATAAAAGATGGGCAAAACTTTTAGACTTGATAGTACACATCAAAACAAACAATTTTCATTAAAGAATGTATGGTCGGAATTAAAACGGGAACAGATGTCATAAATTCCCAGGGCCGCCATCTTGGAATTTTTCTTGGTGTGAAAACACCTTTTCCGCCAAGTAGTAAATGTCGCCAAGCACCGATTTATACGCATGTTAGGCTTAACAAAAATAAAATGTAACTAATAAACAAAACTCGATAAAGGGGCAATCAGTAATCGTTGTATGAGCGCTTCGTACTCATTAACAGAAAAAAACTTAGCTGGATTCCGGAGTTCTCGATGTGAAGCAATCTCAACTCGTAAGGCAACAAAATATACATAAAATTATCAACATACCTTAACAGACACCTGCTTTCTTGAAAGCTCAAGCATGAAATACCTGCTAGCATCATTGTCATTTTCCAAAATAGGCTTATGAATACGCACTGTAAAAAAAAACTCCTTTATTCGTCAAAATTTCCTCATATTTCTTAATTACTTCAGCAAGAGCATTTAAACGAACTACAGAATCCATATTCAATCAAATACATCCAATAAATTTATCATAAAAATAATTGACAGAATCACAATACGATATCGCAAGCCATATTCAATCTACTGAATGCACATCAAAACACGATCTCCCAAAAAAAACTGGTTACCAGAATATTGTTACCATATCCACAAACACCGCCAACAAAAAATCGCCATGAAATCCAAAATAGCGGCCAGGTAACATACAGCATCTAATCCTTAAATCGCAAAAGTGCTAGAGGCAGCCAAATGAGATATTCAGTGTTGCCAATGGGCTATTTTTTAACCCTTTGAGCTCTAGGTGTGAATTTCTTCAAAATGCCGAAATGCCACATTGGCACCAGTATTTTGTAAACAAAAGATTGGACTTGTAATATGCACGAAAAAATGCATTAATCTATTTTCAAATAAATTTGGTTGAATATTCCGGTGCCAATGTGACATTTGGAGATTAAATGTAAGTGGGAAGAAATTCATTCATCAGAGCTCAAAAGGTTAACATGTTGAGGCCGCGTCAGTCACCGGTGACTGACACTGAACTTTCCATTTAGACCGCGTCAGTCATTGGTGACTGACACAATTAGATTGTGCAGAGGGAATCTTATTTCGTGGCACAAACGGAAAGACAGACAAAATAGACTAGGCATTCAAGGTGTTAAATTAAGATCTATTGATTGGCACAACTTTTAAGAAATAGTAAAATTCCAATTGTTTTAGTTTTAATGAATATGTCATTAAATAAGCCGAATTTTACAATTTCAAAAAAGTGGTGCTAATCAAGAAATCTGAATCCCACTGGCATCACCGGATATGTTGTTATGCGAGGCAAAAACAAGCAAAGAACGAATAAGTGACAAAAGCAAGGTGGGAAACCCCTCTCCGTACAATCGTTGAGTCTGTGAGCCATTTCCATCTGCAGTACCGTAGATAAAATGCATACCAGCTTTTTCCCTATTAGTGAAAAGCAACATCTTCCGTTACGTTCTTACTGCGATTGACAGTTGCACACTCGGATCAGCAGCTTTTATGTATTAATAGACGCGAAAATTTGCATTCGCGTTCTTCTTCTTCCCCATACCACAAATGCATGCTATTAGTGTCATTCTTCTCCCGATAACTCTCTAAAGGAATGGAGGTTTAACGTCTGCATGGATCAAGCCAGTGTTGCAAGTGGGCTGGTTTTTTTAAATTCAAATTTTATGATAGCCACCAGTTTTTTAAATTTGATAATCCGCCTTGTTTTCACCTTATATAATATGTCACTAAATAAGGCTAATTTCGCTATTTAAAAAAAATGGTGGCAATCAGTAAATCTGAATTATAGCCAGCAACATTGCGTTTTATTTCCGACCATGCCTTCTTTGATGAAAGTTGTTAAATTGGATGTGTGCTATCACCCCTTAAAGTGCCCCCCCCATCTTTTATTAAATACCCTGTACTCAATAAACATATAGTTTTTAAATAGTGGTAGTAAAGTGAGAAATTTTTACGAACGCCGCGACCCTGAACACTGTTTCCAACCGTAAGCGGGGATTTTCCTCTAAAATGCCGAAAAATGTGTATTTTCCTTTTTTTCTGGAATGGAAATAAATATTTCAGGTCCGGGTTTTTTACATGTTATTTATTATCATTTGCAGACTTTTTCAAAAAAAGTTTAATAAAAAATTGATGATGTGGCCCGAGTTACGTGTATGGCTTTCCTAGCGTGCGCGCCGTGCAGCCGATACACCACCTGAGTCGTTGTTAGCAATCAATTTTCGTTAAGGATTATGAAAAAATAGATAATATTGCGTGGAACTTCAAGCAGTTTTAGGTCAAAAAGTAGAAAATCAACAAAATGTATAAAAGGTTTATTTATTTCTGACCCCTTTGTTTGCACTTTGGCCTGTTTCTGAAAATATTTTTAGAAAACTAACTTTATTTAATGGCAGATAAAATTATACGAGAATAAAGCCAATTACACTATTTTAAAAAACTGGCGAGAATCAAATAATCGGAATAAAACAAAGTGGCCTACACTGCCCGTGAAAGTCACGGGTGCGAGTAGGCTACTTCAGTAACGCGAACAAACGATAATGCCAATGTTAATCCTTTGGGGGTGTTATTTTCAATTTGCTGAATGCTTTTTTTGCATAGGATAGCTGAGGCCGATCTACAACCAGCTCATTTTTTACTTTCGGATTAAAAAAAAATATTTTCACTTTTGGAACCAGCTCTGAAATTGAAACTATCCTAAATTAAAAAAACCCAGTAAAACTATAATCAAAATTGAAAAAGTAAAAACTAATCCGGTTGTAGATCAGCCTCAGCTATGAAATGCAAAAAAATAATTAAATTTTTTTCTTACATCAAAGCGATAAATTTAAAATAACGCCCCCATAGACTTAACTTTAGCGTTCTCGTTTCTTTGTGTGATTGAAGTAGACTCTTAAGTGGCTAACTGGTGCGTTATTTTTTGGCAGTTATCTATATCATTAGTGATCAACTGCAGGCGATTGAACTTTTAAGTTGAGCCCACAGTTATTAATTTAAAGGTCATCGGCACCTGAATACTAGGCTTGAGCGCTGGCAGAAAAATGGCGGTTGTCGTAGGCAGATTTAATTAAAAATTTTTCACTGCCCCCTGAAATTACACACCAGTATTTTTTACAAGTTTTTTTTTTTCGAATTATTTAATCTGAGAAAAGTGAAACCGAAAAAACTTTTAGAAATTATTGGTATTAAAATTTAAGGGCGCATACAAATACTAAAATATATCCGTCTGCGATAACCGCCATTTTTGTGTCAGTGCTTAGTATTCAGTGGGCAATGGTAAAAGTCGTGCAGAACAGATAATTATCGTCTAAAAATTAATACATGTGCCCACATGTTTAAGTTTGATTACCCCTCGGGCATGCAAGACAACTGCCCCGGTCAGAGTTCACTACGATTTCCGAACAGTAACCGTCTTATTACTTATACTCAGAAATCTATCATAAATAACGCAAATATTACTATAAAGGCATAGTGGTGAGTGTCTGCTCCGGTTCCCAAAACAGCTTAGTCGGAAATTCAAAGAAACTTTTTAAAAGTTTATTCTTTTCTATTTTACATTACATCTCTAATAAATTATTGCAATATAATGATTAAAAAATGCATTATACAAGGTACAGTCGTGGGAAAAAAAAAGTAAACACCCCCTTCTAACTCCTCAACAAATTATCGTAGAAGAAAGTTACTGGTACCGAACGCTTGGAAATAAAGTCTACTTTTAAATGATGTATATAAAATATGCTTAGGGGGCCATCTACATAACGAGCGTAAACTAACTAATACCAAACGAGCGTATTTTAAGGGCTGTATCCAAATCAAAGTTCCGTACTGGATTGTTAACCCAGAGAGCCGCCTTCTTGATCAAGGCACGTTTAAGCGTCAATGAAACCTGTTTGATTACAGTACAGCAGAATAAATTTCAAAATGTCTACTCACTTCCATCATAGACGGCCCCTTAAACCATCATTTTGCCGTTTTTTAAGCATAATTTGAAAACTACTTGGAAGAAAAATGTGAAATTTTTGAATTTCCATAAAGCAAGACTTAATAAATCTAAATCCATCAAAAAAATTGTAGGTTGCAATTCATAATTTTTTCGAATATTAATTTCATAATTCATATCATAAAATTATAAAAATTGCAAATTCAGCTTATTTATGTTTGGGTATATTAGTATTATTACTACAAAAAAAAAATTAGCACATTAGGAGCATAATTTCGGGAGATATAAATGAAAATATGAAAATGTAATTTAACATTAGAAGCACTAAATTTTGAATGTTTATAATTCAAAAACTTATCATTCAAATGACTTGAAATTTGGTGTCTAGGCATAGTTTGAACCGAAGATTTGAAACATCTCGTTAAAATTGGGTATTGCTATTGAAAAAAAATGAAGTTTGGATTCATTTTAATATGTAGATGACCCCCTAAGAAAATTTTGTATACATCCTTTAAACGTAGACATTATTTCCAATCGTTGGTACCAGTAACTTTCTTCTACGATGATTTGTTGAGGAGTTAGTAGGGGGTGTTTACTTTTTTTTTTCCACGACTGTACATATGAAAATTAAAACTGTGACAATAAATTTTGAAATATAAACTTTTAAGCTATAAAAATGGAAAAGTTATTATTAAACGTCAGAACAGAAAATGCAAATACCCATTGAATCAAAATTTTATGCGGTGAAACCCCACCCTTGAAAGGGAAACTTTATTCCTCGAAGGCGTAGTGCTACTGCATATTTCAAAAACTGTTCAAAAATTAAATTAAAGTTAAGAAATATTATTAAAATGGTATCATTAATTAAGCAAAGAACTGAAAACAAATTAGAATTAGAATTTGTTTTTCATACGAGACAGTAGCGCCAACTTATACGGGCTATTGGGATACGAGCCCACCCCACCCAATCTTTTGATCTCTCCGGCCACCCATTGTGAATTGATTTAATTCATAATTTAATTTTTTAATTATTTAATCGCTGAAAGGAAATATTGTTTTATTAACGTTCTAAAAATATATTTGTTTTAAAAATAGTGAGTACGTAAGTTAGACTTACAGGAGCAATGAACACCCCTTCAGCGGATGTATAGTTAAATTTCTCACAAAAACAAATTTACTGCATATTTACCATCTGTTTCCATGTCTTGAATTGATGAAGCACTTAGGTGAGTAAAATTTATGCTTTTTTGCGCTTTCAATAGTTAACAATTACAGTGTTGTTTAAAATAAATATTAATGTATTTATTTGAAAAAACTTATAAGAATATAATTTAATAAAATTATTTATAAAATTATAATTAAATTATAAATTGCTTTAAAAAATTGCTTAGAAAAAAACTGATTTAATTTCGAGATATCTTTGGCCATTCGCTCCCCCCCCTCTCTCTCCACACACATACACTAAGGGAAAAAATTACATGTGTTATTTTACTCAAAATGTTTTGAGCCCCCCCCCAATATTTTTGAAAAGTTGGCACTACTGATAAGATATGCTTTTCGGATAAGACTTAATGTTTGTGACTGTGATCCTTATGTCACAAATATTTTATTGGCAGCAACTTTTTGTATAAATGTAAATGTAATAAAATATAGTATATTTAGGTTATTTTTGACACCGTTTAATTTGGACGAAATGTTAACAACAAACAAACAAAAATTCAAATTATTGTAAAATTTATGCTGCATAATTGGGACATCTGCTTAATCAAAACAAATTTTGCCAAGCCTACGTGTCGCAATTAATCGGAATTTACTCTAAATCTATAACGAAAATCATGGCATTCGCAATTTCTTTACCTAAAATATCGAAGAAAACTCTTTATATTTCCGGATGCGTAAATGATAGTTTAAATAATTTTATCACATGATTTATTTATTTTTTTATTGCATGAATTTTTGCATTCCTAATGAGATGTAAAACCAACAAAGTGAAAAAGTGTCCAAGTCAAGAATCGAATCCTGGTCATTGGCACTCCGCAACAGTGCTTCACCAACTGATGCTTCTCGGACAATACCCAGCCTGGCTTATTCCACTCTCATATGTTTGCAATGGTGCATCTGAAGCACAATTTTTTATTGCATGAATTTTTGCATTGGTAACAAAACGCAAAAGTAACAGAGTGAATATTGTCTTAACAAACCAGAACTCAAACCAGGTCATTGTTTGGTGTTTTGGTGCAGAAGAGCACCAATGCTCTACTCGGACAATACCCAGCTGGGAACCTCTGAAACTTATATGTTGGCAAGGCTACATTAATAGCACATAAGACAACATATAAGAATGACCAAGATAATGACTCGGGTTCGAATTCTGGCTTGGAAACTTTTCCACTCTGTTCGTTTAACGTGTTGTTAGCGGTGCAAAAATTCATGCAATTTTAAGAAATCTAAATATTTCGGGCGGCATAGCCACAAAATTATAACTATTCTAAATTATACAGATTAATGGCGAAAATTCATAGTATTACGAGATATTGTGACCATTAATATTAGTTCTTAAAAACGGAAATACATTTCACATTTTCCTAGATAGATTCTGGATCCCAAATCATGGTGATTTATATTTAGAGCAAATATGATGTTTTATCTAACTGATGATAAATAGTTTGCTGAGAAAAGGACATTATAATTATTTTTACAATTAACACTTGGAAAAAGTGGAGGATTCTCAGAAAAAAATATTTGAAACATTACAATTATTGTAAGCTTTGTTATTTAATGTATTTATCTGTAAACAGTCAAACTTAAAAGAATAAAATACACTATTATTTAAAATTTCACACCAGATAAATTTCAAAATAAATATTTATAAATATTATTTCCTGCCTTAGTTGTCCATCTTACTTTACTGATTTTTTATTAATTCGTGCAAACGGTCATCGCACGGTGACCGTAGTTTGGATAATAGACCATTGTGTCGAGCCACTTTTCATGTACGACATTTGTCCCCGGACAAGATAGCTGTTTTTCCAGGCCTGGTCATCGATTCTGGCGTGGCCTGATCGCTGAAACCTGTCAGATAGAGCCGCCCTAGCGATTATTTGCTATTCTGGTGCAGTAGAGTCGAAATTTTGTCGGTCGGAATGAGTTGCTTTTTTTTCCAAATGCTTCCATGCTCTCGAAAACGCAGTGGGAAAGGTTCGGAAAGAGTTTTTTCTCTGCTTTGAAGGGTTCGGGCACTTGTTTAACCCATTAAGGACGAGCTTATTTTACACTTCCTTTAATACCTCGGCACCAGTTTTTTTCATTTTCTAATTTTAACTCATTTAATCGCTCAAAGTTCGAGATTAGGCAATATGAAAATTTTCCTACTAAAATACTGGTTTTCACATTTAAAATTTTCGTAATACTTCAATGGCAACTTTTCATGCCAACCGGCTTTAATGAGTTAACATTAAAAGATAGAAAGAGGGCATAGTTTTTTAATTACCAGGGTTCGTAAATATCATGATTTGTTTCAACAACATAAAAAATATCCGATGTTTTTTTATATTTATTCGATATTTTCAAAATAGTCAACTTATTGATAATTATAAATAATTTCAGACTTAATATGAATTAGAAATTAAAATATATTGCAGTTAGCATGGAAACTTAATAAAATATTATGCTAAATGTGCGTGTTTTTTTCTTTTTGTTTCTCTAAAGCAACAAAATAGTAGATCTGCTAAATGAAAACAGACACAATTTGCTTTAAAAAAAAAAAAAAAAAAAAAAAAAAGCTGTAAGATTTAGTATTAAAAAAATTTTGTTGTATAAACCACAATTTCAAATACAAAATAATTTGTTTTAATTAAAAAAAAAATGGAACATAGTTGTGATTTTATCGCTTTTTCAACCTCATAACCTGTTGTGCATTTTAAATGGAGGTAACGCAAAACCAGAAAAAGTTATTTTAAATGAAGATGTAAATAGTTTATCTAAATTAGATATTTTATCTTTTAATGAGTGTTGTCAGTCATATTGTGTGACGTAATTATTGTCAACTAAAAATTCAGCTTCAAACCTAAAGTTTTTTTTAGGCGGGGGTGGCAAAAGTCGCTATCAGGGAAAAAGTTCTATAACTACAGAACAATACCGCTAATAACAGTCGAAAAATTCATTTACACTTGTTTTCACTGAAAATATCAAATTTTGAAATAAAATGTAAAATATCGAAAATATCAAACATGACATTTTGAAAGAAATATCGGATAGATATTGTATATCTGAAGGATACGCTATTCGATTTTTAAATGTACCCATATAAATATATACACCCATTGATATATATATCACCGAGCCCTGTTAATTACAAAATGCTATTTTCTCCTATAAAGCTCTTTTACAGATCCTTTAAAAGTTCTTTGTCTCAGAAATCTGTGTATACTTTTTTCCTTGCAAAAAGTGTCAACTAATTTACTTACAAATTTACGTATTATATGTGTCTTAATTCAAACCGATAAAAAAACCACTTTCAATTTACATGGAAAGGTTCAAAGTTTAAACATGGAAAAATTTCTGAAATAAAAGCATGTATTTCGGCCTTTTAAACAAACCAAAAGTTTCGGCAAGAAGCAAGACAGTTGACATTTTGTTCTGTTTAATATTAAAGCTGTTCTCAAATTAAAACTCCCTATTTTCTGACACATTCCTGAAACAATTTTTATTAAAAAACGCAGAAAATTGCTGGATGTTGCTATTGAGAAACTGCGAAATCGAATAGCATATACCATTTTTCGATAAAGGCAGGTCATCCTTCAGAAAATGCAGGCAAAGTAGGCATTTTGAACCGAAATTACTGAAGTGACTCTCGATAAAGTTCGTCAAGAGACAACAATTGCTTATAACTCAAGATAATGCATTTATATACTTTAAAAATAGAATAAATAAAAGAAGCTTCTCAATTCCTAATCACTTCAATTGTCCTATCTGCCAATTTCATGCTTTTGTGTTTAAAATGAGTCTGTGAATGTCCAGGGTTCGGTGAAACAAAAGAGAGGACGAAGGCCTGGTATTCATTACATGCCCCCTTCCTATGCTATCACAAAAAATTAACCGTGTTCTATGTCTTAAAATACAGATATGGATATATAAATACATATTTAGATGATTATATTATTTGTGTTTAATCCTTCCAGACTCCAATAGCACAAAATATGCAGTATAATCTGTAGAAAATCGAATTAGATTTTAAATATTAGCTTTGCAAAATTTGCTCACCAAGTTTGGCATCCCCTAAAATCAAAGAGGTTTAGTGCCACGGCCCAGTTAGAACGGTTTTTTTTAATCAGCCCTTGTGTTTGTATTCGAAAATTTTGCGTTGTTGAGCGGAAAAAACAATCTTTTTTAGATCCGTTTTACAATAATAAAACCCGTGTGATATCCGTTGTCTGTGATTGCTTTCTATTTGGGGGACGGAAAACAAAACTCATATCCTTCTGCTACAGCTGTACAATGACACGAATTGTGACATTTGTAGATTTCTGCCTAAAGTTTGGTGTAATTAAAACATTTGCTATTTGAAACCGATTTTCAGCAACAGGAAGCTCACGAAACGCTGTCATGGGCACAAATTTATGATTAGTTCATATTTTTATGCAAGATGGTTTTTTAAAAAGACAAGATTAATCTGGAAACAATTTCAAAATAACATTAACACTTTTATATTGCGTACTTTTCGTACCGGGCTCGGGATCTGCTAAAACAAAACTTTTCAGGTTCCTGAAACATAGCCTGAACTCATCTATTTGTAAAACATTTTGTAAAATATTTGTAAAATATTAATTAACCCTTTCAGGGGCAAGGTACTTGTATTCGTAAAATGTTCAATTAATTTAATGACATCAGTATTAACAAGAGATTTTATTTGTAAACAAGTAAATGTAAATTTTCGCGTACTTAATAAAGATGACATTTTCATCATAAAATTCCGGTGCCAATGTGGCAATTTGGGATTAAAATTATGTGATGCCGTGACGGCATCACCGCCCTTCATAGGGTTAAGGTTAGAAACCAAGACTTTTTATTTCTACCAAAACTCTTCAGGTCTTGAATTATGCTATTCACACCCGATGTCTGTTTGCGATAAACACGACGGTAATTTCGCCGAACTGTTTTAACATATTTGTACTCCACTAACCACAACATACATTGAGCTTTCACCTGAACGGTCACCATTGCACTGACGGAAAGCTGAACGAAGTCGTCTTCCACCTCCCATCGCTGCTGCTCAACGTTCACCGCCACGCTTGCGTTCCACTTACATTTCGAAATCTTAGACACTCGCCCCATAGCTGCCAACTTTTACGATTTCTTCCTACCACTAAACTTTTATAGTAAATATTGCCTTATTTAATCATCGAAATCTCACGATTAAACAAGGCGAAAATCTCCACTAAATTTTAGTGGTAGCAAAAAAGCGTAAAAGATTGCAGCTATGCTCGCCCAGTTGTTTGAAAAGAACACTATTATGAGCTTTCGAAATCTGTATAACCTTTTTCGACGACCTGGCCATTTGTTTTTCATATGTTGTCACATCTAACTATTTCTGCTTTTAGAAAATGGTGCGAGATGAATTTAAAATATCGCGTGTATTGTGAAAGAAGCTTTTGGATCAACCTATTATTACCATTATTATTTGACATGTTTGTATATCACTTCAACAATTATTAAAGTAATTACCCACTTTTAAATATCCATAAAATATTATAGTAACCATAAATTTATATTCGAATTATGTAAATAATATAAAAAAGGAATTTTTGCTTGGAAAAATCCAGTTGAGTATTATTAATTTCAAGGTCAGAAACATCGGGATTTAGGTTTTTGGAGGTTTATTATTATTTTGTAAGTAGTTATTTTGTGAGTAGAAATAGAAAGTTTTTTTTTTCACTTTTTGAAAAAGGCAAGACACAGTAATTAATAGTAAAAACAAATACGAAGTTTATTAAAATACTAAATTTTCCTAATGAATGAATAATTGAATTTTTCGTTTGCTTGAATCAACAATTTTCTTTAATCAACAATCAGTTTAGTTAGTCATATATTCGAATCATTCGGTAGTGAATCCATTCTTTATATTATTTTTCATGCCATCATATCACTTTCTGTACACAGACAAAACGCACAAGAATAATGGAAGTATTTTTCTAAAGGTTTCTGATCAAGCTTTTGAAAAAGTATACTTGCATTTCATTAAAATACAATATTTTGAATAAAATTGCAGTTAATTAAAAATGAATAAAAAGACGCATTTCGAAGTATGTGCGGTACGAAAATCTCGCACATATATTTACTGGTATTTAGTAATATAATACAAAATATAATCTGAAATATCTGATACTTTGAATAAACCTGCAGATTTTACTTACTCGCCAGAATGCTTAGATAGAAAATAGTTTTAAGTGTTAGTTCTCTAGAATTATCTTATTTAAAAAAGTTTATATCAGTATTTTTAGCGCATAAATAAAATTTGCGTATAAGCCAGTTATTCTACTTTTTACGTTTGTTGAATTTATTTGCTGGTTATATTGTTGTGCATGTGTCCTCTTTCATGATATATTTATATTTAATAAAAGCACAGGCTCATTTAAAAAAAAAATAGCATTTTTTGAATCTAATGATAACAAGAAAAAAATATTTTATGCAATAAGCGAATATTTGTCAATATGAGAAAAACAAATTATATACGTTGCTTTTTTTCTGACGAGTAAAATTATGCAATTGACTTCGGCTAGTCAATTTCCTTTTTTTTCTTTTTTGTACTTTCTTTCTTTCTTTATTTTATTTATTTATTTGTTTTTAAATTCTGTTTTATCAATAATAATTTCTGGAACCTTGATTTTGGAGAAAAAGAACATTAGAAAAACCCTATAAGTAGCACTGAAATGTTTCTAATTAACGAATTTATTTCAAAGTGAAATTTTAAAGTTATAATCGTTTTCCTCCAATCAAGCAAGCTTGTATCTAAAACCGTTTCAATTTTATATTCAATCATCATATATTACATAATTAGACTTTCTATTTACGACTATTTTACGACTATTTACGACTATATTTCTATTTAAATTCCTATCAAAGAAATCTAAAATGGCAAAAGAAATAGTTTCTAAAAATTCATTTCAAAGAAAAATGTTTAAAGTTATCGAAACAATTTGGGTTGAAGCAATGTGGAAGGTGTTCGCGAAAATGTGTTGAGAGTACATCAGATCTATTAAGGTTACAGTGAGCGAAATTTTTATTCAAAAGTGTGCAAAACGAACTTACGAATTACTTTAAAAAAAAAGAAAAAATGGACAATTGTCTCAATGGCATCTAGCGCATGCTTATCCTATTGAATAACTACATCCAACAAACTTCTATCAACCTAAACATAATCTTATATCATACTTGCCAACTTTGCCCTAAACTTCCGTAAAATGTGAGTTAAATTGACCCAGTTTAAACACATTTCGAACCGGAAATTTACAAAAGAAAATAATTCAAATCGATAAACATGACTTTAAATATATAATGATACATCAAATAAATTTTTTGATTGGTAACGCGCATAACCTGAGTCAACTTAATTCACATTTTACGGAAGTTTAGTTGAATGTTGGCAAGTATGTTATGTGAATGTAGTTGAATGTCCCTGACTGTCAGACTTCTAATTTACAATATCTGCCGATATTCACAGATGTAACTTAAAGTCACGTTGGGCGTTGTACTGGAGTGGTTATTACAAGTTATCAAGTAAAACACTTTTATTTTATTTATTTTTCTTAAATAAAGGTTAAGGGGACCGGGTAAGCGAAATTCAACCAAAAAATCGATTTTTACCTTTTTATATCATTAAATAGTTTAAACTGATATATTTTTAATGATGTATTACGCATGTTTATACATAAAAAAAGTGTTTGATTTTTTTCATTCTTTCTAAGAGCACTTCACAGCAGTAGGCTACTTTTTTAAAATTCAGATTTCTTTATTGGTACCAATTTTCTGAAGTGGTGAAATTCCCATTGTTTTCGCCGTAATTAATATGCTAAATAAGGCGAATTTTACTATTTCAAAAAAGTGGTGCCAATCAAGAAAGCAGAATTTAAAAAAGTAGTCCACTGGCAACACAGCTTCACAGCTTTAACCGACTTTTTCTCAAAGCTTCAATTTTTCAGGTTTGTGTTCCTTTTTTTTTATATCTATTAAACTTAAGAACTCAGATTTTTCTAAATATTTATATTATGTTTTAGTGCATACTTTAACACATGGATTTAATGATTTGTTGAGAATTATTTATTTCAGGCAGTGAAATCTTACCAAAGATGCTAATTTAAAAATGTCTTTCAATAAATAATTAATAATTATTTTTGAGTTTCACTTAGAAAGAAAATGGTCTGTTAAAATACGTAAGGCATGTTATTCAAACTACTCTAAAAAATCTAGACCTCTATCTTTTACCATTTCTGAGAAAAAGGTACATAAAGTTGGTGTATTTCAACATGGCCGATAAAGAGCTTACCCGGTCCCCTTAAATGTAATATATTTCAAGATATAAAAGTTTAAATTACTTTTTCTTATTCTGTTATTGAGCTCTATTATTTCTTACTGTTTATCTCTTAAAATTAAAGTAAATGTTAATATATTTAAAGGTTACTAGTATTATTGTTAAAAGCTCATTTTTCATTAAAAGTAATGGTTAATAAAGTTTATAATATTAAAGCTTCTGTCTTCTCCATGTATAATTAAGAGTCATTTATTTAAGGTATAGAATTCTGCTTTTATTTTAATTTGTGGTTGGGTTCACAATATAGTATCAGAACTCTTTAATGAATATCTTTTTAAGTTACTTCTCGAACTTTTAACTGTTTAAGTATATCGGATAATTTTACAATCTCAGGGTTCCAGTGTCCAGTTTGTCTTTATGACATTGTTATAGCCATTTCATTTGTTGAATTCCGGATTAATGGAAATCCTTGTTTAATTGTCTATTTATTGAAAATGCAGAGTTAAGTATTTAGTCATTTTTTACATTTGTTATATTTCGTTTAATAACTGTTTATTTTAAATATAACTTTTACTTTTTATTCATTTCTTCACAATGACATTATGTAGATATTTGCACATATTTTTGTTTTCCAGCTTTGGTTCATCTTTAGCTCAACTTTTATATTGTGCTGTTGGATTTTGCCTTCTAGTAATTGCGTTTTCAATCCGCATACAAGAGAACTCTACTGCTTATTTGTGCAAAAATTTTAGTCCGGCTTTTACTTACGTAAATACTGGACATAATTTATCAACGTCAATTTGATAAGGAGGACAATTTAGGGGCCAACAAAAAATCAAAGAAAAATAATAATGTTTGGGATCACCCTGTAAATTGAAATGCACGAAATGATCTATCGCTGCGCTATACAAGTATGTACATACTGTACAACATGATAATGATTTATGTAAGAATAGCACGCATATTCATGGAAATATAGCGATTTTTTTTTAAGTTCAAAAAATTCTTGCATGTTTTTAGCTTCTATCATGCAGGGTTTTCAACCAAATTTCACGCCAGTTTCAGACAAATTAGCAAAATATAGTAGAAAAAAATAGTGCAATTGAAACATAAATATATTAAATACTTTACGAACTATGAGCAGTTGTGTCATATAATTTGTATCTCAGTAGTGGAAAATTGGCGCAGAGGTGGAGCCTATTGACACCACTAAATTATAGTAGTACTTTACCTCTTATCTAATGATCAAATTTCTGAGTTTTTGTTAAACTGAATAATACCGTAAAAATTTAGTGGTGTCAATAGGCTCCACCTCTGCGCCAATTTTCCACCACTGGTATCTACGCACAGCGCCTTATTACCAAAGGGGCACATTCCTACCAGTCAAAAGAAACAGAAAATTTTGCCTTATTCTTGGCAGAAATTTTTCTGTGAATACGACGTTCACATAAGGCGATCATTTCTATTAAAATTTATTGGTGTGAGTGTGCCCTGTTAGTTTTCAGGCCCTATCTGTGCATGCGCGAACGATAACAAATATTTTTTTACATAGTTTAATAGTCAAATCTATAGAGCAACTCAAAAAAAAAATCCAAACAAATATCGTAAAAATTCAGAAAAATATCGGCGATAGAAGGAGCTAATTTTTTGTTGTTCTCTAAAAGCAGCTGAATAATAACGGATTATCCAGAAATTTTCAATTTTAATTAGTTTTTTTTTTCATCTGTTATTGAAGCTTCACTTCTTCTTGGATAACCATCAGAAGGAGCTTATTCCATGATAAAAAGGAGTATTAGAATAGGAGCATTTGTTACTAATCTACGCGCTGATATTGACTGAGTAATTGTTTTTTCAATAAACTTGAACTAACTTTTTTCTGCAAGTCAGTTAATAAAAAATGACAATTTGTCGAAAATCCCTTATTATTGAGCTGCTTTTAGACAGCAACTAAAAATCAGCTCATTCTATCGCCGATATCTTTCTGAATTTTTACGATATTTGACTGGATTTATTTTTATGAGTTGCTCCATAGAGTTGATTATTAAATTATGTAAAAAAAAATCTTTGTTATCATTCGCTCATATGCAGATAATAATTATTTCATACAACTGCTCATATTTCATAAAATATTTAATATATTTATATTCCAACTGCGCTGTATTATTTCTACCACATTTTGCTAATTTTTGTCAAACTGGTATTAAATTTGATTGAAAATCCTCCATTATATAATCTAAAAACATGCAAGATTTTTTTCAACTTTAAAAATAATAGCTATATCTCGATGAATATACGTGCTATTCTTACACAAATCAGTAAACATGTTATACAGTATCCACATATATGTATTCTGCAGCGATAGAGCATTAAGTGCATATTAATTTACAGGGTGATCCCAAATATTATTATTTTTCTTTGATATTTTAGTTCCCACCTAATTGTCCTCCTTACCAAATCGACGGTGATAAACATGAGGTCAAACATATTCTTTATAATCCTAAAGATGCAGAAGTATACGAGAAGTATATTTTTAAATATTCGACAAAATGTCTGAATTTGAAAGTGTTCGGTGATTAATGGCATTTAATAGATTTTTTTTTTTATTCGCATATACCTAATTCACACCAGAAAATTAAAATAGCAATGTTTGCTTTACTTAAAAAACAGACATTCCGTATTTAATTCAACCGAAATTAACCATTAAAACTTTCTGGTGTAAAGTTTGATTATCTGAACTACGTAATTTGTAGAATGCATTCTATTATGGGAATTAAAGGGTTAAAGGTTCAGTTTTATAAAATAAATAATTATGTAAAATAAGATATTTGGAGACATACTTATTAAAGTATTTACTAACTTGCATTATTTTAGCGTAAAACAGCGACACGATAGTAGATTTTACTTGTATTGCAGATGTGCAACAGAAGAAAAGATTGACGTATTATACGAAAAATGTATCTCTGATTTTTTTCATTATTTTTCAAGTGTAGTAAACCTTTCAGAGTATCATATATAATTTTTTCAAAACAAAATAAAAAATCACGCATTTAAGGGTTAAGAACTTTATAAAAGTTGTGTTCTGTAAATTTTGGATTAAGTTTGAAATTGTGATTATTATGAGTATTTTTACGCTATAGATGAGTTTTGACCTAATAGCGGCTCACATACAGTTTCTGACCATTTAGAATGTTTCGTCCAGATCGCTATATGACTTCTTTATTTTCTAGCTCCCTGCATAGCTGCAACTTATACATTTTTTTATATCAACTAAATATGTTCTGAGCCAGAAAATGTATTTAATGATTTCTAAAACCATAAGATGAAATGTTTCACATATTTTATTTCATTTATTAAAAAGAGTTTCTGTTTGAAATACGTTTGCTTGACTTTAAAAAGCCTAGAAGTTGTCAGCCATGTCTGTGCATAATTAAGTGAGTGTAAATTATGTGTGTTATAGCTGGATATGAATCTGACTTCTTTTAACATATTATTGTGTATTTCTATAATAACTTAAAGTCTGTTATTGTTTTTTTTTTTTTTTTTTTTTTTTTTTTTTTTTTTTTTTTTTTTAAATATTAGCTCATGACGTAAATTCCAATTAGATCATTTTAGGGGCAAAGACTTATCTTGCTAAAATGTTTAAGTGATATAATGAGATTAGGATTTATGAAAACATTTATTATAAAATAAATAAAATATTTTCTTCAAGTACGTTATTAAAGCAATATTCCGATCATTTTTACGTCAGCGTGTAGTCATAGAATTCAGGAGGCGGTGGTCCAGAAAATGTTTTCCCATGAAGCCAGCTGCTGCTTGCGGCAAATCTTAGTGCTTACTATCTATAAAATCTAGCTTATTTCTGTTTTATTTTCTTGCTTTTCTGTTGCAAAATGGTACATTATTTTCAGTACCTATGTGTAAATAGGAAGATTTTACACCGGATGATTCATAAATTTCACCGAAAAAAATACATATTTTTTTTATTTAACTTTATGCATGTATTTATTTACATTTTATACAAAAGGATAGGTTATATTTACGACTTCAAAATAAGTTCTTTAAATTTGTATAAACGAAGTTTCATTTGAGAATTTTGTTTTTTATTTACTAGCTATAATTATCTTATTATTTACAATATAATGTATTTATTATTTATCAATTAATTTAATTGACAGAAGTTGGAGGATTTTAAAAAATTCTCTCTGAAAAAAATCAAATATAATTTATATTATTAATTATTTAAACCAATTAATTAGTTAAAGTGTAATCAGGTAAAATTGAGTTAATCATTTAAAATTGAATTATCCAATTAAAATTTATTGCTTTTCAATTGTTAATTAATTTATCTATTAACTAAAATTTATTTATTAGTAAAATTATATATAAATATGTAGGTTTCACTTTTGGCAAGAAGATTTTATTTTCGACTTGAAAACAACTTTTAAAAATTCATTCATTCATTTATTTTAATTTATAAAATGGATTATATGTCACTCTAATATTCATTATTCGAGGCAGCCACTGGCTTCTTCATTCTATTTGGTTACACTTTCTTAAAATTACAATATACATATCAAACATGTTTTAGAAACTTGCGCAATGGATACATAGTATAAAATGTATTTCTTAAGTTTAGTGGTTCTGATAGAATATTAAAATACTTTTCGGAATTTTTGAAATTTTAGCACAAATTTTAAAATACTCACAATTATCTTTAAAATATTTTAAGCTTACAGAGGGTTAAATAACCTTCCTATCTACCTGCTGAAAAAAATATTGTTGAAATTTCCAAATTCGAACGGAAAAGAAGGATAAGTATTTTTCGCAAACGATAACATGGGATTTCCCCTTTTGTCTTCCCCATCAGATAAGTCCCCGTAAAAGGTAATTTTCTTTTTTATCATGTTCAAAACAAACATTCAGTTATATTTAAATAATTTCTCTAAAAAAAAACGATTTAAATGTAAATGAGATTTCGAATGATTTTATTGTTGTAACTTGAAATTAGTGCCTCGACTTTAAAATAGAAAAATGACCTTCGGAAATCAAAAGAGTGTATTAACAAAATTATAAATAAATATGCATTTTAGTATAAAAAATGCCGTTTTCTCCTTTATCTGAACCTTCTGCTTCTTAAATTTAGGCTAGCCTCTGCAAGATCAATCTGAAAATACTTCAAAATATTATTAAATTACGACTGATGTTAAAGTTGAATGCAATGTATGGGAAATTTATATCTCTTTAAATATCTCACTAAAATATTTAAAACGCTTCGTTTATAGTTGACCCGCACACCGACTCGAGGCTGCGTATATTAAGCCTGGTTATAATCTCCGAATTCAACATTGATTTTTACATATATATAAATGTGGAAAAGAAAATTAGTCTAATGGTTTAAACATAGCAATTTTCAATTTAGAAAATACTTAACCACTTCACCGGCGACAGGTATGGGGAAACAGTGCTTTTACCCCCGACTTATCTCGGGACAGCCGGTGAAGTGGTTAATACCTAATTAATCAGGAATTTTGGATAGGTGTAAATTTCATACCTCTCAAAATATCTCACTAAAATATTTAAAATGCTTCGTTTATAGTTGTCCTGCACACCAACTCGAAGCTGCGTATTTTAAGCCTGGTTATAACCTCCGAATTTAACATTGATTTTTACATATATGTAAATGTGGAGAAGAAAATCAGTCTAATGGTTTAAACATAGCAATTTTCCATTTATAGAATACTTAATAGCTAATGAATCAGGAATTTTGAATAGGTGTATTTGTCGCGTTTAACCCTCTGGGTACGGATTTATTTCAGGGCTGCCACTGGTGTTTTTTTTTTTTTTTTTTTTTTTTTTTTTTTTTTTTTTTTTAATTCTATCTCGCACCAATTTCTCAAAAAAAAAATCTTTCATATACACTTTGACAGTATGCGCAAGAGAAAAATACTACAAAAATATTTTCCTTTAAATAGGGGTATGAATAGAATATAAAAATAGGCGACAGTGGCCAAATGCATAACGAGTCTCAGTCGTCCAATGTACCCAAGGCAGTGTTGCCAGATTGGGGACTTTTTAAATTCAGATTATTTGACCGTCATCACTTTTTTTAAATGGTATAATTCGCCTTATTTTTTCAGAATTTTTAATCAATTTTTAAATAAGCCGAATATTTCTATTTAAAAAAAAGTGGTGACAATCAACAATCTGGGGACAAAAAAGTACCTAATCTGGCAACACTGACCCCAAGGGGTTAATGTGGTATAACCTCATTAATCTTCCGTTTATCTGTAAATGTTGATCCCCCAATCCAATAAGACGACATTTTCAAGTGGTCTTTCAAGGCAAGATCCAAGGCGAGTACACGCTTTGGAATTTCTAAGCAATGTTTCCATTTGGCTTCCTTTTTTTAAACAAAAATCTGGAATTCACAGCAAAAACTGTCAACCCCTTAACCTACGGTTTAGCAAATCCATAGCTACCACTAAAATTTAATAGAAATTTTTGCCTTGTTTAATCATTTAGACTATATTTACTGTGAAATTTTAGTGGAAAAAGAATTTACATTTGGCTCGACCATTGTACGCGGACTATGCCCGTCATTGTAGGTTAAGGGATTAATAAATATTTTTTGCTCGATTTAATTGCAGATGTTACGCGATTACTTAAAATAAAAAAAGACTTCATTGATTCATAGAGAATTTCTGGTATTAATTTGGAATTTCTGATTCAGAAGCACAGTGATCAATTTTACCACCTTTTTTAATTAAGGTGGCAACACTAACTACCGTGTTTCTGAGCCGTCTTGCATCAATATTTCAGATAAGACAGTTTCTATTTAATATTTCAATCTCAGAATTCGCAATTAACTTGTGTAATTGTAGAATTTTCAGTGTTTTCTGTGATGAAATAATGTGCAAAATTACTTAAAAAAAATTTGTTAAAATATGCGCACCTGCAGGATCGTGAGAGCAAGTCACACTTATTTTCAAAATTGAAAAATATTGAGTTTTAAAAAATAACCTTTAATTTTCCATATAAGAAATTTAATTGATTTCTAATACACATGACAACAACAACAACAACAAAGAAAGAGACTAATTTGCTTTCTAAGTTGAAAACATTTCTTGCTATTGCAGTGAATTTCTCGTTTGCCGATCTATCACATTATGCGAATGAGTAAACTCAAAATGCATCTTCGTACGTTTCTGAAACACTGAGAAAAAAGTATTGTTTCCCATCCTTTGTAGAATACAGTAATAATCTAATATTGTTTGGGCTCGTACAAATCTCTAAAAAAATCTTTGTGTTGTTATAGATTTAGCGTGTGATATTGAAAGCACATTTAATGACACGATAAGTTTCATGTCCAACTATAATGAAAGAGGATGTTTTTTACATTTAGTCATTTATAAATGTAGAAAAACATTGCCATGAATATTTAAATTTCAAATTTATTATAATCTATAAAAATAATCAAAATAATCGGCTGTTAATGTTAAAGCAAAATGTTTTCATTTCCGATACAAAATTTTACTATATTGCTAGAAATATATCTTTCAAAAAGTAAGGAAGTTTAATTTTACTTCATCAATAAAAATAACTTTAAATATTTCTAAAACAGAATGTATGCAGATTTCTTGAAGTATTTAAAAAAAGATAAACAAATACAAAAATATTAAATTTAATCTTTCATTTTGTTAGCAGAAATATTTAGTAGAACTTTGTTTATGTGTTTGAAACGTAAAGTGCTTATTTTACTCCAGCTGGAATCTATAGGTTCAAGACATCACAGTCGCTTATAATTGACTCCGAAGAGAGAGAAAAAAAAGTTTTCTTAAAGTTCCCAACCTGGCTTACAAGAAGCCTTAATACGTTGGGGACAAGCGATAGGTATACATGCCGCGTAAGGTGCTCAGAATAAGCGATTATTCTCACCACTATTTTTTTTTTTTTTTTTGTAAATTTTGCCTTATACGATTCGAGCATTTACCCGATTCATTTAGGCAAATATCATTGTTTTGAAAAACCGGTGTTAAAAAATTAAAAATTCTGTAAATGACGCTCGTCGCAAAGAGGTTAAGTGCATGATTTTTTATTTTATTTCGTAAATATTACATATTATTCTCAGAAATGTTTAATTACGCAGGAAAAATAAGGAAAAAATATCAGCCATACATTTTTCTTATAATATGTCAACCTTTTCTTACGTTGCACATCTGCAATATAAGAAAAAACTACTGTCATAACTAAAATATTGCAAATTAGCAAATGCTTTAATAAGTATGAATCTAAATACTTTATTTTATACTCCCTCCGTCCCAAATTAACTAATTAGCGACATTTAGGTCGAAAATTTTGTCCCAAATTAGTTGGGTGTCTCATTTCAAGTGGGTGGAATCATAAATAACTTCCGATGCAGTTTAGTAGATCGACACAATTTTGTAAGGACTCTACCACCATTATACCATAAAGATAATTTTCTTCCTAAAGAATTAACGAGTCTTTAGCTAGAAGGTAGTTTTATGCGATTATTGGTGGAAGAATCATTACAAAATGGGGCGTGGCTTAAGAGCGTGCGAACTATGAGTTTTTTTAAACTAATTTGGTATTTATTTAAGGAGGACGGAGGGAATGCCTGCTAAGTAAATGTTGTTGATGGATAGCATAGTACTCTCAAATCTCTGAAGAATGTTCAAACAAAATCATAAAATCATCAGTACCAATAATCAGTACAAATGTAATCAAATGTAGCAACTTATTTAGGACAGAGGGAATATAAATTTTCATTTTGTAGAACTTAACCCATATATGCATGAATTATTCTTTTAGAGTTGTGTTTTTTTTATATTAAGGATTATACATAAGAAATTTTAAGATAGATTTTTAACTTTATTTAGTACTCTCTCAATTCCAAATTATTTGCTACATTTAGGTTCAAAAATTTGTCCCAAATTAGCTGCTACATTTCAAGTGGGTGAAGTCATAGATAACTTCCGATGCAATTTAGTAGAAAGATAAAATTATACTACAATGAATATAACGCGGTATACTAGGAGTTAGATGAAATAGTAGATTGAACGTGAAGTAATGGCACGATATTTGTAATTATGAATAATAATTTAGAAATCCCCTAAAGAAGGAAATTAATCATAAAGAGCGAAACGCTGTATTGAAAGTTTTACTGCAATATTTGAAAAATGATAAATTAAGCCGTGGTGCTATAAACGCTGCAGCGATAAAATTTAATGTTCATCGTTGTACAATATCCCGTTTGTGGAATCAAACAAAGTCGTAAAAATAAATGATGAAGAAATTTACAATTTACGTTTACAAAAAATTGGTAAATACGGACGACAAAAGAGATTTTTCTCAGCAACTGAGCAAAATCAAAGATGTCCCAATAAAACGAAGACAATCACTACGGAGTTTATCATGTGCTGTTAGAAGTCTTAAATCAACATTACACACACATACAAGATTTTCAAGGAGGGAAAATTATTCAAGCTTATTTCATTGACAATTAACTAACATGGAAAAATAAGCTCGAGAGAAATTCAACTTTGTTTACAGCATGTTCGAACTAATGGATGCTTTTCGGAAATGTTGGATCGTATTCATATCGATGAAAAAAGGTTTTATTTTACGAAAACCAGTAATTCGTTTTACCGCACTCTAGATGAAACTGAACGTTTCAGACATAGTAAAAGCAAAAGGTTTATTACCAAAGTAATATTTATGGCAGCGGTGGCAAGGCCAAGATGGGACTCGAATAGAAATGAAATGTTTGATGGAAAATTGGAATATGGCCTTTTGTTTATTCAGAAAATGCAAAAACAAACTCAAAAAGTCATGCAAAAGGAACTGCTGTGCAAAAAGTTGTAGAAATTGTTATTAAAGAAGAAACCCAAAAAAATCATTATAAAAAGTTTTGCCGGCTATACGTGAAAAATTTCTAAGTGGTGAAAATTCGAGTCCTATATACATGAAACAGGACAATAGCAAGCCTCATTTGGCAGTGGATGATCCCAGTATAACATAAGAATGTTTAAAAGATGGGTGGAATTTGCAACTACAATGTCAACCTCCAAATAGTCCGGAATTATATGTATTTGATCTCGGGGTTTTAACGAAATAAAGTCATTGCAACATCAGATGCTCTCAAAGAATATTGACAACTTGATTGAAGCTGTTGAAGTCACTTTTGAAAATATAAGTAGAAAAGCTTTACAATGCATTTTTAACTTTACAAACATGTATGGGAAACATTATTATGTCAAGTGGAAGCAACTCGTACCCATGGCAATAAGGCAAAAATTCATTGTTAAAATCTTCTTCCTTGAAACCTGGCAGGTAATCCCGAAATTATATTATGCGCAAGAAATTCTTTAAATATCAATTAAAGTTGTTTTATTTCCGATTAAGATTATTACAACTTTGTACTTACATTCTTATTTTTTCCTTCTTCAAATGTAGCACTTACTTTGGGGCTAATTTTTCGAAGCAAATTTACAGGGTTCGCACTCTATTAAGCCACGCACCATTTTGTTAGGACTCTACCACTAGTATACCATAAAGATAATTTTCTTCCTAATGAGTTCACGATTCATTAGCTAGAAATAGTTTTATGCGATTACTGGTGGAAGAATCCTTTCAAAATGGGGCGTGGCTTAAGAGCATGCAAACCCTGGATTTTTAAAAAGTAATTTGGTACTGTTTTAAGGAGAGATGAATGATAACTAAATGTTGTTGATTCATAGCATAGCACCCTGAAATATCTAAAAAATGTTCAAACAAAATCATAAAATCATCAGTATCAATAATCAGTGCAAAAGTAATTAAATGTAGCAACTATTTTGGGACAGAGGAAGTATATTATATTATTTTATTTATTGATGGAGTTTTAATTTCGTTATGAGAAATTAGCTGGAGACAAATGCTAAACTATATTTATATTGTTTTAATTACAAATGGGTTATTTTGCAATGAGGTCGGTAAGCGATGGAGAAAAATTTTAAAAAATCATGTTTGAAAATTAAGATATTAAATGCCAGCAATTTTCTTCACAGTCAATTCAGTTACATTATCTGGAGAAGCCACGCTTTTCCTTTTTATTTGTCTATTTTATAGTTCAACGGCTTTGCCATTAGCTTAGCTGCTAACTTGTATGTTGTTTTGTTATTATTAATATTTAAAACAAATTTTACTTTATCTTATGTAGAATTTTGATGAAGAAATAGGGGTATGTGTAAGATTAAATTTTAGTAGTAAGGAAATAGTGCAAAAGTTGGCTGTTACGCTTTAACTTCTTCGCGACGGGAGCCTTTTGCGAAATTTTTTATCTTTTCTCACTGTTTTTTAAAAACAGAAATTTGTGTCTTCTTGAATCGAGGAAATGTGCTGATTAAATAAGGCAAATTTCACAGTAGGTGTCTACTGGTGAGGTAAAACACGGATTCTGAGCGCTTCGTGCGGTACGTGTACAGGTCGCTCGTCCCCAAGGGGTTAAGGATTACAGTCGAACCACGTGGATGTGGACAAAAGTCGCGTATTAATTCTCTCGCTGCGTAATTGTTTTTTGGAAATAGCTTCAAAACTTGCGTATTTAACCCTTCGCGACGAGCGTCTTTTAACCCTTGCCAACGCGGAGTAATTCTATTTATAAACTGATGAAATAATTGACTGACACCATAACTTATAAACGAATTTATTAGAAAATACGAACTTGCTTATTTTCATATACATTATAATAGGAAAAATTTAGTTAAATATTCTTGGTGCCATTTGTCAGTTTTGGAGTTAAAATTAGGTGTCCTTTTTTAAGGACAACGCGCCGGTAAGGGTTAAGAATTTTTATTCTTTCGTCAGCTGTTTTTCAAAACAAAAGTTTTTGCCTAATTTAATCAGGAAAATGCTCCGATTATATAAGGCAAAATTTACAATAAAAACATAACTGGTGGGAATATCAAAAAGGGTTAATTAGACGGAAGAAATGCATCACCCGAGGAAATCTCGGGTTGCGCAAATTTTGCTAAGTTTACGTTGCCTGAGGAAATCTCGGGTTGTGCAGCGAGAGGGTTAAACATAACTTTGTACAATAATGCAGGAAATGGTCTTATTTACACTTTTAATAGTCTAAATGAGCTTTGGAGCTTTAATATAGTAAATGTTTACGGTCGCAAATTTTTCTCTTTTATGTATACTTAGATTAAAATTTGATTGTATTCCACTATAACCCCTTGAGGCGCAAATCTTCATTAATCTTAGGTGGGATAAAATATATCCCACCGCCCCTCAAGGGGTTAAGTAATTGTTTCTTTTTATTGGGCGGACTAGAATAGTAACTAAAAATAAATGTGGATTTTAACATGACTATATTCTTGATTAATACGTCGCAACCAAAAATAAGACAAAAAAATATTTTTCCCCTTTGACTATTTTTTTAACAGAAAGAAAAAAATATTAAATCTTTAGAGGACAACCCAGTTTTTAAAATTGTATTTAGTACTTGCAATAAACAGCACCATTATAATCTCCCCTTCTTCTTAATATAGGGGAAAAATATCTTTCATTAGTCTTAGTGTATAAAATATTGTTAGTATAGCAAATGGAACGATAATATTGAAAAAATAAATAAGTGTCTTGCCGCTGTCGTATTTTATTAATCTTTACGAGTTTAATTTTTTGTTGCCTATAGCCTAAACATAGTAGTGATGTAACGTACATTTAAAACCTCATTAGAAACAGTTAAATCATCTCTAATCATAATAATTTTTATGGTGTATATGAGTAACCTGAATTCGTCTATATCTCATTACTACAATTAAAACATATACGGAGCGAGAGGCAAAGAGCATTAGGATGCGGTATGAAAGAAATGTTATCCGCCTCAATTGCATCAAATGAGGCGGGTGGTTTTATTTGATGCAATAAATCTGCATTTGAGAGGCAAAACTGTAGTTTTGCTAATATAGCGTCTTTTTTCAAACATCTACCACTATTCCCGGCTAGTAATTTTCGCCTTAATTATTCTGCTATTAAACAAAGTAAAAAATACTATACGGAAACAGTGTTTTTATCTTAATAAAAGCAATCCGCTAAATTCACAATAGTCGAGAAGAGAGAATGAATTCGCATCTTAATCAATGAATTCGCGTGTTAAGTGTGATTTTTTTTTTCTCAAAGGACCAAAAACGTACCGCGTATTAGGGGGGATCGCGTAATAACCATTCGCGTATTTAACGTGATTTTTGCCTTAGTCTTATGGGCGATGTTCAAGGGATCCGAAAAAATACGCGTATTAAGCGGTATCGCGTATTAATCGTGAGCGCCTTAGCCCTTTATCTACTTACGGTTCTTATAAGTACCACTCACTTACATATTCTGGCAGTTACATCTTTAACAAGTAAGCATAATTTTGCTCTGTTACAAATTGTAATGCCATCTACATAGTTGACTGCGTTTGAAGAAACGGGAAAGATAAAAATTAATGGTATATCACATTCTCTTATTATTAAAAGAAATAATAATTATTTTTCATTTATTTATTTATGACATGGCATCGCGGTGCTTAGCACTTTCCAGACGGCATCCCTTACATAAATTTTATTTTGGTTACACCGCTTTTTTTAAACAGTTCCCTTTACTTGTAAAATACAAAAAAATGCTCTAATTAAAAAAGAATAAATATTACATTTATTTATTAATGGTGCCAAAAACAAATTCTACATGCACCTATTAACGATGCATTTATGCATCACCCATCCCGCAAAGTTTAACCTTCTCTCTATACAACCGGAGATTTCCTCGGGCAACGTAAGAGTAGCAAAATTTGCAACCCGAGATTTCCTCGGGATGCATATTTCCCGTCTAATTAACCTTCCTTGATTATTCCCATCAGTTATTTTGTAATTGTAAATTTTGCCTTATTTAATCGGAGCATTTTCCCGACTAAATGCGATAAAAAATTTTGTTTCAGAAAACCGTTAACAAAAGAATAAAAATTCTTAAAAGACGCTCGTCTCGGAGGGGTTAAATACTCAATTTTTGAAGATATTTTGATAAAACAATTACGCAACGAGAGGGTTAAAGAGTGCCAACGCGGCGTGAAACGCCGCCGTGCGTAACCTCCATCTAAATTGAGGAGGAACATAAAGATGAATTTCGAAGCAAAGCAAGGTCTAAAAAAGTATAATTTGGAAGCTCTAGTGGAGTCCCGAAGACCATTCCAGAGTTGGAAGCACGAGGTTAAATATAACCTCTAGAAATAAGGCGCTTAGGGTATCCAAATAAATTTCGTTGCCCTACACTTCGCAGTCATTTCAACGACTGGCGCAGGTATAAAGAGAAGAATATAACGACAATAAGGTACCAACGAGCACAGAAAAATCATATCTTAAGGTAGCCAAGCCTAACTAACACTAATCTAAGAACTATAAACAAGTTGGAAATTGCTCGTCAAACGTGGCAAATGAGGTGCGTTCGTACTATAACTAGTTTTATAATTATTTTTTGCACCCCATATTGTACTGAATGTATAATTTTTTGCACTTCATAAAGCGCATAGTCTGATACATCATTAAAATGCACTTCCAATATTTTTTTCCCATTCCCCGTAATGTAACGGAACATTTTTGACTGCCCCTGTAATTAAACTATACATCCGATTTTCCTAAAATTTGAAATAGCTCAACAAAATTTTGCAACAATTATATCTTTAAAATTTCAGACCATTCGGAAGGCTGTAATATCATTAAAATGCACTTGCAATAATTTTTCCCATTGGCCGTAATGTAAAGAAAACCTTTTGACTGTCCCTGTAATTAAACTATGCATCCGATTTTCCTAAAATTTGAAAGGGCTCGACAAAATTTTGCAACAGTTATATCTTTAAAATTTCAGATCATTCGGAAGGCTCTAATATCATTAAAATGCACTTGCAATAATTTTTCCCATTGGCCGTAATGTAAGGAAAACTTTTGACTGTCCCTGTAATTAAACTATACATCCGATTTTCCTAAAATTTGAAAGGGCTCGACAAAATTTTGCAGCAGTTATATATTTAAAATTTCAGATCATTCGGAAGGCTGTAATATCATTAAAATGCACTTGCAATAATTTTTCCCATTGGCCGTAATGTAAAGAAAAAATTTTGACTGTCCCTGTAATTAAACTATACATCCGATTTTCATAAAATTTAAAATGGCTCGACAAAATTTTGCAACAATCATATATTTGAAATTTCAGACCATTCGGTTGGGTAGTTTTTGCTCTGTTACATGCGGACAGACGGACGGACGGACAGACGGACGGACGGACTGAACGACGACTATAGGTGCTACGTATTTATATAATTACGAACGCACCTAAAAAGGGGGTGGGGCACGTAGCTCACTAATGTTTAGTGCCAGTTACCTAGCTCCCTTTTACCGTCGAGGTTTTCCCCGGTGCTCGCAAACCTTAGTCTTGAAAATACTCTTTGCATACCAAAGTACACAGCGACAGAAAAACGAGTATTTCGGCTTCTACTGAGATCTAAAATGTGGAAAAGTTAAAATAAAAAAGCTTCAATAAAAACTTCAAAATAAATCACTTCACTAATAAAACTGGAATGAGAATTTAGATGAAGAAAATAATAAACTTTAATGTAGATCTCTTTAATATTATATTGTCATTATTTTCATATGCAATTTTACAATATGCAGAAAGAATACAAATATTCTTCGTTTTCAGTATCCATAAACAATTAATGTAAAATATTTGTATAATTTTATTTATAATTGGAAAATTATAGAATGGATAACACAGAATATTAATTAAAATTGAAAGAACAGGCATAAAAAAAATGTACGCTGTACAGTAAATTCTGTCTAACAAGGAGAGGGCCAACCTTGTTAATCACAGCCCTCATAGCATGCATGGTCACGGTGACGTGGTTGTGACGTCACTGTAAGTCACTGTGGTCACGTCACATCTGTGACCAAAATGCCACCCCTCAGTGATGTCACATTGTGACTGAGATGTGAACTTCTTAGAAAACTTTAAAAAATTACGAAAATTCTTTAAAACATGTTATTTACTGTAAAATTATGTTTTCCTGGCAATTAAAAAAAAATTGTGAGGTCACTGTTATGTCACTGCTATGTAACGTACGTCACGTCGCATATGTGACAAAAAAACCACCATATTGTAAGTCACAGTGTGACAAAAATATGAACTTAAAAATCTTTGAAAATGAAGAGAAATATTTTAAACAGTCACGAGTTACATGGCATAAGGAATAAAATATATTAGTGGATAGCAAATGGTAAATTCTCTCACTAAAGGGGAGAGGGCGGGGGGGCATAATAAATAAAGTGCACGATACAATCATTAATAAACTAAATTTTCAGGCTATATTTTATCAATTTGATATCTAAGATAGTGAATGTATACTTTTTCATGATTTCAATTTTATCTAGCATTTGGATAATATAATTAGAATTAGGAATATTAAATTTATACATTTTACATATTTAGTTTGCTGGGAGGAAATTTATTTATTTATTTCTTTTTTTACCGACCAGGATTATTCGAAACACTTCTGTGGTTTCAAAATAAAAAATTTCTATTACAGTTAAATCTGCACCTTTTAATGAGCACGTAGAAAGAGTCTTCAGAGTTTTGTCATCTATGCATTTATTGCTTTAGAATATTTTTATAATTTGTATTCAAGTCATAAATTCTACTTCTTTCAGACTTTTTAAATAAAATTAGCATTTTCCGAAAATAAAAGAAATATACAAAATTTGTGCAAAACAAACTTTACTTAAAAAAAAAGAAGAAAAAAGGGGGGGGGGGGGGGGGCTCGTTATTACCATTAAATTTATTTTTACACCTTTTGAAAATTTAAACAATGGTATATCTAATAAACTCTAATTATGAATATTATTATTATAATTATTTAGAAAAAATGAACTTTACAATACATTTTAACTTGTATTATTTGGTACGGATAAAAAGAAAAGGTTAAATACATTGGACATTTCTTCAAATACAAAATTTTAATTAACCATACTTTCAGAAATTACTGCGCATTCAAGTTTCATATCTCTTGCATGCAAAAACAAATAATCTGTACCAGACCATCTGCTTGAAAATCGTCTGCCCACAAAAAAATAAACATGAGAAGACGCGGGAAATAAATAGTTCACTGTTTTTAGAACATCACCTTCACCACGTCTACAGCACTTTAAGATAAGGAAATGACCATTTTTGGATACACGGATATTAATAGAACGTATATGTAAGTTTTATTTAATTTAAATATTTTATTCCTGATTTGTACATATGAGTTAAATAGTTTTATGTTATACTTGTAAGAGACTGATCTTTAAACTGTTAGAAGCGATATTTTAAAATTCGATAACTGTAAAGAAAAATATCTTAATCTGCCATCGCTTGAAAAAAAAACTGCACAGAGACTGTGCATGCCTACATTCATACTGGAATTAATATAAACATTAATTTACTCTTACTTGAGATTGAAAATGTATGGAACGACAATGATTTGGAATTATTTTATCGGCTTCTTACTATTTTTTGATTACTAACACTTATAGTTATTATTATTTTGGGGTTAAATATGATGTTCGATTATCATAAGATTACGAAACTGTTTCAGATTAGAAATTAACATTATACTGGGAAAATGTATCTTGACATATTACAGTAGTGAAACATTTGAAAGAATTTTCTTTTAGTGCTAATAATATTTTAAATTATCTTTCAAAATCCTAAATCTTCAACCCAATGTTTTCAGATTTAACATTTGCCGAAATTATAAAATAATAGGAATTCCTTATACCATATCGAAATATTTTTGAGATATTGTTAAATCTAATAAGGCATTTAATTTATCTATTGAGTTTGCTGTTGTTTAATAGTACAATTATAAATCCTAATTATTATTTTTAGTATTTTTCAAATTGGTATATTTATTTTTTTAAATTGTATGTAAGCATTTTTTCTGTTTGTGATTTTAATCAAACATTTAATTATAGACATTCTGAATCGGTTATTAAATTTTCTTCTATTGTAAATTCATTTTCTACGTTTATGATACGCGTAATTATTGGCACTAAAAAGTAAAATATGATACTTAAGCATTGAAACAAAGTGTTTTTCATGCCTGATGGGAAGTTATAGATTAAACTGCTTTAGTATATATTTTTTAAAAGTTCATATAATACAGGATACATAATATAGGACACAAGTTGAAAAGTGCTTATGACTTCGGTTTGTCTGTCCGTCTAGCAGTCTGTCCGCACTCTAACTCTCGAAAATATACTCGGATTGCCCTGAAATTTTTGGATGTTATTGACGTTTACCATAGAACGGTACCTATTTGTAATGAAGTTTGTAGCATGCTTTGTTCATTTACAGGGACAGCCAAAAGTTTTCCTTTACATTACAGCCTATGGAAAAAAATCGTTTCAAATGATTTTTTATGATTTTACGCACGCTTTCAAACAGAATAAAATTTATATGCATTTATGAAGTGCACTAAAATATGCATTCTGTTGACTATGCGATGAAAAGAATAGTTATTGTTCATTTACAGGGCTAAAAAAGGAATTCAAATACATAATGATATAAGGGTGGAGGGAATTGTTTGCGGCATACTTTAATTATGTTAATCTATTTCATATATAATGAAATTGATATATGTCGCTGAGGTTTACATACTATAAATTATTTCATGTATAATACGAATAATACGTATATAGCATTTACAGGGACACACAAAATATTCCAGATACTATATTGTATCCGAAGTACTGTTCATTAGCGATGATTGCTGGAAATGTATTTTTAATTATGATATGAGCTTTTATGATTCACTATATTTATGCATAGTATATGGTGTATATAAATGCTATAATTCCTATACAAGACTACACAAAAGTATTCGTAAGGATTACTGGGTATGGGCGCAAATTGCTTAAAGGTGGTTTTTAAATGAGTTATGCTTTTTTTTGCTGAACTGCATTTAATTTACCAAGAAATGTTTGTAGAATATAGATAAAACGATATACAGGATCACGTAAAGAATTGGATACATGACCGTCTATAAATTATAATTTCTGGAAATGTGATTTTAGCAGTTTTAAGAGTGTCTTAGTTTGAATTAAATTTTAACTAAATAGTGGCGTGTAATAAAGATTCTAGGTAAACTACAGGGTTGTACAAAAGTAGTCAAGTATGTTTCCATACATAGTATAAATTGCTGAAAAAGAATTTCAACCTGTTAGGCGTTTTCTTGCTAAACTAAATTTCCCCATTATATAGTATATATACACTTAAAAAAATGGGAAGTCAAAATTGAGTAAAAAGTACTCAATTTTAAATGCGTCACATACTCAAAATAGCTCCGATCCAAATGTACTCAAAGTTGAGAAACACATGTACTCATTTTTTATTCATTGGTTGTGATCAAATATGAATCATTATGTACTGCCCCCCTCCCCCCCCAAAAAAAGAAAAACCTAAAATTTAAAGTAAAAATGTACTGACATTTATTTCCCGTTCAAAGTTCTTAACAAGAAATGTTTAATTGATTATTTATTAAGAAAAATAGCAAAATTCTTAACAAGATACTCAAATCGAATATTTTTATGACAAGAGCATTATTTCCAAGCACTTTTAAATTATTTTTAAAATGCTGTGCATAATTTAATATTTACGTTAATAAACATCATTTATGCCGCCATAAATGAAATGAACCATTACAGGGTACAAAACTATTCGTTTGTTTGGGTTTGATAACATGTGATGTTTCAAAATAGAGAAAGCATGGGTTCATTTTTGATCCAAAAATATTCAATTCGATATGAGTACGTCGGTTTACTTATTTTTGAGTACTTCATTTTTCTCAGTGTATCAACCTACAGATCAAATACAGGGTTGTTCAAAAGAATTGGAAAACATATTTGGCTATGGACGGTAACTGCTGAAATCAATTTTTCAAATGTTTACTTAGTTATCTTATTTACCTCATTTCCCTAAATTGCGATGTCTTGTTAAAGCATTCAGAAAGTGTTGGAAAGTATTTTATAATCTATGATTAACGCATGATTTTTCTTACTCGTTTTTTTTCTATTTCCCAGATCAGTCTTTTCCTATAAAACATACATAATCTATTTATCTCATATTCACAAAATACAATATACACGGGAATAAAAAATTTAAATAAATATCGCTTATCATGCCGCTCTATAAATAATAGTTGTATTAATATCCGTGAGTCTCCATGTTCGTATTTAATAAAGCAATGACAAATCACAACAAATTAAAAAAAATTACACATTCTAAATATCAAGCTTGAACTCAATATCAAGCATAGAACTTAATATCAAGCATGCAACTGAATAAAAAAATATGTCAGTTGATAAGCATTGTTTTTTAAGTGAAAAAAATTAAAATGATTTAGAAGAATAGGACTCCAAAATAGCGATATTTTGCTAAAAAGTACGGTAAAAAGATAAGATTTTATATTTACAGCAAAAGGTTATTTCAAAATTCATCGCTGTATTAATACTTAGAAATTTTTCCAGAGAGAATCCTTCGCCTTATATACAATATTTCAAATGAAAATCAAATATCAAATTAATTGCTTAAAAGGCGCAAATAGTGAAAAAGATTCCAAGCCGGGACTCGAACCCGGGCCATCAGTATAGCACACTGATATTCTACCGACTAAACCACATGGAACGACGCCCAGTCTGTAAAATTTCTCACTATTACAGGTTGGCAAGGCTACAAACGCAGCACAAGATGGAATATTTATCGTGAGCCACCGACATGCGGTAAACACGAAACTTAATGAAATCCAGCATCGAAACTATATTAATAATTGGAAATTTTTCCAGGGAGAAACATTCGCCTTCCATACAACATTTCAAATTAAAATTGCCTTTTAAGCAATTAATTTGAAATTTGATTTTCATTTGAAATATTGTATGCAAGGCGAATGGTTCTCTCTGGAAAATTTTCCAAGTATTAATATAATTTCAATCGATACTGGATTTAATTAAGTTTCGTGTTTGCATCATGTTGGTGGCTCACGCTAAATATTCCATCTTGTTCTGAGTTTGTAGCCTCGCCATCATGTAATAGTGAGAAATTTTCCAGCCTGGGTATCGTTCCATGTGATTTAGTCGGTAGAATGTCAGTGCGCTGTACTAATGGCCCGGGTTCGAGTCCCAGCATGGAATCTTTTTCACTATTTGCGTCTTTTAAGCAATTAATTTGAAATTTGATTTTCATTTGAAATCACAGTGTTTATGACAAGTTCGTCACAAATGACCCATATTTCACAAATTGGTCACAGTGTGACGTCAAAGCATTGTCGCTTTCGTCACAGGTTCGTCACAAAGTTAATGCCAAAATAGTCACAAATGACACACTTTTCACAAATTTGTCACACCGTGACTTCACAGAGTGGTCACAATGTGACGTCACAAACGACCTCTAAAACGGCCATAACGACCTCGCATTCTAGTCACTGTGACGTCACATCGACGTCACGTGACGTCACATCGACGGTCACAAAATCACAGTGTGACTTCACAACGACGTCGCCGTGACGTCACCATGCCTTACGGGAGATTTTGATTATTTTAATATATGTTGTAGGGTAGAGGCCCCTTAGTGTCAGGTCCAACGGATTTTATCCAATGCTCCTTAGTTCTTGAGAAACCGGGGGATCTAATATTAGTACACAACTTAAATACTTACTTTGCTACAACGGTGATAGGTCAGTCGTATCTCAGTTGGTATGGTGTTAACCAGCTGATTGGTGGGCCCGGGTTCGATACCTGAGTGCGCTACATTTGTTTTTCTCATTTTTTGTTTTATAAATTTACTTGTAAGTGTAACTTAATAATCTCACTGTCAATTAAAATTTTTAATATTGTATATCAATTATAATTTTAACCTATTTAATTTTTTACTTTTAACTGAATAGTTGTAATAAAACATCATAAAACTGTTATTTTTTTTATATATATAAAATCACTTTTAAAATGTATTTCATCTATTCTTTATCGATGCAATGATATTGAGCAATTGTGTCAATTCGTGATTTTAAAGAAACATCATTTACGCATTGCTTTAACAAAGGAAGTCAATGAGATAATACTATTATGCTGTTTTTAAAGTAACAAGCATAATCATATTAAAAATTAGCATCAGAATTAAATTACAACCGATTTTTTGCATATTAAAGATTTTTAAATTTGTAATAAGTATGCTTGCGCTTTCAATTATTTTGCTTTCCCCTTTATCTTTTTTCTGCTTTTATTTTATTTGAATATTCCCCCTTTTTTTTATCATAACTAGATGGCACCACAACAGAATTTGTCACGATTTTGGAATTTTTATCATTCAATAATAGATCCAATTTCTTTTTAAAAATCTTTAATGGATGAGAAATAATAGTTTACAAATAAGAAATGATAAATTTAAGTTTGTTAACATTATAATTAATGTTTGGTGTTAAAATTTTCAATTGAAATTATTAAATTATAATTACAACTATATTTATAAAACAAAAAATGAGAAAAACAAATGTAGCGCATTCAGGTATCGAACCCGGGCCCTCGGATCAGCCCGCAAATGCCATGCCAACTGAGCTACGACTAACCTGTCATTTTTGCTGCGAAGTAAGTATTTAAGTTGTCTACTAATATTAGACCCCCTGGTTTTTCAAGAACTAAGGGGCATTGGATAAAATCCGTTGAACCTGACACTAAGGGGTGTCTACCCTACAACATATATTAAAATAATCAAAATCTGTGATTAACAAGGTTGGCCCTCTCCTTGTAAGACGGACTCTGTATAAGCCGGAAATCTGTCTACCGCGGAAATTTTTTCAAGTACCGGAGGAACACATAGAAAAATACATTAATTCATGCTGTATAAGGCGGAATCTGTTAACGCGGAAACGGGAAGGATTTTAAGGTCCCACCAAAACCAAAATTTTCCATAAGGCGGAAAAAAGGAATATTTTTAAAATGAAAGGCATTTTGCTTATTAAACTTTACAAGTGATAAGTCAAATACTCAATGTCGAGCATGTTAGTTAAATTCCGTAACATTTTGAAAAAGTTAATTCAAAAGAAAAACAGTTTAAATTTTAAGAAATTTATACTTATGCCATTTTTTCATATGCAAAATTACATTTAAAAGTTAATATTTCTTGTACAATGAACATTTATCAAAATATATATTTTCGAAAGTACAATATATTACACTTTAAGGTTGTACTCAAATTCAAAGTTATAGCGCTCTGTCTCATCATCTCTCTCTCTTTTTTGTGTGTGTGTGTGTGTAAACTTCCAATTCGCATGTATTACAGCAGTACTTGAACAAGAAACTTCAATAGCGTTCTCATTTATCTATAAAGATCTTTCCGAATTTCAGTTTTCAACCGATTTTCGAGTCAAGAAAATCAATGAAAGATCATCTTCGAGGGATTTTCTTTTTTTTTTTTTTTTTTTTTTGGAGGGGGGGGGGGGACATTTTTGTATAAGTCGAAATTACCATGGAAAATTTTCTCAGTCCCGATCGATTCCGCCTTAGACAGAGTTTATTGTATTTGTTATTTGAAATATCCCCTCATCCCGGAAAATATTTGAAGAATTAGTATAAGTGTTTAAATACTAAAACGCAAAGAGTTATGTTCTTTTCATGTATCCAAGTTCAGATAAAACGTACGCTCACATATGAGCGTCCTTTACTGGACAAGAAGTTTTTGGTAAAATAATACTTACTTTGAATTTTCTTTTCTTACAGTGGATTCTGACATTCATGGGTAGTAGGGATGGGCATTTTCACTCATTTTGAGGAGCCCAGTCGCTCACTTGACTGATGAGCCGACGTACTGACTCGGCTCTCGACTCACTTGCGGAAGTAAGATTGGTTGGTTGGTTGGTTTTAAAGATGAGGCAATTCTACTTTTCGTATCAAATTTATAGCGCAGGAGAAAGTATTTGAGAGTAAGCTTGAATTATTTTAGTTTTGATTTTATATAGAAGAAGTCTCTTATATTAAACTTTGTTGGATGGTAACTGGAAACAGCCAAATTAGATGTCTCTGCGGGCCGAATTTTCCAAGCCCAATCCAGTTCCATTCACAGAAAAAAAGTTCGGCTTGTTCATAGAAAAAAGTTAGTTATAGAAAAATAATCAACAACCCGTCCTGGTACAAAATCTAAACGTTCGTCCCGTACAAAAAAAAAAAAAAAAAAAAAAAAAAAAAAAAAAAAAAAAAAAAAAAAAAAAAATATATATATATATATATATATATATTGTTCCGGTAGAAAACTTAAAAGTTCGAGACGATCCCGTCTTGGCCCTACCGGCCCCCCAAAAATGTTAAAATTTAGGTACTAAAAACTGGAAAACATGGATTTTTACGTCGATAGGATTGAAAATTGTTTCATACGAGGAATTCTGACTGAAAATACTTATTTTATCCTTTTTACTCTCTTCTATCTTCAATAGAAGGAAGTATTGTAATCGAAATGTTTTTCGACTTCCGGTTTTCGACGGATTTACACGTTTTAGGGATCAGAGATCCCAAAAAACATGTTTATAGAGAATGTCTGTCTGTCCGTGTGTCTGTCGCCATTGTACCTTTAAAAAGTGTATGAAGTTATGCATAGAATTGAACCAAATTTTTATTTTAAGTTTTTGGCTATGGCAAGCAGATCCTCCATGAATTTGGAAAAAAAATTCGCCGGTAGGGGGCGCTGTAATAGCGAATTTTGTGCGATTTTGAATATTGTACCATTCAAAAGTGTATGAAGTTATGCATAGAATTGAACCAAATTTTTATTTCAAGTTTTTGGATATGGCAAGTAGGTCCTCCCTGATTTTGGAAAAAATTCGCCGGTAGGGGGCACTGTAACAGCGTTTTTTTGTACGATTCTGAATATTGTACCATCCAAAAGTGTATGAAGTTACGCATAGAATTGAACCAAATTTTTATTTTAAATTTTTGCCTTTGGCAAGCAGATTCTTCCTGAATTTGGAAAACATTCGCCGATAGGGGGCGCTGTAACAGAGATTTTTGTGCGATTTTGAATATTGTACCATTCAAAAGTGTATGAAGTGATGCATAGAACTGAACCAAATTTTTATTTTAAGTTTATGGCTATGACAAGTAGGTCCCCCCTGAATTTGGAAAAAAATTCTCCGGTAGGGGCGCTGTAATAGCGAGTTTTGTGCCATTTTGAATATTGTACCATCGAAAAGTGTATGAAGTTATGCATAGAATTGAGCCAAATTTTTTGTGTTTCTTTTTGGTCGTGGCATGAAGGTCCTTCCTGAAGTTGAAAAAATTCCGCTGGAAGGGAAAGCTATAATTACGATGTCTGTACCATTTTCTTTATTGTACAATCGAAAAGTGTATAAAATTATGCATACAATTGAACCAAATTTTTTGTGCATGTTTTTGGCTTTGGCTAACAGGTCCTCCTTGAATTTGGAAATATCACGCGGTAAGGGGGCTCTGTGATAGCGATTTTTGTATACTTTTCTTGACATTTCGTAGTTATATTGTCCATCGGCGGCTCATGCAAAGGCGGGAACTCCCTGCTAAGCCGGCTATACGCAAACATCTGATAACAACAGAATAAGGAAAAACTATTAATTTTAACAAATATCATGATATAGATTAACTCTTTTTTAGTTTATTTAATTGACTGAAGCAGGAATTTAAGATGAAAATCAAAGTTGGTATAGTCACGAACTAATAATATTGAAGTATTAACATGTGTAACTGGTTTTTGAAATATTAAGATGTATAAGATAGAAGAAAGTTTTGGGATTGGCACATCCAACTAGTTTCTTTTCATTTTTATAATATTCATTTTAAAAGAAACATCGTTGCTGCGATATTTATTTTTTTAATGAATCTCTATCTGTGTGTAAATGATTCAGTTAATATTAATCTCGTTAATCCATATTCTATGTATTGGAGGCTTAAGAATCTGATAAATACTAAACAGTAATATTGCCTAAGATGAAATTGCTTAGGAAATAAAAGATATACGTTATAGACAAGTTTCCTTCTAAGCAGTTTTAAATGTATTATATACTTTTCCTCACATATTATTATATTCATTTTTCATGTATCAACATATTTTTTCGTTTAAGACAAGATTCCGTAATATACGGGTTCTTTTTTTAAAAGTTTTATTGTATTTTAATTTTATTGCCAAGAAATTGCTATTCTTTAAAAAGAATAAATTTTAAACTTTAATTGTACAATGATGGCAATTTAAAAAGTATATACATTTTATGCAAAAAGTTTTGAGCCGGGACAAATTTTACTGATTTTTTCACGGATCAGACCAGAGCGAGAGTAATAATTTTCGTACGGGATGGGTCAAGGGCGGCACTTAAAATGTCGGCCCTTGCAAACCTTGGAAGAATGAAGCCAGTCCCGGACTGGTACTAAAAAATTAAGTTAAGCTCAGCGCAATCTTTTAGAAAAAAGAAAGGCCCTAGCCCGGTATGAAAAGAGTAATGTGGCCCAAAACATTAAAAAAAAGTAAGGCCCGGTCCGACCCCAGCGTTGCGAAAAATTGGCCCTAGCCTTGTCAACGGGTTTGGTTGGTGCACACCTCTAAGCCAAACTGTAAAATATAGAAATATTCTTGTTTAATCCCGTACCATATCTAAAAATTTACTTTCTTTTTAACTGCGAGTGGAAGGTTTTGAGGTGTTATTTTATATATATACTAGCAGGCTATGCCCGCTGGGCTGGTCTATTTTCCAAACGAATCTTGAATCAAACGAAATTGTGATTTTTAACCTTCTATTTTAAAGCAGTAAAGACCATCGCCTGGAATGTCCTTCTGCATTGCTGAAAACGATGCTAACTTCATTGGGATATTATACTATCTTATGCCTTAGGCAAAATTTGGGCAATTAAGGAACAACAATTTTAGTTGACCATTTAAAGTAGAGTTTGGTACGGGAATGAGACAGTTATGAAAAAAGGAATTAAAGTATTCTCTAGTCATCACACTGTTAAATTAGAGAGCATTACAATGATTGAAGAGATTGATTTTTGAACTTTAACCCCTTGGGGATGAGCGGCACGTATACGTGCCGCATGAAGCGCTCAGAATCCTTGTTTTTACTCCCCAGTAAAATTTTACTGCAAAATTTGCCTTATTTAATCAGCGCATTTTCTCGATTCAAGAAGACACAAATTTCTGTAATTAAAAAACGGTGACAAAAAATTAAAAATTTCGTAAAAGGCTCCCGTCCCGAAGGGGTTAAGAACATTCCGATTGTTCATTTTCATTTGTTTGTTGTTGAACTCCCAGCATCTCAACTTTCGCTATATGTGGTTCTGGTAGCTTAAATTCAATCTCATTACATGTTACATTACATTTTTTAATAAACGTCCTCTTCTGGCAGGTCTACTACTGTTTTCCATCTGTCTATTCCAGCAGAATAAATAGAATAAAAAAATTAAAGAATTATTTGCAGACTACGATGAGCATTTAACTTATATATTTATTCGAACAGTGAAGTAAAAAAAAAAAAGTGGAATTTTAAAGCTAAATTTTTTGAATAAAATTAAAAGGTACTACTTGATTATCCCATTGACCAAAAAGCTATCGCCAAAATATAAGATTAAATGCCAATAATGAATGATCGTAAATGTCATATTCGCTTGACATTAAACACCTTACACGTATTTGTTACGTCATCAAATTAATTTTAATTCAACTTTTTACTTGCATTTATATTAAGGTTTCACTAATTTATTTGTTCTTTCCTTATTTGAAATAAAAATTTATGTTCATTTGTATAATTTGGCGTTGGCGAATAGTTTAACGAAATTGATCGACGCGATAATCAAGTAGTACCCCACGAAAAATATATATGCATAAAGAATTTTTTACGTTAAAGAACATTTACATTCACAGAAAAATATTGCTTAAACAAAAAAAAAATCCAGAAAATTATAAATTTCAATAAATAATTGTAAAAAATGTGCATGCAAAATTATTACTTATCCACCAGTAGCATTCAAAGAAAAACGCAACCCAAATGCTGAAGATCGCAACAATCACATTGAAACATTTATCACCAAAAAAAAAAGCTCGACAAAAAACCAGAAAAGGAAATGCAACTCTTGCCTAACTATTAGACACAGATGTCATATACGTACCGGGCTTGGCGCGGTTTTTTTTAACATATTTTTTAACATAGTTTTCAAATACCAGATGCATATATGTATACTTATTTTTAAAAAATTCTATTATTTTAAAAGGAAATAACAATAAATAAAAAAATTAATAAATAACTATAGACAGAAAATAATTTATTTAATTGTAATAAAAGGAAATAAGAGTAAATAAACGATTTATTAAATAAACAACAATAGCCATGTTAGTTACCATGTCAGGCAAAATAACGCCATTTTGGAGCCCATTAGGTACCCTGGAGCGTATATGAATTCCGCGCAAATAATAATAATAATATGGAATTCAGACGTTACTTTATGTACTTTTAAATATCGAAGATTAGTCTGATATCTTTTAAAATATTACCTAACAGAGGGAACATGAAGAATAACAGAGGGATATGAAGAAAAACGAAGAAGAAATAACGAATTTAAAAAGATTTGCAATTTTTGGTACTTTCCAGTTAATCGGGCGCCAGTGTTATATATACATATATACATACATAGATGCGTATATATACATATATTCTATATAAATAGATATATACATGTGTATCCACATATTTGTATATGTATATAGATGTATATACATACATTTGTGTATACATATACATGTATATATAACAGTGGCGCCCGGCTAACCGAAAAGTACCCAAGTTTTATTTCAAAATGTTGAATTTTTTTATAGTACTAACACATGATTGCGTAAATTTCCTTAAGAATAGTTTTCAGTTCCTAAATTTTGAAACTGTGAATTTCCCTGTACGTGAAATTGGCGATATGGCCAAAGAAATATTAAATAAGCAATAACATTTTCAAAAAAAAAAAAAAAAAAAAAGGGGGGGGGATAATATTCATTGATTTGAATTGGGGTCTATAAAAATCACATGCTTCGGTAATTATGACGAAAATTTTTAAAAAAAATATGAAATTACTAACAGATGTCATATATTCCCTCGGCAGCCATCTGGGATTTTTTCTCGGGGTGAAATCCCCTTTTCGGCCAAGTAGGAAATGTCACCCAGCAACAATTTAGGTGGATGAAAGGCTTAACGAAAATAAAATGTAAAACATCGTCAACAAAAAATCGTCAAGAAATCTCAAAACATCCAAGATGGCGCCCGCTTGAATATACAGCATCTAAGCCTGAAAGGATTTTACAATATGTATGTGTGGCAGAAATTAAACAAAATTTTAAATATTTGATTCCATTTTTAAAATATTAACTGATATCTATAACATTTATAATCGAATATAAAAATGTTGATCTCGTCCACTTGAACAACCACAAATCCTCAAGCTAATGTCACGCTTATGCATTTTTGGCTTAAAATCACATTATTTGGCGACAAACGAAAAATAGAAATCGTAAAGAAACACATAATATGTAACTCACAATAATTACAGTATTATTTACAGTTGCATCTGCTTGTTTCTCCTATAAATCACAATATGTGAATTAAATAGTTAGATAAAAATGAAAAGAAAAGAACTAAAAAGAAAAAAAAGTAGTAATTCAAAATTAATCTAATCAAATTTTCAGATTTCTTTTTTTAACGTTAGGCAGGCGATAATTCGCCAAATATTGCACCAACTGTAAAATTTCACAATAAATTATATTTTAAGTATTATAAATATTTATTTCATGTTTAAACTAAATATTTTCGTTTTATAATATTATGTCTTATTAAAACATTTTTTTGTTGTATTTTTAAATTAGATATCAGTATTTTTTTTTTCATTTATTTGCGAAATGTTTGTCTAACGGATATAGTCATTTCATTTCTCTAATCAACAAACTTTTCGCCAAAATATAATCGCTGGCAATCCTTTCCTTCAAAATAACATTAAAATACGAAATTTTTTGCCAAAAATCATAGTTAGCCCTGTATATTTTCTCATAAGCCACCACGTGAATATTCTTTATCGAATGATATAACTTGCAAAAAAATCCACCGAGTAGTTTTTGAAAACGCTCGAGCGGAACTTTTTGATGTTACTGCTTTATAATATATACTAGCAGGCTACACCCGCTTCGCTGGTCTATTCTCCAAATGATCCTTGATCAAACAAAATTATGAATTCGACCTTGTATTTTAAATTAATATGGACCTTCACCGGGAAAATCTTTCCGCATTTGCTGAATACTATGCGAATGGTATTTAGCTATTATATTATCTTATGGGTTAGGCAAAATTTGGGCTATTGAGAAGTAACTCTCTTTTTACAGTATATATTTAAAGCAGATGTTGGAAAGAAAATACGGCCGTTATGATAATCATAAATGTTAGAATGTTCTCTAGTTACCACACTACTAAAATGAGAGATAATTACAATGATTGCAGAGAGTGACCATTGAACATTAATTATGTTCGGATTATTCACTTTCGTTTGATAGTTCTCGAACTCCGGGTTTCTCAGCTTGGTGCTATGTGTGGTTCTGGTAGCTTAAATACAATTTCTCTCTACGTTGCATTATATTTTGTAATATACGTCTTCTAGCAGGTCTACTGCAGTTTTCTATCTTCGGATTACAACAGAGTAAATACGGTAAAAAAATGTAATAAATTGTTTGCACACAAAAAGTCTTTAACTTTCATTAAAAGAAATGTGAATAACATAAAAGTGGATTTTTAAAAATGAAGTGTTTGAATAAAATTAAAATAATGTCATTTTCATTTTCATTACCATTTCCATTTTTTATATATACCACTTGCAATTATGTAACTGTTAACCTGAAAAAAAAACCCTCGATAACTGATTATGATAGAAAAATAAATCTCTTGTTTTCATCCAATCAAAATCTTCCCAATCTTCCATAATCGGGTGCACAGCTAAGTTTTACGGCAAACATTAGAAGTGTTTGCAAACTATACGGTTACAAATTTACCAGAGTTAACACACGCAAAACATACGTAATTATGTGCCAAACTACATTCCATTAAATAAAGTCAAATTGCTGTTGGCTGAAATATAGATCTTTCGCCAAAAATAGTCTTTGTAAATGACAAATAAAGTCAGTTATACAAAACATATTAACCTAACACGTTATAATATAACTAAATAATCTTTTTGATGCACCGAAGACCTTTTTTCATTTCTCTAAAGAGTGCAATAACACGGAGAAATAAATACACTTTTTATTTTCAAAATTACATTATTCTTCAGTCTGCTGCCTAAATAAACCTAAAATCGTTACTTTTTTCCTCAGTTTAGCGAATAGGATTGTGCGTCAGAAGAACTTGCTTTATAATGATTTCTATTTTCAATTTTATCTGCATTTCAGGTACCTTTTTTCTTATCTAGGCTAAAATGATAAATCAACAAATATTGTTCCACCAGCCACCATTGGAATTTCAATTTTTTTTCCAAGTATTTATTTTTTAGTGACAGTAAAATAACTGCAAATAAAAAAAATATATAATACTAAATTTTCTGTTCTCCGTTTGCTTCATAATGAAAAAACATAAATTTACTAATCGCTAAGTACAAATTTCATGTAATCTTCTGCAATCGCGATCACTGTCCAGAGACTCTTTCAAATATAAAAGAAACATCCAAATAGTTCAGTAAATACACTAATTAGGGGGTAACCTGATTACGGAAGATTAATCCAATATCAAAAACCTTAAAAAAAAATGAAAAAGCGATGACGAATTAAAAAGATAATCGAAAATGTATTTCAGTAAGCAATTTTTATTGTAAAATATTTTCTTTTGTGATATTAATAACGCAAAATCGCATAAATTTTCTTAAGAATAATCTTTAGTACTTAACATTTGAAACAGTAGACTTTTCTAAAAAGGAAATAGGCGATATATGTATTTAAAAAAAAAAAAAAAAAAAAAAAAAACACAAAAAAAAAACAGTGGACAATATTCGTTGATCTGAGTTCGAGGTTATAAAAGTCATAAGTTTGGGAAAAAACAAAATAGCATCTTTCCGTAGTAAAGTACGCCAAAAATATTTTAAATATCTGAAATTAAATTATTTATAATATGTGTGTGTGTGTGGGGGGGGGGGGGGGGCACACGGTTGCATTAAAATTTAAATATTTGACCCCACTTTTATAATATTAACTGCTATTTATATAATATCGTCATTTTTATAATTACATCTGCTAGTTTTTTCTGTAAGAGATACATAATAATAATAATAATAATAATAATTGTTACTCACAAGGAAGGTCTCCTTAAAACGCATACTCAAAATATTTTGAAAAAGGAAATGCTAATAAAATTACTCATGTATGTAAAAAAGATCGGTAAAAATATTGCGGTAGAATCCCAGTAGAAAATATGTAAAAAAAAAAAAAAAAAAAAAAAAAAAAATTGCGAGTATTTGGCGCGAAAAGACGAACGCTCCATGCTCTTTGGCGAACCAATACGTTTCCTCGCCAAAAGCAAGAGATTGAAATGCATTTATAAATTCCTTGTTAAATAAGTAATTAAATGCCTAATGCTCAATGAATTTAAACTTAAACTGTGGATTAGTTTACTATTTTTGCTGTAAGCTTATATTATATATGCAAATTGCGTGTTATTTGTATTAAACTATTTAATTTTATACGGTGTCACCAGCTGGATAAGTTTTAAGGGTATTTTAATTAAGAATGCTATCATTAAACATTTCGATATTAAATTGTTGTTTCCATGGCAATAAAATTCTCTTGTTGTCTCTGACACTAACAATATCGAAGTCAAATTGCCAATGCTCAGAATCGGACCTTAATTTGAGTTTGAAACACTTTTAATCCATTTAAATTTCGTTGTAAACGGCATAAATACGATCGTTAAATTTCATTATTACATATATAAATGCATATGACAAAACTGCTGTTATAAATAAATATTTATTTAAGTTAAACTTACTTAAACTAACTTCGTATCGAGAGTTGAAAAAGTTTTTCTTAAAAAATATTTATCATAGTATTATTCAAAATTTTATCGTGTCGCCATCCGGCGCTAAATCGCAAAAAATGAAATTTTCATTATTTTTTTAGGAATACTAAATAGAGGTTTTGTCGATTTTTTTATGGATATATATATTATATGAGAAGAATATTCTATAATTTATTTTCAAATAATTCTGAACATGCGCTTATGGGGAACTTCCTTGATATCATTTTATCAATTTTTCAGATGCATTTTTCTTAACCTGATGCAAAAGATAAATCGCCAAATATTATTTCAATTGCAATATTTCAACTGAGTAATTTTTTAAGTATTACGAACATTCTCTTTCATGTTTAAATTAAATATTTTCGTTTTTTAATATTATCACTCATTAAAATGGATTTTTTTTAAAGATTTTAAATAAAATTAGTAACAGTTTTTTGTCATTTATTTTTCTAGGTGTAATAGACGTTTCAATTTTTTCAACAACAAAAAACATCGCCAAGAAATAAAATGGTAACATTATCGTCCAAAATAACAGAACTTTTCGTCATAATTCTATAACCAATCTACGTAAAACGATGTGTTATAGCTTAAAACCTTCCCTGAAACAATACCTATCTAACAGTATAAGTTCCGTCAAAATCCATGCAGTAGAACCCGAAATCTAGACGTTCGGAACGAAATTTCCATTTGGATTATATATATATGATAGATAGAATAGATAATACATTATGTGTGATGAACTATCTCAAAGTTCAAAACAGATCGCATTGTTAGATTTCCTAATTTTAACAATATCGCGTTATGTTAGTTCCACATTCCACCACCAGGGTGCGTGCTCTATTCTTAAAGAAAGCGTATCTGAACGAAACTCATCCATGCAACCTTTCCGTAGATACATGAATCGGGAGGGTGGCGGTCTTAACCAATAATTTAAGATAATTGCTGAAATTACTACGAAAAATATTTTAAAGGGGCCCTACGCGGGCCCCTAACAGAGTTAGAGGAAATCGGAAGACGGTAAAATAATCGCGGGGAAAAGTTTGCTTGGGTGCTTCGGAGCTACTTTTGGCGCGAGATCTAAGCTCTACGACCAATAGGAGCCCAGATATTTAAGGAAATATGAAGTAACAAAGTCCAAAATAACAAAATTTTCCGTAATAATTCTATAACTAATCTAGGTAGAATGATGTATTATAGCTTAAAACCTTCCCTGAAACGATACCTATCTAACGGTATAAGTTCCGCCAAAATCCTTTCGGTAGAACTCGAAATCTCAGCGTTCGGAACGAAATTTCCGTTTGGATTTTATATATATACTAGCAGGCTATGCCCGCTACGCTGGTCTGCTTATCCAAATGAACCTTGAATTAAACAAAATGTATCATTGAATTTGACATTGTGATTTAAAGCTATATGGAACCTTACCTGGAATGTCCTTTCGCACTGCTGAAAACGATAAGAACGCCAATGTGCTATTATATTTTCTAATGTGTAGACAAATTTTCAGCTATTAAGGTCTTAACCCTTTTAGTTGATCAATAACAGTAGGATTGGTAAAGAAAGATAGTACAATACGCAATACAATAAAACAAACCCTGAAAAATTATATAACTACTTGTAATAATGCAAACAAACAAACGGACAAAATCCATCCAGTAAAACATTTTTTAAAGGTTGATCTTTCATAAGGGGTCCATCTGATTATAGAACTTTCCCCCATAATTCTGTAACTAAGCAGCGTAGAATGATACGCAATAAACTAAAACCTCCGCAAACATTGTCTTATCAACAAAGAAAGTATTATCAATATCCGCCATCTAGAACTTTTTGAAAAGTCTAATCTTTCATAATCGGTTTCATATGATTATGGAACTTTCCGCCATTACTTTATGACTAAGCAACGTAGAACAATATGCAAAATACTAAAACCGTGTCTGAATAGATATCTAACTAAAATGAAATTCCTATCAAAATCCGTTCTGTAGAACTTTAAAAAATGTTAAACTTTCATAATCGGGTTCAACTGATTATAGAACTTTCCACCACACCTCTATTATTAAGCAATGCAGAAGGGTATAGTATATACTAAAACTCTGCCTGAAAAATTATTTAACTAACCGTGAAAATTCAATCGTAATCAATTCGGCTGAATCTTTTAAAAAGGTTAATCTTTCATGATCTTGTTCGTCAGATTATATAACTTTAAAACATAATTGTATGTATAAGCAACGTAGAACGATATTTTATATACTAAAATCTTCCCTGGAAAATTATCTAACTATCATTATGATCATAATCCATTCAGGTGAGCTCAAGTTATATGCAACCGGGACGAATTTCCCATTTCCATTTTACTCTAGTATATATAGTAGAAGCAGAAGTAGATAGATAGATAGATAAGAATATTGATTATTGAAATTTATGAAACTGCAAGTTATTTCTCGTTGTCTCTGCTGAATAATTTTAAAGACTTTTCAATCGGCGAGTATTGAGATTTACTATTATGTCTACAGCAAATGTATTTCATTTTGTACCAAAACATTGTCATTAAAATGAGCCAATTTGCTGTGGGTTCCGATATTATAAAATATTTTATTTTTTCAAAATCGCCAACTACGCGCATGACATTTTAAGTGTCTCTTGGCACTGCAGTAAACATTTCCATGTTTTATTTAGCGAAAAATGAAGTTATAACTTAATTTTACTTGATAATAAAAAATACTTCCACCTTCAAAAAATAGTAAATTAATTTTTTTACAGTGTTAAGAATAAATAATAATTAAAGCCAAAAGAAATTCGCGTTCAATAAATATCAAGCCCCAAAGTTTGGCATCGTTTGCAATAAAATTTGGTACTTTTCATTTCCACTACAGGCGCCTTGGCGTTTTTTTTAAAGCTTGGCGCTATTCGGGCATCAGAAAGTGAGATTTATTGCCAATTGATATAAACAGTTAAGAAAACAAACTTGATGAAATTTTTTGTTTATTTATATATGTATATTATAAATGTTTTTTATATACAAATTGCTTCTGTTTCTAATTAAAATTAGATAAATTGCATCTTTATGTTAAATAAATTGTATAAACAGAAAAAAATGCTTGTTTATATGAAATGAAACAGTGAATAGGTTGCCAGAAAATATGTTTCCAAATTTTCTCTCCGTCAAGGCTATTTTCTCTGTTTCGCCAAGATCCCTATACTGTAAATTACCAAAACATTTTGCACATTTAGGATTGAAATAAATGGCGCAATAGCATACAATTTGGTATGGTGTTGGTATAACGTAAAAATGGGAAAAGGGCACCAAAAAGTTTTCTTTCAAATCACGCCAATTCTGTGTTAATTCGGTTATAGAATAGCTCCGCTTTAAAAACACAGAATCAGTTTAAACCTTTTCCTAAGTTAATTATGCGCCAAACCACGCCAGGTAACATACGCCAACTGTCAGTAGACTCAATTATGTAACTTATCGGTACCAAATATGCCAATTGTCTATGAATTCGATAACGTAATTTATGCATACTTTATAAACTACATCTACTTTCCAATTTTCCTGATTTTAAGATCAATGGTTACTGTTAGAAGTTAAAAAGCTTGGCGCAATTCGGGCTTAAGAAAGTGAGATTTGTGGCCAAATGATATGAACAGCTATAAAAACAAATAAAATGAAATTTAAGCTTTTTAAAATATGTATCCATATATATATTCCTATATAAACTTTTATTTATGAATATTAATATTTTTGTTATTTATATTCAATTTACTTCTGTTTTTATATAAAAAAGAGATAAATGTATTCTTTATAGTAAATAAATTATCTAATTACTGAACAGAAAATATGGATGAAAACTTTCCTTGTCTCGCCAAGCCCATTTTTTCCAACTCGCAGCTATATTGGAAAATTACAGAATTTAACCCATTGCTCTATGACTAAACAGTGTCGAACAATATATTATATACTAAAACTATCTCTGAAAAATTGTCAAACTAATAATGCAAATTCTATGAAAAACCGTTTATTTTAATTTTTAAAAAGGCTATTGTGATAATTGCGTACACCAGACTACAGAATTTTCCCCAAAACGGTATGGCTGATCAATATAGAAGGGCATGTTGTATACTGAAAACGCCCCTGGAAAATAATCTAATTAACAGTCCAAGTTCCATCGAAATACACTGGGCAGAATCATTTAAAGAGGCTAATTTTCCATTATCAGGTTCATCTCATTAAAGATCTTTAAACCATAATTTAATACCAAGAAACGTAGAACGACGTGTTATGTACTAAAAAATTCCCCGAAAAATTACCTATCTAACAGTGTACGTTCAGCAGAACTCGAGTTATAAGTAGCGGGAATGAAATTTCCATTTGAATTATATATATATATATATATAAGTAGAATTGGGTATTTCCAGAAAATGCTGTCGTTTATTGAGAAATAACCAATATTGTGAACGTCGCTCAAACCGATGGCACGCTCATGCATTTTTGGCTTAAAATTAAATCGTTTGGCGATAAAATGAAATCGCAAAAAACATAGAATATGTAACTCACAAGTATCGTCATTTTTATAATTACATCTGCTAGTTTCTTCTGTATGTCACATGATGGTCGAGTTAAATAAAAATAAAAAGTAAATTTAAAAGAAATCAAGAACAAAATTGTCACTCAGATATTATTTTATAAAATTTTCTGATGCATTTTATTTAACCGGACGCAAGAGATAAATTGCCAAATATAGTTTAAAACTGCAATCTTTCATATTCAATAAATTTTTAAGCATTACGAACATTCTCTTTCATGTTTAAATTCGATATTTTCGTTTTCCAATATTACCACTCGTCATTTTTTTTTCATTTTCTCTCTTCTTTTCTTTTTTTTTCCTTTTAAATAAAATTAGTAACAGTTTGTTTCCGCGATGTACAGCCATTTCAATTCATTTATCAAAAAATTCATCGCCAATAAAATAATGGTAACCCTTTCGCCCAAAATAACACAACTTTCCGTCATAATTCTATAACTAACCTACGTAGAACGATGTGTTATAGCTTAAAACCTTCCCTGAAACAATACCTATCTAACAGTATAAGTTCCGCCAAAATCTATGCAGTAGAATTTGAAATCTAGGCGTTCGGAACGAAATTTTTGTTTGGATTTTATATATATAATAGATAGAATAGATAGAATAGATAGAATAGATAATAGACTATGTGTTATGAACTATCTCAAAGTTTAAAACAGATCGCATTGTTAGATTTCCTAATTTTAACAATATCGCGTTATGTTAGTTCCACATTCCACCACCAGGGAGCGCACTCTATTCTTAACGAAAGCGTATCTGAACGAAACTCCTTCATGCAACCTTTCCGTAGATACATGAATCGGGAGGGTGGCGATCTTTACCAATAATTTAAGATAATTGCTGAAATTACTACGAAAAATATTTTAAAGGGGCCCTACGCGGGCCCCTAATAGAGTTAGAGGAAATCGGAAGACGGCAAAATAATCGCGGGAAAAAGTTTGCTTGGGTACTTCGGAGCTACTTTTGGCGCGAGATCTAAGCTCTACGACCAATAGGAGTCCAGATATTTAAGGAAATATGAAGTAACAAAATCCAAAATAACAGAATTTTCCGTAATCATTCTATAACTAATCTAGGTAGAATGATGTGTTATAGCTTAAAACCTTCCCTGAAACGATACCTATCTAACGGTGTAAGTTCCGTAAAAATCCATGCGGTAGAACTCGAAATCTCGGCGTTCGGAACGAAATTTCCGTTTGGATTATATATATATAATAGATAATAGATGATATCAAGTTTTAAAGTTTAAATTTTCTGTGCTGTAAACAAAACGGGAAACGGTTTTTTTCCCCTCGTGTGTGAGAGCGCGCGCGCGGGAAGCGCGGGGTAAGTGAAATTTACTGCTGCAAGGACAAGAATCCTTCAAAATATCCGAAATCCTCCCCAGTCACAACATTTTAAATTCTTAGACCTCTTCTTCATAGATTTCTTTTAGGATTCCGTATTTAAGGGTCCTGTCCCTGCCGGCGAAGACACTCACGAGCTGATGCTAATCCTATGGGGAGGGATTTTTCTAATATCTCGTTTGCATTTCGACATTTTTAAATAATTTTTTTTTTTTTGCATTGGATAGCCGAGGTCCGTCTCTACAGCGCATCTTGATTACTTTTTTGATTTTGATCGCAGATATTTTTAATAAAGTTACTTTCACTTTCAAAACCGGTTCTGAAAATGAAAGTGTCATTCTAAAAAATATCTGCAACCAAAATCGAAAAAGTAACCAAGGTGCGCTGTAGAGACGGACCTCGACTATCCAATGCAAAAAACAATATTTAAAAATGTCGAAATGCAAACGAGATATTAGGAAAATCCCTTCCCATAGGATTAGCATTAGCTCGTGAGTGTCATCGCCGGCAGGGACAGGACCCTTAAGGGGGACCGGGTCACAAAAATCTTCAAATTTTCTAAAAATGTTTTATTGCAGTAATAAATTCTCTGCTTTTTTCTCCTGAAAATGACGCTTAAATCATGTTTATATCCTTATTAGAACAAAATATATTAATTTTTTCGTTTTGGTTTGTTTTCAAAATCTAGCTTTCAAGGAATGGTTGTCATGCAAACGACTTCTTGTGAAAATGCGCTTTTCTTCGTGATGGGTTTTTTCACTATTTCTTGTATTTAAACTATTATAATCCAATAACCATTAAAGCTACATGGTGAAAACTCGGAACATGTCTTTTTCAATTTGTTTACTTTAATTTTGATTCATCAAATTTGAAAAACAGATTTACTTTGAAAAATATGATTTTTTTAATAGTTACATCATTTTTTCTTTAATTTTTATTTTAAATTTTTAAATTTTTTTTTTAAATTAATATTTTAAAAAATTCTGAATCAAAATTAAAAATTATATATTTCTGTTTATTTAAATGATAAAAATTTTAAATTCTACAAATAATATTTCGAGTTATAACGATTTTAAATTACCCCACTTTTTTAATAAATTTAAAATTAAAAAAATATATATGGGAAGTTTTATCACACGATTTTGTTTACAAATGATATCGTTAATCATCGCAAAAAAATTCAGATTTTTAAATCAATAAATAAAAATTATTTTAAAATGTCTCCCGAACCTCCTTAAAAAGTGAAAACGGAACTATTATAAGTTGATCGTGTTAACAAATTTATAGATTAAAAGCTATTCACAAATATTTTTCGAAAAAAGGGGACTAATTTAGTTACTTGATTTTTTTTCTTTTATGCGTGTGTGTATGTGTATCGTTTGGGTATTGTTGGAAAGACCTCGTAACACCGAAATCAAAAATATATTTGTTCTAATTATAGATACTGTCGAAAATGTGATACAAAAATATCTCCCACCCCCTTTCAGCCTATTTCCGAATCTACTAAAACTAAAATGATGAAAAAAAAAAAAAAAAAAAAAAAAAAAAAAAAAAAAAAACTAGGGACAATAGTAATTTATTCAAACTTTGAGGGAAAATTTTAGCGATTAACCTCGGTCACATAGTTTTGGAGAAAATCGCATTTTCCGTAACAGAAACTTTAATTTCCGAAGCTCAGCGGCAGTATTTTTAAATACCAAATTTATAAAATTGACAGGCCCGACTATTGTGGCGATTTGGAATCAAATAGCGTTTTCAACATTTTTACATAAATAAATTGCTTATATAAAAAAATGAGATTTTTGTCACGTAACGACAAGTTTTCTCTTTTCCTCGTGCTATCGTGTACCGAACTTCGTTTAAAAACTTGAACTTTGACAGCATTTTTTGAAGATATTTCGTCAAAAATAGGAAAACGCCATTCGATTACTTAGTTCCTGAATAAGAATACATGTCATTTTACGCGATTCCGAACAAAAAATAATTCAATAAACAGTCCCCGCTCACCAGGATGGTGCTGGGAGTAAGTTTTAAAAAGTTCTTTTTTCTCTAGTTTATAGTTTTTGATTTACTCCCTTTTAAAATTTTATTTTTTAAACCGTGATTATATACTGAGGTATAGCCATAGAGAAACGCACATAGCCTAGCTGTTTACGAAAAAAAAAAAAAAGAAAAGAAAAGAAAAGAAAAGAAAAAAAAAAGGGGGGGGGGCGTGGAAGTGACAGGATTCCGAAAAGATCTTCCATATCTTGATTTAAATAAGGAACTTAACGTTCCTTATTTAAAATCTTTAAAATCGTTTGGCTAAACTTTAAAAAAAATATATGTAAGTTATATCCATTTAATATTACTTGCGAACATTTTTATTTATAAAACGGAATTAAAATAACATTATATACGCAAACAAATAAAGGATATTAACTTATATTTAAAATACATCTATTATAAAATAAATTCAGTAACTTTGTATATTTTAAACAATCTGCTACTAAGGCAGAATTTTATTTCTCTTTCTTCTAAGTTTTTTTAATATTGCATGATATGAAAACAGTTGAAAATATTTCCCTAACTAGTCCTACTTCTTTTTCTTTTTTTTTTGCCAAAAAAACAAAGGTAACATCTACTTTTTTAAAAATCTTCTTTTCCCTCAGCATATCGTAAATTCAAATAAGCTTTAACGAAATATCATGCTTCCCGCCCCCTTGTCTCTGCCCCTCCCTCTCCTTTCATTCATACCGTCATCTTCCTAAACATACATCTACACTGCTTTCTCCTTTCCCAAAATCGCAAATACATAATCAAACCAAGATCTCTGTTCTCTGCTAAACAACCCAGCTGGGATTCGAAGAGTTGAAATCCGAAACCGAGTTGAAAAAGTGGTTTTCGAAGAGTCGAAAATCCACTCTTCAACTCTCCAAGTCCAACACTGTGTTAAAGTCGTCCAACCTTTCTTCGACTCCAAATCCCAAACTGAGTGGAAATGAAAGTTCGACTCTTTTGAGTCGAGGCAGTTCACTAGCGAGTAGTCGACAGTTCGACTCCAAAGCGTTATAAGTAAGCGAACAAACTTAATTCTGGAATCAGGCGTAAATTAACACAGTGCTTGCGCCACCTTGTGGACGGAGTGATAATTCACATACGCGGGCTTTTAGTGTGGCGCGTATTTTCTAAATCTTTAGGCGCGCCACACACCAGGGAGACATGCGGCAGAAAAGCGTGAGGCATGCGACAATTTCACCCTATTAACAAAGAAAAAACCGGTTTGAACAGCAGGACTTGCCTCATGTCTCTCTGGTGCGTGGCACTCCTTAGTCACTCAAGAAATGGATTTTGTTTGCCACGTTTATTGCAAAATAATGGCGTAACGAGAGGGCCATTCAGATGAACTTGACATTACGAAGATTTCTTCGCCTTGCCAAAAGCACTTCAGTTATTAATCAAGGTGACAAAAACTTTACAATTTTAGTGGTGTGAGTAAGAAAACAGTTAGGTATCTACCTGTAGTTCACACTCCATCCGCTACCTGGCGCATGACCTTGATTGATGCGACCTCGCTGTTAATCTTGCGGTTATTTCTCCCATTTAAGATAGGACGCTTACTTATAACACTTTGGTTCGACTCTCTTGGAAGGAGTCGAGATTTTGAGTCGACTCTTCGACCAACACTAACGCTCACAAATGCCACTGTAAAATAAAACCTGCTCACAACCAATAAGAAGCAAGCATTGTTGAATTACACCTTCTTTTTTCGGCAGTACAAAATTTCCTGTACCAGTAATAATTTCTATCCCCAACTCACAAAAACGTGCTAGTACGTGTCCCGCATACAATGTGTTAAACATATCTTTTTCTTTTATTCTCACCTAAATAATTTTTTTTTATAGAGTCTTCATTTGAATGTAGTAATCTAAGTAATCATTCATTTTGCTATTCTGTGTTCTGTAGCTTCTGAACATATAGTAATCTAAAACATTGATGCAGCATTCCTTAAAAGAATTTTATTAGTATGTTGAAAAAATAGGAATTTTTTGTAGAAAAATTGAATCGGGTCGGTCTGAGCCGGGGCAATGCCTGGAAATTTCATCCTGTATGTATGGTATAATTAAAAAAGAATACATACTTTAGAAAAGAAGCCCAAGGATAAAAAGTTGGTTCCTCGATCTGCTTGGTGGAAAACAACTTTACAGTCTGAGAGCAACCCCAATAGCAGCCGCGGCTTCTGCGTCGCCACTGACGCACATGCATCAACTGTCAACTTGTCAACTTTCCTTTAGCCCTTCATTCTAGTACCCGTTCTAAACAATGAAAACATTCCACTGTTTCCCGCGCTTTGTGAATCTGGTAGTATTAGGTTGGTGTTGGCATTTTTTTTAACATCTTCTTCGGGTATATCGATTCTTTGCCTCATAAAAACTAAATTGTTTGATTCCTTTACATTATGACTTCATTTCTGATAAGCCGAATGTATTTTGCTTTAACCCCTTGGGGACGAGCGACCGGTATTCGTGCCGACTAAGTTGCTCAGAATCGACGATTATTCTCACCAGTAAAATTGTATTGTAAATTTTGCTTTATTTAATCCGAGCATTTTTCCCAATTCCTGTTTTAAAAATCCAGTGACTAAAGATTAAAAATTCTGTAAAAGGCGCTCGTCCCAAAGGGGTTAAAAGCAAATTAATGAATTACATCTATACTACAATAAAATTGTTTGATGATTTGTAGACTTGTATAAAGACCTTAAATTTCTAATTACGTAAAATTCCGTTAGTGATAATTAAATTTATATTTTAACGGTTTTAGTAATTTTAGAAATAATTTCAAAACATCGCTTATATAAATTATTTTTAGTCGTATTTCCTTTAAAATATGTGTGAAATTAGCATATTCAGAATATCTACTAATATTCAAATGTAGTATTAGAAAAACCTTGTTTTAAAAATCAAAAGATAATTTCTCTCATTTCGAAAAAACAATAAGCTTTCACACATTAATATTGTTTTGTAAAACATATTATTGACTGATTAAAAAAATAAGAATAATACCTGTTTTCTTTTTTTAGTAATATGTTAGTTATTTAAGCGTTCATATTCAATTTGTCAATATTATCTGATGTTTTGAAAATAGTTTCTGCTTAAATTAAATTTAATATTATTAAATTCCGTAATTTAGAATTACAGAATAAAAACTGACGAAAAGCAAAAGAACCGGAGCAAAAAAAAAGTAAAAATCGCCTTTTGGTTTACGCTACTCCCCTGTAAAGTTCTCTGTCACACATTGCATATTGAGGAACCAAGTTGATTAGGCTCATTTACATTATGCTTATGACAGTAAACTTTCTTTACGGTATTGTTGTTTCTCTTATAAAATATACACAAAGTTTAAAAAAAAAAGAACTTAAATACGATTAACAACCAGAAAAAAAAAAAAAAAAAAAAAAAAAAAAAAAATTATTGAGCATAGTATAAAATCTGAGTTGCCAAAATTTCATTCATACATGTTGTATAGTGTTGTGTACGAGCGTCGCGATTTCCTTTTCAGTAGAGCTGTACCGACTTTTCGAAATACCTGGCCCTTACTGCCAGACACAAAACACGTGATATTAACACTTTACGCTCGAAAGTTGGCTCTCGCTCACCACTAGTGTTGCGAAGTGCATGTAAATCTGGGCTCCAAATGCTCTGAAAACCACTTATTTTTTACAATTTCGCCTTCTTTAATGGTAGATAATTGTGCTATTAGATAAGGGGAACAAAATTACTTTAAAATACTGGTGTCCAGATCATTGGGAGCTACGAATTATGCAGGACACCTGCCAACACTAGTGTTGAGTGAGAGTCACCTCTCGAGTGCAAAATGTTAATTTATTTCCACCTCAACTTTGAGATGTATTGCTCGAGGAAAAATAATCACATTGGCGAGAAATGCAAACGAAATTGTGTATTTTTATAATACAACTATTTCTAAATAATTTTTCTGACTCCAGATTAATAATTTAAAATTTAATACATGGCTTACTTTGTTTCCGGATTTTTTATAACCTACATTTAAGAATGACTGTATTTTTTAAATGAATTCTCAGCTTAACCACTTAACTTTTTTGGCTGAGCGATGCCAACACCAACTTCACTTCAGTTCAGGTAACATCCAAACGAAAATCTGGCCTGCTAACGTTCACCAGCCTCGTCGATTCGATTTCCCGTCCTTCCTTTTATTGTATTATGTGCTCCCAGCAACAGCCAGCTTCGAAAGTTTTTAAAATTGGAATTCAGATGAAAAGCAATTAGATTTTTATTAAAAACTGGATTGCTGTCAATTAAAGTAAGTATCTATTTACTGTATATATGTGTATTTTTATGAATATAGAAATTTCTAAATGATTTTTGTGAATATGTTTGTTTTTCTGTGAATGTTCATAATTATTTATAAATTTATTTTACTTTATTGTTGCTGCACGAGTTGCCTTAACCCCTTCGCGACGGGAGCATTTTACGAAATGTTTATCACTTTGCTACCGGTTTTAAAAAACAGAAGTTTGTGCCTATTCAAATCGGGAAAATGCTCGGATTAAATAAGGTAAATTTTACAGTAAAATTTTACTGGTGAGGATAAACGAGGATCCTTAGGCCTATTTCCGGCACGTATACGTGTCGCTCGTCCCCAAGGGGTTAATCTCATAGCTTTGTTGAAGCTCGTGATGTAAAAAATATTGTATTACTTTTGCACTATTATTTTATTAAGTAATAATTGACGTCTCTCATAGCCTTTCCTTTATTTTATTTTTTTTACTTACTTTATTTATTTATTTTTGCATTATTCTGTATAAATTTGCTTTCTTTGTAAATGTATTGCCTTTTAGTTAAAAAGTTACTTTCTTTTCACGCACGTGAATAGAAAAGTGTGGATAAATAATATCACATATTTTGTATTTGTTCGCTCATCGTACATTCATATTTTTCGATTGTAAAGTCTTGTCACAATTTGGGAATATTGATATGAATTTAAATCAAAATTCTAATTTTGAATATGTTTTTATAATAACAGAAAAATTAGTTATTAAAGTATTTTTAATCCATTCATAATACACACAGTCTTTAAAAAGATTACAGATAATATGAAATAATTAATGTGTCTCAGCACAAATTTCAGTTGAAAAAATTACTAAATTTATTTATCCCATTATAACTAATCATCATTAAATTTATTGCTTTATTGTAAAAAAAAAAAATCGTTAAATTAATTTTAGTTTAACTCGGTTGTTTAATATTTATTTATTCATAAACTTTTAAGCTGGAATTGAAGCGTAATACCGTTAAAATTGCGCCACTCAAAATTAACGTTAGAAATAAACGATACTTACCTCTGAACTATTTAACCCCTTAACGCTGGAATTAAATTACGGTTGAAAAATCAAATTGCTTATTGGCACCACTTTTATGAAAAAGAAATATTCACCTTATTTCATGATAGGAAAAACGATAATATAATATAGCCAATTTCACAATTTTATAAAACTGGTGGGAATCAAACAATTTGAGTAAAAGACACAGCCCTTGAATATGAGGGGAGCGAGAATTAAGGGGTTAAACGTTCCATAAGCAGTACTATAATTATGGAAATAATTATTCAAGCACTAGGATATAAATCAATTATTTCTGAATAAATGAAAAATCATAGTTTTTAAATATTTTTGTATTATTTGTGTGCATTTTGAGATTTTTTAAAAAGATTAAAAAAAAGAACAAGATTCTTTAAAAATAAATAAATAAATAAATAAATAAATACACAAAATAATAATAATAATAATTTTCTATTTTTTTTTTTCAGGTTTCAGTTGAAGCTTTGCTATTTTAAGGATACGCTATTTCCCTTCTTAGAAGACCGTGAAAGCCGAAACGTGTATTTTTTAATCGATATTGAAAAAGTCATTGCATAGTTTGGTGTTGCAAAATTTTGGCTTAAATAATTTTTATATTCTGTTCATTTTTTACATTATATTTGATCTAGAGCCAAGCCACATATTAAATGTACTATATGAATTTGTAATGATTTAAATTTAATATCTTCAATGAAAAAAAAATTCAGTAGATAAAATATATTTAATTTCCTATTAGTACTGTGTACTTCAATCCACCTCAGCATTAGTGAAATGAATTACATAACAGACAACTTTTAGAAATTACATCTAAACTACATATATTTTATAACTATATTAATTTCTTTATAAATTTTTTCGACCCGAGCTTAAGATTTTAAACTGAATACAGGGAATAACTTGCCTCCAGATTATTAAAGCCACTTTTTAAAAATTGGATTTTTTTTTTTCATAGAAATTCTGTGATTAAAAAAAAAAAGTCTAATCGTTTTGGTCGAGCGTTCCTAGCGCAGTATTTCATTTTTAACCCTAGAACTACCGGAAATTTTACTCAAGTTTTATAAAAACATTCTACACCAGAATTTTTACTTAAAACTATTTAATTTGTTTATTTAACTTATTATTGTCTGATTTATACATTTAGTTTGTTTTGAAGAAATTTCTGGTTTGAATAAATATTTTGAATGTACATGTCGGGTCCATTGGACCCTTCTGGTAGACAGAGGGTTAACTAACTAATTAGGGTAAACGCACCGGTAGTGGGCCACTTAAGGACATTTATCTTATTATTATTAAAGTATCTATGAATTCTAAATGATATATATATATTTAACGTAGTCCTAACCTTCATGTATCTGAATAAACATTCAAAGTTTCAAAATATATTATTTGGAAAAAATGAAAAATAAAAAAAGTTACCTTCCTCGATGCTCCAGTAGTGGGCATAGTAAATTTTTGATGCACCAGTAGTGGGCCCCCCAGAAGTGGGCCACTCCAGTTTTGAGTTTAGTGTGAAAATAGTGAAGTTATACTTTTTTTTACAGTTCTAGAATAGGATGTTCACAACACTGAAATCCTATATAGAAGTTTAGATGATTACGTAAAATAATCTCATTAGTAAATTTGCAGATCAAGCTCCTCAACTTCAGTTCTGTAAATCAATTTTAATTTTATCTCACTTTACATAAAAGCTAATCTCCTACAAGCTGCAAAGTATTTTTTTTAATTATATACAGGGTGCCCTTTCGTATCGTTTAAATATAGCTAATTCCCAAGAAGCTTAGTTTTAGAGGTATAATTTTAATTGCTGAACTGTTTCACGTGTTTTTCATCATGTGAAAATCCATTTCCATCAAAAAAGTTGCATTTTCTTAACGTTACGAAATTTAATTTTTGTACAGTTTTTGTGATCTATAAGTTATATTTAGAAAATCTGCTTATATGCTTTCATTTCTTAAACAGTAAATATTCCCATATTTTGTTATCAAGACTTTCTGAATCGTGCTACAATGAATTTTATGAATTTTCAACGATTTCTGACATTAAAATTGATTTTCTTTGTTTTGTACCAGAATGATACAAATGGTAGAAAAAAAATTATCAGTTTTTATCCACAATAATAGTAGACAATTTAGCAGTCTGTTGTATTTTGTAACTTTAAAAAATAATCCGCCCAATTTGTTATTTCGCAGTGGTGATAAATAATAAGACAAATATAATAAACAGGATAATTAAAAGCTGAAATGACTGCAAAATAAAATGATTTATCCAAAAACGAAAAAGATCTCAAAATGTGAGAGGGGTTTATAGTCAATTTATTACAAATAGTACTTTAGGTTGAAACTTATAATGAAAGAGAGGCATCAGACTGGGGCGATAATTTCCTGACTCTCCTTTTTCTCCATCGGCTATTTTTTTAACTCTTCCGTTTGAATATTTCTTTTTTCTCTTTCAGTTTTTTTTTTCTGCATCTTTAGCATATTTAAAGTCTTCTGTATTCCTATAAAATTGAAGCATTTAGGGACAAGCCACAACTGCAGAAATTTTCTCTCTTTTTCTTTGTGTTATCTCCCCCTTGTAGCCAAAATAGAGCTTTTTTGAAGGGAGGTGGTACATTTCTAGATGGCCCACCATTTGAAAGCATTGAATGGCTCCCAGTCTCAGTTGATCCTTCTTGAATGAAAAGGTTCACCTCAGCATCTTCAACAATTGCTCTTTGCTCCTGATCAATAGTTTCAGTATCAATAGTGTCAAATAGGCTATTCAGTGTACGCCGCCTCAATAGATATGACTAGTGTACCCTATAACAAGAAAAATGTAAAAATGGAATAAATAATAGTAAAAAATATGTACTCAAGTGTTTTATACCCAAATTGTTTTGCGATAGATTATCTGAGAAGTTGGATCCATGTTCAAAGTCTCCTTCATCTCCAACCATAAGTAGTAAAGATCTATATGCTCCACAGAACCTTTCAATTTGCCTTTATTTTCTGAGAAATATTTTATTTTTCTTCTCCAATTTTATCTTCAAGGACTTCCAAGAAAGAAGCCATTTCTCTCTCCTTTATTGTTGATATTATCACATTTTTTGATGTTAGTGTGGGTTCAACATTTACTTTCTTTAGATCCCATGGAACTAGTCCACTTGCCTTGAATCCATTCACAATGGTTGCAGGAGTTAAACGATCTAGTGCTGATTTTAGGACTTGTGGAACTCATGTTTCTGCATCTGTTTGCCTTCATGCGTTATTCTGAAGTGCACTACTTCCTGTTGCCAAGTACTTTTAAGAATATGGAAAACAGAAATGCTCATTGGTTGTATTAGGTATGTGGAATTTGTGGACAAAGCTACCATTTCAACTCCATGAGCCGAACAGAAGATTCTTAGATTCAAAGACAGATTCAAAGACATGTAAGAAGTATGTCCATCCATAAATAACACTGCAGGTTTTTCTATGCAATGCTTATTTAAATATGGCTCAAAAGTTTGATCCTCTATTGAGTATTGAACCTTTGAAGTATAAATTCTTTAGATATTAATTTCTTTTAATAATCGTATGTCTGATAGCTTAGTGAAGTTGCATTTTCGCTGCTCCAGAAGTGGGCCACTTGTGCACCAGTTGTGGGCCCCTGGCCCACTACTGGTTCTGATGAACAAAATACTAAATAAATTATATACAAAGTCTTAGAACCTCAAAAAATACTTAATTAAAATAATTTAAACATAAAAAAATTTTTTGGCATGTGCTCCAGTAGTGGGCCACCATGCCCACTATTGGTACAATTTAAAAAAATGTGATCCAGAAGTGGGGCACTCCTTAAAATCAATATAATTTTCAATTTTTAAGTTTTCAACTAATCTAACAAATTATTTACAATGTAATCGAGTATATCATCGGCACTTTAATTCAAAATAAAACATAATATTAAAGAAACAACGCTTTAGATAAAACCTTATCTCTTAATGAAATCACTAAGAATTTGCCAAAAAATCTGAGTTTGAAGACATTCCAAAAGATAAACAAATATATCTACAGGAAAATAACAATTATTCCAAACTCTTTATGGAAAGTTAACATTTAAGGACTTTAACTAATCAGATTTCCTTCAGTCGTTTTTCTGAAATGGATTGTAAGTTTGTTTTTAAACTTTGAAAGTTAGTGGCCCACTACCGGTGCGTTTACCCTAACTGATTTATTTTTTTTTTAATTCCCATTTCTTCGCTATTATTAATAATAGTAAAGAAATAAATTTTATACCTATAACAGTTTATAAAGTATCGACTAATATTTAGTTAATCCTAAATAAGCTGAGTATTAATTAAAATTTTTTATCCATCACAATATGTTCAAATAAATTATAAATAAATCTAATATTTCAGAAGTAATAACATGTATCTCGTATACAATATGAGGAATATCAGCTCGAAATTTAGCTCAAGAAATGAGTTAAAATTCTCGTTCATCTTTATGGAAAGTGTTCAAGTCTTTTTCCGATTAAGAATGTATAAAATACATTATAATTACACAAACAGCACTTACGCAAAAACAAAGTGGTTTACGTTCTTAAACAAATCTACAACTTTTAACAGCTTACTTTTATACAATAATTAGCGGTTACAAAGTGTTTATCTTTCGCAGTTTATGATGATGCTGGGTTTTTTTTTATTATATTAAAAACTAGAAAACAGGAATTCTACTTTTTCAGAATTTAGTATCGCTCACTATGAAAAAAAAAAAATACGTATATATAAATAATACAAAACATATTTCAATTTTAAGCCTTAAAGCACCCACTTTTATTTTATGTAAAATGTCGTCATTCGCATCCGCTTAAGAATTCCACATTTACGATTCACTCTTAATCATCTACAGCAGTGTTTCCCAACCTTTTATTGCCCCCCACACACACCTCCTCACACACATATTCTGTAATCTATATCTCTTATTATTTGAAAATCAAAATGTATTCACCTGAAGGATGCCTAACAGAGTTTTAAGGATAACTATTCATTTCACATTTCTTAACTTATCATAGAGCTGAATTTTCTTCCACAAATGTGTTTTTAGTATAATTTTATAAATGGAATGAAGGCTAAAAATCTTCACTTTTATGCCAAAATATATTTGTTGCTCCTTCCCAAATTACCTGAATGTTTAACGGAAGTGTTATATGCCTGTATTTTTATTGTCCGAAAAAGACTAAAGAGACTCTCATATTTAGTATTGAAATTGAAAATGATGACATATTTTACATTGAATTTTAGTAACTTATTGAGAGTTGTTGGAAAATCTTAGTAGACCAAATTTCCTTTCTATGGATTACAAAATACACAAGAAGCATTTCAAGATGCTGACCTTTATCAAGTTTAAGTAGCCGTTATTCCCCATCAAAACACATTTATCTTTTTCCATCCCAATTATCGTTAAATAACTGCCATGTACTATCGCATTTTCAAATTTAAATTGTACATGTTATACATTCATTTACCGGGTAAGAGGCCTGCACTACAGCCACAGTTATTTACAATTTATCCATTCATTTACCGGGTAAGAGGCCTGCACTACAGCCACAGTTATTTACAATTTATCCATTTCCTTATTTAATGCTATTAAAAATTTAAAAACTTTATAAAGTTGTTAGTACCACATTGAGTTATTTCAAATATTTTTTAGGTTAAATATGTTAAAGACAATAAGATTTAGGCATAATCTTAAGTAATTTCAAGTGTAGAAGTTTCTTTATGTTACATACAGCAGAATGAAATAATAAAAATAGATCATTCGATAAATAATTGAGAAAAAATGTAAAATACATTAGTAACCAGAAAACTTATAGAAACTTTTAAAGATAACAAAAAGGGGAGAGGGGATGCTAAAATATTCTAATTATTCTGGTATTGATTTCATTTTAGCATTTTGATTTTCAGCTTTTTTAAAATTAACAAAAGACTTAAAAAAAAAAAACGGGGAGCGAATGGGTGAGTTACAAATTTGAAATTGCCCCCCTAAAGAACCAAATGTCCCCCCGGTGGGGCGTGCGCCCCACGTTGGGAACCACTGCTTTAGAGTAACGAGCAACTACTCTTTACAGTTAATTTTTTGTATGGGGTTAAAATTATTCTAAAGTTTAAACTTTAACTTAAATGTTAAGCCCAAAATCGAAAACATTGGGATCGAGTAACTAGCAAAATTGAACTATCAACAGAGGGGAGGATTTTAAATGCTCATAAACATTGAACAAACCAATCGATTTTTGTTGCGGTTCGCGAGTAGGTCATTCTTTTGGTAATTATTTTATTCAAAATGACTTACAACTTTGGTACCTGATTTTTTGATAGAGGGCGCTTCCGACACATCTCCGACATTTCAATGACATTACTCCTGGGTGTTTTACTACCAGGGTTTAGGGATGCAAAGACGGCTTGGAATCACATAGGGATGTAACGTTGGAAATGTCTTTTTTGTGAGTTATGGCTGAAAAAAGCGCAGAAAAAAAGCAACACACAGAAGCAGAGAAACAGCAACAAGTTAATGTGACAGAAAACAGTTTATTTAAAGGTTTTACTACAAAATGTGTGCGAAATTACGACCAGAAGTAGTACAGTAAGCTTGACAGCGGCGTCGAATGGAATTCCTCACGCTCTGGAAGATTCCTGGTATCTCTGATAGCTTTCTGGCAGCTACAGAAATATGAACCGCGAGGTCTTCTCAGCGTCATCTACCGTCACTGTCAAGCTTGCCGGGCTACTTCTGGTCGTAATTTCGAACACCTTTTGTAGTAAAACCTTTAAATAAACTGTTTTCTGTCACTTTAATGTGTTGCTCTTTCAATGCTTCTTTCTGTTGCTTTTTAATCTGCTTCTTTTAACCATAACTCGCAAAAAAGGCATTTCCAACGTTACATTCCTATGTGATTCCGAGTTGTCTTCGCATCCGTAACACTTCCTGGAAGTATGTTGGTTTGGTAGTAAAACACCCAGGTGTAATGTCATTGAAATGTCGGAGATGTGTAGAAAGCGCCCTCTATCAAAAAATGAGGTACCAAAGCTGTACGTCATTTTGAATAAAATAATTACCAAGAGAATGACCTACATGCAAACCGCAACAAAATCGATTAGTTTCTTCAATGTTTATGAGCGTTTAAAATCCCCTTCCTCTGTTCACAGTTCAATTTTCGCTAGTTATCCGATCCCAATGTTTTCGATTTTGGGCTTAAAATTTAAGTTAAAGTCTAAACTTTAGAATAATTTTAACCCCATACAAAAAATAACGGTAAAAAGTAGTTGTTCGTTACTCTAAACTCTAAAGCGCCCACTATCGACAATTTTTGAACGTAACCTTTACAAATTTTTTTAAAGGAAATCGGGATATAAATAATGATTTTAGCGAAAACCGCAAACAAATCGACTCTTTTTTTCGTTTTTTAATATCGTTTGAAATTTTGGACCTTAAACTTTAATGGCCCCTAGCTCCTACAGAAGACGTTTGCGCCTCATGGTTTCCTATTTAATAATGTCTGTCTTCATATCTACTATGACCCCTCAAAGTTTTTCGGTCTGATAGTGACACATCCTGTATATATATACAGGGTGTTCCGTTAAAGGGGTCCAATATTAATAGGGGTAATAGAGGAGATCACACGGAGCATAAATCAGTATATAATGCCTGGCCGGATCTCAATAATTTTCAAGTTACAGCAAATAGAATGAAAAATCGGAAATTTGTAAAAAAACCCTCATTGCTAAACTATCGATAATGCTACATAAAAACGAAGCACATATTTAGAAAGAGCAGAAAAAATCCTACGAAATGACATAAGTTGTTTTAGAATATTGAGAATTAATGGCGAGTTACAAGCTCTGAAACAGTGAAAAAATACAAAATCAAATATTTAGCAAAATAGTTAATCGTTAATTCCAAAAATGCAACTCTACCTACATCAAGGAAAATGTTATAAAATTTGGTCCATTCCGAAAGCTTTCGAAGAAGCTGACATTAAACCATATCAGTTTAATTGTATGGGAGAAATCAAGCAGTTCCCTAGTTACAACTCTGTACTGTTGCACGCTCGGAAAGGGCGAAACTCCGCCCATGACGATTGTAAACACCCCGTTTTAATATCTTTCAATTATACATTTCTGATCAACCTCTAACAATACCCTTTCATTATTCAGTCTGGTCAAGTGAATGACATATTGTGCAGCTCTCGCCTTGTCTTAAAGCAAACTCCGTGACTGCTGCGTTTCCTCCATGAACTTTCAGGATGATGAAGAAGAAGTACTTTTTATGCAAATTTTCTACGTGTATAGGAAGAAAAGTGTAATAAAACAGCAGTCATCAGTGGGCGTTATGTTAAAGGGAGGCTGTTGTAAGTGGGATTGTAGTAAGTTGATGTATAATAATTATGCCGGAATACTCTAACGAAGAATATGCGGACATGCATCTGATGTACGGGCAAGCTCATGGAAATGCATGTCTAGCACAGCGCATGTACCGTGAGCAATTTCCAAGGAGACGTTGCCCAAGTTCGAAACTCTTCATAAAAATCGATAGACGATTACGGGAGACTGGATCGTTTAATACAGCAAGCATTGATGCAGGGAAACCTCGACATGTACGAACACCTGCAATGGAAGAAGATGTACTGAATATTTTTAAAGATAACCCCTCCACGAGTACACGAGCTGCTGCGTCTGAAGTCGGTGTTTCTCACCAAAGTGTGTGGCGTGTTCTGCGTGCAGAAAACATGCACCCCTTTCATGTGCAGCGGGTACAACTGTTATCAGTAACAGATTGTGCTCAGCGGACAGAATTCGTACGCTGGTTGCTTAATGTAACAGAAAATAATCCACAATTTCTGGAAAATATTTTATTTACTGATGAAGCAACATTTACGAGAGAGGGCGTGGTAAACACGCACAATATGCACACATGGTCATATACAAATCCGCACACTGTTTTCCCGTCGAACGCACAACAAAAGTTCAGTGTGAACATATGGGCAGGTGTCCTCGGCGATTATCTCATAGGACCATATTTACTCCCAGATGTACTCAATGGCAGTACGTACTTGGTTTTCCTACGGGATATCTTACCGCAGTTACTGCAAAATGTGCCAGCAACATTGCGCCACAGTATGTGGTTTATGCACGATGGCGCACCGGCACATTTTTTCATAGGTGTTCGCAATCACCTCAATTCAACATATCCTGGGAAATGGATTGGACGCAGTGGACCTGTTGCTTGGCCTGCACGCTCTCCAGACCTCAATCCGTTAGACTTTTTTGTTTGGGGACACCTTAAATCGCTGGTGTATGAAACGCCTGTGGATACACCGGAGGATTTACTAGCGCGAATCGTTGTCGCTGCAGGAGACATTCCCAACTCCGTCGGAGTTTTTCGGCGTGTTCGCCAATCTTTACGACGTCGCTGTCGGCTGTGCGATTCTGTTAATGGGCGCAACTTCGAACACCTATTATAATAATGTCCGTTCGTCTGCCTTCCGACATTGAACTGTGCAGCGCAGGCCAGAAGACTATGCTTCACATATGTCATAAAGTACGTGGAATGTAATTCTTTATTTGTCATTTTTCTTTTATTTTCAACACTTTTTGGCACAGTATTTTGTAAGTCACAGACTGTGGTGTACTCAAATTGTAAATTACAAAGTTTGTATGAATTAATTTAAAATTTAGTGTCTTTTTTAAATTTATAATTAATAAAATTATTATGCTATTTGTTATTATTATTTCCTATCATAAATTATGATGCACATATACATACAATAATTGTCCATGTAAAACATGTACTGAAACTTCTTGCATAGTTACAAATCGCAATATTGTTAATTATTTCCGAATTTTCACCACCAGTTTAATTTTAAAGAATTTAACTTAAGCTTTATATCAATAAAAGACCACTTTAAAATGTAGACTATTATTGTAAAGTTATTTTGGTTCATTCAACTCTTGAATAATTAAAAATGTTGCATCTCAGAAGAAGCATGATCGAAAATGTATAGTTGAGAGTAATTAAAAAGGCGGTGTTTCCAATCGTGATGGGCGGAGTTTAACCTTTGCTAGTGTCAAAGAAAGCGGAGTTGTAACTAAGAAACTGATTCATTTCTCTCACACAATTAAACCGATATGGTTCATTGTAAGCTTTTTCGAAAGTTTTCGGAATGGACCAAATTTTACTACATTTTCCTTGTTGTAGCTAGAGTTGTCTTTTTGGAATTAACGATTAACTATTTTGATGTATATTGGATTTCGTACTTTTTTCACTGTTTCAGGGCTTGTAACTCGTCAATAAATATTGCTATTTTAATACAATTGATGTCATTTTGTAGGTTTTTTTCTGCTCTTTCTAAACATGTGCTTCGTTTTTATGTAGCATTATCGATAGTTTAGCAATGAGGGTTCTTTTACAATTTTCCGAATTTTCATTCTATTTGCTGTAACTTGAAAACTATTGAGATCCGACCAGGCTTTATATACTGATTTATGCTCCATGTGATCTCCTCTATTACCCCTATTAATATTGGACCCCTTTAACGGAACACCCTGTATATATATATATATAGTTAAAAAATTCCAATAGTTATTTCAAGCATTACCACAAACTGTAAACTTTAATTGAAGCACAAAATTAACTTAACCAAACCAAATAAGAACTATAATTTAACTTAATAAACAAGCTTAAAGAAACACAACTTAACCAACTTTAACTTAAACAAAACAACCATAAGAAACAAGGCAAATAACTAATTAAACATGGAGACAGGTCTGTGTGGCTTATGACACATTAATGCAGGGTTAAAACTGTTTTTAAGCATGCAACATTCCCCAGATTTACCTGTCGAGACCATATTGAAAAAACAAATGAAACAAGATTAAAGCTAAATGAAACCGACCGACCGAAATCAATCCATATCAAAAGCGATCTGTTTCCACTACATTCCGTAAACCACACGCTTCGAGTAAAGGCATCAATTCACTTCTGTTCTTGCAAGTTCTAACATAATTATACGTCTTATTTTTGACCAGACTCACAGGATAACCCTGTTTCACAGCAGTGACGTACCATTTCAGCATATCCTCATTCAAAATGACACTATCCGATGTCAATCGGTTTAATCTGTTTAAACCGTTAATATAAATGTTTCTGAATACCGATGTATGGACATTTGAATTGAAATTCAATATTGCAATTGTTTTAAAGTTAAAATCGTCTCTTTTATCATAAACCGATGTAATTAAATTTCTGTTTTCTAATTTTAGATTTACATCTAAGTAATTTGTATTGCAACTATTATGACTACCGGAAAGTTTCAATTCTAAATTTTTAGGATAATATTTAAATTCATGGTTAATCTTTATTCCATTCAGCTCGACAATCAAAACGTCGTCGATATATCTGAAACTCATTATGTCTTTATGTAATTCACTTATATTTTCATATATATCTAGGTACATGTCGGCCAAAATTGAACTGCAACTCCCCCCCCATGGGGATACCCTTAATCTGCTTATATACCTTATTGCCCTCATATAAAAAATTCTCTTGAACCACCAATTGAAACAAATTTTGAAATTCACTTAAATCCATGTATAAATCACCATACCTATTATACACCTCCAATATCTTCTCCCTCAAATCCTCAATCTCTATGTTGTTAAACAAATCTGCAAAATCATATGCATACAATCCTGTAATCTTATTTTTATACCTTTTTACTTTTTCCAACAGTTCACATATATATATATATATATATATATATATATATATATGTGTGTGTGTGTGTGTGTGTGTGTGTGTGTGTGTTTCTTTCATTCTTTATGTTCCAGGAGCCGGTGACATCAAAAGTCCCGTTATCGACGAATGGAATTTTTTTTAATGTAAATAAAAAAAAGTAAGAAGTGATACGAACAAAATGAGCTAGATATAACTAAAATTACAAGCCGAAAATAAGCTTAATTACATTAATAATTATTAACAATTTTGCGGGCGGTGTCCACAGAAAAGGACACTTAATTTTAATTTCAAAACATACAATTTCCAAGAACATTTAATTAAAATTTTCTTTTTATAATGTACGGGAAAATACGCAAGTTTTTTTTGTCTAATAAAGTCGTTTGTAAATTTTGGTGTCGATCCATCATTTCATAATTTTACAAACAGACTTACTTACTTAGGGTTAAAAAGCTGTAATCAGAGGTGCCAAGTTCGCACTAATCTTCCGTAATGCGAGGATTAATTTAACCCAGTTTAACAAAGTTTCGAACCAGAAAAATTATTTGATGAATCATTAGTTATTTAATACCAGTTTTCTTCGTGGAACTTATTTAATTTCATCTCTGAAAAAAAATTCCGGTACGAAATGTATTAAACCAGGGTTAAATTAACCCACTTATTACGGAGGATTAGTGGCAACTTGGCACCTATGTGTAATGTATTATTGTTTTCGCGGAAAGTCGATACTTGGTCAGCGTCCAGACGCGAAATAAACTATCCACCGGTAAAAATTCAAAGTAAAATAAATCTGTAATTTTATCACCATCCGTCTCAATAAAATAGCTATGAAAGTCTTTTTAGGCGGGTTAAAATTTGTCATACCAATTTTTTTTCTGAAACAGCATAAAATTTTCTGTAAAAGGCTCTGAAAGGTTAATATCCGTGATAACGGGAAAGCATTAAAGATTTTTAATATTAATTAATTTAAATAAACGTATTTTCGGCTTGTCAAACCTAGTCTTACCTAGCTCATTTTGTTCGTATGACTTTTTACTAGCGATTTACATAAAAAATTTTCAATTTCGCGATGTCGGAGATTTGATGTCACCGGCTCCCGGACGCTTTTTCAAGAAGGCTCACGTTTTGAGCACCTTATCACCAGAGTAAGGGTTGGCGCGGGGATGAATTCAACGCTACGCAACCTTTTTTGTTCGTGACGTCGTACGCGTAGCGAACAGCAACCCTATTCCTTTGCTGAGAGGAAGAGATGTGCTTTTTTTCATTTGTTTTTTTCCGCAAATGTAAAAAGCTAGACGAAATGTTATTTCACCGTGGTTTGCAATTAGAACCTTGCTTAAAACAAAGATCTTTTTCGGATTAAAATAACTTTTAATTGCACAAATATATATAATTCAAACATAAGTTATTTTTTTCAGTTCTATAATATTCATTTTTTTCGTTAATTCGCTATATGTTCGAAGAAATTGAGAATGTATTTTAAAAACAGACGTAAAAATTTTCTTTAATAAATATAATTGTATTGATCATGTTTTTATGACACAATTGAACATAGTTTTATTAGTATTATTACTGAATTTATTTAGTATTTTTTATTATTAAGCGGCATAATTATGTGACGTGTTGATTGCATTAATAAAACACATTTTCACTGAAATAATTCATTAAAAATTGTTTTTTATTTAATTGTGATTAGAAGTTAATAGGAAGTTGAAACTAAAATCAATTTGATTATAATTAAATTGAACGATAAAGCATAAACTAATTAGCCGTATCCTGCAATTAAATCTATCAGCTAAAATAACTGCAAGTTGATGAATGGAATTAAATCAATTACTATTACTATTTAATATTGTTAAAATTTTATCATTATTTGAGTTTTTATGAAAAAGACATTGGTCTGTCCCTAGTGCACAAAATTAAAAATCTTTAAAATTCTTCAGTTTTTTATTTTAAAATTTTTGCCATATTTTTAAATATTATTTCGCCTTAGCTGTTTTATTTATTATTTAAAAATAATAATTCGTCATATTTGAATAAATCATGTTAATTCTTCTCTCGAATGAAATCCCCCTCCCCACACGCACACACACTTTTATATTTCGTCATTCTGCACACATATTGCTCTATTTATTAAGTTGAAGTGGCAATAAAATAATGCTCAATCGTCTGAGGCAACCTCCCATTTCGAATTTTCTCTTCCCACCCCCCTCTCCTCCATCACACTATTTTTTGCCCATTTAAAATTCATTGTTGCCTTACAGAAAAGATTAGTTAAAATTGCGTCTGAAATGTTAACTATTCCTTCGCTTATCCATAACAGTGCATAAAGTTTACTGTTTTGCTCTATCTGTGGATTTTTAAATAACATAAATGATTTACCATAAAAAAAGATAAGGAAACAAATAGAATGAAAGATTTTAAAAATAATAATATGGATTAACCTTTTGTGCGCACGCTTTCATTTTTTTTTAATTCTTTACAGTTTTTTAAATTTTCTGTCCTATTTATTACTTTGAAGTAACTATAAGTAAAAGACCAATTATTCAAATTCTGCGCCCCCCCCCCCCCCAAAAAAAAAAAAGGTTAAATATTCCAAGTTTTTAATTTTTTGGTTTGTTTCTTCTATTTGTTAATTGATAAATTTAACTATTTAAATCTACAGCCCCTCACTATCATATACAGTTAAAAAAAATTCTCTAATGATTTTATTTGTTACTTTGAAGTGACAAAAGATAGTCATTCAATTTTCCTTCTACCCCACCTCCCCTTAAAAATTTCATCTCACATTGAAAAGGCAATTTCTAAACATCCTGTTTGGTGGTGTGAAAGGTTTTTTTTTTCTTTCTTGGTTTGGCCTATTTTCACTCGACTTTGGGGGCTGTTTCTACAGAATGATTTGGTATTAAATTAATTATATAAATTCATCGCAGAAAATATAGTAATTTTCTGTCACAGGTATTTTTTAAAGTCTGTGTTTATATATACATCAAAATGCACTGAAACTGCATTAATCCATGATCCCCATAAATCCATCTTTATATGTAACCAAATATCTAAATATATGAAGGTAATGAGTTTTTGTTTAAGAGGTATGGAATTAATAATGCTCAGTTGAATGAAAATTTAGATTTTTGAGGGGATCAAATAATCAAAATTTTAGTCTATATCATCAAAAGTAATAAAGGCCTTCGATAAAACAGAATATAAGAATTCGTAATACAATTTCTTTCGAAGAAGATTTCTTTTCATCTAGAACACATAACTGAAAATATTTCTTTAATTTAGGTAGGACTAAAATATGCTAGTTAGTCTTCCGCCATTTCGGTTCAAAACAAAACACAAGACGACGATTGGCGTTAGAGCTAGCTGAACGCTCTCGCTTTCGCCAACTCGCCAAGGCTGGTGCTGAAAACGTGAGCCTTCTTGAAAAAGCATCCCGGACTATTAATACAATGTATGCGAGTTCGACAGGAGAAAAGAATTTAACTTTTTTTCGAAATGCCACTCAGCTTTTACAATATGTCGATAAAATAGCCCTTCACAACTGCAAAACTTATCTTTTATTTAACATCCAGCAGAAATATTAAAAGGTTTATTTTACTGTTATTAACACTAGAATGGCGGCGTGGGGTCATTTTGACCCTTGCCGAATGAATACATTTCGATTCGAACCAGATTTTTTTTTTATAACATAAGATTAATATATGCTGCACCAAAATAATTTAAATAAATAAGTTTAATAGTTCTAAATAAAAATTCTGATGTGAAATACTTTTTATAAAACTTGAGCAAATTTTCCCGCCGTTCTAGTGTTAATGAAATGACTGTAGCATATACTGGGCCAATTTGGTGTATGCAGTTCGAGAAGTCGCGGTCGGTATAGTCTTATTGCAAATGAGAAAAATTGCCAAATACGTTTCTTCCGCCAGCTTTTTCCGGCACGGAGTAATTCTGTTTATAAACTTATGAAATAATGGGCTGACACCGGAATTTAAAAGGGATTTTATTAAAAAATACAAACTTGCTTCACGTATATTATAAAAGGAAAATTTTAATTAAATATTCTTGGTGCCGTTTGTCACTTTTGGAATTAAAATTATGTGTTCCTTTTGATTGACACCGCCCTCGAAAGGGTTAACCCATTGAGGGACAAGTAATTGTGTTTCTCTAATGTCTAATTCACACCGGAATCCACATAAAGATTTAATGCAAAATAATAAAAAGCAATTTTGTAGCATTTTTAACCAAAGTTAAAAAATTAAATTTGATAATTTTTTTTTCTGATGCAAATCTCCATTAATCGTAGGTGGGATAAAATATATCCCGCCGCACCTCCAGGGGTTAATTGATATCAGACAGCCTTCAGATATCAGACTAATTGATATCAACATGCCAGTTTGGCCTCAAATTTCATTTCGAAATTGCGATTTCACACCGCAATTTCCTAAAGAAGAATTTTTACTTTAAGTAATCACGAAATGTCTGTAATTAAACACGTTCACGCAGGCGCCGATATTCATATTTTCGCTGTGAAACGGCTCTCGAACTCATGCTTCGTTTCATCTGGCGGCGCGGTACTGTAGCATATTAAGACACTGTATGTAATGCCCCGCCCCTCTCATATTTATTGAATTGAACTCGAACATAACGAGTAGAGTTGATTGGGAATGTCTGAAAGTTCGTAAGGAGTAAGCAAATTAGCTAGAGACATGATTTTATTGACAGCACTCAAGGCCTCCTTTACACAACCTCCTTTAGTATAAAATGTCTTACAATCTAAAGAAAAATGGACAACATGATATAAATGCATTTCTGTAAGGTAGAGACCACGCCCTTAGTCAATGATATTTTTTGAATGAAAACGAGAATTCTCGTTTTTCGTCGTGAATGTGTTAAGTTTATAATATTTAATTATTTTTACTACTGAATTTTCGAATATTAAAGAATGACCCACCCGTAGTGCATGACGTGTATGGAACAGTCGGGTGCGACCCACATGTAGTGCACACCTCCTATGGAAGAGTCGACTGTAATCCACCGGTGATGTACGCCGGCGTGAACGTGTTAACTTAGCTACATCTAATAGACCCTTTTCTATAATTTATTGTATTCTATTTGAACCAGAAATTTCTTACAAAAGTTTTTTAAATGAAAGGCAAATATTACTTTTTGCTTTCTACGGCTATGACGGGTATTGAACAGTGTAAACGTCTTAATGTTCTTTATTTGCTCACTTCTAGTTTACTCTTTTTAAACTTTTTCTATCGTATTTTATGATTATTTATGTTAAACTTAATCATTGTCTTCGCTCACCTAGTAGATCAGCCTCCTTCTCTCGGATTAACCAATCAAAAATATTTAGCCTTTCCTATATATCTTATCACATCTTTTCAAAACGATATAAGTAAGCGTGCAAACTTAATGCTAGAATCGGGCGTAAATTAACACAGTTGCCCCATCTTGTGGACGGAGTGATAATCCACATAAGCGGTCTTCCAGTGTGGCGCATATTTTCTAAATATGTTGTCACTCATGGAAATGAACTTTGTTTGCCACATTTATTACAAAATAATGGCTTACCGAGAGGGGCATTCAGATGCACCCTACACCGCGAAGTCTTCTTCACTTTGTCAGACATATTTCAGTTATTGATCAAGGTGAAAAAAACTTTACAATTTTAGTGGTGTGTGTAAGAAAACAGTTAGGTATCTACCTGTAGTTCACACTCCATCCGCTACGTGGCGCGTGACCTTGATTGATGTGACCTCGCTTTTAATCTTGCGGTTACTTCTCCCATTTAAGATAGGACGCTTACTTATATCGCTTTGCATCTTTTCCTCGACAAACGCATTTTTTTTTTATTTCTTCTTTATTCTACATTTTATCATTATAGCACAACTACTGTGCAATGGATAGACTTTATCTCCATGAATTCTCTGTCATGTGATAAACATCTACTGATGTACAGGGAGTGGAGTAGCGCTGCTACTGGGTATCCCATTAAAAATATCAGCTGTTCACCTGTTCAGTTCTCTAAATATGTTGAATAGTTTTAAATAAAAAATCTGGTGTATATGATTTTAATGCAGGATGAATAAAATTCCAACAGGGTAGTGAGCCGATTAAATTTCATTGGAAGGGGGAAGAGGGGACAGGGACCGTAGTTACAAAATTAAGAAAATTACTTTTGTGCTCATAGTACAATGCTAACACTGGCGACTATTTTTTAATTCTATCTCGCTCTACTTTTTCAAGACAAAAATCTTTCCAACACACTTTAACAACACGAGAAATATAGTTCAAAATTTATTTTCTAAAAATAGTGGTGCTAATAGAATATAAATAAAGTCACCAGTGGCAGCCCTGATAGTACTAGCTAAACTACTGCAGTCGCCTTTTATTACAATTGATTGCAGTTTAGCGAATTATATTATGAACATTGTAATAAAGCCGGTAGTGCAACAGAAAAAATCAGTAGTTTCTAGCAAATATCACTGCTACATTTAACGCTACTTTAATAAAAATAAAAAGAAGCGTCATTCTTGAAATCAAGAGATCATAACTCGCTTCTTTTGTGCAAAATGCGTTTTGCTCAGCAATTTGCGAACATCATCTCTGTTGTTTAGCATCCCACCGCATGGAATCATACACTTTTTCATTGATACTTGTTTGTAAAACCATACGTTGAGCCACGAAAGAAATTATTTATCTTGCTGGCAATAAATTTCGTTAAAACAGTGTTTCTCCATTTGGAATTGCTCTATTTAGATATTTACTTATTATTTTCTTTTAGATTTTTAAGTAGTATTAGTAGACTTAGTAGATTAAGTAGACATAAAGATAACACTTGTAGTGCTCTCAGTTTTTAAAACATGTCTCAGACATTATACAAAAAAGAAAAATTCAAAATAAATAAACATTTCAGGGGGGGGGGGGATAATAAATAAAATAAAATAAATAATAATAAACACTATAAAATTATTGTTATATTTTAAAAAGCGCTATTTACAGCAAAATATGCTGAAAAATACAATTTTTTAAAAAAATCTAAAACGCAAAATTACTGTAAAATTAATTCTAAAAAATGCTGTAAATTTACAAGTTTGTTGTTTACCCCTGACAAACAAAATTTCTGTAGATATACAGCAAAATTTGCTGCACCCATATTGCTATCATTTTCTGCTGTAAAGTTACAATGATTTTTTTTTTTACAGTGCAACTATAAATTTGTCTATGCTGGAACTGATTTTATATAGGTTGTATACATATAAACACAGAAAAAATTACATTTGATGAAAACTGCATACTTAACCCTAGAACTACCGGAAATTTTACTCAAGTTTTATAAAAACATTCTACACCAGAATTTTTACTTAAAACTATTTAATTTGTTTATTTAACTTATTATTGTCTGATTTATACATTTAGTTTGTTTTGAAGAAATTTCTGGTTTGAATAAATATTTTGAATGTACATGTCGGGTCCATTGGACCCTTCTGGTAGACAGAGGGTTAACACAAAAAAGACCGTGAATTTTACTCAAGTTTTATAAAAATATTTGTCACCAGAATTTTTATTCAGAACTGTTCAACTTATTTATCTAACATTTTTCTTCTTATTTGTCTTTTAAACTTATTTTATAAAGAAATATCTGGCTTCGAACCGAAATATATTCATTTGGTAGGGGTCAAACATGCATATATATATGGACCATTCTCTGAAAAGTGGTTGTTTTAAAAAAAAAAAAATTGCGGCCCAATGAAATTACCCCAAAAATGTCAAAATTTAGTCTACAAGTACCTTATTGCTATATTTATCAAAAAATAATATGAACCAATATTTCAAAGCACTTCCACTGCTAAATTGTTCAAATAAATGTTTGGCACCGTAATTTAAGAACAAATTTATATGTAAATAAGAAAAATACTATGTTTGACATACATGTTAAATAGATAAAAGTTTACGAAAAGTCTGGTGCCATTGTGGCGCTTCAGAATTAAAATTAAGTGGTTTCATAAACATACCACCGCCCTTGAAAGGGTTAAAAAAGAAAAGAAATTATAATTAGAAGTCATACTGTCAATAAATGATATTTTTTTAAATCTATGTCAATTGAAAAAATAAAGATAAAGCGTTAACATTTAGAAGAGTTAATGTGTATTTGAATTAGTACATTTTTTTTAACTTCTCCCTGTAAAATAATAAAGCTTAAAAATGTATTATCTTTACTTACGGTAATTAAAAGTCTTATGAGTTTTTTAATGCGTATTTTATTGCATTATATTTTCTTATTTTACTGTTTAGTACATATATAATTGGATTCAGATCATTCCCTTACAATTTAAATCATTCACTCATATTAAAATTATGAGGGAATGATTGTGAGAGAATGATTGTGAGAGAATGACGAAATACTTCTGAAAACCATGTTATACAAAAGTGATTAGTCTTATGTATATTTTCTGTTACTAAATATCTTTCGAAACACATTTTTAATAATATAACAACATAAAAAGACATTTCGTTAATTTTTATTAAATTTAAATTAGATGAGGGAATGACGCGTAATAAAAATACTTACATTGATCTAGTACTTCAAATCCATATACTAACTATTCAAGAACGTTTTTGAGCAAACAACAAGATGGATATTTCACTTTACTCTTGTACAAACTGTCCTAGATATATGTAAAGCATGTGCTGCTTTCTACTAACTAAAAAATGGCAAATTTATAGTTATGTGAGGGAATGACGACAAATGCTAGGGACATCATTAAAAAGTACCCCAATTCATTCATTATATAAAATATAAATATAACTAAGTGGCTAAATATGTGTTTAAGTGTGTTTCATGGATTGAGAAAAAAATAATTATAAATGTACGTGCTGCAATGGCAGAGAAAGCATTTTCTTTCCTACATATGTGAATGGGGACATAGTGAGGGAATGATATTTGCATTAAAAAATACATTAAATTTATCAAATTTCGATTTCAATAAGCAAATAATTACAGTTTATATATATAACTGATTAATATTGATAGTTTAAATCACTTTATTTTTTTGTAATTTTAAAAATATGTCTTCAAAACCCCTGGAACATAAAATTGCCACTTTTCAGAGAATGACTCATATATAAATTGGGTAAATGACATATTTTTTTTTCAGCCATATATATATATATATATATATATATATATAAAGTTTTGAACTGGGGGAGAAGAGGGGTTAGAGTTTTAGGACTCATGATCGGCGTAGATGTGCAAAAAGTTTTCAGAAGTTTAAAATAGAGGAGAATGAAATAGGTAGTATTTCTTACTAAATCTACCTAAAAACAGTGTTGATTCTAGAAGAGCAGAAGGAGAACGTATGGGTTTAACAAAACAGGGTTGTTATACAAATTACTTCGTGAGATGATTTAGAGCATACACATTAAGTTGTTGAATGTTATACCACGCAAACATCAACGGAATTGAAAGTTTGATTATTTAAACCTGAATTTCACAAGCAAAATCCGCATGAGGCGCAAAAATGGAACTGAAATTAACCTTTTGTGCATAATTAGCAAATATATGCATGCATTTCAAGAATTAATTTTTTTATTGAGAAATATCAAACCTAAATTTTCCGCAGCTTCTGTTATATTAAATGAAACAAACAACACTGTTCAAATTTCTGGTATGAAATGGGAATTTCAGAATAAATATAAACACGAAACTTACAACCCTGTTTAAACTAGGGATGGGCAGAATGACAGAATTTACTACTTAATGAATCATTCAGGTGCGCCGAAAAACATAGTTTCCAACCTTTGTATAAGTTTTTAGTCAGTTACAACTAGATATTTTGCAAAAAAGAAAAGAACCAAATGCATAGTTACCAGCCGTCGTCTTTTCTTTTAATCAATTATCTAAAACATTTTGAAGATGAAAAGTATTTTCATAGATTTCTGGAGTCCTTAAATTGATTCTAAAATTGAAACTTCTTTTTTAATGCAAATTTATGGTAGAAATTGAATTTTTAAAAATCATATGTTGTCAGCTAAGCTTTTGCGCGTGCTTGAATAATTCTTTCGAATAGTAAAATCATTCATTCTCCCCGTCACTCTGTTAACACTAGAACGTCCGGAAATTGTACTCAAACTTAATAAAAATATTTTTCTCCAGAATTTGTATTTAAAACTATTTAACTTATTTATATTTAGCTCAGATATCCATGGTTTGTATTTAACTTATTTTACGAAGAAATTTCTAATTTGAATCGATATTTAGTCGTTTGGCCTGTGTCGAATCGACACTAGCTGGACGTTCTAGTGTTAAATTATCTTCTGTCATTCCGAAATAACAATGAAATGTGTTAAAATCATTAACCCATTCAGGGGCGCCATTTGCAGTCTGCAAACGCTTAATTTTAATGGCCAAACTACGAAATGGCACCGGTAATTTTTTAGTACAATTTTGATCTCATAATGTACGTAAAGAAAAGCTTTTGGTTGTTTTCAAATAAATTTGTTCATAAATTGAGGTGTGAATTAATTATTTGAACACTTTTCGGGCAGAAATGCCTTGACCCTGAAAGGGTTAAACACTTTTATTTGTCTTCTTACATGGATTTTTGTAGTGTAAGTCACATAGCTGATGACCGCTATGCTTGTTGTATACCGTTATTTTGTAATAGATTGCTTTGCCTTATTCAATTAATGAGATGTTTCCGATAAAATAAGTCACTTTTTTCCGTTCTTAAATATTGGTTGCCAAAAATCGTTGTGTGTGATTTACATTACAAGTATTCATAGAACTAGCTATTTGCATTTTGCATTTTTTATAGACTTATTTCACTCGTTTCGTAATATAGTCACTTTCTGCGAAACAAGGATTTCGGTGCCGAATGTTACATTTTCGAATCTCTGAAGGTGGAAATTGATGACAGTGTATAATTTTTAATCTTCTAGATGGTTGCAGCATATATAATTTTTTTCACATTCTGCAAGGAAGTGCTCCCTTCTAAAATTTCATTTTGGCATGTATCCCTTCCACCTTTTAGATTTCCAGAAAATTGAAATATAATCACGCTACTAGAGCAATTAATCGGCGCAAATCATATGAAAAATTCAGTAGTCAAAATAATACGGAAATACTTTGTAGCGTTTAATATTTCTTATCTTCTGATAAATAATATTACTTATATCCACATTAATAAAAAGTGATAGAGCATATTGAAATTATGGAGAAATGTTTTTAACAAGTAAATGTAATTGCTTTTTTAACGCGTTAAAACTTGTCAGTTCCTTTAACCCTTTGCGGTCTGGTGACTCTTACAAATATTTTATTCGGTCGGCACCACTTTTTAAAAAGAAGTTACTTTCAATTACACAATTTCGGAAGTGCTCTAATTAAATAAGGCAAATTTTATTTTCCTGCATTACCGGTGCCAAAAGCACATTTTGGAGAAAAAAAAATTATACCGAGTCAGATTTGAACTATTTTTCCATTATTTTCTTTCTCCAAAGTCATCAATTGGGATTTTTTTTATTCAGGTTGCTTAATTTCTATAACTTTTTTTTTTTAATTCGCCTTATTTCGCCTTATTTTAAACTTATTTACTCTGTCATCATAAAAAGCAAATACTACTACTAAGTCGTAAAAGCGATCATGTAATGTAAATAGAAAATGCAACTGGCAAATCGGGACCAATTAACGAAATATTAACAAATCTTTAAGAGGTGAGGACTAAAGTGGAGTTCGGGCACCTTTAGGCGAGCCCGACATAAGCACTTAAACCCGATTTAAGGTCGACTTAACTGGATCGACACGGAAAATTTTGCAAACTTTCTCCACCAATTTTTAAATATTGTTATATCTAAAAAGATACAATTACTAAAACTTTTAAACTAATGGTAAAATTATGCCCGTAAAGTGCACATCGGAACACGAAAAATTTTGTATCAACAGACCCCGATGCGAAAAATGAGCAGCCGAAAATTGCTAATAGCATTTTTAAATTATTCCAAGATTAATTTTCTCATTTAAAAATATCATCTTGATTCTAAATAAATATGAATCCTCATGAATATGAATAATAGGGATAATAAATATGAATCCTCATGACAATGTTTCGTGATTTTCATGTCCGTTAAAACCTGTTTAAAATAGCAATTTCTTATTAATACCCAACCACACGTAGGAATCAGAAAAAGTTCTTTTAAGATGTCATTATGCAATTATAGCAGTAAAACGTGAGTTTTGTTTCCAGTAATTTTGGAAAAGGACCTCAAACAAAAAACCACTATTGACAAGGCATATCCCACGGCATTTTTATTTTACTTACACTTTCCATGCGAAGACTTTAGATTGAGATAGAATTTTTCTCTATATATATCCTATCAATAACAATTCAGTTTCCTTTGAAACTGATTTTTAAAGGATTAGAAAAATACTTTAAGAAATTGATACTACATTCATGTCCAGAAATTGCATGTTTTATCCCATTTTAGGTGCGTTCATAATTATATAAATACGTATCACCTATAGTCGTCGTTTGGTCCTTCTGTTCGCATATAACAGCACAAAAACTATCCAACCGGATAGTTTGAATCTTCGTATATATAATCGATGCACAATTTTGTCGGGTCCCTTGAAATTTTATGAAAATCGAAACGAAACTTAAAAAGATATTAATAAAAATTTTCTTCATTCCCTTAAAAACTATCATACGTAATTAATTCAATGATATCGAATGATAGGTAATGATTCTAGGTTGCCTGGGTGATTATGTCCTATTTCAGATGGAGTCATATTATTTCCTTATTATTGAATTTAAGATACATAATCGTAATAAGCTTTGTATTCATACAGTTTTGCATAAGAATGAAACAGCTGTTGCACCAAGATCTGAATATTTACATTCACAAAACATGTTATGGCACGAACGCACTTCATTTTCACGGTTGACGTACAATTTCCGACTTGATTAACCCTCTCACTGCGGAACCCGAGATTTCCTCGATGATGCATTTTTCCGTCTAATTAATCCTCCTTGAGTATTCCCACCAGTTATTTTTTATTGTAAATTTTGGCTTATTTAATAGGAGCATTTTCCCGATTAAATTAGACAAAAATTTTTGTTTTGAAAAATCGATGATAAAAGAATAAAAATTCTTTAATATAAAATTTTTGAAACTATTTTGATAAAACTATTACGCAGCGAGAGAGTTAAATTTGTGAATGTAAACAGATTTTACTTACACTCTGGCTGATTCTTTTTATCTAGTCAAAAAACATAATCGAATTTCTACTTTTAACCTGAGTCTGAAGCCCGGACTAAGCCTGCCTGATGCCTGTTGACCCTTTCAGGGGCAAACTACATCTGTTGTTAAAATGATTGATCAACACCAGTATTTACAAGAAAATTTATATGAAAGTAAGTAAAGGCTTTCTTAGAGTATACAATATAAAGCAAAGTTTAGTTTTAAAATACTTGGGCCAATTTGGCATTCGGTTTATTAAAATTAAGTGGTATATATAATTTACCGCCGCCATTCAAGGGTTAAGACCAGAATAACACAGAGTTTAACTAGCAATTCTACTCAAATTCGCAGACCAGTTATACCGATCGCGATTTCTTGAACAGCATACAACGTATTAGACAAGACAAGGATACTGGCAATTCATTAATAGGATCAATAAATATCTTTTAATAATTCCGGTAATAAAAAAATAAATTTTTACGGTTTGTGAAAAATCATTTACTGGAAATTTCATAAAAATGTAATGGTATTTCGAAGTAGCTTAAATTATTTTCCCCGACAAACTTATTGACGAAACAATAACAACACAATCAGTACAATCATTCAGGGTAACTTTGATCCGCATTTTCTCAATTTTCATATGCCACACTCTTATTTTAAAAATATTGTTGCGACTAGGGGCATAAAAGAGAAAAAATAAACATTAATTATTGTATGACTATCAAAAATTAAGGAATAATAATGATAAAAGCAATAAAAAATGAATTTTTAACCTGGTTCAAAGTTACCCAGCCATTTAGGGTAACCTTGCACCATATGATAAATATTATCGAAAGTAATTCATTATATAAAAAAAAGCATTACAGTTAGTTACTAATTCCATGCGAACTTGTCATGTCTGTAACGCAATTAAAAATCTCTATGCTTGTTGGCCACCATTATTTTTGAAAAGTTTGTTTCGCCTTTCCAATTGATGAGACATCTCCGATAAAATAAGTCACATTTTTCCGTTCTAAAATACTGGTAGCCAAAAATCTTAGTATCTGACAGACATGACGAGTTCGCATGGAAATAGCCTTAGGACAACTTTGAACCCCCGTAAATGTTTTCAAATATGTAAAGACTCAGAATTTACATTTCCAACATCACAAGATTTGTATAATTTATGATATTACAACAAATATTATGCTTAAGAAAAGTGGAAGAAGAGAACCATGAATATTTAGAATTTAAAAAAAAACTGTTTATTGTTCATATAAAACATAAAAATGCAGTGAAAAACAATTTTCAATGTTTTAACTCAATAATATATCCATAGTTACAGTAATACATACTAGTACTAGTATTATTCAAATAAGAATAAAAAATGTTGAATATATGATATGTCAAATTTGAGTAGCTCCGCTCCGAAAAACGTCTTTAAATGAATTTTATGTATTTTACACATATTTGAGAAAATATTTACTTTTTTTATTTCTAATGAACACTTTCGGCATTTATATAAAATATACGTGCAAATATGGGAAATTTTTGACAGTAGCACCTATAATCAGTAAATCATAAAAATCGGTATAACTTTAAGCTGGCTCAAAATTACCCTGAAAATGTGGTAAAATGTTAGTGCCTTCTTATTTTACATTTTATTAACTATTAATAAATAAATAATCACAAAATATTAACGCATTTACAACATTTAGATAATAACATGTCTGATAAATGAGTTTGTTTATTATTAGTTACTATGAAAATTTAATTGGATTACAACAACTTCAAAACAATACTTCACAAAAATAGTTAGATGATGCAATTAATTGCGCATAATGTGGCTAATTTAATTTCTAAAATAAAGAGTAGAAATCCTAGTTTAGAACCTTGCCAACAGAGCACAGTTCAGGAGTTTATTTATTCTTTTGGAATCAAAAATATTGAAAATTAGGAGGTGGTGTAAAGTTACACCCCATGGTTCAAAGTTACCCTGAATAACTGTACAAACACTAACAAACATAAAAAATAACTTTTATAAGGATAAGATTCTTTTAAAATATGTTAATATTTCATTTAGGTTCGAAAATGTAACAAAGGATATTCCTTTTACGTCGCGACCAGGTGCTTAAGGCAAAGGACTTCTAGCGTAAAGAAGGGTAGACTTCATAGATGTAATGTAAATCCCCGTCAGCAAATGAAACAGCTCATAGTCCGCGAGCCAGCAACAGATTTTGATGACCAAGTTCCTCTCGGCCGATAATTTGCAAAACGCTTCAGAGAGTTGTATCATGAAGCTCCGTGAACGTCAGCTGCGGTTCCGTAGGTGGGTTGAGGAGTGGTAGCCTCCGACATACGTAAAATAAAAAATAAATTAGTCAATTCCCCCCGATCGAAAATTTGCCAAATTATAGCTAACCCAATATTTTGAAAAAAAAAAGTCAACTGATTATAAAGTGATGGTTAATACGTCAGCTGGTCACACGAACATGAATAAAATATACAGGGTGTGATGGAAAGTCCCTTTAACCCCTTGAGGGGCGGTGGGATATATTTTATCCCACTTACGATTAATGAAGATTTACACAGGAAAAATTTTATGACATTTTACTTTTCTAACTTTGGTGGAAAAAAATCGAAAAATTGCGTTTCGTTATTTTGAATTTTTTTTCTTCTAAATTTCCGGTGGGAATTCAGCATTTCACAAACTTAATTGCTTGCCCCTCAAGGGGTTAACCTGAAAATACTTGCGAACGGAGAGAGCTACAGCTATGGAAGTGAGGTAACGTTATAGTAAAGTGACTACGCCCGATTTAATGCAAACGACGGCAGCGCCTCTAGTGGCGAAATTTGGAAGATAGACATTGCAAATCGGAAACGAAAAGAGTTAGAGTAAAATTTCCAATTAGAAAGTTTTAGAGCATCAATTAATTAGTACTAAACGAAATTTTATTTACATGGATAAGATAAATCTTCGCCTGTATACCCAAAAATGTCTGAAATCGATGCACTCTATTTTGTGTAAACGTTTGAATGGAATAGCCAGAAGTATGGAGAAATACGCACAATTTATGGTATAAATACGTGCTTATCTCGATACATTTTGATAACATCACAAAAAAAAAAGACAAACTCTGTCACACTGATAAAAAATTAATATTCAGATTCAGTATGTTCGAAAAGTTCGCCATTGCTCGCAATACACGTTTGTATTCGTGAGAGTAATTCTACATGCACATTTCTCAGCATGGAACGTCTGTTGCAAGACTCTTCAATACGACGACATAGATTTAACCCTTTCGAGGGCGGTGGATAGACGGTCTAACAACCTAATTTTAATTCCAAAACTGACAAATGGCATCAAGAATATTTTAATAAAATTTTGCTCTTGTAATGAAAGTGAAAATGAGTGGGTTTTTATTTTCTAAGAAATTCGTTTGAATATTCTGGTTTCAGTCAATTATTTCATCAATTTACAAACAGAATTCTTCTGACCCCGAAAGGGTTAATCTAAAATTACAGCAGAGTACAACATCATAATCTGAAATCGTGGACTGTTACATTTACGGAACGTGAATATGCAAAGTAGAATCGTCGCTCATCCATCTCTGACATTTTGGGGTATACAGGCGAGGATTTGTGTTATCGGTGTGAACCAAATGTCGTTTCGTACTAATTAATTGATGCTCTAAAACTTTGTAATTGGAAAATTTTCTCTATCTCTTTTCGTTTACTATTTTCAATAGCTATCTTCAAAATTTCGCCACTAGGGGGGGCTGCTGTTGTTTGCATTAGGTCGGGCGTAGCCGCTTTACTGTACTGTAACCTCACTTGCATAGCTGTAGCTCTCTCTGTTCGCAAATATTTTCAGGTTAAAAGGACTTTCCTTTGCAGCCTGTATATTTATTTCATATTCATGTGACCAGCTGACGTATTAACCACCACTTTATAATCAGCAAATGACTAATATATGTATATATTACGTGCGTGGAAGGCTACCACTGCTCAACCCGCCCACGGAACCGCAGCTGACGTTCACGGAGCTTTGTGATACAACATTCTGAAGCATTTTACAAATTATCGGCCGAGAGGAAATAACTGGCGAAATTTGTACCTGGCTCGGGGACTATCATGGGGTAAAGCAGTAGTTGTTTCTTATTAGTTGGAACTTCTTTGGGTAAATTACCATTGCTGTTACGAATAAAGAAGTGAAGACATATGATGTTGGGACTACCAGTTGCGAGTGAGGTAATTGAGGAGGTTGTCACAAGATGGCAGCTGATTTTTTTTCATCAGATTAACAGTTTCTGATTATCGCCGAAGTTAACTTCCACTCCTAAATTTTGAATAGAAAATTTCGCCTTATTTTAGCGGCTTATTCACGCATAATTTCTCTTACAAATATAGTTAAAATTTCTATTCGTTTTTACTGGTGGAAGTAAGCCCGGAAATTGTCATCTATTTCCCTGACACTCACAGGAGGTTGCTTAGCTGTTACAAAATGACGGAAATGCAGTTCCTTACTACAGCCAAAGTAAACGTCCACCAGTAAAAATAAATATGTGTTTTTCGCCATGATTATGGATGAAATTCTACATTAATAAGACTTTTAAATAAAGAAAAAAAGTATTCAAGTTTACTGGTGGAAGTATGCCCCGGTGGTAATGAGCCACAGCAAAACCGGTTACAGTTTAAGCTTCATCATTTGGAGGATATGTCCATTCCTCTTTATTCGTAGTTCCATGAAATTACCGGTACCGCGTGGCTGAATTCAGCCTCAAACCCAGATTTGAAATATAGTCCATTGTCGTGAAAAACATATGCATAGAATGAACAAATTAAAACCGGAAATGTGTCATTAACGTTTCGTGCCCTTTAATACAACTGCTTTTATGGATATGCTTTGTGAAATGAATACTTCTTTGATGTACAGTCGTGAAAAAAAAGTAAACACCCCCTAACTCTTCAACAAATTGTCGTAGACGGAAGTTACTGGTACCGAACGATAGGAAATAAAGTCTACTTTTAAATGATGTATATAAACTTTGCTTAGGGGGCCATCTACAGATTAAAACGAACCCAAACCTCAATTTTTTCAATAGAAATACCCAATTTTAACGAGATATTTAAAATCTTCGGTTCAAACTATGCCTAGACACCAAATTTTAAGTCACTTGAATGATAAGTTTTTGAATTACAAACATTCAAAATTTAGTGTTTCTAATGTTAAATTACATTTTCATATTTTTATTGATAACTCCTTAAATTATGCTCCTAAAGTGCTAATTTTTTGTGTAGCAATAATACTAATGTGCCCAAGCATAAATACGCTAAATTTGCAATTTTTATAATTTTATGATATGATTTATGAATTATGAAATTAATATTCGAAAAAATTATGAATTGCAACCTACAATTTTTTCAATGGATTTAGATTTAATAAGTCTTGCTTTATGAAAATCCAAAATTTCACATTTTTCTTCCAAATAGTTTTCAAATTATGCTTAAAAAACGGCTAAATGATGGTTTAATGGTCATCTATGATAGAAGTGAGTAGATATTTTGAAATTTCTTCTGCTGTCCAGTGTTACCAGATGGGCTACTTTTTTTTAAATTTAGATTCTTGATTGGCACCACTTTTTTGAAATGGTAAAATGACCTTTTTTAATGACATATTAATTAAGCCGAAAACAAAGGTAATTTTACCGTTTCAAAAAAGTGGAGGCAATCAAGACATCTGAATTTAAAAAAAGGTAGCCCACTGGCAAGACTGCTGCTGTCCTGTTATCTAACAGGCTTCGTTGACTGCTTGAGTGGCGCTTAACGCCTTAACGGTCGCATTAAATTGCGGTTTAAAAATTCAAATTTCTTATTGGCACCACTTTTTTGAAAAAGAAACATTCACCTTATTTAATGACAGGTAAAAGGATACCATAATAAAGCTAATTACACTATTTTATAAATCTGGTGGGAATCAAACATATCCGAGTAAATCTAAAAAAAAAAACACAGCCCGTGAATATGACGGGAGCGAGAATTAAGGGGTTAAGGTGCCTTGATCAACAAGGGGGGCTCTCTCGGTTAACAATCGAGTAGCGAACTTCAATTTGGATACAGCCCTTAAAATACACTCGTTTTAAAATAATGGATTTCTCGTAAGCTTATCGTACGAATTGCCTAAAAAATTGTTTTTAGGCTAATTGAAGGGTGTAGAGTTCATTTATGCTGTCAAAATTGTGTATTGCTATTGAAAAAAAAAAACCAAAGTTATGGTTCATTTTAATATGTAGATGGCCCCCTAAGCAAATTTTATATACATCATTTAAAAGTAGACTTTATTTCCAATAGTTCGCTACCAGTAACTTTCTTCTATGATAATTTGTTGAGGAGTTAGTAGGGGGTGTTTACTTTTTTTTCCCACGACTGTACATGTCTGTTTTATTTGTTCATAAGAGGCCGTTACATCTCTGTCTCAACACATAAAGCAAATCCTTCATTTTGCTTAAATATTTTAAGTAGAATTGCGAGATTGGCCTCTTTTTTTATTCCGAAATCACAATGGAAATTCCGAAAGAGGATTTTTTATTTTAAGTAATAATGAAATGTCTATCCCGAAATTAAGCAAAAATTTTCTTCAGAATTTCTGGAATTTTCTCCGAATTTATAAAATGAAGATTGGCTATCCTCCAAAGGAATCTTTTAAATTTAACCTTCGCCCACTTTTCTATGAATTTTCTATGGCCATAATAAATTTATGTTCTCTTTTTCATTAACCCAGAGAGCTACACACCTCCTCCTAAAGAATCCGATGATTTCACCCTCGGCATAAAGAAATTCCTACATCCTAAAAATGAAAGAGAATACGGAGATGAATCTCATAAAGAAGATAAAAGGACTAGAAAACAGGAATTCGGCTTTTTCAGAATTTAGAGTCGCCAACGATGACAAAAAAAAAATATATGTATATATAAATAGTACAAAACATATTTCAATTTTAATACTTAAAGCACACACTTTTATTTATGCAAAATGACGTCATTCGCATCCGCTTAAGAATTCCACATTTACGATCCACTCTTAAACATCTACAGTAAAGCATGCATAGGATGTCACTATCTCAAAACAATACACAAATGCAGCTAAAAAGATACCGTCATTAAAGAAACTGGACAAAAAAGAAAAAAAAACGGCTATCTAATGATTCATAGGCATTCATTTGTTTGTAACATTAATATAGACGATTTCAGTCGTTAAGTCAGTCATGACGTTTTCGTTGGAAACTGACTCCAAACAAACGGTTGCTATGTTGTATTTTCTATTTTGTTTGTGTGTTGCATCTATATCTTATATCTATATCTCACATCGAAGTGTTTTAATACTTGATATGTATTGGTAACATTTTCCACGATTTATATTTAAAAAGAAATGACGCATAGCAACCGTTTGTTTGGAGTCAGTTTCCAACCAAAACGTCATGACTGACGTCACACTGACGTCCACAGATACTTAAAATTAAATATAGTTTATAATAGCTCCATGTTTTATTATTCGTAGGAATTATTCGTTTATATTTTTTCCAAAATAGCGAGTATTTTAAACAATATTTTCGTTCGATTGTTATGAGAAAATGGCAACAAAAAGATATAATTGCTATTTTTCAACTATTTTCCTTTTACTTTCTTTATAAATGGAGTACTTGAGTTGCCAAAATGAAACAAATGATGCTAAAAACTACACAAAAAATTAATATTTAAAAAATAAATGGAGATACAGTTTTCAAACAAATTGCATTTAAAAGTACTTTTTTTTTCCAATACGACGGTATAAACATTGAAAATGTGCGATGTTTAGAAAATAAAAAAAATTGCTATAGAGCATTTCATTGTACAATGATATATCTGCTTTGTTTATCTTCTGTAGCTTCTATAAGGTAACGTATTTTTTTGGAGACAAAATAAGCTGGGAGAAAGAAATAGCATACCGTTCCGGGGACTAAAAAAAAGGATCTGAATTCATTTAAGTATTGCGCGGCAGCGCAATACTTATTTATTTCCAGTGTCATTTCTCAATGTTAATTTAACATAGAAAAGCCTATGAAGATCATAACTTTTTAATTTTTTCTTCCCACCTTTTTGTCCCTGATGCCACTCATTTTTAATTCTTTACTAATTCTAATAATATTATAAATTCAAAGTGTAAAAACATTTGCCAGACGTCAGGATCAAAACGGATCATAAAATGCCTTTGCATATAGGTGGATTATAATCTAGAGAGTAACATGGGCTAATTTTTATTTACATTATTCAAATATTTTTCTTAATAATTCCAAATTTCGCTTTTTTTCATTGAGAATCAACGGACATTTTCTAATAAAATTTAACATTTTCCCTTCATTGTTGTAAATAATTCAAAAGCCGTAATAATAATTTGCCTATTTTTAGTTGAATGATTTTCATGTGAAACATGAAACTAAAGAAACTGAAATAGTTTTTTTTTTTTTTTAAGAATTAAAAAGAATATGAATATGACGTCATAGTGGAAAAAAATTACATTTTCAAGCAGATTTTTTAAGTTCAGATTGTAATTTTTTGACCAAACTACAACAACCTGCATTACTTCACTGGTGAAACATTTTGAATTATACATAGGTAAATTGCATCACAGAGTGTGATGCGATATCGCACAAATCAAAGCCAATCGCACAAATGATGATACCCTCCATTAATTTTGAAATGTGTTTGTCTGATTGCAGTAGTTATTAAAAAACTTGACATATTAAACAAAAACCCAATTTGCAGAACAAATTAAAAAAACAAAATTTATTTCCTAAATTGTTTAAGCCCGAGAAGGGGCAGATATTAAGACATTTCATTCAATTCGTTCTACATTTAATGTTAAATTTTTGTAACAAATAAGATAAAGCAATTGAACATTAAAAAATAAAAATGAAATTCATACAATATAATACTTTAAACACCTATATACTTAGATTCCGTTCAAATGAAATTCAAATAAATCTTAGACTTTTTCCATTTTTAAGTTGTAACTATTTGTACTGCAGATTTTGCATTATGTTTATGACGATTGTACATAATATGATAAGGTTCTTGCAAAATACAAAACTTTAAAAAAAGTCTAAGATTTATTTCGATTTCGTTTGAACGGAATCTAAGTATATAGGTGTTTAAAGCATTATATTGTATGAATTTCATTTTAATTTTTTAATTTTCAATTGGTTTAACTTATTTGTTACAAAAATTTAACATTAAATGTAGAACGAATTGAATGAAATATCTTAATATCTGCCCCTTCTCGGGCTTAAACAATTTAGGAAATAAATTTTGTTTTTTTTTTAATTTGTTCTGCAAATTAGGTTTTTGTTTAATTTTTAGTGATTTAGTTTCACATTTCGTTCTCAAATGCATGGATATTTCAATATTTGTAGCTGCGTTCGTAATTATATAAACACGTAGCATCTGCAATCGTCGTCTGGTCAGTCCGTCTTTCTATCTACCCGTCTCTCCACATATAACATCGCAAAAACTACCCAACCGAATGATTTGAAATTTAATATATGCAGGGCTGCCGCAGTCGTTTATTTTTTAACCCCTTGAAGGGCGGTGATGCCGTCACGGAATCGCATAATTTTAATCCCTAATTTCCACATTGGCACTGGAATTTTATAATCAAAATTTCACCTTTCTTAAATATGCGAATATATGCTTTTACTTGTTTACAAATAAATTCTCTTGCATATACTGGTGTCAATAAATTATTTCAACATTTTATAAATAAAAGTGCTTTGCCCCTGAAAGCGTTAATTCTATTTCGCACTACTTAAAAAAAATGCTTTTATATACGTTTTGATAACATTTTCCAGAGAAATATACTACAAAATGTATTTTTTTTAAAATAGTGGTGCAAACATAATATAAAAATAGCGCCTGTAGTATATAGAATCACTGCAGAATTTTGTCGAGCCATTTCAAATTTTAAGAAAATCGAATAAAAACTTAAAAAGATATTAACCCTCTCTCTGCGTAATTTTTTTTTTATCAAAATAGGTTCAAAAATTGCTCATTTTTTAATTACACATTTCAAATCTATATATATTTTAGAGTTTAAATATGTAAACATTTTTTGTAAAAGAGTTTTGTAATCCAAATCTGAATCAATAATTAAACATTTAAATCAGGCTAAATCAGGCTCTGGAAACTATTTTTGTATTCTCGCACCACTAATTTAAGAAAATAAATTTTGCATTATATTTCTCTTGCACATATTGTTAAAGTCTATATGGAATGTTTTAAACTTAAAAATTGGCCCGAATTGAATAAAAAAATAGTTGCCAGTAGAAAAAATGAATCCCCGAGGAAATCTTGGGTTGTGCAAATTTTGCTGCTTTTATGTTGCCCGAGGGAATCTCGGGTTACTCAGCAAGAGGGTTAATAAAAGTTCCCTTCATTCTATTAAATCCTATCATGCGCAATAAATTCAATGAAATCACATGATAAGTAATGTTTCTAGGTTGCCAAGTTGATTACATCTTATTTAAGATGGAGTCCTATTATTTCCGTTTCGCTGATTTTAATATATATAATCTTAATAAATATTGTATTCATGCATTTTCGCATAAGAGTGCAACAGCTATTGCACCAAGATATGAGTATAGTAGCTTCCCGCTTAATCGGCCTAAACAGGACCGAGGGTTAGCCGGTTAAACCGGAGAAACACACAAACACACACAAAAAGAAACTGTTTAATTAATTAAATGCGTAGGATGCATTAGTTTTTTAATTTGTGTAGTTTTAAAAAAGTACATATTTTCCATATTTTGTGAAATGAACTCTAGTAAGTAACTGAAATGAATTAGATAACAAACAATGTACAATATTTAATGCAAATTAAGTTGTTGAAAATCTTGTCAAATACTTTTATAAGAAGTTGGAATTATTCTACATTATGTAAATTTGAGTTAATTAACAATAAAGAAATGAGAACTGAAAATTTCCTATCTGAATTTTGCTGATGTTGGGAGGGAGGGGGGGAGGAAGTCGGCCGGTTAAAGAGGAGTTCCAGTTAAGAGGAGGCCGGCTAACAGGAAGGCTACTGCATTTATAAAAAAGTCGTAGTATAGAAGCACCTCATTTGCAACGTTGGTCGTGCATTTTCCGACTTTTTTAAATTTTACCATATCATTTAGAAAACTTAACCAGCTTAAAGCCTTGTTCATAAATAGAACTTTCAAAAAGACAAAAAAAAAATGGATATTAACTTATCTTATCCCTTTTTGCCTCGACGTACAGTCGTGGAAGAAAAAAAGTAAACACCCCCTACTAACTCCTCAACAAATCATCGTAGAAGAAAGTTACTGGTACCGAACGATTCGAAATAAAGTCTATTTTTAAATGATGTATATAAAATTTTCTTAGGGGTCATCTACATATTAAAATGAATCCAAACTTCATTTTTTTCAATAGGAATACTCAATTTTAACGAGATATTTCAAATCTTCGGTTCAAACTATGCCTAGACACCAAATTTCAAGTCATTTGAATGAAAAGTTTTTGAATTATAAACATTCAAAATTTAGTGCTTCTAATGTTAAATTACATTTTCATATTTTTATTTATATCTCCCGAAATTATGCTCGTAATGTGCTAATTTTTTTTGTAGTAATAATACTAATATACCCAAACATAAATAAGCTGAATTTGCAATTTTTATACTTTTATGATATAAATTATGAATTGTGAAATTAATATTCGAAAAAATTATGAATTGCAACCTACAATTTTTTTGATGGATTTAGATTTATTAAGTCTTGCTTTACGGAAATTCAAAAATTTCACATTTTTCTTTCAAGTAGTTTTCAAATTATGCTTAAAAAACGGCAAAATGATGGTTTAAGGGGCCGTCTATGATGGAAGTGAGTAGAGATTTTGAAATTTATTCTGCTGTACTGTAATCAAACAGGTTTCATTGACGCTTAAACGTGCCTTGATCAAGAAGGCGGCTCTCTCGGTTAACAATCCAGTACATAACTTCAATTTGGATACAGCCCTTAAAATACGCTCGTTTTAAAATAATTAATTTCTCGGAAACTTATGGTACGAATTGCATAAAAATTCGTCTTTAGGCGAATTGAAGGGTGTAGAGTTCATTTATGCTGTCAGAATTGGGTACTGCTATTGAAAAAAATAAAGTTATGGTTCGTTTTAATATGTAGCTGGCCCCCTAAGCCAATTTTATATACATCATTTAAAAGTAGACTTTATTTCCAATCATTTGGTACCAGTAACTTTCTTCTACGATAATTTGTTGAGGAGTTAGAAGGGGGTGTTTACTTTTTTTTTCTCCACGACTGTACATTAAATTACCATTAAAACAACTTGTTATAAAATTAATTTAATGCGTCGATTAGTAGTAACACAGTTTAGATTGAGTTACAGATATTTTACTTTATCTTGTTCCAAAAAGCGTTATTGGTTGCACAAAATGAAAATATTTTTAAAAGGATGATTTCTTTTTCATTTGCATCTTTTCAGCTTTCTTGACGTTGACAGGGTTGTGGGAGAAAAGTTCCAGCTATTAAATATTTCTATATTTCTATTGTAAGAGCTTCATATTTGCACATTTCCTAATTCTGTAAAATACTATAAAAAAGTATTTTAAAGATATATGTATAAAAGGTGTTATGTTGTAAAAGCTTTACATAACATTCACCCTTCTTAAGTTTACATAAATTTAATTTTGTATATTCTGTTAATTTTAATAATCTACTTCCTTTTACCATCTTTCAATTTTGACAGCAAATTTTATTAAGTTTTAAATATTAAATCCTAAATCTTTATTTTTAATTATTTCATTTAAAATTACATTTATTATATTCTATTATCTTTTTCCATTTCTCTGATAAACTTTCATAACAATTGCTGAAATCGTTTGCCAGAGAAACGAAATTCTAACTCCTGGACTTTTCTTTATTCTTAATTACTTTCTATTCACTTCGCACCCCAAAAGATGCAAGTTTTAAGAAAGATTTCTCTCTTATCTCATAACAGACAGGAAATTCCTTTTGACGTCATAGGAACTCCCACATAGCAAACATTCCTTATTTTACCGCTCGTTAGAGTGTTGCCATTCCACAGTGATTATTCCGCCGCTAAAACATTTTTCCCCTGTTCACGTTCGATAGATCGTTCTCTTGGATTCAATGCATCGTCTTTTGGAATATTCTGATTGGCTGACGTTGCCGAGATCGTTTCCAGATTTCGGCAGGCATTTCAAAAAAGAGTTGAGTTCGTTATTTTTGTCGGAAGAGAAAACACCGGTTTGCAGATCGGCAATTGTTAAGTCGTCACCGTTGGGCCTTTGGGCCAACAGGTGTTTCCCTGCAGTGATACAATAGTACCAAAGGGATATACTTTTACGAAATGAACGTTTGTTTTCTTCAGCATATCGTTAGCTTCCAATCTGCCCAGATCTCTCAGTAGAGACGTCATCGAAGTTATAATTCCCTTCAGAGATGTTTCATATGAATTCCCTGCTTTATGCTATCACCGTTCATCCCTAGTTTCTTGACGTGGATCACTTAAGTTAAGGATAATCGCGTCTATCGGATCATAACAAATCATTTCCGCTTCTTATCCCTTTCATCGCCATTCACATATTATTTTGATTGAATGACAAAACCAAATAGTTAAATGCTTATAGTGTAAATCTGGATAGCACATGTTCAATCTGGATTTAGTCGATTTTCGATATTATGTTCACTATTCTTCAGACGTCCAAGAAGTACCTATTTAGAGCAAAGATTTACTTTTCTTCTCATTTAATTACTCGAACTCCGAAAACTCTTCTGTACAAAGACATAAATAACAAAACTTCCAGAGTAATCCATCACTAAAGTATCTTCGTTATTTGTGTTAACAAAATACACTCTAAAGCAGATTAATTGTTTAATGTGTCTTCAGTAAAGAATGCACTAATGTATTTTAAGACATAGTGTTAACTACATAATAATATATAATATAAATATATTGCAATATTAATATGTATCTTCTGCAAGGATCCTTCGCAGCTCGCTATATTTTTTATATAAATAAAATAATTAGTTTGGCAATGTTGTTTCACTTTGTGTATCCATACTTACAGTGTCTCAAGGGGTGAGTGATTATTTGTTTTTCCTTTTCAGATTTATTTAAATTTGTTTACATCGCTATTGTATTAACCACTATACGTATGGCCATAGTGTAATTTCGGGGAATGTGAATTGAATTTGTTTCGATCAGATTTTCTTTTCGAATTTTCGTTTCAATTTACATATCCCGGAATCTCACTTAACAAAAGGTTTGTGTAAAGTTATAGATATTGAATAAAATATCTATAAATTCAAATTTAATTAATTAATTTTAATTAACATTTTTTTCAAAAATTTATTAAAGGAATATTATTAAATGATTGTATGAATCTTCTAATGAAGTTTCAAAAATTCACGAAAAATGCTTTAGAATATGAAATTTTCATCAATTCATAATTTGGGATATAAAGGGTTAAATATAACACTAATTATACATGTATCCATATTTCTTTTTATTTTTCGTTTTATGCTTTATGTTACTATATTACGTAGATTTCGTAAGAAATACTACTTATTACAACTTCCCTATGTTGGAATTTCTGAAAACATTTGCAGACCTACGCCGAACATGACCCCTAGAACTCAAAACCACCCCTAGTTCAAAACTTTATCTATCTATCTATGTATTTCTCTATCTCTCTCTTTATATATATACTAGCAAACCCCGCGGCTTTGCTCGCGTCATATTTGAATTATGCCAACTGATATTTATATATCTAATTTTTATTAAAAGGTACTAACTAAATTTTTATTTTATTAAAAGGTAATATTTTATTTTATTAAAAGGTACTTATTACTTTTAGAAATAATTAAAAAAATTACTATTTAAAACACAGTTTGATTAAACATCATTGTTACACTGCATGAGGCAGAAATGAGACTTAAATTAATAAAACGAAATAAAACTAAATAAATAATATTTAGAAAATATTTTGAAACTTTTATGCTCAATTACTACGCTTATTTCAGTATTCATTTGAATTTTTGAATTTTTTAGAAACCATCTTGTTACATCTTAAAATTAACCACCATGTCAAATTCCAAGTCCTACCACCTCTCTCAACATAAAGGGCTATGTTGAAATAGGAACTGTCACCATTAATTTGCCAACATTAATTTTGAAATTGGTTTGTTATTTCCTAATATTCCACAGAAACCTAATTTAGAAAGCTTTTAAAGGCCTTTTTTAGAGCGTTTGTTGTTCCTGTGAATCCCAGGTGATAGAATCATCGGCATAAAATATAGCCTGCGTAGGATCAGAGACTGTTACCATTGATTCGCAACTATTACTTTTATATTTGGTTTATATTCCCTGAAATTGCATAGAAATCGTAATTTAGGACTTTTTTAGAATGCTTTTCACACCTCCCCTTCACTTCACCCCTTTTTAATTCGAATTTATTTTCGACAGTTCTTCGAGGGCATTTATATTTTATAAGTAACTACCCTGCCATATTTAAAGTTTCTAGCCTCTTCAGTTCACCAGAAAACGCAATTTAGAAAGTTTTTAGCTACTGCAACCCTCTGGTGGTAGTGGCACAGACATAAAATGTAGCTTATGTTTGAGCAGGTTCTATCACCAACAATTTGTTATCATTATTTTTTTAATCGGTTTGGTATTTGATAAGATTACATAAAAATTGTAATTTATGACGCTTTTCGATCACTTCATCTTTTTAAATTTGAAATTTTCTTTCGACAGTTCTTAGAAAGCAGTTGCATCTTGTAAGTAAATACCATGCCATACTTCAAAGAGTTTGACCCTTCAGTTATGCAAAAAACGCAAATTAGAACATGTTTTGCTTTTGCAACCCTCAGATGGTAGTGACAGCAACATAAAATATAACCTATGCATAGGTGCCAAGTTGCGACTAATCCTCCGTAATATGTGGGTTAATTTAACCCTGGTTTAATACATTTCGTACCGGAATTTTTTTTCAGAGATGAAATTAAATACGTTCCACGTAGGAAACTGGAATTAAATAAATAAAGATTCATCAAATATTTTTTCTGGTTCGAAACTTCGTTAAACTGGGTTAAATTAATCCCCGCATTACGGAAGATTAATGCGAGCTTGGCACCTCTGTCTATGTTATAGCAGGGACTGTCACCATTGATTTGCAACCATTACTTTTGAAATAGCTTTGGAATTTCCTGAGATTGAGTAGAAATCGCAATTTAGAACGTTTTTAGAACGCTTTTCGCGCATTTTCATCCCTTTTTAAATTTCCAATTTTTTCGAAACTGTTCTTAAAAATCATTTATATGTAATAAATATGTACCTTGCCTATTTTTAAGTTGCTAGCTCCTACCGATCACAAAAATCGAAATTTGGAACGCTTTTTTGCTCCTGCAACGTCTAGGTGATAGTGATGCCAACTTAAAATAGCGTCTATGTTAGAGCAGAGGATGTCAACATCAATTTCTTACCATTACTTTTGAAATCAGTTTGATTCTTCCTGAGATATTGGTTACAAATTGGCATTTAGAACATTTTTAGAACGCTTTTCGCTCATTTTGCTCCTGCATCTCCTCTGGGGTAGTGGAAACAGATATAAAATATAGCCATACAGATATAAAATATATCTTTGAGCAAGATCTGTCACCATCATTTTTACACCATTATATTTGAAATCGGTTCAGTATTTCCTGAGATTGCATAGAAATCGCAATTTAGAACGTTTTTTACAACGCTTTTTGCGCATTTTGACCCCGCTTTTAAATTTCGATTTTTTTAGGAAATGTCCTTAGAGATCATTGATATCTTATAACTAACTACCATTCTAAATTTCACGATTCAAGGCCCTTCCGTCACGCAAAAACCGCAATTTAGAACGTTTTTCTCCTGCACCCCCTTTGGGGTAGTGGCACCGACATAAAACATAGCCTATCTAGGAGCGTTGTCACTATCAACGTTGTCACTATCATTTTCACACCAATATTTTTTAAATCGGTTTGGTATTTCCAGAGATTATGTAGAAACGACCATTTAGAACGTTTTTTAGAACGCTTTTTGTGCATTTCCACCCCTTTTAAATTTCGAATTGTTTAAGAACTGTTCTTAGACATCATTTATATCTTATAAGTAACTAATATTCCAAATTTCATATTTCTATAGAAATAGGCCCTTCAGTAACGCAAAAATCGCGTTTTTAGAGCGTTTTTTGCTCCTGCACCCCCTTTTGGGTAGTGGCACCGACATAAAATATAGCCTATGTTCTAAGTTTGACTAATACCATCATTTTGATACCATTACTTTTGAAATCGGTTTGGTATTTCCTGAGATTATGTAGAAACTACCATTTAGAACGTTTTTTAGAACGCTTTTTGTGCATTTTCACCCCTTTTAAATTTCGAATTGTTTAAGAACTGTTCTTAGACACCATTTATATCTTATAAGTAACTAATATTCCAAATTTCATATTTATATGCCCTTCAGTAACGCAAAAATCGCATTTTTAGAATGTTTTTTGCTCCTGCACTCCCTTTGGGGTAGTGGCACCGACATAAAATATAGCCTATGTTCTAAGTTGGACTAACACCATCATTTTGATACCATTACTTTTGGAATCGATTCGGTATTTCCTGAGATTATGTAGAAACTACCATTTAGAACGTTTTTTAGAACGCTTTTTGTGCATTTCCACCCCTTTTAAATTTCGAATTGTTTAAGAACGTTTCTTAGACATTATTTATATCTTATAAGTAACTAATATTCCAAATTTCATATTTCTAGGCCCTTCAGTAACGCAAAATCGCATTTTTAGAACGTTTTTTGCTCCTGCACCCCCATTGGGGTAGTGGCACCGACATAAGATATAGCCTATGTTCTAAGTTGGACTAACACCATCATTTTTATACCATTACTTTTGGAATCGGTTCGGTAGTTCCTGAGCCTACCTCCTACAAATAAACAATTTTTTCCTCTTTATAATAGGAGTATAGATTATTAAATTTTAAAGTTATGTTTATTAATATTTCAAATAAGAAGCTCAGAAAAAATTGCTTGTTTTTTTCTTTCTTTCGTCCTTTATTTTTATTTTTTTTTCATTATTATTTCAGACATACTTAAAAAATGTGATATTTAATTTACACCGGGCGAAATTAAAAGCTAATTCTTGTATAATAATAAAACGTTTCAAAAAGTTATCTATCTTTGTACAAGCCGCTAAGCTTCATTAAATCACGTTGTCTTTAATGGCATTGTGAATATAGTAATTTCAGGTAACTTTCTTTTGAGAGTGTTTTTAACAGAAAATCAGCCAGGTATGACCAGAAAAAAAACGAATATAATTTTATTTTGCGTTATTGCTAGAAATACTGCATGAATAAGACGTTTAAATAAGTCGAACATCTCTATTCAAATTTACTTAGAAGAGCGGAAATCAGATACAATCAAATTGACGTTAGGATTGTTCATGTTGCCACAAAATGCTTGAACCGCAGAAATTGACTATATAATGTAAAAACGACTATACATTTTTTGCACTAAATATGACCAAATTTTACGCTAGAACAGAAAATTAAAGCATTTAAAAATGGAAAGATTCCTTTCCACTTTTGTGCGTTAAAATTTGGCCCGGCAGTAATCAGGCCCTGCAGATCCGGTTATAATTGAAGCGTTACAATTTTGAGGATATATCCTTTATTAATTGTCTCTTGAGGATATGTCTCTTTATTCATAGTTCCATGATGTTCCATATTTTTAAACTAACTTTACAGTTATTATGGTAAGCTTCTACTTAATTAAATTGCTTACCTGACTTATTTATTTCAACCAAACCATTTTATTCAGAATAATTATTTTCAAGATTTGCCAGAACAAATATTTTTTTTAACTTTTTGAAGATTATCTGTTAAATCTTCAAAATATCCTATCTTTCGAGAACTTCTACAGGACTTGAATTTCAGGGTGGGATGGAGGGGTTCGCTCCCAAAATTTTGAAATCCAGCCCAACAGAATATCATGGGTTGGAGGCTCATGTCCAAAAAAATTTCACCATTTTCAGAAGTTTTGCATTTTGAAACTACGATCAAGTCCCGCGAACGTCTTTCGAATTTCGTGATATTTTCAAGCGAAAGATTGAAAAATTTTGCGAGTTTTTTTTACTGCGAAAGTCGTTGAAATTTTACGAAATTTTCGACAAAATTGTATTATTGTTTTCCGCAAGATCAATTCACAAATTCCACATTATTTTCCACGACCAATTGGCGAATTCAGATTTGATTCTGTTTCTTGATTTTCTGAAAATTTAAGGCATTCATTTCCAAAAATTATGAAAAATGGGTCATCAGTTCAGAATTAGGACATAAAAAATACCACAGAAAAGTGTCGCGAATTCTACAAATGATCGCCGGAAAAATAAATTTCGTCAATCGTTTGCAGACAAAGTCGGAAATTTCGTCCAAAGGATCACGGAAAAGCAAAATTTCATGAAAAGATCGCAAAAAACCCCCACAAAGTTCGGTAAAGTAACGCATCAAAAACGCGATTTTTGACAAAGGAATGCAGATGAAACGCGAATTTCGGGAGAGGATTCCAGAAAAATGCAAATTTCGTGAAGTTATCGCAGAAAATGGGCTGATATCGTCGCAGAATAAACGCGAATTCAGTCAAAGGACAGCTGCTAAAAACCGCAAATTTCAAAGAATCGCAAAAACGCAAATTTTATCAGAGGATTGAAAAAACGCAAATTTCGTCAGAGGATCGCGCAAAAAACGCAAATTTTACCAAAGGATAAAAAAAACGTGATTTTCGCCAAAAATATGCGAATTTTCTAAAAGGATCACGGTAAAATGCAAGTTTCGTCAAAGAATTGCAAAAAAAACGCGAGTTTTGTCAAAGGATCGAGAAAAAAACGTCAGTTTCTTCAAAGAATTTGAAAAAACTAGAGTTTCGTCTAAAGGGTCGTGAAAAAACACGAGATTCGCCAAAAGATCACGAAAAAACAAGATTTCTCTTTAAAAGTTCGCGAAAAAAACGTGACTTTCATGAAAGGATTGCGAAGAAACGCGAATTTCGTGAAAACAAACCGCGCAAAAAAGCGAATTTTATCAATGGATTGAAAAAAATGCAAATTTGGTCAAAGGATCACATCAAACTGCGCGTTTCGACAAAAGAAAATTGAAAAAACTTGATTTTTGCCAAAAGATTGCGGAAAAATGCGATTTTTGCCAAACGGTGACAGAAAAACGCGAGTTTCGTCAAAGAATTGCAAAAAAATGTCAAGGATCGCGAAAAAACGCGCTGCCCGTCAAAAAATCGTCAAAAATCACGAATTTCGTCAAAGGAAAGCGAAAAAAATGCACATTACGTCAAAGGATCGCGACAAAAACGCGAATTTCGTCAAAGAATCCTAAAAAAACACAAATTTTGTGAAAGGATCGCGAAAACATACAAATTTCGTCAAAAAATCACGAATTTCTTGAAAAGATTGCTAAAAAAAGCGCAACTGTCTGTTTGTAAAACAGCACTCACAAAAGCATCTTTTTTATAAAGGTATAGTTTTTAATCTGGAATAATATACTGAGCTAACTTTTGAAAAATTGTGTTTAACCTTCCGTCTACCAGACGGGTCCATTGGACCCGACATGTACATTCAAAATATTTATTCAAACCAGAAATTTCTTCAAAACAAACTAAATGTATAAATCAGACAATAATAAGTTAAATAAACAAATTAAATAGTTTTAAGTAAAAATTCTGGTGTAGAATGTTTTTATAAAACTTGAGTAAAATTTCCGGTAGTTCTAGGGTTAAAGTGGTGGAAAATTGGCGCACAGGTGGAGCCTATTGACACCACTAAATTATACTAGTATTTTGCCTGTTGTCTAATGATCAAATTTTTGAGTTTTTATTAAACTGAATAATACCATAAAAATTTAGTGGTGTCAATAGGCTCCACCTCTGTGCCAATTTTCCACCACTGTGTTTAATCCAAACCCAACTTGCAGGAACCTACACTCAGCCTTAAATCAACCCGAACTAAAAACAGATTTTACCCAACCTGCATGAAAAATAGCTAGCGCCTGGAGAGGATTTCCCAATCTCTTCCCATCCCCTGTCGTACTTTTCAGAAAATGTGTTGTGAAGTTCAGATGTTTTTTCTTTTACTCAGAATCACCCACAAAGTTCACGGTCACTTTTTGCGACAGACTGACGAAATTTACAGTTTTATCCCACGACAGATTGATGAATTTCGTGATTTTATCCCGCAAACAATCGACAAATTCCACGATGTTCTTCTCTCGATCGATCGAGGAAATACACTTTTTTTTTTCCTACGACCGATTGGCATTGTAATGACGACCAGATGGTCGCGTGTGGGCCTTCTCTATAAAGATTGTCCAATTATCGAAACAGCACAAACGTTTATTATACACATAGGACGGCACGGTGAACACAGACTGGCACAAACAAATTAGCACATGACATTAGATCATATCGAGCAAATCTTATAGTTGCATCTTGACTCTTTACGGCTGGCAGTACCCAAAACCGTTCTCAGCACTTATGGATCACCTTCTTAGGCGACGCCATTCCAGGTTCTGCTCTGTTTCTCCTTTTTCGGACACACAGGGCGCTTGTATAGGCGAGAGGGTTTGTACAAACATCACACCTCCCCCATTCGAAGTTTTGATTTAGTGTTTAAAGGCTATTCAAAATCTAATGGAATCTCTATAAACATTTTAGTAAACACACTATTAATAAAAATCAAAATTACAATACTTACTTAATATAAAGATAACTAAAAAGGATAACTAACATACTATGCAATATGGGATTATGATACTAGTATTAATATGTTAAAGTTCTAGAATAAATATTTTAAAGTTCAAATAATAATGTTCAATCAACTAATGTCCACAAAAGTCATATTCAGAAAAGTCTTGAAGGAAACATATAATCACAAACAAAATAAATCAAAAGTTTATCGTAAGTTTTTTGAAAGTATTTTCTTTTTCTTTTCTTTCTTTCGTTATTAATTGTTTCAGAAACCTTGCTTTAAAAGAATGTAACTTGCACCTGAAAAATAAAAAAAACAGGGTTGTATATATTAAAAGAAGTAAGATTGCTTGGTTGGCTTGATCAGGAACTGTTGGATAACGTTTCTCGAAGTCATGCTTTCTTTAAAGTCGGCATGAATAGTATTGATATGAAATTACTCATCTGTTTAGAAGCGTTTGGGGTAATAAGATGTAATAGAATTGTCGGAGTACCAGAAATTTAACTCAAGATTAATTACAAGTTTATTTTTTCACTTATTTTTCTTTTCGATGGTGATTTATTTATACCAAACTGATTTAACTGCACCAGAGTTTGCGAATAAAATTTTGCTTTTATACTGTATAGTCGATATATATAAACATAGATACATCTGCATTTACGATAAATTGACACCTAAGGTGTCATTAGAATGCGGATATTGCTTTCTTTAACCCCTTGGGGAGGAGCGACCGGTATTCGCGCCGCGTGAGATGCTCAGAATTGGTGATTGTTCTCACCAGTAAATTTTTATTGTTAATTTTGCCTTATTTAATTAGAGCATTTTCCCGATTCAAATAGGGAAAAAAATTCTGTTTTATAAAACCGGTGATTAAAGATTAACAATTATGTAAAAGACGCTCGTCCCGAAGGGGTTAACCCCATTAATTCTCGCTTCCGTGATATTCACGAGCTTTGTCTTTTATTCAGATTGTTTTATTGCCACCAGTTTTATAAAATAGTGTAATTGGCTTTATTATGGTATGATTTTACCTGTCATTAAATAAGATGCATATTTATTTTTCCAAAAAGTAGTGCCAATAAGCAACTTGAATTTTTAAAATGTAATTTAATGTGACCGTTATGGGGTTAGAAATAGGTTTGAAAATTTTAAAAATAAGGATCATTAACAAATTCAACTACCAATTTAGATTTTACAAACGGTAACACCCACTTACCAATTTAGATTTTACAAACGGTAACACCCACTTTTGACAATTTATTTGAGTTTCTTGCAGGATTGTCAGTTTGGCCTCCATTTTTATTTTGAGACTTTAGATTCATACCGGAAATTTTGAAAAAGAATCTGTCCTTTATGTAATCACAAAAATTCTGTCATTCAATAAAGCAAGAAACACTAATTTTAATTTCTTGTTCGAATTCGGACTTTTTGAATGAAAATGGAGGTCAAACTGGTAACACTGGCTCCTTGGATCAAATCAGCCCGGAAAATTTGTTCTTTTCTTAAGTATTCCTGAATTTAAAAAAAAAAAGCCACAATTTGTGGATGTTAATGTTAAATTCAAGAGACGAACTTTAATTTATATTTTCCCAAACAATCATCCCGCTTAAAAAGTTTTGTTTCCCGAGAGAAATATTGAATGTCATATTCTAAGCATACATTTTACATAACAAAGTTATTTTGGTTTTGAAAAAATTCAAATAAAATTGTAGAATATGTATGATGGTCTACATCAGTTTTGCGTAAATATAACGGGTATCGTAAAAACATAGATATGCTGGTTTATTGTTCATTCAAATCATTTTTATTTTATTAAGCTATAGCGAAGTTTTATATTTTGAAAGTCTGAAATGATCATATTCGCCTACCACTTAAACAGCTTTAAAAAAATCCATAAGAGCAACCAGAAAATGTGTCGAATAAATTCCTATATTAAAAATTTTGAACATAACGAACAGTGGCGTGGCGTAAAAATTTTCGGTAGTCATCGCAATTATTTAAGTTTGTGGTGAAAAATTATTAACTCTAAAATTCAATCGTTGAATGTTCAAAAAAGAAACTTTAAATCTTACCTTCACTTATACATGAACTCCAAATGTTCTGCTAAAACTGGATCGTAGAGTTTTAAAAGCTTATTAAGAGTTTTAAAATATTGCTTGGTCATCGCCGCATCCAGCGATGACCGGACGCCACGCCACTGATAACGAAACTTTTTTGTTGTTATTTTGCTATGAATTAGCATTTAATTTTTAAACTTTAAAATGTAGGGTAAAATCACCTATCATGGCCCATATACCAGTAATGGCCCATTTAATATTCCTACGACGTTAGTCGCGAAACGCCCAACATTTGAACTTAGCGCCAATCAGAAGTGATAAAATGGTCTTTCGACTGTCACATTATACCATCATTTTGACAAATCAACGCACGTCACGTGAACAGTGTATGCTCCTACCGAAGCTTCCTTTTTCCCTGTTTCAGCTGTGGTTTCTTAGCAATATTTTTAGTGAGAAAAGTTGAATTTCGTGCTTAGTACGAAATTTTCAAGGCGGATAAATGAAAAAAGTAAGATTTAATAACTTATATCAAGTTTAAGGAATGTGTAAACAAATAGGTGTTATCAAAATAAGCTTATTAAGCCAGCTATTGGGGTGGGCCACTACTGATGCTATTTTTCCATGATCGTAGTAGTGATGGCCCACACTTACTTTTTATATTTTATAGCTATGTGTTGTGATTAATTAAAGTTTTTGAATAGATCTATTTCTTTCAAACATTTAAAGCAAAGTGTTTGATAACAAATTTATATTAGCATATTCCTCTTATTCATGTGCACTTTATTCTATACTTTTTGTACTCGCGACATTCCTTTGTAAATGGCATAATTGACTACTCTTTTAGGTTATAATCTACACCTTAACTGCCTAACATTGGTATCACTAGCGTATATAGTCAGCGATCAGTATTTGAAATTTAGCTTTAAGCTTTCTAGAGTGCAAGGTAGTTCAGTGGTATGACGTTTGCTCAAGAGAGATTCATATCTAGACCGGGTTTCGTATCTAGTGAGCAAAAATCTTTAAAAAAAGAAAATTTCTATTTTTCACTATGTTTAATTAAGTTATAAAAATAATTCAAAACAATTTTAACTTTAAATATTTTTAATAATTATTTTTATATTAATATTATAATGAAGAAACGTTTGTTTGTAGGTGTTCATCTATGGAACTAATAACCCATTTCAAAAGTGATGGTGACAGTCTGTACTTCACCATAGGCTATATTTTATGTTGCTATCATAATACCAACGGAATGCAGGAGTAAAATCTTTCTAAAATGCATATTTCTGTGATTTTAAAGGGTATAAAAATTAGAAATTTGACTTCATGGTAACTTGTAAGATATAAATACTCTCTAAAAACAGTTTCTAAAGCATTCAAAATTCAAAAGCGATTTAAATGCGCAGGAAACGTTTTCTATAGAATTTTTAAGGCTATAAAATTTAAACTTGACATGACTGTTATTTTTAAATCGCATATGTACGCACAAAATTTTATTTTTAAGGGAAATGTGTGCTGAAATATTTCTAAAATTCCGATTTTCGTGATACTGAAGGGGCTAGAAACTTGACATGAGTTATGGTGGTGAAGATGTAAATGCTTGTCAAGAATGTTTTCTAAAACATTTTCAATTTAAAAGAGTTAAATGAGCAGCAAACGTTTTAAATTAGGATTTTTATAGTCTTGTTTGGAATATAATCTTGAAATTTGACGTAGCTGTTACATGTAAGGCAAATTCTAGCACAAAACGGTTTTTAAAAAATTGTACTTTAAAAGGGTGCAGGAGAGAAAAAAGCTCTAAAGTTTCAATTTCTTTGATATTGTTGAGGCAAGAAATAAAAAAATTTCATGGTAATTATTTATAAGATATAGATGCTCATTAAGAACGGTTTATAAAATATATCAAAATTTAAAAAGATTAAATGGGTTGAAAACACTCTTAATTACGAATTTCTTGGAATTGTTTTGAGAAATTGAAATTTTGATTTGTATCTTATTTTTACTATGTACAGGCTAGTGCGTAGGTATCTAATAACTAATTCGTGGCATGGGATGATACAGTTCTATTATTTTTACTTTTGGCAGAAAGCTAAGCAAACAATACAACTTTAATTCTGCGATCCTACTGTTTTACGAAAGTTTTACGAAAGCTAAGAGTTTAATCATTTCTGTTTATATTTTTAGTTTCTGAGTATTTCACACGTTAAAACAAGCTATTATTTTGATTGAAGCTATTATTACGTTTTATGAATAGATAGGAAATGTCTTCGCCGTTGTTCTAGCAAAGGATGATGTTATGCCGGTAATTTTATTTGTGGATGGGCACAAAACGCATCTGCAGAGTGAAATCAGTGAACTTTGCAAATCTCAGCAGATAATTTTGATAGCTTTCAGGGTTCGTACGGGTACCGTTATTTTCAAGGCCCAATACCAGAATTTTTTTATAGAAAAATAAATCTAGTTTAAACGGTCGAAATTTCACCTTATTTCAGGAAAGATTTTCCATAAGAAAAGACTGGTACCGAAAAATTTCTTAGTCATGAAATTCAAGCACCCCGTACGAACCCTGGCTTTATACCCAAATGCAACCCATAATATTCATCCTTGCGACGTAGCTTCTTTTCGTCCGCTAAAAGCTCAGTGGACCAAAGTCCTTCTTCGCTGACGGAAAAACCATCCACATGAAGCTGCGACTAAATTGCACATTACTCCATGCCTAAAAATCGCTCTAGAAAACGACATGACGATGGCAATAAAAAATGGTTTCAGGGCAAAAGGATTTTATCCATTCAGTGCAAATTCTGTAGACTATTCAAAGTGCAAAGATCACATCAATGATGTGATAATGATGGGTGACGTTTCAACTAAAACCGCTTGTAATGAGGACTACACCGATAAATATATCGGTGAATTGAGGACTTCCATCAAGTATATATATTTGTATAATATTCTAGAGAAAAAGCTAAACATACAAACTAGGCTTACGGAAACGACAAAGGTTGCAGCTGAAGAAGATTATTCAGACAATGTAGACATCGTGGTACCTAAGCCAAATACGAGCTTGAGTAACAGCAAAACCTTCGAAAAAATCTATGAATCTCAGACTTGTTCAGCAGGAGCCGAAGAGCTTTGACGAAGACAGTTTTTCAGAGCTGGAAAATACAGACAATACTACTTCCACAGCTCAATACCGTTCTCAACGGTTAAAAAAAATCCTTAAATGGCCGCACAGTGCAGAAAGGAAAGGAAAGATGAGATCGGAGAAAATGCCTTTCATCCTGATTTCGCAAAGATGGAACAGGCTGCAAAAAGACAAGGTACGGAAGAAACAACAAGAACTGCAACAAAAAAAGTAAAACAGAGAAATAGAAATGTAAAACGAAAAAAAAAAGAAGTTTAGATGGCCAACAAAAGAGTTAATATGACCAACAGAGAAGCTACCAAAATATCAGGACGAAATCCTGCAAAAATAATCAGAAAAAGAAGAATCGACTTCGGTGGTCCATCTCTAATGCAGTGATGGGCCATTACGAATGGAAAGTGGGCCATTACAGATGTTTTTGTACTTTTTAGTTAAACAAATCTTGTAAAGGAAAAAAAATTATATTTTGTGGATTTTCTTGACACGAAAGTCTTCTTCTACCCTTTCTTGCTATATTTTGACCATCGGCATGGAAACAATTCGCACGGCATAGTATTTATTAGCTAAAAGCCGAAAAATTCGTCCTTAACCTGGCCATCACTGGTGGTTTTACCCTATATTCTATGTAAACAGTCCTTTTTGCAGTTGTGGCTCATCCCAGTAGCTCATTCATCTATCATTTTCTTTTTGGATCTAGTGGTATAGTTTTACTTTTTTTAATTTTTTTATTTCTCACTTACATTTTTATAAACTTTTAAGTATTTAAATTACATTATGTTTCGTGGCTTAACCACAATTAAACGATTTCCTTTCATGGCTCCCTATGCCTCACCCATTAAATCACCTGTACATTGGATGTACAGTTGCACAGCAACTAGGCAATTCAGAACAGATATAAATTGTTACATTGTTCCAAAACTTCTATTTTGTTATTTGTATGTATCAATTACCTTTACAATTTCACCTGTGTGAATCTGGAAGTTTTTAATTCAAGATAATAATTTAATTTTTCTAAATTTGTGTACTTATCCTTAATACATTTTAATTTATAACTCAGTGAGTATTTAACGGTTTGTATTTATTTGTCGAGTGTGAATCGACAACGATTGTCGCTACCAATAATTTAAAAAAATATTTTTAGTATATTTCTGCAACATTGTAATAGTAATCTACCAGGCAGATTTATAATCAATTATCGCAAATATTTTAGTATGGAAACAGTAGTAGCCCAATGGTGATCGCTATTTTAAATTGGTTGTCAGTGGACAGGACTAATGAAATACATAAATTTTACCATTTTCCGGCCCTGTAAAGAACTCAAATATGGCGTCAAAAGTGTGTGTTATCGTTTACAGAGTTAGTTCAATTTTTGTTATTAGGAGGCCTCTTTTTCAAAACTGCATTCATATTTTATGGAGAAGACAGAATTACAAGCAGGGCTGCTTGCAAAATACTAAAATTTTCCTTTAAATACATCTATTTTTCTATCCTGTTATTCATCTGATTTAATCGCAAAAAATCTTGTAATTTAATTTGGCGACTATTTTTGTATGAAAACAGCGGTATTCAAAATAAAACTTTAATATTTTTCCATCAATAGTGATATAGCGTCTATTTACATCTTTGAAGTGAGTTCATTGTAAACTGTCTCCGAAAAGAATTTCTTAAACTGATGGTATAAAAGCCGCTGCACGCTGATAAATATCCACAACCAATCGAAGGATATGTGCTGGAATTACGCCTTATGTTTCTTTCTTTACAAAACTTACGATTCCAGTACTAACTTCTACTACAATCTATATAAAACGTATTTTTACATTTCCTGAATACCGTGTGTATGTAAGACGATAGAAGATATCGTATTGAATATCTGGGGACAAGAAAAAAAAATAATACAATTGTAAAACATTATTTCATCATAGGAGAAAGCTGGAAGTGTCCGCAATGTTTAACCTCTTGAGGGGCGGTAGAATAATTATATCCCACTTACTTTTAATCAAGATTTGCCCCAGAATTTTTTAATTATATTTTACTTTTATAACTTTGCTGTAACAAATGCTGTAAAATTGCATTTCCATATTTTCGAATAATTTTTTCGAAGATTCCTGCGTGCATTGATTGATTGTTGTCTTGAAAGGCTTTAAAAATCAAATGAATAAATTTAGAAATAAAAAAAATGCTTGTAAGAATACAAAAACTGCCCTAAGGAATCTGAAAAATGCCCTTAAGAATCTAAAAATTGTCCTAAAGAATCCAAAAAGTGCCCTTAAGTATTTGAAAGTACCTTAAAGAATCTGAAAATTACTCTAAATTCGAAAAGAGCACTTAAGAATCCAAAACATGCCTTTTGAAATAAAAAAAAATGCCCTTTCTCCTCGGCAGCCTCCTGCCCTTTTCTAAATTTAGAGGAAGCTCTATGCAGTGTCGCCAGTGGGCAATTTTTTTAAAATTCAGTTTTCTTGATTGACACTACTTTTTTCAAATGGTAAAATTCAACATGTTTTCGCATTAATTAATATGTTATTAAACAAGTAGAATTTTACGATTTCGAAAAAAGTGGTGCCACTCAAGAACTCCGAATTTTAAAAAAGTAGCCCACTGATAACACTGCTCTATGTATGTTTTCAAATTTGTAAAATAATAACATTAAAAAAGATTTGCGTGGGTGCTGGCTTTCAAATACGACCAAAAAAATTAGAAAAAAAATTAATATTTATTTCTTCATTTATTTATTTATATATTAATAATTTATTAACTACTTAATTCAAATATTGTGAGATTAAAGTTCGCGAAAATTTCTTTAAGGAAGTTCTGGTATTCAAAGGTAAATACGCATAACGAACCCCGTTAAATAAAAAATGTGTATCATTTTTTGACTTTAGGCCAGTAATTTTCGAATTTTTGTTATTGTATGTCGGCACGCCTTAAGGAAAGACAAAAAACGCCTTTGAATTCATTTTTACGCGCGATGGACGATTTTTAAATAAAATTTATAATTAAAACACGTATTTATACAGGGATCGTACTTGCCCTGAAATTTCAAGACCAGGAAATTTTTCGGTACTTTTATATTCTTATAGAAAATATCTTTTTTAAATTAGGATGAATTTCGCGCATTTAATTTAACCCTCGGAGCGTCTTGAGGGCTTTCCTGCATTTTACATAAAAATGCTTATAAAAATAATATTAATTAAAATGTTCATTCCCTGTTTGTTTCTAAAATACACTTCATGCTGCTTTATTTGATACACATCATGAAATACAATTCTGTTTAAAATATTTTTGTCTACAACACAGTAAAGTTGTTTTTGAGAAACGGAAAAATACGACCAAACCGCTCAGAGGGCTAAATTTATTTTTCTATAAAAATATATTCATAGGTTGTCTTGAAAAATTTCCTGACCTCTGATTTACCTCTGATTCTTGAAGTGATTTCAGTATCAGTGCTCCTAAATGATTCGCAATTTAAATACCAGCATTTTCTAAGAGAAAACGTCAGAACAAACCTTCAAAGGTGGTTTTTAGAAAATTTACAATAAATCTCTAAAAAGAAACTTTTTGTAAGAAAACACTGGTATTAAAAAAGCGGATCATTTGGGAGTGCTTCAATTTGTATATATATAACAAAAATCTTTTAACATCCGACTAATTCCGTACTCTTTTAGCGGTGACAGTAGGAAAGTCTGCAAATAATAAATAAAGCATTTCCATATAAAATGGGACATTTGAATGAGCAATTGAACCAGGGTTGCCAGTTTGACTCCATTTTTATTCTGAAACTCCCAATTCATAACAGAAAATACGAGCAGTTTTTTTTTATTTACTTAGTAGCAGAAATTTAGCAATTTAAAACCCCTTCAGGGGCAAAACAATTACATTGCTAAAGTGTTGAAATTAATGAGAGACACCGGAATTTGAAAAAAAATTATTTGTAAATAGGAAAAAGCTATATTTCGCATATATAAAAAACCGAATTTTTTTAAACCAAACTTCTGGTGTCATTGTGGCATTTGGGAATTAAAATTAAGTGGTTTCATAAAAATACCACCGCCCTTCAAGGGGTTAATGTAAAAATTATTCTTTAAGAATTTTCGATAGGTGTTTGAAATTTCGCAATAACAATGGAAGTCAAACTGGGAATAATGTATTTATCGACTATTTACTAAGCTCGAAAATGCCGCGGACGCCTGTAGTGTTAAATGCCCCAGTCATCCTGAAACCGCTTCTTCGCGCGTTTAACTTATTGAATTTTACTGTTAATTTTTTCTAATGATGTCTTCCGTGATCCGGACCCGCGATTCCTCCTGTTCTGAGCGATCACCATAGTTTGTTGTAAAGGCAGTAGCACAGGTCCCTTCCAAATTCTCCGAAATGGTGGCAGACACAATCGCTGAAAGTCTAACCGGTTCAATTTCATGCGAAAATTGATCTATTCTTAAATTTGAGACAAGACTAATGTCTCAAAAACACATATGGAATGTTATTGTAGGTCAGGGACAGCGAACCTATGGCACAAGTGCCATACGTGGTAGGCTGCAGATTTTTTTTTGGCACAGCATAGATTCAGGTTTACATCCAAATATAGTAAAATTTCACTGAATGCATGAATTGATCTAGATGTTGCCTCTGTTTATCTGAATTCGATTAGTTTGGTTGGTTGTTATTGTGGTACAGACTGAAAAAACTGAACTATAACTTAATGTATCCCAATCTAGGTCAATAAATGCTCAAAAATTTTAAGAATAAGAGAGAATCTGGAGATTATAGCAAAAGAAAGATTGAAAGGTATTATAATTAAAAATACCGATGGTAAAGTTATAACAACTTGGAATTCAATTCCAGAAACTAAAAGCTGTAGATTCTGGTGCTTGCTATTTTTGAGTCCAATTAAACTTGCATTCTCTTAAAACTAAGTACGAATCTGACATAAATTATTTGGCATCCAAGATGAAACAACAGACATAATCAAAACAAAATAAATGAAACTGGTGTGCAAGAGTAAGAACTAAAAAATATTCTTAAAACACCATCAAAAAGTAATAAATGCGCTAGTCCTTTCGATAGAACGTCAGGCTTAAAGAAGACATGCTTCTTCCATGAAAACAGTAGCAAGACAGTCTTGCTGTTTCTTTCATAGTAGAAGCACATCTTCTTTGCGCCTGACGAAAAAAGACTAAGTTCTTTCGAAACGCAAAGCGCATTTAATATTTTTTGATGGTGTTTTAAGAAGATCTTTTCGTTGTAACAGAAATAACTTTTTAAAAATATATTTCTAAAGTATAACATTCAATATTACATGTATTTTTAATGTAAAAAATAAAGTTTTAAGTAATTTTGATCCATTATTATTTGATCCATTAATTTTTTTCTTGTTGGCACGTCATGATCATGTAAAATATATTTTTGGAAAAATTTAGCACTTGGATGTGAAAAGATTCGCCAACCTTTTTGTAGGTTATTCTCTTTCTTTCTAAAAATAATATCCTCGATATCGAGTTTTTGGATATATTTCACTTCTCCGTGTATGTTGGATACGCGATATTATCATTGCAATTTTACTTTTACAGAGATACGATTAATTTAAGAGGGAGTAAAAGTAAATGTCACGGAGTTTAATTTAGAAGGCCATGATTGAACAAAGAGAAGATTGCTTTTGGGAAATAATAACATTTTTTTTTTTTTTTTTTTTTTTTTTTTGTATATAAAAAAAAATAAAAATTAAAAAAAAACTCGCGCGATTAAAAAAACTGAGCTAATGCAATATTTTTCTTAAAGTGGAAATAAGTAAGAAAAGAATAATTTCGATAAAGATTACTTTGTATTTTAAAGCTTAAGAATTCTCAGATTACTAGTCCTATTAGATTCATACGTGTAATTAAGTATTTACTTCTGGCAAGATTGAAGAAAAGAAAGCCTGTAAAATTTAAACTTATCTGTAAGGAGTTAAGCGACTTTTTGTATATATTAATTGTCTGAAAGTGATTTTGAAATTTTTATATGTATATTGTTTTTTCTAAGAAAATGTTTTTCAGATAAAATGAAATAATTTTGTCATTGAATGAACCAAATGAGAATCTAAAATTGCATTAACAATTAAAAAATAACTTTCCACAGATGCAACTCTCCACATTCGTCTCAAATTTGATACTTTCCGTCACTGAAACACAAGAATTTTAACGTGTTTTAATATAAGACAAGAATTTTATTACTTTTTATGTTTTTAACACTAGAACGCCCGGAAATTTTACTCAAATTTCATAAAAATATTTTAACCCAGAATTTTTATTTAAAATTATTTGGCAGATTCATTTAACGTAAATCTGCGTTTTTAAAATTTAACTTATTTTGTGAAAGAATTTCTGGTTCCAGTTGACATTGAATCATACGGTCGGAGTCGAATCGACTCCTTCCGGGCGTTCTAGTGTCAAAGCACATATATTATGGATCAGGAATTTATAGCGGTAATGGTTTATAATTGATGCTTGTGCGACTATGTATTTCCAATTCATGTGCCACTTCCACCAAACAATAATCTTCATAGTATATTTATATGAGAAATTTACTAAAATTAGTATTTACAAATAGTGGTACAAAAAAGTTAAAATATAGCTGTAATGGAATAAAAGAATACGAAACATTATAAACCTTAAAAGATAACTTAGGCTTTAATCAGCATAGAACAGAGCATACAAAAACATACAGTCTGGTTGCCAAATCGCTATTCGTAAAAGTAGTGTTGCCACAGCAATAACATATATATATCATTCACCCCAACCAAAGAGTTAGTTTACAACATAATCCGACAGATAGGCAGGTTTACGTTTCAGTCTACAGGGACGCAGACGCAGCTGTTCATCATCAGTTTTCTGTTCAGGTAGAACACTCTCATCAGGCAATGTACATTCTTCAGGATTCCTTTCGATCTCCTCCAAAATCTCTGTTGATTGTGTTGAATGACCATCAAGCTCTGACCATCTATTCTGGTTAACAGGTGGCTCCATTTCACCATTACTCTCATAGGTAGGCTCGATGATTTCCCCTCTTGGAGCTAAATGTCGTATAGACACACTAGTCTCACGTCCATCTGGTAACTTTACGTAAGCATATTCTGGATTAGCTTCCAGAAGTTCAACTTCTTGTACAAGGGGCTCATACTTATTAGTACGTGAATGATTTTTCAGCAACACTGGTCCTGCATGAGTCAGCCAAGTAGGTATTGAACTTCCATTATGAGACCTTCTAGGGTGAGAGAACATACGTTCATGTGGTGTTTCATTGGTTGCTGTGCATAAGAGAGAACGAACAGAATGTAGTGCTGATTGTAGGACCTCTTCCCACAGCTCAATTTTCTTGTTCTTAGTTTTCAAATCCAATTGAATTGTTTCCCAAATGATACCATTGTAGCGTTCGACCTGTCCGTTTCCTCGTGGATTATAGGCAGTGGTACGACTAGTTGCTATACCAAGTGCTGTAAGAAACATTTTTAATTCTTTAGACATGAGAGACGGCCCCCTGTCTGTATGGATGTATGCTGGCATACCAAATATCGAGAAGATGTTACTTAAATGCTTAATCACAGTAGCTGAGGAGACATCTGTGCAGGGAATGGCAAAAGGAAACCTTGAGTACTCATCAACCACAGTGAGGAGGAAGCGATTTCTAGAATTTGATGGCAAGGGACCCTTAAAATCTATGTTCAGTCTCTCAAATGAAGACGTTGCTTTAATTAATTTTCCTTGATTTTTAATGAATCTAGGTTTTACTTCACAGCAGACAGGACAGACATTTATGAGCCTTTTCACTTCTTCCAGGGAAAAGGGTAAGTTTTTGGATCTAATCCAGTGATGCATTCTAATAATACCAGGATGGTATAAGTCTTCATGCAGCTGTTTCAAATTTACTTCTGGATTAATTGTAGCAGTTATTCTTGAAAATGCATCTGCATTATCATTTTTACTACCAGGGCGGTAAATTATATCAAACTTGAAGCAAGCCAAGTCAAGTTTCCAGCGCAAGATCTTTTCATTCTTGATTTTGCTAGAATGACGTTGCTTTAATGCTTAATCACAGTAGCTGACGAGACATCTGTGCAGGGAATGGCAAAAGGAAACCTTGAGTACTCACTTTTGGGCAAACATACCTAATGCTCTTCGGAGAGATGCTGTATTGTTCGGTACAGGTAGGTTCATCAAAGGAGCAAGTCTATCCGGGTCAGGCTTGATTGTCTTGTTTTTGACAGTGTAACCTAATATATTTACAGATCTAGTAGAAAACTGACACTTCTTTTCGTTTAGAGTTAAGTTGTATTTCTTAGCGACTGTTAAGAATCTTTTTAAGTTTCGATCATGCTCACCAGGATTCCTGCCGCAGATAGTTACGTCATCCAGATAAGGATAAGTGCCCTCTAACTCTTCATCTTGAATGATCTTGTCAATGGATCTCTGAAAACATGCAACGCCATTAGTGACCCCGAAAGGTACACAGAGGAAATGATATAATTTACCATCAGCTTCAAAGGCAGTATAATGCTTTTCAGCATCGTTAATAGGAAGTCGATGGTATGCACTTCTCAGATCAATAGTGCTGAATATTTCATATCTCGATATTTTTGAGATTAACTCTTCAATTTTTGGAAGAGGATATGCATCAAGCATTGTGAAACGATTAATCGTTTGAGAATAATCAATCACCATACGTGGTTTGTGATGCTCTCCTTTCACAACGAATGCTTGAGCACGCCAAGGAGAGCTACTGGGTTCAATAACTCCCTCTTCCAGCAACTTCTTTACTTCCGCAGCAATAAATTTTTGATGTTCCAGAGATTGACGCCTAGATTTGGTAGCAACTGGTTTACAATCAGGGGTTAAGTTAGCAAACAATGAGACTGGTGGCATTTGAGCAACAGCTAGGGAGCAGATTTTGAGAGGTGGTCTCTCACCATTGAACTGGATTTCAATAAGAGAATGGTCCTTCAGGATATCATGACCAATAAGAAAGTCCGCACAGAGATTTTTCATGATTAGTACTGTTACATTATTGTACATATGTTCATCTAATTTCATAGTAACTTCACCGCAACCCTTAATGTCTGAGCTTAGAGAGGAATTAGCCATCGTTATTTTGCTTAAGTATGGTTTAACTTTTATCTTGCATCTCTTAATATAGCATTCATTTATGAAACTAAGTGAACTACCTGTGTCAATAAGTGCATTCAATTCTACCCCATTAATTTGCACTTTAGTAATGGATTTTTGAAGGCATCTAGGTAAAATTGGTACTGAAGCTAAGGTGTGAACTGACGCAGCAGTGTTATGCGAGACACGCTGTGGTTTCGATCGGCATACTCTTTGATAGTGCCCCCTTTTTCCACACTTTCTACACACTACCTCTTTTGCAGGACATAGATTTCTTGAATGCGCGTCATTTCCGCAAAAGAAGCACTTTCCCGATTGAAGCCGGGTAGCTGCAGAAGAAATTTTATCCTCAGTAATATTACCAGAAAGATCTGTGGCAGCCACAGGCATAGGATCTGAAATTTTCAAATACGAAGCTGAGTGAGATTCAGCTAGTTCCAACGCCCTAGCTTGATCAAAAGCATTTTCTAAGGTAATAGTGGAGTTTTCCAACAAACGCTCTCTGATGCGAGGATTCCTTAAACCTCGGATAAACGAGTCTCTGATGTATTCACTCTTGTACTGATCGGCCGTCACAGCTTTAAAATTACAGTCTTTGCTTAGTTTCTTAAGTGTTTGTAAGAATTCAGTAACGGACTCACCACTTTCTTGTATTCTAGAGGCTAGACAATGTCTGGCAAAAATTTCATTTCGTTTGGTAACATAGATAGAGTCCAAAATAGTAATAGCAGTATCATAGTTCTCGGCATCATTAATGTGTAGGAAAACACTAGCAGAAACATAGTTGCATAGAAGCGGTAACTTGTTTGCTTCAGTTATATTTTGAATTTCACTTAAAAAATTTGTAAAAGTTCGTTTCCAGTGTTTCCATTTAGCCTCCGCGCCAATACACGTAGCATCGACGTCAAACTTTTCAGGTTTCAAAAGTTGATCCATCGTACGGTATTTAGGAATAGTAATTATCTATGCTGATTAAATTGTAATGGAATAAAAGAATACGAAACATTATAAACCTTAAAAGATATCTTAGGCTTTAATCAGCATAGAACAGAGCATACAAAAACATACAGTCTGGTTGCCAAATCGCTATTCGTAAAAGTAGTGTTGCCACAGCAATAACATATATATATCAATAGCCGTCTCATTGAACCTTCTGCCGAAGTGTTTCACGTGACGTCCACTAATGGATAAAATTGGTAACCAGTTAATAACTCTGGAGTTGTACAATTAGAGTAATAATTTTTTAAGCATCTGCGTTGTATCGTTACATAAAACTGGCTAGATTGTACATGTACTTTGGTGACTTATGTCATTACAAGTGAACATTGTTATATTCAAACCTGGAATTTACGCGCAACACGCGACCGTTTTACTAACAGGAATTATGCAGGAAAATATTCTTTCATAATTTTGGCTGAAAATAAATTGCGTTCTTATTTTGTTCATAAAGCTCATTTAATGGGCTCATGGCGTAATTCACAAACTTATTTCTTTGTTCAAGGAAATTAAAAATAAATATAGAATTTAAGTAAATTAAGAATTTATTTTAAAAATAGTTGAGTATAATGCTTTTCAGCATCGTTAATAGGAAGTTGACGGTATGCACTTCTCAGATCAATAGTGCTGAATATTTCATATCTCGATATTTTTGAGATTAACTCTTCAATTTTTGGAAGAGGATATGCATCAAGCATTGTGAAACGATTAATCGTTTGAGAATAATCAATCACCATACGTGGTTTGTGATGCTCTCCTTTCACAACGAATGCTTGAGCACGCCAAGGAGAGCTACTGGGTTCAATAACTCCCTCTTCCAGCAACTTCTTTACTTCCGCAGCAATAAATTTTTGATGTTCCAGAGATTGACGCCTAGATTTGGTAGCAACTGGTTTACAATCAGGGGTTAAGTTAGCAAACAATGAGACTGGTGGCATTTGAGCAACAGCTAGGGAGCAGATTTTGAGAGGTGGTCTCTCACCATTGAACTGGATTTCAATAAGAGAATGGTCCTTCAGGATATCATGACCAATAAGAAAGTCCGCACAGAGATTTTTCATGATTAGTACTGTTACATTATTGTACATATGTTCATCTAATTTCATAGTAACTTCACCGCAACCCTTAATGTCTGAGCTTAGAGAGGAATTAGCCATCGTTATTTTGCTTAAGTATGGTTTAACTCTTTTACCTTGCATCTCTTAATATAGCATTCATTTATGAAACTAAGTGAACTACCTGTGTCAATAAGTGCATTCAATTCTACCCCATTAATTTGCACTTTAGTAATGGATTTTTGAAGGCATCTAGGTAAAATTGGTACTGAAGCTAAGGTGTGAACTGACGCAGCAGTGTTATGCGAGACACGCTGTGGTTTCGATCGGCATACTCTTTGATAGTGCCCCCTTTTTCCACACTTTCTACACACTACCTCTTTTGCAGGACATAGATTTCTTGAATGCGCGTCATTTCCGCAAAAGAAGGACTTTCCCGATTGAAGCCGGGTAGCTGCAGAAGAAATTTTATCCTCAGTAATATTACCAGAAAGATCTGTGGCAGCCACAGGCATAGGATCTGAAATTTTCAAATACGAAGCTGAGTGAGATTCAGCTAGTTCCAACGCCCTAGCTTGATCAAAAGCATTTTCTAAGGTAATAGTGGAGTTTTCCAACAAACGCTCTCTGATGCGAGGATTCCTTAAACCTCGGATAAACGAGTCTCTGATGTATTCACTCTTGTACTGATCGGCCGTCACAGCTTTAAAATTACAGTCTTTGCTTAGTTGCTTAAGTGTTTGTAAGAATTCAGTAACGGACTCACCACTTTCTTGTATTCTAGAGGCTAGACAATGTCTGGCAAAAATTTCATTTCGTTTGGTAACATAGATAGAGTCCAAAATAGTAATAGCAGTATCATAGTTCTCGGCATCATTAATGTGTAGGAAAACACTAGCAGAAACATAGTTGCATAGAAGCGGTAACTTGTTTGCTTCAGTTATATTTTGAATTTCACTTAAAAAATTTGTAAAAGTTCGTTTCCAGTGTTTCCATTTAGCCTCCGCGCCAATACACGTAGGATCGACGTCAAACTTTTCAGGTATCAAAAGTTGATCCATCGTACGGTATTTAGGAATAGTAATTATCTATGCTGATTAAATTGTAATGGAATAAAAGAATACGAAACATTATAAACCTTAAAAGATATCTTAGGCTTTAATCAGCATAGAACAGAGCATACAAAAACATACAGTCTGGTTGCCAAATCGCTATTTGTAAAAGTAGTGTTGCCACAGCAATAACATATATATATCAATAGCCGTCTCAATGAACCTTCTGCCGAAGTGTTTCACGTGACGTCCACTAATGGATAAAATTGGTAACCAGTTAATAACTCTGGAGTTGTACAATTAGAGTAATAATTTTTTAAGCATCTGCGTTGTATCGTTACATAAAACTGGCTAGATTGTACATGTACTTTGGTGACTTATGTCATTACAAGTGAACATTGTTATATTCAAACCTGGAATTTACGCGCAACACGCGACCGTTTTACTAACAGGAATTATGCAGGAAAATATTCTTTCATAATTTTGGATGAAAATAAATTGCGTTTTTATTTTGTTCATAAAGCTCATTTAATGGGCTCATGGCGTAATTCACAAACTTATTTCTTTGTTCAAGGAAATTAAAAATAAATATAGAATTTAAGTAAATTAAGAATTTATTTTAAAAATAGTTGAGTATAATGCTTTTCAGCATCGTTAATAGGAAGTTGATGGTATGCACTTCTCAGATCAATAGTGCTGAATATTTCATATCTCGATATTTTTGAGATTAACTCTTCAATTTTTGGAAGAGGATATGCATCAAGCATTGTGAAACGATTAATCGTTTGAGAATAATCAATCACCATACGTGGTTTGTGATGCTCTCCTTTCACAACGAATGCTTGAGCACGCCAAGGAGAGCTACTGGGTTCAATAACTCCCTCTTCCAGCAACTTCTTTACTTCCGCAGCAATAAATTTTTGATGTTCCAGAGATTGACGCCTAGATTTGGTAGCAACTGGTTTACAATCAGGGGTTAAGTTAGCAAACAATGAGACTGGTGGCATTTGAGCAACAGCTAGGGAGCAGATTTTGAGAGGTGGTCTCTCACCATTGAACTGGATTTCAATAAGAGAATGGTCCTTCAGGATATCATGACCAATAAGAAAGTCCGCACAGAGATTTTTCATGATTAGTACTGTTACATTATTGTACATATGTTCATCTAATTTCATAGTAACTTCACCGCAACCCTTAATGTCTGAGCTTAGAGAGGAATTAGCCATCGTTATTTTGCTTAAGTATGGTTTAACTCTTTTACCTTGCATCTCTTAATATAGCATTCATTTATGAAACTAAGTGAACTACCTGTGTCAATAAGTGCATTCAATTCTACCCCATTAATTTGCACTTTAGTAATGGATTTTTGAAGGCATCTAGGTAAAATTGGTACTGAAGCTAAGGTGTGAACTGACGCAGCAGTGTTATGCGAGACACGCTGTGGTTTCGATCGGCATACTCTTTGATAGTGCCCCCTTTTTCCACACTTTCTACACACTACCTCTTTTGCAGGACATAGATTTCTTGAATGCGCGTCATTTCCGCAAAAGAAGGACTTTCCCGATTGAAGCCGGGTAGCTGCAGAAGAAATTTTATCCTCAGTAATATTACCAGAAAGATCTGTGGCAGCCACAGGCATAGGATCTGAAATTTTCAAATACGAAGCTGAGTGAGATTCAGCTAGTTCCAACGCCCTAGCTTGATCAAAAGCATTTTCTAAGGTAATAGTGGAGTTTTCCAACAAACGCTCTCTGATGCGAGGATTCCTTAAACCTCGGATAAACGAGTCTCTGATGTATTCACTCTTGTACTGATCGGCCGTCACAGCTTTAAAATTACAGTCTTTGCTTAGTTGCTTAAGTGTTTGTAAGAATTCAGTAACGGACTCACCACTTTCTTGTATTCTAGAGGCTAGACAATGTCTGGCAAAAATTTCATTTCGTTTGGTAACATAGATAGAGTCCAAAATAGTAATAGCAGTATCATAGTTCTCGGCATCATTAATGTGTAGGAAAACACTAGCAGAAACATAGTTGCATAGAAGCGGTAACTTGTTTGCTTCAGTTATATTTTGAATTTCACTTAAAAAATTTGTAAAAGTTCGTTTCCAGTGTTTCCATTTAGCCTCCGCGCCAATACACGTAGGATCGACGTCAAACTTTTCAGGTATCAAAAGTTGATCCATCGTACGGTATTTAGGAATAGTAATTATCTATGCTGATTAAATTGTAATGGAATAAAAGAATACGAAACATTATAAACCTTAAAAGATATCTTAGGCTTTAATCAGCATAGAACAGAGCATACAAAAACATACAGTCTGGTTGCCAAATCGCTACTCGTAAAAGTAGTGTTGCCACAGCAATAACATATATATATATCAATAGCCGTCTCATTGAGCCTTCTGCCGAAGTGTTTCACGTGACGTCCACTAATGGATAAAATTGGTAACCAGTTAATAACTCTGGAGTTGTACAATTAGAGTAATAATTTTTTAAGCATCTGCGTTGTATCGTTACATAAAACTGGCTAGATTGTACATGTACTTTGGTGACTTATGTCATTACAAGTGAACATTGTTATATTCAAACCTGGAATTTACGCGCAACACGCGACCGTTTTACTAACAGGAATTATGCAGGAAAATATTCTTTCATAATTTTGGATGAAAATAAATTGCGTTCTTATTTTGTTCATAAAGCTCATTTAATGGGCTCATGGCGTAATTCACAAACTTATTTCTTTGTTCAAGGAAATTAAAAATAAATATAGAATTTAAGTAAATTAAGAATTTATTTTAAAAATAGTTGAGTACAACTAAATATAAGAGTTTTTATGTTTTTTAACTGCTACATAGTTGCCAATTTTTAAGAATTTTATCACCACTATTTGTAAAAAAAAAAAAAAAATCTTCACTGTATTTTATCAGAGATTTTCGCTATTAAATAAGATGAAAATTACTATTCGTAATTAGTGCTGATGAGATCGCATCGTAGATGAGATCGCAGCTATAGTGTTATGAAAATTGTTTTCTAATAAAGGTAATATGCACTGGTTGCAGGGTTCCCGGTTTGGCCCCCATTGTTATTTAGAAATTTAATGTTAATACTAGAAATAAAGAGTAGTATTTTATGCTTTACTTAATTAGAGACAGTTAGAGATCATATTACATAAAAAATGTTCCTTCAAAATTTACAGTATGAATTTGAAATTTCGTATTACAATTGGAGGCTAAACTAGCAACCCTGACAGGTTGCGTACATTTTTACTGCAATAGGGCATTGTCCCTTTTTTTTAATCTCAAAATACATTACAATTTTTTCAATTAATCGTAGTAAGATCAAAAATTTGAAAAAGAATTATTAGGCAAACGTTTATAATACAAATTACTGCTGGGATATATTCCTTGCAAATTCCAAAGAATGTAAGAATTTTAAATGAAATATTTTGTAGTTAAAACTTCTTTCTTTCTGAAAAGTATAACCCTTTTTTAATTATCATCGAATTTGAGGATAATTCTGTTTAAATATTAATTAAATTTATGTTTATGTCCTTTTTAGAAATAATATTTATGCATTTTTTTATGCTGTAACAAGTGATACACTTAATGACCCTTTAAAAAGCAATTCTATATTTTAATACCCCTTAATTTTAAACGCTAAATTCCAAAATGGCACAGAAATTTTGGAAAAGAATTTTTCTTTTATTATTTACTAAAAAAAGGGGAGCTTTTAATTATTTTCAAATATATTAGTTCTCTGAATCTGGTGTCATTCAATCAAATCAAAATTTTTGAAGCAGATGAAAAAACGCTGACAAGTGTGTTGGTATCTTACCAGAACAACAGCAACTGTGATGATCATTCAACTATCTTCAGTATTTATGGTCAAACATAAGTGAAAACTTAATAATATTTATATATAGTATTGATTTATATTGGAAATCAGTGTGTAATCGAATTTAGAATTAAAAAAATATCGCTCCTTTTTTAGTTTTCTTAAACACTTTTTCCGAAAAGAATATTTAAGTACACCGGAAAATTATCAGAAGAATGTTGTATATAAAAAATAAATAATATCATGGGTGTTGCATTGCTTATTAGATAAGCCAAGCTCAAGAAAACACGCTGTCTTCAATGATAGTGTGAGTATTGTTAATGTGAGATTACTCAATTTTTAACCTCTTCAGCGACACGTAATTATGTTCCTGTAATCTTGGATTCACACCGGAATTTTGGAAAATTTTTATTTCAAAATAAGCAAATGCATTTTTACAACTTGTTGCCACCAAAGTTATAAAAGTAAAATTTAACCCCTTCGGGATTGACGTCTTTTACACAAATTATATTCGGTTGGCACCACTTTTTTTAAAAGAAGTTACCTTTACTTAACCCCTTCCGGACTATGGGTGCATATATACATTTTCTAAAGATGCTTAAAGCACTTGTTTTTGATACCACTAAGAAAGAAAAGTAAAATTTGCCTTGTTTAATTAAGACATTTTCTTGATTGATAAACTAGGTTTAATTATTTGACAAAAAGTGGTGTCAACAAAATAAAATTCATGTAAAAGATGCTGGTCCCGAACGGGTTAAACGAACGCGAAAATGCTCTAATTAAAGAATCTAAATGTTACTTCTCTTTTTTACTGGTGCCTAAAACAAATTTTGTATGCTCTTTTTGAGGGTGCATGTATGCACCCATGGTCTCGAAAGAGGTTAATTAATAGTTTCTGGCGCAAATCTTGATTAAAATTAGGTGGCATATCCCAAAGCCCCTCAAGGGTTTAAGAACCCTTTCTACAGTTATCTATCGTAGGTTTATCTAAGTGCCAGATTTTAAAATTAAGATTTTAACCCCCGTCACAACGAGTGGCATTTACAGAATTTTTAATCTTTTATGACCATTTTTCAAAAATAATAATTTTTGCCTAATTGAATCTCGAAAATGCCTTTATTAAATAAGGACAACTTTTCAATTAAAAGTTACTGTTATGAATAAGCAGGGATTCTAACACTTTATGCGAAACGTATATGTGACGCTCGCCGTGAAAGGGTTAAGAGTCGTTTATTTTATTTTTATAGTCTTTTAACACCTTGAAGGGCTAGGCCACAAAGTAAGGAATTACATAGAGTTCTAACTAGTGCTGCCCGGCGTCCCGCTTAAATTCAGGCTCCAAATGCTCTGGACAGCTGGAAGAAATTTTCTTCGCCTTTTCCCAAGGCATAATCATCTGCTATTGAAAGTGGCAAAATACGTAAGAAATTAGTGGCGTTCAGATAATTTTGAGACTTGATTTTCGCGGGATACATGGCCGACCAGATTTGCTAGTTTTTCCTCCTTTGTTATTTAAAAATCCAAAGTAAAAAAAAAAAAAAATTACAGGTATTATTATAACTGTAGAAAGTAAAGAATATTCTTTCGGAATTTCATGCATGAATTCCTTAATAAAAAATAAGATCAAAATGTCACCCTGATGTCAACTGCACCTGAAAAGGTCTGTAGCATTAGATAACGTAAGCCATAATCATCATGTAGGGGATTTTTATCATGCCAGAGCTTCCAAGTCTCCGGCTTTTTGGATACCAGTATTTTAATGCAGAAAATGTTGTTTTATCCAATTGGAACATTTGGATGATCTAAAAGAGAAAAAGTTTCTTTATAATAGTGGTGTGCAAATAGCCGGAGTTTTGGCAACTCAGTCACCCCGACTTTCTAACGTCATTCCTGTTTGGCTTGCTTTGCATCTGTTATTTGCACGTTGCAAAATTTCCTACATTTGGCCTTTTTCATTTTCTGATCTGTTGTTAACCCCTTAATTCTCGCTCCCGTCATATTCACGGGCTGTGTCTTTTTTTAGATTTATTCAGATTTGTTTGATTCCCACCACTTTTATGAAATAGTGTAATTAGCTTTATCATGGTATCATTTTACCTATTATTAAATCCGGTTTTTATTTCTTTTCCCAAAAAGTGGTGCAAATAAGCAATTTGAATTTTTTAACTGTAACTTAATGCGACCGGTCAGGGGGTTAACCCCTTAACCTACGATTTACGTCTCAACAGCCCACGGTTTGGCAAATTCATAGCTACCACTAAAATTTAATAGAGATTTTCGCCTTGTTTAATCATGGAATTCCTACTGTTAAATTAAATTATATTTACTGTGAAATTTTAGTGGTAGGAAGAATTTACATTTGGCTCGATCATCGTACGCGGGCTATGCCCGTCATTGTAGGTTAAGGGATTAAGGGGTTAAAACGATTTTCAGAAAACCTAAATGATAGTTTATTTCACTTATTTCAATGCTTTAACTCCTTAATAAGTTTGCCCGTACACTGTACGGGCAAGAAGAATTTGCTTGTTTCATTGCTAAACGTTTTTCAACGCGCTAATTTTAAACTGCAATTTTCGATTTATTTAACGGCAGGCAAATTTAGATTATGTAACGTAAGTATTTTAGTACCTTAAAACAAGTGTATGTTCCCTAATTTTAGATTATTGTGTCAAAAAAATGAAACTTTTATGGGGTTAAGGAATTAAACTTTAAGTTTGGGACTTTTTTAGTGTTCTTTTCTATCTCCATAGTAAAAAGTGCATGATACAGGGAGAAAAGTGAAATAAATTCTGAAAATTATTAATGGAAATTGTGATTTAATGGAGAAATAGTTATAAATTTCAATTTTTTTAATTTTAAAATTCTCTTTTGACGAATTTAATAATAAAAAAAAATTACAGATAATGTTTTATAATTTTAAGATATTTAGCAGTGCTAAATTACATCATTTAATTTTTATTATGGAGAAATCGTAAGAATAAAATCGGAAAGATAATTTCATTTTCAAGTATCAATGGAACTTTTGCTGAACTATTTTGAAATATTTTTAAACGTTTGCACTCCACACCAAAATTTCAATCACCTACAAGCAATTGCACACAATTCTTACATTTTTTTAAAAATAATATGTGGGAAACTCTCTTACCCCTTAATTCTCGCTCCCGTGATATTCACGGGTTGTGTCTTTTATTCAGATTGTTTGATTCCCACCAGTTTTATAAAATAGTGTAATTGGCTTTATTACAGTATCATTTTACCTGCCATTAAATAAGGTGAATATTTCTTTATCAAAAAAGTGGTGCCAATAAACAATTTGAATTTTTTTAACCGCAATTTAATGCCACCGTTAAGGGGTTAAAAGTATGTTTATTTGTTGTTTACCGTATGGATGTCAGTGTATTTGTAGTTAAACTTATTTAGTATGTCACCGCATAGATGTCAGTGGAAAGGAAAAGAGTCAATTTCCTGAAAACCATACACGTATGGTTCGCTTTTCTGTGTGATATGTCACTGCAAGTAATCGATTTTCAGTATATGCCTTTGAAAGGCTGCGGGATATATCTAGTTTTATCAGGTGTCTAGTATAAATCAAGGCTCTAAATGCTCCGGATGCCAGTATTTTAAAGTATTTTTCTTCACCTTTTCTAATGTCAGAATGACTTGCTATTAAATATGGAGAGATAAACTGTAAGAAATTAGTGATGTCCAGAGCATTTGGAGTCCCGATTTACACTGGACACCTAGGACTATATATACACTGGACTAGATGTATTTTATCCCACCTAATTTTAATCAACATTTCCACCGGAAACATTTAAATAAATTTTATTATTATACTTTTGGTGGATAAAGGTTGTCCAATTGCTTTCCCTATTTTGAAATAAAAACTTTCGAAAATTACGGTGCCATCAGTGTTGCCAGATTGGGGATATTGTCTCCATTTTGGGGAATTTTAAACCTCTAGGTGAATTTTTTGGGGACAAGAAGTTCGTGGGGAAATCTTTGGGGACTAAAAAATTTTTGGGGAAAAATCTGGGGATTTCGTTTTTTTTACTATATTCCGTAAAGATATCTTTTTGGTCTTGTAGAAAAACTGGATCGGTCTCGAACTCAATTTCGATTTGAAAAATGAAATACAATCCAGAAATCGGAAATATCAATCATTATTCACTTGGATGTGGTCGTGTTCGTTGTTTACTATGTTACACTACAGTTTACAGATATTACAGATGCATGAGACTCTAAAGTCTTAAGCAGCTTAAACCTGCACGTGACTAAATCTGCAGGATTTTAACGAAGAATTTCTTCGCCGTACTTAAAAAAAATTAATTTAAATATGTGGAAAGTAGATATTTTTCTCTTATGATATACAAAAGTACATCGATTGATACAATGAAAATACTTTGCATTATGTTTATTACTTCAGTATAGGGAGGACAAAAAGAATTAAAACAGCGTACCATCTCGGATTCATTCAAATCCCAACTGATAAGAGATTATCTAAAGATAAGGAGCTAATGTAACAATAGTCCAACATTGTTAGACAGTACTTTTAAAAACAAACGTAAAATAACTTGTCACTGCAAAATATATTTCTCATTCTCTTAATGTAGCTACAGAATATGCATTCAGTCCAGTTTAAAAGTTTGTTTTTTGTAAATGGGGAATTTTTTAACAAAAAGGCTTGATTTGGGGAAAATTTTTGAGCTCAAATTACTTAAATATTTTTTATAGAGATAAATTGAAAATTTAAAAATTCCCTTTTTGAGTAAAAACTGAGTTGGGGACTTTTGCAGAAAAAACACTGATTTGGGGAAAATTTCAAAAATTTTGGGGAAATTGACTTTTGACTATCTGGCAACACTGGGTGCCATTCACACCGGTGTCAAAAACACAATTACTTGCCCCTGAAAGTGATATACAAGAACTGGAAATGGATAATGACGGAAGAAATGCGATAACTTTGATTCCTCACTAATCAACTAGCTAAAGAATTTCTAAACCTTTTTTTTAAATACTTTGAACTCCAATTTTAAAAAAAAAATTCAAATGTTACGAGTAAGTGTTAAGAATTTTTAGTGTTTTCTAGCTCTAAATATATAAATGTGCTTTGAGAGGGAAAAATGTATAAAATTCCTAAAATTCAAATTTTCCTAACTTGGTAAGTTTTGGTCATAAAACAATTGGGTTGGTTGGTTGGTTGTATAGGGTTTTATGGCGCAAAATCCCTTAGGGGAAATGCTGCGTCCATAAAACAATTGGCAAATTTACTTTCTGTGACCGAATATGAAGCGTATTATTCTAATTTTAGTACGAAGGGAAAGATAAAAATTTTAATTTTGATTTTCATTAAAAATGACTTTGAATGGTTTCTAAGAAAGTTAAAAAATAGTGCAAGAAATTTTTGCAACTAAAATTATAACTCTAAATTTTATAGTTTAGAAATTAGGACACCTTGTATTTATTTACAGAAGCACAGCGAATTCCTTTATAGCTAGAGAAATTAGTTGGGCTTTTTTATATGTATAATCGAGTAAATAATTAGATTACTCTAAATTATTGTATGTCTAATTATCAGAGTTTCATAAAACATTTATTATGCTTGACTGAAACTTTTCTAAGTTTTTAATGTTTTTTAACACACTTTGAACTATTTTAACAAATTTAATTGTTTAACTGATGAAAAGTTTTAAAAACATTACCAGCTACTTTGTATCGTTGTTGTTAATATTTTTTCATATCTTATATATCTAAAGAAATATATGTGATAAAAAACACTCGCATAAAAATCAATTAATTAAAATAATTGGTTTTTTTTTTCATCTGAGGAAATAATTTACACACACAATGAAGAATATCTAATAATAAACATTTATTTGCTAAATATCTTAAAAGTGCCTAATGCAGAAAATCTTCTGGAAAACAATACAATTTCCGAAAATTATAGAATATGTACTTTTAACCAGTTAGTTGTATACCAGTTTTTTCAACAATCATAATGTTAAATTAATGAAATAACTTGATTTTTGACTGTAAATTTTTCGAGGGAAAGGGAAAATTTCTCGGGTACCATTTTGTTCGTGTGCGTTATAGGTTCGCTACCCCGACCAAAAGAAGAACTTTAACCCCTTGAGGGGCAAGCAAAAATGCCTCTAAATATTGAATTCTCACCGGAATATTGGAAAAATTTTATTTTTAAATAACGAAGAGCAATTTTTTACCGATTTTCCTCCAAAGTTAAAAATATAAAATTTAGTTAAAATTTCCTGGTGAGAATCTTGTTTAAATTAGGTGGGATATATTTTATCCCACCGCCCCTCAAGGGGTTAATGCTTTACAGGGGTATCAAACTGTCGCCCTTCGGATATCAGTAAAATATTGTAGTTATCATTGCCTCCTTAAATCATCGAATCTCTGCGATTTCAGAAGACAATTATACCTTTAAAAAATTAATGGTATCCAGCGGGCCACAATTTGATAATCCTGCTTTGCAAGAACGATATATTATTTCAATTACAAACTTTAAAAGTTGAGTTTAAAGGTATATTTGTAATGTATTTTGACTGTCTGCTGGTCTGCTTACATATATATAAAATTTCGTAAAATATAAACAATTACTTAATAAATAAACAATAATGAGCATCATTTAGAAACTAGTATAATTTTTAAGATGCACATACATTTTAACGTCTGAATTAAATCATCATATAAAATAATTATGAAACACTAGACAGTATTTGTACTATATATATGTTTTTGTTTTTAATTAAATGTTTTTAATTTTTAATTTCTTAATTTAATTGCTTTTTCAAATGTATTAGAGTCTGCCTAGCGTTTCATAATTAGTTTAAGTATAAGTTTATTAAATATTTTTTATAGATGATCACATGTTTATTTAAGTTTAAAAAAAGGCTCGCAGCTACGCTAAAATAAATTAATATTAAATTAATCTTAAAGGATAGTAATATGGTAATTTCTTCAAATAAATATTATCCTTCTAATTACCAGGGAAGAATGCCCTACAGAAACTGTATAATTCAGAAAATCAGTATTCATACCAGAAAACTTAAATGGAAAATTTCAGTTTATTTAACCCTTTCAGGGGCGGTGGCTAGAAGGTCTAGCCACCTAATTTTAATTCCAAAACGGACTACTGGCACCAAGAATATTTTATTAAAAAGTTGCTTTAGTAATTAAAGTGCAAATAGCGTTTTGTTATTTAGTAAGAAATTCGTTTGGGTATTCTGGTGTCAGTCAATTATTTCATCAGTTTATGAACAGAATTCCTCTGCCCCTGAAAGGGTTAATAACAAAATGTCTGCTATTATTGAGAGCAAAAGGTTTTGTTTTAAATTTTTGGTGTGACTATGGAATAACTGAATAAAAAAATCTACTAAATTGACTGATGGAAGACTGATGGTACCATAAATGCTATCATATGCATTAGAGGGTCAACAAGATACTTTAACCTTTAAATGCATAGTGATGCATAATGTTTAAAAATACCTCCCAAAAATCCTGTATTTTCAGTGCAACTAATTTTGAATAAAAATATTTGTTTTATTTAACCAAAAAAATCTGTTATCATATAAAGTAAATATTACAGACAGAATTTTATCATCAGCATCGAATATTTTATTTCGGGTATAGTTATACTCAATATGCGAAATGTTTGGCAAGTGTTGATGTTGGGTCTGGCTGTCAAAGTAACCCTCCTTTTTTATTCAGAAATTCTTTATTAATATCAGAAATTCCGATTACATTATGTAACAAATTTTCAAAAATGTTCTGTTCCTGGTTTGAGTGTGTTCTGTTTAATTGAGCAGCGAGTAAGTATAAAAGATTAGTTATAACACTGAAATTTCGCTTTTGTGCCTGTCAGAGTGGTATTTGCATAGCTGTCAACTTTTATATTTTTTATTTATTTCGTACCACTTTTTTATTAGATTTTTTCTAATATAATATAATAATCGAAATGTCCTATCTGAACCGAAATTACTGTCTGTTTGAAAAGTCTGGTACTAATAAACATTTCTTTTAAATTTTTAAGGTAGCCAATAGTCAGTGAGCAAAGCGATATTAGTAAGCGTCCTATCCTAAATGGGAGAGGTAACCGCAAGTTTAAAGTCGAGGTCACATCAATCAAGGTCGCGCGCCTCGTAGCGGACGGAGTTAAACTACAGGAAGATGCCTAACTGTTTTCTTACTTCACACCACTAAAATTGTAAAGTTTTCTTCACATTGATTAATAGCTGAAACATATCGGGCAAGGCGAAATTTTGCAATAAATGTGGTAAACAAAATTCAGCGAGGAGTGACCAAAGATTTAGAAAATATGCTCAAATGGTGGATATCCTTTCATATATGACGTCACACTGAAAGCCCGCGTATGTGGATTATCACCCCGTCCACAAGATGGCTCAACTGTGTTAATTTACGTCCGATTCCAGTATTAAGTTTGTAGGCTTACTTATATCGCTTTGGTCAGTGAGGTTATTCCCACGACAATTTCTTTACGTTTCCAATTGACAATATGAAATTTCAAATTTTCTTTGTCCTGACCACAAAAGCAAAGTTTTTGGAGTGAAGTAATGTTTTTTTTTTTTATGTTTTTATGATAGAACCAATTTGAAAATTATATTGATTACCCAAAAACAAAAATTGAGGTACATGGTGTTACTAATAGTTATATTATTTGCTTAAATGCATATTGGTGATCACGTGCAGTAAAAATACCTTTTTCGGAATTTCCGATGTAAACTCGGTATTTCTAAATAAAAAACAAGACCAAACATCCAACTCTGTTAAGGTAGCCAATTTGGCCTACTTTTTACTCCAAAATTACAAATTCACACCAGAAATTTTGAATAGCAAACGGTGTTTAATGGCTAATTCCTAAACCCTTGAACATATAGACGTATAGTTCCAAATACATAAATGTTTCAAATGAGGTAAAGAAGTACTTTAAAACAGATTTGGTTTAGTAAAAATATTTCTTAAAAAGTTACAAATTTATATATTTATATGTTTTTTGCCAAAAATATCGTCGTATTATACTAAGAAGTAAGACAAAAATGTCCCATTTTTCTAGGATTAAACCTGACCGACTAATGGCCTTTAGGCGAAGCATCTTTTTGCTGCTAAATAGAGATCATTCACAAATTTGCTAGAAATATAAATTACCGTCAAATAGAAAAAGAAACAATAGTTGAGAGTAAAATCAACATTACGAGATAAATTTGAAATCTAGTTCCATTCTGACATATTAAAGAAAAATACACAAGTTGTGCTAAAAATATAAGTTTAAAAATAACAGAATTTAATTTAAATGATATTACGTAAAGGAACAGTCGCAATTCTTTACAAAATTACACATATTTTAAAATGCTGTTAGATTATATAAACTAAAACTTAATCGATAAAAATTCGAGTTATCTTGAAAGTTTCTCGAAGTGGCTACCTTCCGCTGCAATGCAGATATGTGCACCCGGAATAAATCCTTCTAATATTTTAAGCGCTTTGTGTACGATGACTTCAAGAATGGCCCAAGTTAACTGTGTTCAGATGCAGAAAATTCGCATATGTCTTGCTATTCAAAGTTTCATAACTCAGTGAATTTTAGTGTTAGATGACTGAGACTTTTTTGTCTTAATTGTTAGTGTAATAGGAATTTTTACTAACTATCAGTATAGAACCGGGTGACCGTATAAAATTTACATTTCTTAGCTTTCTAAGAAATGTTTTTTATTGGTTAACACTAGAACGCCCGAAAGGAGTCGATCCGACTCCAACCACATGATTAAATATCAATTAGCACCAGGAATTCTTTCAAAACATAAGTTATATTTAAACAACACAGATTTACGTTAATTAAATCTGTCAAATAATTTTAAATAGAAATTCTGGTGTCAGATATTTTTATGAAACTTGATTAAAATTTCCGGGCGTTCAGGTGTTAAAATGACTTCTAAAATAGTTTTTTAGCTCATTTAAAACATTTTCGTGATAGGAACTATATGTATTTAATAAACGATTTCGAAATTAGCCATTGGATACCGTTGAGACTTGACACTGTATATTTAATTTTTTTGAAAATAACGGATTTTTCTAATATAACTCAGCAAAATCCATGAAATAAACTTCAATATATATATAATTATTTATTTCAATTTCACTTTCAGACTCCAATTTCAGAATATACTGATGTCTCAAAATCAGATACGAAATGTCATTTTAGGTTATCATCTTTCTTTTTTAAAAATAACATCGTTGGTTATAGACGGGGAGACGGCAGCACAAACAATCACCTCATCGAGTTCACGGATGAAATTCTAGGATAAGTTAAATCTTGATTCTCATATTAAAACGCAATCGGTCTGCCAGGTCATATCTTGGTGAAAAACACATGAAGACCCGAATTTAGCGGCCGACTCGTAGGTCTACCATTGTGTTTTCCTGCTCCCAGTCCTCCAAGTTTTCATACCTTTGGGTGCAGGAAAACACAATGGTAAACCTACGAGCCAGCCGGTAAAATCAGGTTTTCCGGTGTTTTCCACCAATATGTGATTTGGCAGACCGATTGCGTTTTAATATGCGAATCAAGATTTAACTCCTAATGCTGATGCGAGATATAGCGAGAGACTACCGCATTTTCACAGAAACAGTCTTATGCGCAATTTAACCTCGGGGAAAATATATTTCACTGTATTTAATTTTGAATTGAGTGACTAAACAAATCTAAGATTATTATTCAGAAATAGTAGTACATTTTTAAATTTAACAAATTTCCTCAATTAGAAAACCGAGTTAGCGCAAAATTTTTATTAATATAAAAGAATTACATAGTAAATGAATAATTTCTATAAAGTTATTATGTATATTTTTAATTTTACGAAATCCCAGATTTACTGGTTCTGTTAGATTCATAAGCATAGTTAGGAATTTATTTCAGGTACACTAGACGCCGTTGGCGACCAGTTTGGTCTCCCTTAAATGTATGCTAACTATTGTATCATGTTAATTTTATTCATAATTTAATTTACTTGCTCAATCCATCTTGAAATCAGAAGGTTAAGATAGAGAGATCTCGAACTCCGTTTTTTTTTTCTTTTTTTATGTCAGCCAGGCGCAGGTGATAAATTGCCAAACATTGTTCCGGTTGCATTTTTTGGCATTTCATTAATTTCATTAAAAATATAATTCTTTCACCCATTTTATTTAAAATACATAACTTTAATTTAAAACCGAAACATTTAAAATGACTTTCATTTATTTCTTTAAAAAAGAAAAAAAAAACATTAAAAAAACATAAACCGTGACATTTAATTTCAATATCAAAGCTTTATTTTAACTTACCACGCGAAAAATAAAATTGTTAACTGGCGAGTTAAAAAGTGCTCATAAAAGTACCAAGAATTCTTTGCGGTCATGGCAACTTTTATGTAGTTTTGTTCAAAAAAAAAAAAAAAAAAGATTAAATATGGTCGCTTTCCATATGAGAAGTGAAAGGGTCAGACCGTAATTATTTATGAGAATCACATGACTTGGACTTATAATATAGATGAGAGAAAAAAAAAATGAAGCTCAAAAAATTAATCTTATCTGTACGCCAATAAAAGATTTTTAGTAGATATTAATTGACTGAACGTGATTGCGAAATTATTATATGTAGTCGTGGGAAAAAAGTAAACACCCCTACTAACTCTGCAACAAACTACTGTAGAAGAAAGTTACTGGTACCAAACGATTGGAAATAAAGTCTACTTTTAGATGATGATTATAAAGTTTACTTAGGGGGTCATCTACATATCAAAACGAACCCAAACATTATTTTTCTCAATAGCAATACCCAGTTTGATACCATAAATAGACTCTACACTCTTCGATTAGCCTAAGACCAATGTCAGGCGGGCGTCTTCTTTGCTGCTTCTTTACTTAAGTATTATCCATTCACAATGCATTTGTGAATGGATAATACTTAAGTAAAAAAGCAGCAAAAAAGAAGCCCGTCTGACATTGGTCTAAATCTAAATTTTCATGAAATTCGTATGATTAGTTTCCAAGAAATTGATTATTTTAAAATGAGCCTATTTTAGGGGCTGTATCCAAATTGAAGTTCGGTACTCGATTGTTGAAATGCTACAGAATGACTATGTTACTTTTATTCATGGAATTATTTCTGGCCCATAGGACCATTTCATTCTCTTAATATGTTTCGGCTATTGACAACCCAAATATTTTAATAAAATGGTAAAATATAATTTTCCAAATTATGCTTTTCTGCACATCATGGACGGCCGCTTAAATATCCATTCTGACTTTTTTTATGATAATTCTAAAACTACTTGAAAGAAAAATTTGAAATTGAGAATTTGCCAAAAGCAGGACATAATAAACTTAAATCTATAGAAAAAAATTGTAGGGTGCGATTCATATTTTTTTCGGATATTAATTTTATAATTCATATTATAAAACGTTTTAAATTACAAATTCAATATATTTATGTTTGGGTTTTCTAGTATTATAAGCACACAGAAAATTATCTCATTAGGATTATAACTTCAGAAGATATTAATAAAAATATGAAAATGTAATTTAACATTAGAAGTTCGAAATTTTTAATGTTTGTAATTCAAAAAGTAATCATTCAAATGACTAGAAATTGCGTTTTTAGGCATAGCCTGAGCCGAAGTTTTAAAATATATTGTCAAAATTGGATGTTGCTATTGATAAAAAAAATTTAAAAAGTTTGGTTTAGTTTGGATTTGTAGATGGCCCCTTACGCAAATTTTGTGTACATCATTTAAATGTACACTTTATTTCCAATTGTTTGGTACGTGTAAATTTCTGTTATTATAATTAGTTGCAGAGTTAGTAGGGGTTGTTTACTTTTTTCCTACGACTGTACATTGCTTACTTTATGGAAATGTTTTAAAAATAAAATGAAATACATTTGTCAATGAATTAGGGGCGTAGTAAGCGGATATTTGTTTCAAGTAACGAAATGAAAAATTGAAACTGCATTAACAGTTAGAAAATTACATTATCGATATGTAACATTTTATTAACATTCCAACTTACATTTTGACACTTTAAAGTCCTAAAATACAAAAATTTTTTATATCTATATCATTTGACTGTATGTATATTTTTTATCAAAATTTTTAATATAATAAAAGAATTTTATTAGTTTTCACATTTTATTACGGGTCACGTGTTTTCAGCGGTAATGATTTGTAACTGATACTTATACGAATTTTTTTTCAATTTGTCTACCCCTTCCATCAAACAATAATCTTCATTAATAAAAATACTATTTAGGAAAGATTTTGCAAAAATGCAAAAAATAACCAACTACGACTACCTTTTGCCGCCATCGAATTTCACGTGACCCATAGTGGCAGATACGATTGACGAACCAGCCAAAAACACTGCAGCTGTACAGTTTGCGCATTTTTTAAGTGCAATATGTACATTGTGTCTTGCAATAAAACTGGCTGGATTCTACATGTATATTAGCCAGTTATATTACATCAGACAGTGTGATTTTATGCAGATTTACATGTAATATTGAATGTATTAACTGTTTTACTAACAGGAATTATGGCGGAATCTGTTCTTTCATAACTCGGATGAAACAAAATACGTTATTATTTTATACATAAAGCTCATTTAATACTTACATGGCATGATTCCCAAACTTATTCTTTTGTTTAATGAAGTTAAAAATGAATGTAAAAATTTGAGTAACTTGAAATCAAAAAAGAAATTAATCAATAATTCAGAATAATTAAATGTAAGAGATTTTTATGTGTTTCAATTTCTACACAGTTGCCAATTTTTACGACTTTTATCACCACTATTTCTAAAAATATTATCTTCACTTTATCTAATCGAGAATTTTGATAGTAAATAAAGATGAAAAATTGGGAATGGTGCTGACAGAAAATAGTAGATGATAGCAGCTATTGTGCTTGTGTTCTAATAAAGGTAAGAGGGTGATACTTTAAAGGCGCAGATGCTCACACAAAGGAGTTTTTTTAGGAAAGTTGAAATTTCAAAGCGTGAAATGAGCAAAAAGCATTCTAAAAATGGCCTAAATTATGATTTCTACGGAGTTATTACAGATAGAAAGGTAACATTTGAATTGGCGGTAACTTTTAAGATACAAATACTCGCTACGGATTATTTTTAGAACTGTTCGAAATCTATCAAGTTGGAAATTGCTCTCCAAAAGTGGCAAATGAGGTGCATTCGTACTATAACTAGTTTTATAAATATTTTTTGCACCGCATATTGTACTAAATGTATATTTTACTGCACTTCAATATGTGCATATCCATTTCATTCTGTTCGAAAGGCTATAGCATTATTAACCCCTTGAGGGACAAGCAATTACGTTTGTGAAATGCTGAATTCCCACCGGAGTCATTGAAAAATTCTATTTCAAAATAATTAAAAGCAATTTTACGGCCTTTTTTCCACCAAAGTTATAAAAGTAAAATTTAATAAAATTTTTCTGGTGTAAAACTTTATTAATCGTAGGTGGTATGTAATATATACCGGTGCTCCTCAAGGGGGGGGTTACAATGCACTTGAAATAATCTTTTTCCCATTGGCCGTCATATAAAGGAAGCTTTTGACTATCTCTGTAATTAAACTATACATCCGATTTTCATAAAATTTTAAACGACTCGACAAAATTTTACAGCAATTACATATTTTAAATTTCGGACCATTCGGTTGGGTAGTTTTTGCTCTGTTATATGCGGACGGACAGACAGACAGACGGACTGAACGACGACTATAAGTGATACATATTTATATAATTACGAACGCACCCAAAAAGGTGAAATGAGCGGAAAGCATTCTGATAATGTTCGAAATTACATTTTCTATGGAAAAATTAGGGATAGAAATTTCAAATTTGATATGGCGGTTACAAATACTTGCTACAAATGGTTTCTAAAAAAAGGGTGAAATTTTAACCTGTAAAATGAACGGAAATCATTCTAAAAACGTTCTAAATTATCATTTCTACATAACTATCAAGGCTAGAAATTTCAAATTTGCCAGGATTGTAACTTTTAAGACGCAAATGCATGCACAAATTATTTTTTTTATTCGGAATTTAAAAGGATACAGGAGAAAAAAATTTTTGTAAATTAAAATTTTTGTGACACTGCAAGAACTAGAATTTTGAAATTTGGTACGGCGGTTACCGTTAAACTAAAAATATTCACTAAGAATGGTTTCTTAAAAAATCGAAATATAAAAGTGTAACATGAGTGGAAAGTGTTCTAAAAACGTTCCAGATTAGGCTTTCTACTTTACTGGTAGTGATAGAAATTTAAAATTTCTCATCGTTGTTACACCTAACCCCTTGGGGATGAGCGACCGGTATAAGGGCCACTTAAGCTACTCAGAATTCTTCATTAGTCCTACCAGTTATTGTTTATTGTAAAGTTTACCTTATTATTATTTAAGTTTTCCTTACTGGCATTTTCGCGATTTAATTACAGAAAATTTTCTGTTTTGAAAAACCGGTGATAAGGGATTAAAAATTAAGCAAAGGTCTCTCGTCACGAAGAGGTTAAGACGAGTGTTGCCGTATCTGCTTGATTTTTTAATTAGCCATTCCGAATTTTCACCGGAAAGTTTTAAGAGTTAATTTTGCTTTACAAGAATGTAGATTTCCTGTGAATAAAATAAAATAAAGTTATGGTATGATTTCAAAATAAAAAATTCGCCAGATGCGGCAACACTGATTAAGACATGGTTGCACAGAACATTTAAAAAAAATCGAAATTTAAAAGAGTGAAATGCACGAAAAGTGTTCAATAAACGGTCTGAAATATGATATCTGTGGAATTGTTAGGTGATAGCAACTTGAAATTTGACATGTCTGCCACTTGTAAGACGTAAATGCATGCAAACAACATGTTTTTTTAATTCGAAATTTTAAAGGTTACGGAGTAAAAAAAAAGTTCTAAACTTACGTTTTTTGTGAGATTGAAAGAACTAGAAAAAAAATTGGCATGGAGCTTATTTTTAGTACGTAATTGATCGCTAAGAATGGTTTCTAAAAAAATAGAAATTTAAAAGAATGAAACGAGCAGAAAGCATTCTTAAAACTTCTAAATTATGATATGTATGGAATTGTTGAAGATAGAAACTCGAAATTTGACTTGCCTGCTACTTTTAACTGCGACGCAAATGCATGCAGAACACTTTTTTTCAATCGAAATTTGAAAAGGTGCGTAGTATAAAAAATAAATAAAAAATTCTAAACAGTAAAATGAGAGGAAAAATTCTAATTTACGATTACTATGGAATTTTTTATAATATCTTTTAAATAAATACCACATCCATTTCAAGCTTAGCCAACATATTTGCAAGTCAGTAGCAGCTCCATCTATGTGTTATTCGAATATTGATGTCTTCAACATTAAAAAGTTAGTTTATTTATTTAAATTCTATCTAAATTAACTGTATTTAAAACTAATGAAAAAGCATTTAAAAATGTCTATATAATTTAAATGGTTTTATCTATAAAAGCCTATTTTGGTCAAAATATCCAAATTTGGCTAAAATAAATCCTGTTAAATCCAACAAATGCCACCAGCATGGCTTTTTTTTTTTTTTAAGAAAAATTAGCCTATTTCGAAACCCTGGAATCTATAAAATTTCGTCCTCTGCCATATATACATATATAAATTTATTAGAATTTGTTTCATCTCAGGCCGAGACAAAGACGAGCGGCTCAGCTAGTTAAATATATTTTTATGAAATTTTTAGAAGCAATTTAAATTTACAGACTGCATAACTGCAGAAACCACAGTAAGTCCTTGAAGGGCTGCGTGATATAATATATTCCGCTTAATTGTCATCCGAAATGCTAAAATGACACCAAAATTTTTTAATAAAATTTTTCCATTGTAATATATGTGACATGTCTTACAAATTTTTAATACATTTGTTCGTAAATCTGGGTGCCATTCGATCATTTCAGCATTTTAACAACATCTCCTGGAAGAATTAAAACAAGTTGGATGCTCCAATCCCAAAACTTTCTTCTACCTTATACATCTTAATATTTCAAAAAGTAGTTACACATGATAATACTTCAATATTATTAGTTCCAGGGTTCGTACGGGTGCTTGAATTTCATTACTAAGAAATTCTCCGGTACCAATATTTTCTTATGGAAAATCTCTCCTGAAATAAAGCGAAATTTCGTCCGTTTGAACTAGATTTATTTTTCTATAAAGAAATTCTGATATTGGGCCTTTAAAATAACGGTATCCGTACGAACCCTGTAGTTCAATATCATACCAACTTTGATTTTCATCTTAAATTTCTGCTTCAGTTAATTAATCGGACTAAAAACGAGTTAATCTATATCATGATGTTTGTTAAAATCAATAGTTTTACCTTATTCTATTATCATCAGCTGTTTGCGAATAGCCGGCTTAGCAGGACGCGAGTTCCAGCCGCTGCACGAACCGCCGCTGTACAATAGAACTACAAAAAATCAAAATATATGTACAAAAATCGTTACCACAGGTCCCTTTACCACGCAATATTTCCAAATTCAAGGAGGACCTGTTGGCCAAACCCCAAAAAAATGGCTCAATTGTATGCATGATTTTATACAGTTTTCGATGGTACAATAAAGAAAATAGTACTAATATCGCTATTACAGCAACCCCTTCAGGTGGAATATTTTCAAATATAAAAAGAAACTGCTGGCCATAGCCAAAAGCACACGCAAATAATTTGGTTCAATTCTAAGCATAACTTTATACAGTTTTCGATGGTGCAATAATGAAAATGGCACAGACATCACTATTACAGCACCTCCTTCCGGCAGAATTTTTTCAAATTCAGGGGGGACTTGCTTGCCATAGCCGGAAACATACACAGAAAATTTGGTTCAATTCTATGCATACACTTTTCGATGGTAGAATAATGAAAATGGCACAGACATCGCAATTATAGCGACTCCTTCGGCGGAATTTTATCAAGTTCAGGGAGGACCTGCTGGAGGTAGCCTGAAACATACACAAAATATTTGGTTCAATTATCTGCATAACTTCGTGCACTTTTCGATGGTAAAATATTGAAAATGGCAAAAAAATCGCTATTACAGCGCACCCCTTCCGGAGGAATGTTTCAAAATTTAACCCCTTAACGCTCGAATTAAATGACGGTTGAATAATTCAAATTGCTTATTGGCACCACTTTTATGAAAAAGAAATATTCATCTTATTTAATGATAGGTAAAACGATAGTAAAATATAGCCAATTTCACTGTTTTATAAAACTGGTGGGAATCAAACAATCTGAGTAAGAGATTCAGCCCGTGAATATGACGGTAGCGAGAATTAAGGGGTTAAGAAGAATCGGCTTGCAACAGTCAAAATCATACACAAATAATTTGGTTCAATTCTTAGCATAACTTCACACACTTTTAGATTGTATAATGGCGATATACGGACACGTGCGCAGACGGACTGACAGACAGACATTTTGTATAAACCTGTTTTTTGGTATCCCTGACCCCTAAAACGTGTAAATCCGTAGAAAACTGGAAGTCGAAAAAAATTTCGATTACAATACTTTCCGAAAGTAAAAACTTTTTTCAAATGCGTTGGCGAGAACAACAGTAACTGCGATAATCATTCATCTATCCTCGACATTTTTTTTTGAAATATACGTTAAAAACATCGCATATATATATATTATTAATTTTTAAAGGGGTATTTTTTAATATCTTCAATTAGAACGCAGAAAAATCGCTGCATTTTTTTATTCGCAAAAATAAAAAAAAATATGTATATTTATCTTATACATATATTATTAAATTTTAGAGTTACATTTGTCAATATTTCAAATCAGAAGTTCAGAAGAAATGGCTCATTTTTTTCTAGGTTTTTTTTCCGACATACGAAAACAGATATATTTATTTCACACCGGATGAAATTAAAAGCAAACTTATATACCGGGTGTCCCAAAAAGGACTGACTGATTTTAAAATTCAATAACTTGCAAACGGTGACAGATATTTAAAAAATTCTTGCAGGAGGGTTATGCATAAGGTCAAAAGTTTTATTACAGTGATTTTCGATTTTAGTTCGAATTACAAACAATAGATGGCGCTGTAAGCAATAGTCGCTAAATACAGGCTCGATTTCTGGTCCTTTCTCTTGTTCCATGCTGAAAAAGGAGATGGAAATGTATTATCCGGGCCACGAAGCACCAAAAATCGAGCCTGAATTCAGCGTCTATTGATCGCAGCGCCATCTATTGTTTGTAATTCGAACTAAAATTGAAAATCACTGTAAAAAAACTTTTGACCTTACGCATAACCCTCCTGCAAGAATTTTTTAAATATCTGTCACCGTTTGCAAGTTATTGAATTTTAAAATCAGTCAGTCCTTTTTGGGACACCCGGTATATAAAACAAATGTTTTTTTTCTTACTTCATCCGTACAGCCACTTTTCAACAGCAATTCGTGAAATCACGTCGTCGTCAATGACGTGAATGGTTTAATGTCAGATAAATTCCTTGTAGGAGTCTTTTAACAGAGACTTCCGGCAGATTTGTCGACCAGGGTCGCCAGTTTGGTCCCCATTTTAGGTAGATTTCGTATGAAATACTAATGGAGTTATGAATAAAGAGCAGGAGACACATTGTGTACTATCTACCAGTTGCGACTGAAGTAACTGAGGAGGTTGTCACAAGATGGCGGCTGCTTTTTTTCAAATCGGATCTTCAGTTTCTGATTATAGAAAAGGCAAACTTCCCAGCAGTAAAATTGAATAAAACATTTCGTCTTATTTAAACATCATGTTCATGGAAATTTTTCTCAAAAATGACATAAGAATTTCTATTTGTTTTTACTGATGTCAGTATGCCTTGTAAAACTGTCAGTTTGTTTCCCTAGTTGTCACAATATGGCGGAAACGCAGGGCCTAACAACCGCAAAGTAAACTCCTACCAGTAAAAATTAAAATCTGTTTCTATCATTATTTATGACTGAAATTTTGGAATAATAAGTCGTTTAAATAAGTTGAAAATTTATATATAAATCTACTGGTGGAAGTTTCCATCAGCGGCAAGCAACGCCTGAGATAGCGGTTACAGTTGAAGCTTCACTATTTTAACGATATGTCAGTTCCTCTTTATTAATAGTTCCATGGAAATACTACCTATTGGGATCGTTCCTATGTTGGAATTTCTGAAATTTTTTTGCAGATCATGACCCCTAGAACCCAAAACCACCCTCAGTAAAAAAACTTTATATACATATATATATATATATCACTTTCTTCTGGACACGATAACTTTCGTAATTCTGCACCAATCTCTTCCAAACTGATACATAAAATCAATGGGCATAAAATCTCGGTCAAGTTCGTTAATGGGCAAAATCGGACCAAGAGGATGGAAATAGGGAGGGGTTTTGTGAAAACAGAAAACCCCCCATAACTTCTTAATTTTTGTACATATCAAATCAGTTTAAAGTTTTTATAGCTTCTAAAGATAGTGCCAAAAATTTATGTGTCACAGATTTTTGATAAAGTTAAAAATGGGCTCAAGGGGCGCTAAAAATAGGGTTTTTGGGAGAAAAAAATTCATAACTTCGTCAATTCTCAAGATATCAAATTCAATTAATTTTTTTTTTATAAATCTACTTAACATTATCTACAACTTTTATGTTCACAAGCTTTTGATATGACCAATTCCTACCGCACAAAAAAATTAAAAACGAAAACAAAAAGGGTGTTTGAAGGAAAAAAAATCCATAACTCCGTCAATTCAAAAGATATAAAATCCCCATGAATTTATCATGGGGATTTTACATATACTATACTATACTATATCTAATCTAATCTATCTATACTAATCTATATACATATACTATATAGATTGTCTACAACATCTATATAGACAAGTTTTGGATAGGACCAATTCTTACAGCAAAAACAAATTAAAAACATATAGCTGTTGAAGAAAAAAATCATCTTAGTAAAGGTGTATTCAAATACAAACTGCTTATTTTCTGACTCATTTTACAATTCATTTTTGCTCTCAAAGGCTTCCAATTAGTACGTTTTCTTACTCAGAAACTATATAATGTACCGTAATGGTCGAGTTTTTGATAGAGGCAGAATATATTTTAAAAAATGCTGTTAAAAACGGCATTTTGAACCGAATTTACCGAAGCGGATTGTGCTGGAAAAATCATTGTATTAAGGATGCACTCAAATCCAAACTGCTTATTTTCTAAATCATTTTTGCTCTCAAACGCATTTAATTGGTAGATTCGCTTATTCAGAAACTATATAATGTACCGTATTGATCGATTTTTTGATAGAGGCGGAATATATTTCAAAAAATGATGTCAAAGTGGGCATTTTGAACGAAATTTCCCGAAGCGATTGTGTTAGAAATGAAAAATATTGTCCTTCTGAGAAAATAATTGTTTATATATAAATTTTTAATTAATTGAACAGAAAATAAAAACACAGGTCGCTTATAAATCTCTTCAAAAATCACGTCAGCAAGTTTCATATATTTTTTTTTTATTAAAAATGAATCTGGAATTATGACAGAAAATTTAGAGTTGTTGAGCATGGAAAAGTATTTTTTTGAATACCGCCCTAACATGATTCTGATAAAACCAGCTATTATATAAAAATGAAATAAAAACTCGTCGAAAGCGGCCAGATAAAATTGTTAAAGTAGATTTATCTCTAATCATGATTTAGTTTTTGTTTGTGAAATTAGTATATTTGACTTCGAATTCTATCTCTGCCTGTAGGCCGGGCCGGCAGGGATTTTTTATTTCGAAATTTGAAATTCGTGTATGAAATTTTTAAAGAAGAATCTTTACTTTAAGTAATTATACATTTTCTGTCATTAAATAAACCAAAAAAATACTTTTTAATTTCAGGCACGAATTCGGATTTTCTGAATAAAAATGGAGGTGAAGCTGGCAACCCTGTTGTCGGCAATGAAGCTATAAATAAATAGGAATAGACAGATAGTGTAGTATCTAACGGTTGTGAATGAAGTACTGGAGGATGTAGTCACAAGAGGGCGGTTGTTGTTTGTTTTCATCAGATCAGGGCCTGATTAATGCTACGAAAAACATCCACTAGAAAAATCTAATATAATTTTTTTTGTTATATTTGTAACAGAAATTTTTCATGAATAAGGCGTTTAAATAAGTCGAAAATTTCTATTTAGATTATCTGGTAGCTGTTTGCTGTAGAGCAGTGGTTCCCATCCTTTTGTTGCTCATGACTCACCAAAATTTCTATAACTTTTAACGGACGGCAGCTTTAAATACATGGGTCTATTTATATATTCTATTTGCACCACTATATATTAAAAGAAAATTTTAATAAATTTCTCTTGCACATGGTTTTAATGAGTATGAAAGTTGAATATTTTCCAGAATTCCCCAATTCGGGCCTCTTTCAAGTAGACCAGTGGCTTGCTAGAAAATTGTTACTAAAACGTTTTTGTTCTTCAGTTATTTAACCTTTTCAAGTGTGTTGGTCCATTTTTTGACCACTTAATTTTAACTCCTAAATGCCACATCGGCACCAGAATATTAGAATGAAAATTTTCCTTTCATTAAGTACGTGAATAAAAGCTTTTGCCTATTCTGAAATAAATATGTTTTTAAATCCTGGTGTCATTCACTCGTTTTAGCATTTTACGAATAGAAGTACCTTGCCCCTGAAACGGTTAAAATAATAAAAATTCGATCCCAGCGTGTACGCTACAGTTTTTCTTGATCTTCCAGACAATGGAAGAAAATGAATCAGTGTTGCCAGATTGGGGACTTTTTTAATTCAGATTTTTTGACTGTCACCACTTTTTAAAAATAGTATAATTCGCCTTACTTTTCAGAATTTTTAATCTATTTTTAAATATGTCGAATATTTCTATTTCAAAAAAGCGGTGACAATCAACAATCTGGGGACAAAAAATTCCCCAACCAGGCAACATTGAAATGAATGTACCTGATTTATAAAACATATTAGCTTAGGTTCCCGCAGAGGAACAAATATTTCTTTGTAAATATATGTACAAATTAAATGTAAATAGTTATGTATCGTATATAAACAGAAAATTTGTAATTATTGAAGTGATTCTTAAGTTTCGAAAAAAAACCCTATTCATCGTTATCCTGATATAATGTGATATAAGTAGAATCATGTCATCTTGGACTTTTGATCTCCCAACTGTGATTTAATTAGTTATAACTGGGAGCTCGTAAAATATACAAACATTATTCATTAATGAAAAAGCGAATAAATTTGCTTAAGGCCGCATATACGCTGTAAATTATGTGACTTATTATTTAAAAAGTGAGCTTTTTTCACACGATGCAAGCGTAATAGAGCATTAACTGTAACTGTTCATTTCACATCGGGCGCTGCACTTAAATATTTAAACTTGAAAATATTCGATTTTTCGATGAACATGTGCAATGAAAGATCGGCAGTTTCTGCGAATTAAAAGAAAAAAACGCATAAAACAATTTTTACAAGTACGCTAGTTAAGATTAGAAACATATCAGGTGATGTCTGTGTAAGCAATGCTTAGAACAATAGTTTAAGTTGACTTACCACAGAATGTTGAAAATGTTGAATAAATTGCTCACAAGGTTTCCCATGAACCACCTAATATTTTTAAATGAAATCTTGACGGATTTATAGATGTTATCTATATCATATTGCTAAGACTAAACATGTTTGAGAAATTAAATTAAAAATATTGTTTGTTTGTAGTTTATCTATATAATTTTAATCGTTTTTCATTTATTTCTTAATTGAATCAAAAATCTTCCTTAGGATCAGTCTTTATAAGTAGAAAAGTCCAATAAAGTTTAAAAAATTTAATGTAAAAATATCAAGTAGTTCAAGAGATATCCAGCACGCATTTCTTAAAAAAATTGTACATAAAAATAATTAACATTAAAGTATATTTTATTAAAATTTCAAATTCGAGTACTCTGCTATACTGGTAATGGATCCTTTTTAAGTCAATTATAAGTATCTATGAAACGTATTCTTCAAAAAAAAAAAAAAAAAAAAAAAAAATCCACGGATATGCAACATGAATTTTTGCTGACCGAAGATTTTCTAGGAAAACAATAGAAATCCCGCATTCTTCTGGAACCATCTAATTCATGAATTAGATGATTCATCATTTATTTATAGTAAATACAAAGGTAAGAAATGTTAAATAAAAGGAAAAAATTAAATTTTGTATGCTAAGATAGCAAATGCAAAAAGATGCTTTTTTGCGGGTGTGGTAGGGTTAGATATTCAATTATTTTTCTCATTATTTACTGATTACTTTCTTATATTATTGTTACTGTGTAGTAACACCACAGGAAAAATTAAACACTTTTAAAAAATTTAAACGTAATGTTTTGGGGGAGAGGGACAGAGGATGAAAAATAATTTTAAGAGGTTGGAGAATTAGGTAAATTTTAAAAAAGGGCGAAATCTTCATTAGAATAAAAAGTGAACGATTCCCATCCCTGTAAAAGAATCTTCTTGTAAAAGAAATAAAAATGCGCCTTCTCCTATGCTCCCTCATTAAATAAAAATTTAATTCACAATGTATTATCATCTAGAACGATGTAAGAGAAAAACCGAGCATATGCAACCACCATGGAAGACAGAAAAGGCTATTCCATGCCACGTGTGGAACAGCTTTTCTGCATATTACTGCTGTTTTAAGAATGTTATTTTATCCTCAAATTAAATCAAAGATGCTAATAGGAAAATCTAGGTTTTCCTTTTAAATTTTAATGTATAGTTTATACTTTAAAAACTTACAAGTTAATAGATATGGGTATTTATGTAAGTGTCACGCACAGGACATTTTTTCCCTTTTCTCATAGAGCGGCCCTGAAACGGGCAAATTACTTATTGTCAAGGATTTAAAATGCGGAAATTTTTTAACCTATTAAAAGTGGGCAGATTACTTAGGTCTAGGGTAAAAAATGTGGAGATTTTTGAAACAATAAAAAGGTCATTCCATATCACGTGTGGGACAGCTTTTCTACACATTACTGCCGTTTTAACAATGCTGTTGTATACCCAAATGAAAACAACTACGCTAATATGAAAATCTACGATATTTTGTTATTTTTAATGTATATAGTTTATATTCTAAAAACTTATAAGTGAATAGATATAGGTACTTATATAACTGTCACGTACAGGGCATTTGTCCGTTTTTCATGGAATGGCCCGGAATGATTTTGGACACTATAACTGTTGATTTGAGACCACTGTGCGGTGGTCTCGGTAGATATTGATTGGCGGAGAGTAATTTCGAAATTATATGTATTGTTTATTTTGTGGAAATGTTTTACCAATAAAATGGAATACTTTGTCACTGAATTAGGGGCGTAAAAAGGGAATATTTGCCCAAACAATCCAAATGAATATTTAAAATTCTATAAACAAGAAAAAAATAACATTACACACAAACAACAATCTGCTAAATTTTTAGACACTTTCCGGTCCTGAAATACGAGATATATTTTATATACTTTTCCTGTGACTCCCTATTGCTATAAACATTTTTAATGTAGTATGAGAATTTTAATAGTTTTCGCTTTTTCTAAACACATATAATACGGTTCACTTGTTTTTATCGGGCATGGTTTATAAATGACAGCAGCAATACTAAAGTGTCTTATTTTGTGTAACATTATATCTGCAGAATAAACTTCTTTGTAAATTTCTATAGAAATTTAATATGAAGTTATTATTTAGAAAGAGCGGTACAGAAAAAGTGAAACAAAATAGCTGTATGTGGTAACCTTTTGCCAATGAGCTTCGCTAGATATGCAGTAGCGGACGTAAGTGCTAACCGCAGGAAATCCCTGAAGCCGTAAACATAGAGTAATTTTTTTATCAAGTGAGTATCTACCTTGTATCTTACACAAAATTAGCGATATTTTACACGTAAATAAATACTTGTATTGTTACCAGAAAGCGTTTTTTAATTTAGAAAATGTTTTTGTGAAAAACTCGAAATATTAACACTAGAACCGCCATAGCGGCCATTTTGACAGGTAAAGAATGAAAATATTTCGATTCGAACCAGAATTTTTGTTCTAAAATAAGTTAAATATGTACCACGGAGTAATAAGTTAAATAGATAAGTTAAATAGCTTTAAATAAAAATTCTGGTGTAAAATAATTTTATAACACTTGAGTAAAATTTCCGGCGGTTCTAGTGTTAAACGCGTTTTACTACAAACAGGAAAAATTCCGGAACCTGATCCCTTTATACTTATAATCGCAAAAAATGATTTTATTATTTTTTGCGTAAACCTCATTTAATGTTTATATGGTATAATTCTCAAACTCATTTCTTTGTTTAATGAATTTAAAATATATATATAGAATGTGAGTAAATTGTAAATAATAGTAATAATAATAATAATTTGAGGACAAATAAACATAAAAGTTTTTAAGTATTCTGATTGCTACATAGTTGCCAATTTCTACCATTTTTGTCATCACTATTTTAAATAACAAGTTCAGTGCATTTAATTGAAGAATTTTACTATTAAAAAAAAATACTTCAGCTCATCTAATCAAAGATTTTGCCATTAAAACATGAAAATTACTATTCGTAAATACTGCTGAAGAAATATCATAGGTATTTGCAGCTATGTTGCTTAGAAAATGGGGTCCATATAAAGGTAATATGTACAGGATGAGTACATTTTTACCAAAAGTTTTTAATAATTTTTTTCTTTTATTTTATCTCAGAAAAATATGAGTTACCTTTCATTTAATCACAGAAAGATTTAAAATAGGGAAAAATAACTATTAGGCAAACATTTCTAATTTGAATTGTTGGTGCCAAATACTTTCTGCAAATTTCAAAATGTGTACCCACATTGAATATTATTAATGAGAATGATTTTATTCAGAAAATTATAGATACATTTTTAAATTATACTCTGATTTGAGGATGGTTCTGTTTTAAAATTAATTAAATTTATTTATATGCGCTTTTTTAAAACATATTTACAATTTCATGTTACATGACTTGAACACCGCTATTAAACTAAAACGCTGTCCAGTTTGTCTTCATCTTAACAGAACAACAGCTACAAAGATAATTATTCATTAATGTTCAGAATTTACTTTCAGACATAGGTTAAAAAATATGTTATAAAATATATTTTCATGATATCTAATAGGACATTTTTTTCTATTAACCCCTTGACGGGCGATGTGATATATTATACCCAGTGGTGGGATACAAATAATATAACAACCGGTTCGCTGCCCGAATGATTTTTGATGTATAATATGAAGGGAAAATCAAGCAATACACGTGAATTATTAAATACTTTACATTATAAGTGTAAGAGTATTGTTAAAAAAAAGTAAAATTTTGATCATTTGGTATAGTGGAAAAAATATTTCTGAAACATGTTTCCTATAAAAGGTCGTAATTTATTTAATACAAATTAGGCAATTATGAAATATTGATGAATATTTCGATCAGAAAATGCATAAAAACAGTGTAATACAATAAAAATAATACAAAAATAGTAGAAATTTAAGGTTTAGAACCAACCCATGTCTATGATCTAAATTTAAAATCAGTTATATATTAAAATCATTAGCTGTGGGAATGGTGATAGACAGATCACAGATAGACAGACAGACAAACCCAATTCATAAACACTTTTCAACTATGTTGGAAAGTATTCAAAACACAGGTGTGCAGGCAGATAAACATTTAAAGAAAGTAAATTAATGCAAATGCGATTTTCGCATTTGAAGTATAATATTAACAGTATAGTTGAAGTATCATTTTTAACAACCGGTTCGCCGAACTCAACAGAAATTAACAACTGGTTCGATAGAACCGGTGCGAACCGGCTGAATCCCACCACTGATTATACCTCATCTAATTTTAGTCAGAACAGAAACTTTCAATCTTACACCAGAAACTTTCAATTCTTTTTTTCTTTTATAGATTTGGTGGGAAAAAATTGTGAAAATGCTTTTCCTTATTTTTAAATGAAATTTTTTGAAAATTCCGGTTTGAATTCAACACCACAGAAACACAATTAATTGTTCCTGAAAGGGTTAAAAAATGAAAATTATTTTTCCAAAATAGTGGTGAAAATACATGGTAAATGTTAGCAGCTATGTTGCTATGATAATAGGCTTCAGGTAAAAGTAAAACGTATAGGATGTCTGTATTTTTAACACGTCTTTCGCTTTATTACCATATTTTGCTTTTTTATACCCTCAAGTTAATATTTTTTTATTAATCACAATAAGATTTAAAATCTGAAGATGACATATTAATTAATCATTTCTAATCTTAATTAAAGGTTGAATATAGTCTTTGCTGATTCCAAGTAAGGTTCACAGCTTGTATATATAACGTTTTAGTCAGAAAATTCTATGTATGTTTTTTATTACACTCTGATTTGGGATAATTCTGTAAGATTAAAAATTTTTTTTTCGGTACTTTTTTAAAACAGTTTACAATTCTATGCTACATAAATTTAAAATAAAATTAAAACAAAAACTTTGTCAAGTGCACTACTATCTTACGAGAAGAATAGCATTTGCGATTATTATTTATCTATCTCCAGCATTTATGTTCAAACATACATTAGCATATAAACTATATATATACATATATATATAATTGTGTGTATATTTATACTTCATTCATCTTTAAGTGGATTATTTTGTATAATTTAATTTAGAATTTTCGAAAATATCGATCCTTTTTATCTTTTATTTTTATTTATATTTTTTTCTGTATTTTTTATTTGTTTAAGCATTTTTTTTTTTTCAAAAGAATGTAACTGACACTGGATAAATATAGAAGTACTTTTATTTATAAAAAAAATAGATTAAACGTAAACTTGACTGCGAAAGCGTTCGTCACTTCAATATTTCTCGAAGTAATGCTGGCACCAAAGACAGAATGAATACTATTAACCCCTTAACGCTCGAATTAACTTACGGTTTAAAAATTAAAATTGGTCATTGGCACCACATTTTTTAAAAAGAGATATTCACCTTATTTAATGACAGGTGAAACGGTACTAAAATAAAGCCAAATACACTATTTTATAAAACTGGTGGGAATCAAACAATCTGAGTAAAAGACACAGCCCGTGAATATGACGGGAGCGAGAATTAAGGGGATAATATCACCTTACTCCCTATTAGGAAATTTTTCGATAGCAAACTATAGTAGATTTGTTGGTATATCAAAATTTTAACGCAACTTTTATAATTATGGTTTGTTTTATTTTTTTTTCCTTAGAAGTCGTGGGTATTTTATTTATAACACTTAATTTTAAATTCAAACTGACATAGTTGTACCAGAATTTTCGAATAAAAATTTCCTTTTATACTCTACATGGGGCAGTCTATTTCGAACCACGAAGAAAGTGTTGGTCGACATTTTTAATTTTCCACATTTTTTTAACCAATTTTTCTTCATAATTTTCTGATATCGACCTTCCTATGTTGAATGGGTCTAATCGACCCATTTCTATAATTCGTTCTATTCGATTTGAACCAGAAATGTTTTCGTAAAGTAAGATAAATAAAACGCACCGAAAACTAATAAAAATAAATACATTAAATAGTTTTAAAAGAAAATACTCGTGTGAAATGTTTTTATAAGGGTTGAGTAAAATTTCAACAGGGTAGGAAGGATAACTATATAACTAAAAATTGTTTGATCAGAAAGTTTTTTTTTTTTTTTTGTGGTGACCATTTTTAACAAGCTACACAGCCGTTTTTGGTGAAAAACTTGCTTTACGGAAAATTCTGTAGCTGATTTATTTTTAAACTTATCAAGTTGAATAAAAAACTTACATGTTTAGCATAACCCTTTAAGACCCAACCCGCACGATCGTGCTGGTTGGACATTCATGTAAATTTTTGCTTCTGAAACAGTCGTATGTAATAAAAAAACGAATCGGGCGATTGTTCTCGTTTGCAAAAAGAATAAAGTATCATTTTTTATCAGCAGATGACGGTTTTAGTACCTGTTTTACTTTTAGCCGGCATGACTAGCTTTGTTTACAGGTACAACGGATATAGCTCATCATTTTATCTGTCGTAAAAAGGTAATTATCAGTAGATTTCTAATTGCTTGGATAAATATTATTGCTTTAATGTCTAAATAAGTGTAATATAATAAAAAAAACTTTAATTATACATTATTTATGTTGCTCGTAGGACTCAATATTTCGTTACCCGCACGATCGTGCGACTTGGGCGTTACGTTAGTCAGTGCTACAGCAAAGGTGTGAGCTTTCTGAATGTTCATCTTGATTTCTTTTTCAATAATTTTGCTGACAGCCACAGTAAAAATGAAGTATGTTATTATATAATTAATGCCATATTATTTTTTGGGGTGTTGTCATGGATGAATTATTTTTTTCATTTTTGTTTTTCAATTAATTTTTACTTTTTTTTCTTTTCAATTAATAAAATTTTCTAATGTATTCTATTATTTTTTATGGAATACTTTGTTAACTTTTAACAAAGCAAAATAAAACACTTTTTCAGTTGTCTAAACCGAAAAGAAATCTCACACAAAAGAAATATTGCAGTTGATGAATAAATCAGACTCTGAATTTAGTGATCTCTCGGATGATGACGAGGTTGCGGACAAAACATTTGAAACAGATTTATTAGAATGATAGTCAAGTTCAGATGAGCTCGATGAAGAAATATTTACAAATATTTCTAAAGAAATGAGAATTTTGGATCATTCTTCCTCATCAAAATCTTCTGAACTCATTCCCCTAAGTTTTACATCCAAGCCAAATAGAATGAAAAAATAAAAATAATTAACAATACAAGTAGGATGTTAAGAAGTTCATTTCTGTACTTCATCCTAGATTTCACGCAGGTATGTCTTTCATTTCTTAAATTTTAATTTAAAAAAATTATAGACTTATAGAAAAAATAAAACCGATATTATTAAAAAGCTTTAAAAATATGGCAAACATTTTTAAATTAATTAAAAGATGAATTTTTTGAAGTCGATAAGTACATCTCGAATACTAACTTTTTTCCTTCTTTTTTAGGCTTTTAGAGCCAGTAAGGATTTCCATTGCAGTATTTCAGCCAATACTTCCCAAATCATCTTATAAGTAATGCTTTCACAGGAAAAGCTCAACCCGTACGATCGTGAGGGTGTGGCTTTCTCAGAAAAGGCCCAACCCGCACGTTCGTGCGGGTACTCTCCACGCTACAGGGGGGGGGGGGGGGCGAAAAATTTTTTAATTACTTTTTTTAAGTGTCATTAGGGTCAGTATAGAGTTAATAACCTGAAGAATGTAATATTTAAATATGAAAATGTTACGAGTCTTAAAGGGTTATAATGCTCCACATTTTAGGTGATTATAGAATTTTCATTAGGCTGAATGATCTACGTCAACAACATGGTTTAAAAACTGGAAATTTAAAAGGCACATCTCGCTACCATTATTTTTATGAAGGAAATCAGACTCACCTTAACCTCTTCGCGACTGAGTGTTAATGCAGTATTATTAATTATTACTGAATTATTTCATCTCCCATTTGACTTCATAGCGAGATTTTTATTTTATTTGCATTAGTTCGAATCTTAGACTTCGAAACATATCATTTTTATATAGAAATTGTAATTATGTTCGAGACCATTAATAAAATAAGACAAAACGGAGGTCCCCATTTGGGGGCCCAGGGAGCGAAGAGATTAAAGATTTTTTCTTACACAGACCACTTATAAGGCTACTTCTTTTACAAATTTCAATCTTGAAAACATTTCCTTTTTTCGTACTGCTTATTAAAAACTGTGTTATGTCTGCGTTTTGCAGTTTTCGCTAAAAAAAATTCTCTCAAAATGGGACTGAGTGAAAAAATATTAAATCTGAGGATACTAAATTTCTTTGTAATATAAAATTACCATGTAAATTTTTATAAGTTACACTTAACTGGTTTTGTATAACAATTCACTAAAACTCTGATCACTAAGCTTCGGGCCAGAGAAAGGAATTTTTAACATTTCTTTATAAGATGCTTTCTATTTCTCGAAAGATGATCCTAGATTATTCGTTATTCTTAAAATAATAAAACCTGCAATAATAAATTGTAGCCCCTAAGTTTTATGGAAATTATAAGAACAACAACAACATAGAAAGTATTAAACACTGTAGTATAATTTTATTTTGTTAATAATCATATACCGTAATTTCTCGCTATATGCCGCGGCTTAGTTATACCTTTTTCATACCTTAAATTCTACTTAAAAAAAAAGTCAAATAAATGGTAAGCGAAGTCTGAAACAAATTCTGGTAGGAAATCGAGTTATCTGAGCTGCGGCGTATTCGCGGAAACTACGGTAATCATTTATAAAAAATATGTGGATGTCTTTTTCTCTTATTAATTTACTTCTTAGCAGTATTTTGAACTTATTATGAAGTAAAATAAATCCCCAATGACATTAATATTAATAAACCCTACAAATATATTCAAATTTTAATTAAAATTAATTTAAAATTTAGATTAAAAATATCATTAAAATTAAGTTTGTTTTATTCCATTTAGCTATACTGACATTAATAAATTTGTGTATGAACTGCCTGTAACATTTAGCACTCAAAGTGCTATACGTGACAAAACTGAACACCAATTATCGGACTGTATCAGACTTCCTTTTGTGTGACATTAAGAGTAAAATCTTTTGGATGCATAAGTGCTTGGAATGTTCCGAAGCAGAAGCACTTCTTGAAGTCTTAACTTACCTGATGAAATAGGTTTCAAACAGTGAGTGAAGACAAAGGTGATCTTATTGCACACATTTTCCCTTGAGATGAGTTTCTACACTTATTTTTTTTTAAACTGATCCCATTAAAATCACATCATTTTATATCCTAGGTCCAAGCTGAACTCCTTAGAAAACTTAAAGAGAATCTGACAAATTTTGAATGTATAGTTATTGCAGAGTTCTCAAATAATTATACTTTCACAGATCAAGATAAAACACAAACGTTTCAGTTAGACCAGTGTTGCCAGATTAGGGACTTTTTAAATTCAGATTATTTGATTGTCCTCACTTTTTTGAAAATAAAATATCGGCCTATTTAAAAAAAGGTTAAAATTTCTGAAAAATAACGCGAATTATACTATTTTAAAAAAGTTGTGACAGTCCCCAATCTGGCAACACTGAGTTAGACCAGTAAAGGTAATAATACTACATACTTTTGTTCAGAGTTGGGCAGATTTGTAATTCCAATTACCTGCAGCGTAATTACAATTTAATTATATGTAATTGATTATAGTATAAATATTCCACCACAGAAATTTCGTCAAATAATGGGATGGATGGTAGTACCGGATACAGTGCTGCAAGAATTTTTCACGGCATGTAATTCTAACTATAATTAATTGCGTACAATTAAATCGTAATTACAATGCAAGTAATTGCAATTACAAATTTGTCCAACTCTGTTTTATTTTTATGTTAAGAAACATAATCAAATCTGTTGTAAATGTAATTGTACTATTTTTGATAGCTTTATACAGAATACAATCAATGAGTATATATTTCAACAACATGCTGTAAAGGAGCGAATAATATTGTATGTGGAATATAGAAGTTTATAACAGTTGTAAATTTCCAAATGGGTGAAAAAAAATCAGGGCCGGGACTCGAACAAGCGATGTCTTGGCTGAAGCCGCCAATACTCTACCAACTGAGCCATACCAGACAAATCTGGAGGACTAATTTACCCAACTGACGTATAACGATCACAGAATCTGGTCTGATATCTGAATCAGTTCAACAAAATAAGTTGTATGCTATTATTTTGGAACTGCAGTAAACGCTGCATGCGTAATTATATTAGATTTATTTTTAACACAAATATTCAATTGGTAAATAAACCATGACAGCAGTAAATTTCCAAATGGGTGAAAAAAGTCCGGGACAGGATTCGAACCATAGATGTCTTGGCTGAAGCCGCCAATGCTCTACCAACTGAGCCATCCCGGACGAATCTGGAGGACTAATTCTGTTGAGCTGATTCACATATCAAACCAGGTGCTGTGATCCTTATAGGTTAGCTGGGTGAATTAATTGGGAATTTACAGCTGTTGTGTTTTTTTTGCCAAATGAATATTTGTGTTAAAAATAAATCTAATAGAACTTTATTTACTATTGTGATAATGCAAGCAGTCAGTACACGAACAAAAAGATCCATGACGTCTTCCATGATCGTGGGGTACTACCCTCTTAAGAGCCCACTTCAGTCACGAGAGGAAAGTTAATGTTATGTCCGTGGGGGCGTTATTATTTCTCGCTTTGAATTTAATATTTTTGAATGATTTTTACTTTCTTCTACCTTTACAAGAAGAAAGTATTGGATTCATGAAAATTTTCGAATTCCGGTTTTCGACGGATTTAGACGTTTTAGGGGTCAGAGATTCCAAAAAACATGTTTTTACAAAATGTCTGTCTGTGACTCTGTGAGTCTGTCTGTCTGTCTGTCTGTCTGTGTGTATGTGACACAAATTTTGTGGGCGCTCTATCTCAAGAACTAATGCACGGAATTTAATAAAAATTTATATTCAGTGAGTCCGTAATACAAATTGATGCTGATTACTTTTTGGTGTAAATCGCTCAACAGGTGGCGCTGCTATGCTGCATTTTTCACGATTTTCGCAATAGCTCTATCTCACGAACTAATGCACGGATTTTGATCAAACTTCAGATTTAGTTAGTCCTTTATATGAATTGATGCTGATTACGTTTTGGTGTTAATCGCTCAACAGGTGGTGCTGCTATACTGCATTTTTTAAAATTTCCGCAATAGCCCTATCTCAACAACTAATGCTTGGAAAATCAACAAACTTCATATTTAAGTATACTTTGATAATTTAGTGCTGTTTGTGTTTTGGTGCAAATCGCTCAACAGGTGGCGCTGCTATACTGCACTTTTCAGAATTTCCATTATAGCTGTATTTCAAGAACTAATGCAACAATTTTCACCAAACTTCAGAATCAGTTAATCCTTATTATGAATTGACATTTTGTACATTTTGGTGTAAATCGCTCAACAGGTGGCGCTGCTATACAGCATTTTTCCCGATTTCTGCAATAGCTCTAACTCAAGAACTAATGGACACATTTTCATCAAACTTCAGATTCAGTTACTCTTTGATATGAAATGATGCTGACTACGTGTTGGTAAATATCGTCCAATAGGTGGCGCTGCTGTGCTGCATTTTGCACTATTTCTTCAATAGCTCTATCTCAAGAACTAATGCACGAATTTTCATCAAACTTCAGATTCAAGTACACCTTGATAAATGTTGATGCTGAGTATGTGGTTGTGTAAATCGCACAACAGGTGGCGCTGTTATGCTGCATTTGTCATCATTTGCGCAATAACTCTATCTCAAGAACTAATGCACGGAATTTCATCTTTTAAGAATCCTCATGATGAGCATAGATTCACTGTGATAATGAATTTTGAAGTATTGTCAAGTATGATATAGAAGAAAGTTTTGTGATGACCACAACATACTAGTTTTGTATAGGATAGCTGAGGACGATCTACAACCGGGCTAGTTTTTACTTTTTCGATTTTGGTTATAGTTTTTTTATCATCCTCAGCTATCCTATTCAAAACTAGTATGTTGTGGCCATCACAAAACTTTCTTCTATATAAATCACGTCAATTAAATCGTTTAAATAGTACCAATTCATATCACAATATATCTGAATTTGAAGTTTGGTGAAAATTCATGCATTAGTTCTTGTATAGAGCTATAGCGGAAATTCTGAAAAATGTAGTATAGCAGCGCCACCTGTTGAGTAATTTACACCAAAACATAAACAGCACTAATTGATATCAAGGTATACCTGAATCTGAAGTTTGATGAAAATTCATGCATTAGTTATTGAGATACATCTGTGGCGGAAATTCTGAAAATGCAGCATAGCAGCGCCACCTGTTGAGCGATTTGCACCAAAATCTATAAAATGTCTATTCATGTCAAGGACTAACTGAATCTGAAGTTTCATGAAAATCCGTGCATTAGTTCTTGAGATAGAGCCATTGCTGAAATCTTAAAAAATCCAGCATAGCAGCGCCACCTGTTGAGCTATTTGCACCAAAAACTAATCAGCATCAATTTGTATCAGGGACTAACTGAATATGAATTTTTATTAAATTCCGTGCATTAGTTCTTGAGATAGAGCGCCCCCAAAATTTGTGTCACACAGAGACACACAGACAGACAGACAGACAGACAGACGGACAGACTCACAGACAGACATTTTGTAAAAACATCTTTTTCGGGTTATCTGACCCCTAAAACGTGCAATTCCGTCAAAAACCGGAATTCGAAAATTTTCATGAATCCAATACTTTCTTCTTGTAAAGATAGAAGAAAGTACAAATCATCTAAAATATTGAAACTCAAGCGAGATATTTGGGAATAGCGCTCCCATAGACTTAACTTTAGAGTTTTCGTTTTTTTCATGTTACTAGTGTGGCCTCTTAAGTATTTGCGATGGGGTCCATGAGACCGCCATTAGTCCCAGAACAGGCGGATTCACAGGTCATTTCAAGACTACCCAGACTGATTGTAAACCCGATCGCTGAAGATTTCTCCTGTTTAGTTTAGCGGAAATATTTCATTTATTATTTGCTGCTGTTGAGAATGTCATCGCTAGAAGCGTACGAAACTAGTTATTAAAATGTCTTTAAGATTTTGCCTGTATGTACTTTCATCACTTATAGCATGCTAATGTATATTTTATTTTAGTGACAATAAGTTATTTTTCTGATGTAATTCTACAAAATGCATAAATTAAATTTCAATAAATAAATTTATTTATTTATTTAAGTTTCGCTGTCAAGCTGAAATTTAACATTAGGCTAGTGACTCAAAAGCAGCTATGAAATGATACTGTGGTTATCATCTTTCTTTTAAAAAATTAATATCCTTGGTTATGTATCGTTTTTTTGGATATATTGCGATTTTCCGTGTACGTCGGATGCGCGATATTATCTTTGTATTTTAACTGTTACAGATTTACGCTTAATTTGTGTTTGCAGAAAAACGATATCTCGCTGAATTTGATTTAGAGTTCAGTAATGAGACAAAGCGAAGATTGCTATTGGAAAATAATGGTACATGTTTAAATTAAAATAAATCAAGCTCATTAGGAAAAACCGAGCTAGTGTAATATTTTTATTAAAGGGAAAAAAAAAACTAAGAATAATTTTCATAGATCTTATTATATTTTTTAAACCATACGAAATGCCAGATTTACTAGTTCTATTGCATTCAAATGTGTAGTTAGCAATTTACATCGGGTGAATGAAAAAAAAAAAAACTCTCAAAATTTTAAACTTGTTTGAAGCGAGTAATCAATTTTTAGTAGATATTAATTGGCTGAAAGTGATTTCGAAATTATTTTATGTATATTATTTGCTTTACAAAAAAGTTTTTTAAATAAAATGAAATAGTTTTGTCATTAGGATGAGCGAAGCGAATCCTCTACTAGGCTACACAAATTACATTTTGTGTTACACTTTACAAAAAAAAAAAAAAAAAAAAAAAAAAAAACTATTCAGTATTTTAACTTGAAATTAAACATAAAAATAAATTATAATCTGTAGATTTGCACAATATATATATATATATATTTACAAAAGTATAACCTTAAAAAATTATTATTTTAATTAATTTATTACATGTTTTCATTCATTACATGTTTTTCCATTACAGACGCATTTTTGCAAATAAAAAAATGAAACACTTATATTTTCAGAAAAAATAAATAAATCATCGTTATAGATAGAATCATATTAATTAAATATTTTTAGGATTTCTTTTATGAAATTTTTTAAATGCTTTTTTTATGAAAATTATAGCATATTTTTAAGGAATTAAAATTTGTGAAAATTCAATTATTTACATTCAATTGTAAAAGAATTTTTCAGTTTTAAGAATTCTAATACACAATTTATTCTTATTATGTGAAATCATTTACGCAGGCAATACTTACGCATTTTATAATGAAAAGAATAATTCATATATAAGATTAATATATATAAAATGATTATACTATGTTTTTTTTGTAAAGTGGCAACAAAAGAATTGTAAACAAATAAATTTTTTTTGTTAAATTCGTTATATCATAAATAAAAAATTCCGAGGAAATTCTTAGATATTTGGCTGAATTTACATTTGTTAAATAAAAATGCGCCAAAACATAAAATAGCATTTTTGCTTAATAAAGATGCAACAATAATATAAAAAAATTTGTTAGTTTCAAATATTTATCTTATTAAATAATGCTTCGCGAATCCAAGCAATGCATGGCTTTTGTTAGTTTAATTTTGCCCACCCTGGATATGCCATACCCTGCGCGTGTCCCGGGTTAAAAACTTCGAATTCACATCAGAAATTCTGAAAGAAGAATTTATATTTTAGGTAATCCTGAAACATCTGTCATTAAATCCAAATCAATACTGTACAGAATTTCTGGTGTGTATGTAGAACTTCAGAATAAAAAAAGGCCAGTTTTGGCAACCCTGATAAACTATAAAATTTTAGTGGTATCAGAGGGACCACAGTTTGACACCCCTGCTTTAGTGTATGTCAAGGCATGTAAGATTTTTAAACATAATTTCTTTGAAAAAAATTCATTGCTAAAATTAGTTTATTCAAATTATATCATGGAGTTGCTTTTTATTTATCACCCAATAACTAACCTGCTAAAATTGTTTTCCAAGAGTTACCATTACAAATCATTTTTCCACAACTTTACTCCACCAGAGAGAGTTTAATCAGGGTTGACAGATTGGCCTCCATTTTTTATTTAAAAAAAACGAATCCACAGCAGAAATTAAAAATAGTATTTTTATTTTATTTAATGACGGATATTTCGCTATTACTTAAAGTAAAAATTATTTTTTCGAAATTTCAGGAATGAATTTGAAATTTCAAAATGAAAATTGAGGCCAAATTGGCAACCCTGAGTTTAATTTCAAATGCCGTGTATTTCGGTCAGTGTTGACAGTGAGCTATTTTTATCAGAGTTCGTACGTTTCAAGGACTTTTTACCAGAATTTTCGTACAGAAAGATTTGCCTTATTTAATTTTTTAAAAAATATATCTTCATATATTGAAATCAACTCTTTAGAAAATTTCTGGTACTAAAATACATAAAATCGTCAAAATTCCTCGATGCGTACGAAGCCTGTTTATGAAATTCAGATTCCTTGATTCCCACAACATTCTTGAAATAATAATCCCCTTATTTAATCTGTCATTAAATGAAGGGGATATATATAATTCAAATTGCTGCAGACACTGTAAAAAAAAATCTTCTTAACATACGAAAATATAATATGACTTCTTTCAAGTTAGCCATTATTCCGAAAAGCGTCCCTTTATTGTTAAAAACCACAGAAACCAAAACACTTCCAATATTTAAAAAGGCTCTTATGAAAATGAAATTCCGTTTGTTGCCCATAATTTTCAAAAGCGTTTGTGATTAGCTTTTACAGTGCAATGATTAGTTTTCCCAACATTAACAATCGATTTTTTGTATGTTTTTCAATTATGCAATAAACATACTCGATACGCAAAGAAATTTACACATACAAGAGTAACAAAATAATATCAGTTTTAATGTTAATACTATTGCTGTTAATTTACGTCGTCTGTCCGTTAATCATGTTTGTTGAACATAAAAATGTGTACTTGGCAATCTGCAGCATCCGGAAAACCTATGTTTCTGGAGAGGAAAACTGATTATTAATAAAATCTAAACGGAAACGTTTCTGAAAATCACGGACAGCAAAATAAATTCTCTTTCTACAAATATTTCTTTAAATCTCGACCACCTATTGGTTTCTGAATATACCTGAACGCTCTTAAGATTGGTGGGTAACTCGGAAGAAGTTATATATTTTCCTAGGTGAATATGATATTTTCATAGACAAAAAAAAAAAAAAAAAAAAAAAATCGTCTTTTTTACAGTGAATGAAGTACGATTTTTTCTGAAATTATTTAAAATTATTCTGAATGTTGTAAAAATGTGTTTAATTATTTTAAATGAGTAAATGCATATAAGGTTATGTGGAGCAACTGGGCCATGATTTTACAATGTGACTTTAGAGATTCTGGCAATTCAGCTTCGAAAAGCTAATGTTCATTTGAATTAAAATCTGAACTTTTGTAAATGTTTTTAGTTAGGTTCCCTCTATCAGATAGAAATGCTCAAAATTACATTTTAATACTTAAAAATAAAAATATATACATATTTCATTTTTCTTTCCTAATGGGTCCAGTTGCCCCATAAAAATGGAGTAAGAAGTAAGAGAAAATAAAAAAAAAAATATTTATAACTATTGGGGTAACTGGATCTAACATGGTCCAGTTACCCCTGATATGCAGGGATGTAATGGAGGGTATACGGTGGTATACGCCATATACCTTCAGGATTTTTTAGGGAACACCGTGTAGCCTCTTTTTCTCAAAAAGGTATACTATATACACTGTAGGGTATACCCCTTGTCTTGAGCGTACACCCTCTGCTTAGAGCGTATGCCCTCTGCTTTTTCTACGACTACACTACTGCTGATAAATGTCCCAGTTACCCCGTTCTTGAAAAATTTATGGGGTAACTGTGACACCGGGCTTACGGTTGAAACTTGAAGTAAATATGTATAGATACCTAATAATATTAATGTAGTTATATGCCTAATCTTAAAAAAAAAGATTGTTTAATAAAAGTACTTACAGTATTTTAATAAAAAGCCGAGGAAGTTCAAACAAATTGATGTTGTTTTTAATTAAACTAGCGTAAATTTTCGACAACCTGCCACAGCAAAGACAGAGTTATGATTGAGTTGACACAAGTTGCTTCAGGAAGTAGTGATTAAGGTGCATTGTTCACAAAAGCTAAAGCTTAAAATACATCAACGGTTTTTTACAAAATATCCTATGGCCCAGATACCTCGTGGGTCCAGTTACACCAGCTAACCCCACTGAAAACAATAATGGAATGATTCATTCTCGTAACTTTTTAGGGTTTCGTTCATCTAACGAAATCATATTCGCCTCACTCCTCTGCCTGTCCGTCCGTCGGTCACAGTGCCCCTTCTCAGAAACTATATATGTTGGAGACTTGAAATTTTGCATACATATAGTTGAACACCTCATATCAAACGACAAATCATAAAGTTTTGAAAAAGTCTTATCTTCAACAATCTGGGCTCTAACTTGTGTATTTTAAGCTTTTTTTCTCAATAACTCAGCCCCTAATTAAGTTGAAGGCTTGAAATTTTGCATAATTACAGCTAAACACTTCCGATCACACGACAAATCATAAAAAATTAAAAAAGAAAATTATATTTACCCGTCCGGTTTCTAACTTGTGTATTTTAAGCAATTTTTCTAACTGGCCCCTAATTAAGTTGGAGGTTTTAAATTTTGCATATTTATAGCTGAACACTTACAATCACACGACGAATCATATATAATTCAAACGTTCTTATATTTACCCAACAACAAGCCCCCGACCAATGGCAACAAGATTATTTTAATAAAATTTTGCTTTTACAATGAAAATTTAGGTAAACAAGCTCTTATTTTCTAAGAAATTCGTTTGTAAATTCTGGTGTCAGTTAATCATTTCATCATTTTACTACGATAATTTTTCTCCGCATGAAAGGGTTAAAAAATTATCATTTTAAGATAAAGCACATAAAGTAAAGTTATTTTATTTCAAATAACACAATTTGAAATTTCTATTATTCTAGTATGGGTCAAATGAATCATTTGTGACTCATCTGTAAGTATGTTCTTTTTGAAACATATTCCTTATAAAACATTAAGATATTCCATTGATATCTTACACAAATTACTGTTGATTGGCAATTTTCTACGAAAACAATAGAATTACTGTCCTCTTCTTTAAACATTATTAACAGAGATTTTTCAGGTTTAAGCATTTTGAATAAAAATGCCCCGTGATTTCTATTTAATTACAATTTGCTAAAAGTCAAATAACATACTGTCAAATATATGATATATATACATATGTTTTCTCTCAAAAGATTACAAACTTTTTATGCAAGAAAAAATACACAGGTGGCGTTTGTTTGAGCAATAGCTTTCGCCACTGGCTTCGGCAAGAACAATAGCATAAAGAATCATAGTGGTAGATATCGATGTCTCAATTTGATATCGAAATGTAGCGATGTGATCTAGATTGAGGAGTTAAGAAAAAATCGCATTTTGTGTTTTTTGAACTATAAATGGGCGTGGCATTGACGTTCTTGATAACATAAGTGATTCAGGTCCTGATTACCGCAGGGCAAACTTCCACCAGTAAATTTTAACAGAATTTTTTGCTTTAATTAAATGCCTGATTCATGGAAAGTTTGCGTCATGAATAAGACAAGTATTTCTATTCTGTTTTTTTTTTTTTTTTTTTTTTTTTTTACTCCTGGAAATTTGCTCCGTTGGTAATCACGTCCTGCAAGAAGTGAGAGTTTATTCAAAATTCTTTTAACGCTTAAATTCCCATTGTGTCATTTATGATACCACAGTGTTCCCGATTTATTGGATATTTTTATTCACATATTCCGTATTCCCACCAGAAATTTAAAAGAGGAATTTTCACTTTAATTTACTAGCAGCCTGTAAAATAAACCGAAATTAACTATTTAGATATTCTGGTATGAATTCCGATACTCTGAATTACACAATTCCTGGAACGCATTCCACCCTGGGCATTAAAGGTTTAAAACACTTCACTACGTCGTCCGATTATGGATTCAAACGCTTTGTTTGAGATTTCTGTCAAAGGATTTTTTGGGGAGAAGTTAATATAATCCTTTAAAAATCGCAGTAGTAAATTCATTCCTTCTTGTAATACATCGAAGGGAGTGCAAAATCACGTCACACATGGTTGTGTTATCTCTATTACAGGGATGCCACAGGCGGCTATTTTCGTATTCTATTCGCACCACTATTTAACCTTCCGTCTACCAGACGGGTCCATTGGACCCGACATGTACATACAAAATGTTTATTCAAACCAGAAATTTCTTCAAAACAAATTAAATGTATAAATCAGACAATAATAAGTTAAATAAACAAATTAAATAGTTTTTAGTAAAAATTCTGGTGTAGAATGTTTTTATAAAACTTGAGTAAAATTTCCGGTAGTTCTAGGGTTAAAAAAAAAAAACAGATTTTTTAGTATATTTTTCTTGCAAATGTTCCTGAACACCATGACTGTAATTTTTGTTTTGGGAAAGTGGTGTGAAGTAGAGTTAAAAAATGGTCGCTCGTGGCAGCCCTGCCAGTATTTTGCTATCTTTTTTTGTGATGGACGCATGGGCGCATATCGTTCATCAAAACTAAAACTAATCACTGGATGTAGCAACTTCATCGTGCAGCAATCTCAAAAACGCCCTAAATTCGCGATCATAAACGAACGAAATTCATTAACGCCGCAATCAGTAACGAACGTATGAACGCATAGCACCCATGAAGACCGAAGAAAAACATCACTGGATGCAGCAAACTTGTGCAGCAGTCTCTAAAACGCAGTAATCAGCGAAAGCCACGATCACGAACGAACGAAATTCGTTAACACCGCAATCAGTAAAAAACGTATGAGCTAATAGCACTCATGAAAGCCAAAAAAAAAAAACATCACTGGGTGCAGCAACCTCGTCGTGCAGCAATCTCTAAAACGCAGTAATTCGCGAAAGTCACGATCACGAACGAACGAAATTCGTTAACGCCGCAATCACTAATGAACGTATAAACGCACAGCACTCATGAAAACAGGAAAAAAAATCACTGGATGCAGAAACCTCGTCTTGCAGCAGTCTCTAAAACGCAGTAATTTGCGAAAGCCGCAATCACAAACGAACAAAATTCGTTAACGCCATAATCAGTAACGAACGTATGAGCTAATAGCGCTCATGAAAACCGAGAAAAAAACACTGGGTGCAGCAACCTCGTCGTGCAGCAGTCTCTAAAACGCAGTAATTCGCGAAAGCCACGATCAAAAACGAACGAAATTCGTTAACGCCGCAATCCGTAACAACGTATGAATCCATAGTGTTCATGAAAACCGAAAAAAATACATCACTGGGTGCAACAACCTCGTCGTGCAGCAGTCTCTAAAACGCAGTAATTCGCAAAAGCCGCAATCACAAACGAACGAAATTCGTTAACGCCGTAATCATTAACGAACGTATGAGCTAATAGCGCTCATGAAAACAGAAAAAAACATCACTGGGTGCAGAACCTCGTCGTGCAGCAGTCTCTAAAACGCAGTAATTCGCGAAAGTCACGATCACGTACGAACAAAATTCGTTAACGTCGAGATCAATAACGAACATATGAACACATAGCGTTCATGAAAACCGAAAAAAACATCACTGGGTGCAGCAACCTCGTCGTGCAGCAGCATTTAAAACGCAGTAATTTGAGAAAGCCACGATCACGAACGAACGAAATTCGTTACCACCGCAATCAGTAACGAACGTATGAGCGCAAAGTGCTCATCAGAACCGAAAAAAATAGTTACTGGATGCAGCAACCTCGTCGTGTAGCAGTCTCAAAAAGGCACTAAATTCTCGAAAGCCGCAATCACAAACTAACGAAATTCGTTAACGCTGCGGTAAGTTACGAACGTATGAGAGCGTAGCGCTCATGAAAACAAAAAAAAAATCACTGGAGGCAGCAACCTCGTCGAGCAACAGTCTATAAAACGCACTAATTCACGAAAGCCACGATCACGAACGATCGAAATTCGTTAACGCCGCAATCATTAACGAACGTATGAGCGCATGGCGCTCATGAATACCGAAAAAACATCACTGGATGCAGCAAACTCGTCGTGCAGCAGTCTCGAAAACGCACTAAATTCGCGAAAGCCGCAATCAGAAACGAATGAAATTCGTTAACGCCGCAATCAGTTACGAGCGTATGAGCGCATAGCGCTCCTGAAAACCGAAAAAAAAAAACATCACTGGGTGCAACAACCTCGTCGTGCAGCTGTCTCAAAAAAAGTAGTAATTCGCGAAAGCCGCGATCTCAAACGAACGAAATTCGTTAACGCCGCAAACACTAATGTACGAATGAGCGCATAGAACTCATAAAAACAAAAACAAAAATTTCACTGGATGTAGCAGTCTCAAAATCGTACTAAATTCGCGAAATCCGCGATCACAAACAAACGAAATTCGTGAACGTTGTAGTCACTGACGAACGTCTGAGTGCAAATCAGTTTCATTTAACTTGTGCATGAATGATATTTATAAGTGTTTTAACCCGACTGCCAAGAAGGGTTATGTGTTTCACGCATATCTGGGCGTGTGGATTTCTTTATACCCTCGAAACATCCCAACGGCTGGATGGTTTTTAATGAATGAGGTCTCTATCGATTCGTCTTAACCGTCCGATGGTTATAGGCTAGGTATTGTTTTTATCGATTCAAAATGGCGGCCGTAAAATAAAAAATGGCGGTACAGAAGAAAAAAATTTTTTTTCGCACCCTATTAAGTGGCATACCATTGGAAAGGTCTTTCAAAATGAAGACAATGTTTCATTGACTATTTTACAGTCAGAAACTCCGTTTAAATATGACACAACCTGGAAGTCGTATAGTTAGGATCTCTAGCTTGACTGCAACTCTAACCATCATAGACATCTATAGACCTCATGAAAACAGTGTTTATAGATAGGAACTAACAATTAAACTCAACTTAAAAGTCATCCATACAAGTAAATAAAAAAAATAGGCAAGTAATATAAAAATTGTTTCACATAGATGGGAAATAATTAATTAGTTCGCTTTTTACGCAGTCGGGTTTTTTGATTTTTTAAATTAAACTTTTTTACTAATAAATTAATTTTTACTTGTTCTCATTTCTTATTTGTAAACACTATGAAGTCTAAAAATACAACACTAAAGTAAATAATAATGGCATCGTATGAGCCGGGGCAAAGTGCTTGAGGGCCGCGATTTAGACGCTATTTTATTACCCAACAGGTGGGTAATAACGCTTAATAGCATTGGTCAAGAAATCATGCCACTATATTTTATGAATAGCTATCTGCTAAAATAGTCTTTCTTGTATCCATAATCAATAAGTTACTGTATCAAATCCCATATTTGTTTGGGAAAAAAATATCTAAAACTAAGCCGTAAAAATTGGTAGAGTCTTAACGTAGCGTTATTACACCAGAACACCTTATATATAGTGTACATAAAATAAAATGCAAGTAAAAGGTTATATAAATCTCAAATTGCGATAATCAAATTACGAAAAAAATCAAATTATTAAAAGTAGACTCAAAAAAGTGAAATAGCCTTTTACCCAGTAGTCAACCGTGGTGGCCGATTACTGAACATGTAAGTAAATATAATACCCAATAGTCGACCACATTAAAATTAATTAATACAAACACACTTATTGAATTTTGATACTGAAAAACATTAGTTTATTAAACTTTTTAATAGTAGAGTCTTCTAATTTTAGAAAATAATAAAAAATAAATTAATACTAGTCTTTTAAAAATTTTGTCATCGGTTAACAAAAAAATAGCAAAAACGGTTATTTGACCGCAACCAAATAAAAAATGGCTCATTACTAACGCAATAAAATACCCACAATTCTTTGCTGATGGCTTATGACGTATAAAGGATGGCTACATATAGGGAGATTCTAATATTTCATTTGAAATCAAAAATAAGCAATTCATAACGTATTTTACCTCAAAGTGGCCGACTACTGGGGGGTGGCCGACTACTGGTGCATTTATCCTATAGAGAGAAACCATTTCTCATAGATATATATTTCTTTTCAACATAGTGTTTTTTAATGATCACATGGGACCAGGGTTGCTGGCTTTTAGCCAGGCCAAAAAAAGCCGGCCGGCTTTTTTTGGTTTTAACCACTTAAAAAAAGCCGGCTTTTATTGAAAAAAGCCAGTTTTTATTTTTTAAAGTTGGTTTACAGTAAATTTGTTTTAAATTTGGATCAATTAATTTTTAATACACTTATAAATATTTTCTACTAAAAAAAATAATAGATTTCTATTAAATTTTATCAAATAAATAAGTCTATAACTTCTAGAAGACAACTGTGAACATTATGTCTGAAAAAAAATATATATAAACATTGAAAAGGATATAAGTTAGGCTCCGAACTGGTGTTTTGAAATTCTATATTATATAGCTCCACATATACTACACATTTTAAAGATTATATTTAATTAAAACTGTTCTTAACTGCTCTGCTCAACAAGCGCAAAATGTTTTGACACATTTACAAATTCATTTTTAATGGAAAGATGTAAAATTCGAAAGCCTGACCATGGAAGCGATTTGGATTCGAACTGTGTTTTCCATTTTTTGATCCATCAATTACCTATTGAATTATAAAGAGATTTTGATCACGTGACAAACATGTTTTTCCCCCCTTTTCTGAATGGTTTCTTCTTTTGTGCGGAAATTCGGTTCAAAACGCTCACTTTGATACTATTTTCTGAAAAATCTATAGCGTTTGCAAAAAAAAACCAGAAAAAACAGTGCAATTACATAGTTTCTGGACAACAACATCTGCTAGTTTCATGCATTTCTGGACAAAAATAAATTAAAACTTATGTTAGAAAGTTGCCCTTTTGGATTTAACAGCCTTAATGACAAAATGTAACACATCAAAATGGAAACGAGGAATTAGAAAAGATGTTTTATTTGAGGAGAGTGGTACATAAGTGTATAAAAAATAGAGCATTTAAACAAGAAAAAAAAAATTCTCAAAATAAAATTTTGAAAAGCTTGTTGCTATGCATATTCATGCATATGCTATTCATAATGTTTTTAATAGTGAGAAATGGTGGTGTTTTTATTAATATGACTATGTATAATTTTAAATGTTTGCTAGAAATAAAATAAGACTTGTATATTAATAGCTCTTAAAATTAAGTAATAAAACATATAACTAAGTAACCATTGTCCTCTTTAATTTTATAAAGCAGTAAAAATGAAAAAATTGGCAGTTGGTATGGCCCTTTTAAAATTTAGCTGACATATTTTCAATTCTGAATACAAATCACTGGCAAAATCATCTAAGTTTTACTCCAGTATTAATGTCCTCATTATTGAGAAATTGGGTTACTTATTAAACTGTAAATCAATTAAATGTCATTAAAACTAATTAAAATCACTTTAAAATGTGTAGTTTATAGTTACAATGCTTTATTGTATAAAGGCCAATTATGGCCAAAAAAGCCAATTTTGGCCAAAAAAAGCCGGTTAAAACCAATAAAAGCCACCGGCCTGGCTTTTTTTAATTTTAACCGGCTTTTTTGCAACCCTGCATGGGACCCACATGAATTCTTAAATTCGAATTTTTCTAATACTTTAGTAGCGATTGACAATATAGTGCTATGAGAAGACCCACGGCAATTTATCCTAGGATTACTCTTTCTTAATGTTCCACTTCTTTTCAGATGGCTGGTACAAAAGCATTGGAGTAAAAAAGAAACAAATTTTCGTCGGAAGAAATATCAAGATTCGAGAGTTCAACCGTCCGAAAGATAGAACTAGGCAGCGATTAAGCCGTACTGTTGAAAGCAGTCTAGATCCAGCACTTCTTCAAGGAAGTCCAGTAACGAGAATTAAAACCAATCAGCAAGCAGGAACCTCGACTTCAGCTGCAGTCATTTTTAATGAAGTAAATATGAAACATGACATTGAAGATACTGATATATACAATGTTATGATTCCTCTTGAAAGGATTCAATATCTAACGACGGATGCGCATTATTCTAGCATAGATCCTCGCGTCTATCCTTACGAAAGACCTAGAACTAGACAGCGATTACGCCGTTCTGTTGGGTGTAGTCCAGATCCAGAACTTATTCCAGAAAGTTCAGAATCGAGAATTAAAGCCAGTCAGCCACCAGGACCTTCGACAGCAGGTCCAGTAACAGTGCATGAAACAAAATCTATAGATGAGCCGCAGATAAGCGTATCTGATCTTCATATCATGGAAAAAGCTAGAATAAATTTCCATATGAAAGACTGGGCCTACAGTTTGACGCGGAAATGAAAAATTTGAAGTGGAATAGGTGTGAAAATTGTCGTAGAGCGTTTCCTGGACTAAGAAGAAATTCATCTGGGAACTGTAATATATGCTCACTTCAATATCTGGTATGTTAGATGAAGTTAAGGAAAAACATTTACTCAAGCTCACAAGCTATAATATTATGGTTCGTGAGCATGTTCCTGATGTACTTAAAGATTTGACCTATGTAGATGTTGATCGCCCTAGTACATCCAGTTATAAGTCTATATAAAATTAATGGCCAACAAGTTGCTTATCATGGAAATGTGATCAATTTTCATCGATATTATCCCAGTTATACATAAGCTTCCTGATCTTGTTGCTGCAAGTTAAGTAATCATTCTCATCTGTAAAGAAACACCAAGAGGAATTTCACATTTTAAAGTTCGACCAAAACGTGTTAGGGAAGCTATCTCCTGGTTAAATAAAAATAATAGATATTACAAACATATTAAGCTTGATGAAAGAGCTGTTGACTCTCTGCCTGAAGATGGTGACGCTATTGCAATTTTCTAATTTTTTTCTACTATTCTAAGTGAGAATTACGGGAAAAGAACGGATCCTCGAAACCAGAATGAAGCTATTGAAAACTTCACACTGTCTTTTTTCCCGGTATTCCAATAACGAATCAAGATCAAAGTATCAGAAATATGTGCTTTGACCATGAATGGCCTGTACAAAATCCGAATCCAATAAAGGAATTCCGCGAGAAAGGAATGCATCGTAAAAGCTTTTCCGACTCTTTTCCCATACGGAGATGCAGATTTTTTGTAGCCGAGATCAATCAAAGTACCTTTAACAGCGTATTTCGTATTTCAAGTTTCTTTTGCAATTTCAAGATGGCCGATTCGCAAGAGATTTAGATTTCTTGCAATGAAAAAAAGTGAAATGCGTTTACAAACACCAACAGACTGATACACAGAAACTTACACACAACAGACTGATAATAACGTTGCTAACTCAGTAATGTTCTACGCCGACAAACTCAGAACTTCAAAAAATTATTGCCATCAAAGAAGTGGCGAACTACTAGATATGGTCAAACAAATCCGAACCCCTACAGTTTTCTTCACTCTCTCAGCTGCAGATTATCACTGGCCTCATCTTTTCAAACTTTTGACGATGAAATCGCCAAACGATTTAACTGATAAAGAAAAAGCAGATTTGATGCATGAAAAACGTTTGGTTACAGCTTTCTTCTTCACAAAAAAGGAAGAATCTTCTTTCTAATAAAATGATAAAGAAAGTTTGGAAAGGTAAAGACCACTGGTTCAGATATGAATGGCAATGCAGAGGTAGTCCTCATCTTCATGGTTTACTTTGGCTAGAGGATAACCCAGATTTTACTAAAAGTATTACTCAAAGAATAATCAGAATAGCTATAACTATACGAATTGATATGTGTAATTTTGAATTCTAACATTTTTATTTTGCTCCTTTTCATTATCTGAATTTGTATACTGATTTAACGAATTAATAGTAGCTCATTTTCTGCACTTGTAAAAATTTATGTCTGTGTCTTCACTTGCCAGAAAATAAATCTATGCTTGCAGCAAAATCGCTCAGACTAATCCCTCTGAGGGAAGTCTTAGTAATATAAGATAAAGATAATATGTGAAAGATGCATACTTTTTACCAAAATTTTGAATATAATATTTGCTTTACTTAATTGTAGAAGAAAATATAAAGATAGATTTCACATCTGTAGATGAAAATTTGGGTAAATATTTTTAATTTGAATGACTGGAGCCATAATCCTTGGAAATTACAAGTACTCTTTCCATCATGTATGTAGAATGTTTTAGTCAAAAGATTATTGCTATTTCTTAAATTACATTCTTATTGAAGGATAATTCTCCTTAAAAAACAAATAAGCCCTCAAGTGTGTCGACTAAAACAACAGTAACTGTGATGATCATTTAACTATCTTCAACAACTTTGTTGAAATGCATATTGAAACTATAACTATATTTATCTGATGTAAATGTTAATTATTTTTAATGAAATATTTATTATAATTAGAATTTAGATTTTACGAAAAAATCTCTTCTCTTTTTTCCTATATTTATTTTTTATTTTTCAGAAACACTTTCTAAAAAAAAATATTTAACTGACACCGGACAAATATGAAAGAAACTTCTATACAAATTAAAAATATTTCTTCCTTTATTAACACAGTACTATAGCCAAAACAGCATCACGAGATAACGTTGTCTTTAATGACGATATTTGATGAATACTTATCTGGTCGTTAGCCTAAGAGCGTTTTCAACAGTTCCTTCTTTCCTCTTAGATTTCACTTAGTGCCAAATTGTTAACCTAACGCTTGTAATTAGTGTTTCTTTTGTGTTTCCACTCATTTAAATGTTTTTTCTTTTTTCTTCATAAAGCAAATTTATTTCACAACAATTGTTCTCAACATTTGTCACTAAAAATATTTGGATACCTCATACTATTAACCGTAGATGCCAACATATCTTAATTATTGCGGAGTCTGATTCAAAAATAACATGTTTTCAATCGGAAAGTTCATTTAAACAAAAATTCCAAAATAAAATCTAAAATGTACCTTAATGAATGAGGACACATTTCCTTATATATATATCCCAGTTAAGAACATTTTTGTCTTGGATCCAGAATAATTAACCGATGTTAGCATTTATGTATTAACCACTTAATTCTCGCGCCCGTGACTTTCACGACTAGAGTAGGCAAATTTTTTTTTAATTCAGATTTTTTTATTGCCATCATTTTTTTTTCTAAATAGAGTGATTAACTTTATTCTCACATTTTTTGTAATCTACCATTAATCCATTAACCGCCAAGACTAAAAGGGTGAAATTTTTTACTTTTTAGCTGAACGTTGTTTGACACCACAAACTCTGAAAGATAATTTTCGCTTTATATAAACTTAAAATTGTATGCCTTTAAGTAAGGACAATTTTTTAATTCAAAAATAGTGGCGGGTATGTAAAAAACTTAAATATGTGCATTTATTTTGACCGTGGCGTGAACGCAACTCCAGCGAGTAATGGGTTAAATAAGGGTGAATATTTCTAATTCAAATAAGTTCTGGTAATCAAACGATCTGAATAAAAAAAAGTAGTCTGCACTTATCGTTCGGTACGCTTAAATATTTAAACCGCGTCGGTCGAAACTCTGGGACACCCAAGTTCTGACGCAATAAGCCTGACAAGCGCCAGTTAGAAAATCGTCATTAGCACGTCATTAGCACGTCATTAGCATAAATTTGACGCAATTCTAAACCTCTTAAAGTTACCAGTGACCTTCATTAGGATGTACAAAGAGAGTATATTTCAAATTAGAAAGAAAAAATCTCGTTTATTACACTCAAAGTAATAAACCCTGTTCGCTCTATTGGCGGACAGGAAAACGGAAATAAGTGTGTTGCAGGGATGAGATTTCCGCTTTTCTGCACACCAGTATATTCTTAGGGAAAATGCTGTTCTGTTAAATCGCAAAAATGTTCCAATTAAATCAAATATCATTTTCTCTCACAAAATACTGGTGTGCAAAAACGCGGATATCTCATCCCTAGTGTTGTGCCTGTCAGATCTATTGCGACCAATCGAGGGTTAAACTTGAAAATATATGATTTTTTCATAAGCATGTACAATGATAGATCAACAGTTTCGGAGAATTTTGAAAAAGAAAAAAAACGCATAAACAATTACAAGTACACTAGTTAAGATTGGAGTCATATCAGGTGACCTCTGTGTAAGCAATGCTTAAAAGAATACTTTAGTGGGTTTTATTTCAAAATGTTGAAAAGTTTGAATAAATTGCGCGCACGGTTTCTCATAAACCACCTAATATTTTTAAATAAAATCTCCACGGACTTATACATGTTATATACATCATATTGCTGAGCGTAAATATGTTATAGAAATTAAATTAAAAATATTGTATATTGTGTGTTTGTAGTTTATCTATGCAGTTTTATTTGTTTTTTATTATTTTTTTAATTGAATCAAAAAACTTTCTTTGGGTTAGCCTTTAGAACAGGGTTCGTACGGGTCCTTCAATTTCCAGACTAAGAAATTCTTCGTTACCAGTATTTTCTCTTTGAAAATCTCTCCTTAAATAAGGCAAAATTTCGTCCATTTAAACTAGATTTATTTTTCGATAAAAAAAATACTGATATCTGGCCTTGAAAATAACGGTACCCGTACGAACCCTGTAGAAGTAGAAAAAAACAATAAGAGTAAACATTTAATGTAAATATATCAAGTAGTTCTAGAGATATCTATCGCGCAATTCTTAACCCCTTGGGGACGAGCGACACGTATACGTGCCGGAAATAGGCCTAAGGATCCTCGTTTATCCTCACCAGTAAAATTTTACTGTAAAATTTGCCTTATTTAATCCGAGCATTTTCCCGATTTGAATAGGCACAAACTCCTGTTTTTTAAAACCGGTAGCAAAGTAATAAACATTTCGTAAAAGGCTCCCGTCGCGAAGGGGTTAAAAACTTCACTTAAAAATAAATCACTTTAAAGTATATTTTATTAAAATTTAAAATTTCGAGTATTCTTGTATAGCTGTAATGGATCATTTAAAAGTTAATTGTGAATATCTTTTTTATGAAACATTCTTTAAAAAAATTAGATTTTTCCTTAGATATCTCACTTAAATTATATTAATTATCGTTGGCCGAATATTTTCTATGAAAACAATAGAAAACCGCGACTTCTTCTGGAATCTTCTAATTTATGAATTAGGTAACTCGTTATTTATTTATAGTAAATACAAAGCCAGGTAATGTTAAATGAAATGAAAAAATTAAATTTTGTTTGCTAAGACAGCAAATGGAAAAAAAATACTTTTTGCGGGTGTGGTAGGGGTAGAAATTTAATTATTTATCTCATTATTTTATTGCTTAATTTTTTTAATTATTGTTACTGCGTAGTAACACCACAGGAAAAAATAAACTCTTTTAAAGATATTAAACATTGTAATTTGGGGGAGGGTGACATAGGGAATAAGATAATTTTAAGAGATGGGAGATCTAGGTGAAGTTTTAAAAAGGGCGAAATCTTCATTAGAATCAAAAGGGAAAGATCATCATCCCTGTAAAATAATCTTATTGTAAAAGAAATAAAAAAGTGCCTGCTACTATGCTCCCTCATTAAATTAAAATTTAATTCACAATGTATTTCCATCCAGAACGATGTAAGAGAAAAACTGAGCATATGCAACCACTATGAAAAACAGGGCCAATCCATGCCACGTGTGGTACAGCTTTTGTGTATATTGTTGCTGTTTTAAGAATGTTATTTTATCCTCAAAATAAAAGAAAGATGCTAATATGAAAATCTAGGCTGTTTTGTTATTTTTAATGCATTGTTTACATTTTAAAAACTTATAAGTTAATAGATATTGGTACAGAAAACTCCCGACTATCCGGCCTAATGTGGCGGAAGGGTAGGCCGGATAACGAAAAAGCCGGATAGGCCGGAGTTCTACAAATGTTTACTCCTTTACTGCCATCCCTCCGCCATGATATTGGAAACACATGTAACACATTTTAAGATAAATTTCATATATACAGTACATACAGTTTCAGAATAAGCCAAACATTAATTTAAAATGTAAGCCTAATGCTTAAAAAATGAATAAATCTTACTTTACTGTTTATTAATAAATGATGGCACAAATATGAAAAGTTATGCATAAAAGAGTCAAATCTTACTGTATTTAGTTTTTGTAAAAGCGTTTAGTGTTTTTTGCTTCTCTTTATTAGCCCTCTTCCGTGAAGCAGTGCCCCTCCATTTACGCAAGTAGATGATATCAGCTGGCGTCGCTTCCTTCTGCTGACTAGTGTACTGCAGTGCTGCCTCAATCGTTTTGAGCCCTTCCGAAAGTGGGATGAGATTTTTCCTGCATTCCTCCTTCTGTTTCTCTTCTGTTACTTCTCATTCTATCACCATTCCTACATTATCGTTGTCAGTTAATTCATTAACATCATCGTTTGCCATCCATTCTGTAATGTCCTCTGCATTGACATCGTTAAAGCCCGGTATATTTTTCAGCAAAGAAAAAAGGTTATCGTTCTCATCTTCCACTTCAGTTTCCCACACGGGTTTATGTCCACCTTTATGGTCCAAAAGAATGTTCCAAGTCCTTACAATTACTATGTTTCGAATTCTCTGCTATTGCATTTTGTATTCCCTTCTTGTGCCTTCTGTCATGAGTCAGCACTTTCCCACGGAAGTGAACCTGGCCACTTGCAACTGCTAGTAGTACTTTCAATTTTACTAGGCCGGATAGTACGGAGGGCCGGATAATCGGGAGTTTACTGTATTTATGTAAGTGTCACGCACAGGACATTTTTTCCTTTTCTCATAGAGTGGGCCTGAAACGGGCAATTTTCTTATAGTCTAAGTTTTAAAATGCGGAAATTTTAAAAATTCTTAAAAATGAGCAGATTACTTAGGTCTAGGGTAAAAAAATATGGAGACTTTTAAAACTTTAAGAATCATTCCATATAAAGTGTGGGGCAGCTTTTCTACATCTTATTGCCGTTTTGACAATGCTATTGTATCCTCAAATTAAAACACCTATGCTAAAATGAAAATTTACGGTATTTTGTTATTTTTAATGTGTAGTTTATATTCTATCAACTTATAACAGAATTGATATAGGTACTTATATAAGCGTCCCGTACGGGACATTTGTAAATTTTCATGGAATGGCCCGGAATGATTTTAGACACTATAACTGCTGATTTGAGACCACTATGCGGTGGTCTCGGTAGATATTGATTGGCTGAGAGTAATTTCGGAATTATATGTATTGTTTATTTACTGGAAATGTTTTACCAATAAAATGGAATATTTTGTCACTGAATTAGGGGCGCAATAAGGGAATGAATGTCCCAACAATCCAACTGAATACTTAAAATTCTGTAAACAGTAAAAAAAAAAAAAAAAAAAAACGTTATACACGAAACACAATTTATTAAATTTTTAAGACACTTTCCTGTCTTGAAATACGGCATATTTTTTTATACTTTTCCTGTGACTCCATCCAGTGTTGCCAGTGGGCTACTTTTTTAAAATTCATATATCTTGATAGGCACCACTTTTCTGAAATGGTAAAATTCCCCTTGTTTTCGCCTTAATATATATGTCATTATATAGTGCGAATTTTACTATTTCAAAAAAGATGGGCCATCAAGAAATCTGAATTTTAAAAAAGTAGCCCACTGGCAACACTGACTCCATATTGCCATCAACATTTTTAATGTAGTATGAGAATTTTAATAGTTTTCATTTTTTCTAAACACATGTAATACGGCTCACTTTTTTTTTATCCGGTATGGTTTATAAAGCCGCTATCAGATTCACCAACTTTTCGAGCAATTTTTGAGCCAACTCTTGATTTCCCCCAACTTTTCGGGAAATGTTGTCTCGACACACAGTGTGATAGCAAACAGCAATATCCCCAACTTTTTATCCGCATCTCAAAAAAGTCTGTCCTAGCCGCAACTTTTCCTCCCTCCTTTCAACATTTCAGCGAATCAGAGATAAGCGATTGATACGAAAATGCGATAAATATTGACGGCTGGTACTAGTAGTACTGGTTTTCCCGGGTTTTCCTCCAACTTTAGCAAAGACAATTGTAACCTTTTTCTCCCTTTCAACTGGAAAAAATTGGGGTTAAAATCGGCTGTAAAGTTGGTTGCTCGAAAAGTCGGTGAATCTGATAGCGGTTTACATGACAACAGTAATACTTAATTGTTTTGTTTTGTCTACCTTTATATCTGCAGAATAAATTTCTTTGTAAATTTCTATAGAAATTTAATATGAAATTATGGTTTAGAAATAGCGGTAGACGCTATTAGTAGCTAGTAGTTGTAGACGTAGTAGTAGCTTTGCTATTACTATTAGTAGTCGTAGTAGTAGCTTCGCTAGACTTGCAATAGCTGACGAATCTGATAACCGTAAGAAATTCCTGGAGCCGTAAACACAGAGTAAATTTTTTATCAGGCGGGTATCTACCTTGTATCTTACACAAAAGTAGCGATATTCTACATCGAAATAAATACCTGTATTGTTACCAGAAAGCGTCTTTTATTTAGAAAATGCTTATGTGAAAAACGCGAAATATTAAACGCGTTTTACTACAAACAGTAAACATTTCGGAACCTGGTCCCTTTATAATTATGATCGAAAAAAATGATCTTATCATTTCTTGCCTAAACCTCATTTAATGTTTACATGGTATAATTCTCAAACTCATTTCTTTGTTTATTTTTTTTTTAAATCATAGGTACCAAGTTGCCACTAATCCTCCGTAATATGTGGGTTAATTTAACCCTGGTTTAATACATTTCGTACCGGAATTTTTTTTCAGAGATGAAATTAAATAAGTTCCACGTAGAAAACTGGAATTAAATAAATAAAGATTCATCAAATAATTTTTCTGGTTCGAAACTTTGTTAAACTGGGTTAAATTAATCCTCACATTACGGAAGATTAGCGCGAACTTGGCACCTCTGTATAAATATATAGAATATGAGTAAATTGTAAATAATAATAATAATAATTTGAGAACAAATAAACATAAAAGTTTTTAAGTACTCTGATTGCTACATAGTTGCCAATTTATACTATTTTTGTCACCACTATTTTAAATAACAAATTAAGCGCATCTAATCGAAGAATTTTACTATTTAAAAAAGTACTTCAGATCACCTAATCAAATATTTTTCCATTAAATGACATGAAAATAACTATTCCTAAATATCATAAGTATTCACGTAATTCACATAAATATCATATCAAGCGAATATTATTAGTGTTCGCAGCTATGTTGCGTAGAAAATAAGGTCTATATAAAAGTAATATGTACAGGGAGTGTACATTTTTACCAAAAGTTTTGAATAAAATTTTTTGCTTTATTTTATCTAAGAAAAATATGAGTTACCCTTCATTTAATCGCAGAAAGATTTAAAATATGGACAAAGAACTATTAGGCAAACATTTCCAATTTGAATTGTTAGTGCCAAATACTTTCTGCAAATTTCAAAATGTGTACTCATATTGAATATTAGTGAGAATGGTTTTAGTCAGAAAATTATAGATACATTTCAAATTATACTCTGATTTGAGGATGGTTCTGTTTAAAAATTAATTTAATTTATTTATATACGCTTTTTTAAAACATATTTACAATTTCATGTTACATTATTTAAAAACCGCTATTAAACTAAAACGCTGCCAAGTTTGTCGTCATCGTAACAGAACAACAGCTGCAAAGATAATTATTCATTAATCTTCAGAATTAACTTTCAAACATAGGATAAAAATATGTTATAAAATATATCTTCACGATATCTGATAGGAGATTTTTTTCTATTAACCCCTTGACGGGCGATGTGATATATTATATCCCATCTAATTTTAGTCAGAGCAGAAACTTTCAATTATTTTTTCTTTTTTAACATTGGTGGGAAAAAATTGTGAAAGTGCTTTTCCTTATTTTGAAATGAAATTTTTTGAAAATTCCTGTTTGACTTCAACATCACAGAAACACAATTAATAGCCCCTGAAAGTGTTCAACAAAATGAAAATTATTCTTCTAAAATAGTGGTGAAAATTCATGGTAAATGTTCGCAGCTATGTTGCTATGATAATGGGGTTCTCGTAAAGGTAAAATTTGCAAAGTGTCTGTATTTTTAACACAACTTTCGCTTTATTAGCATATTTCGCTTTTTTATAACCTCGATTTATTATTAACCCTCGAGTTATTATTATTTTTTTAATAATCGCAGTAACATTTAAAATCTGAAGATGGCATATTAAGTAATTATTTCTAATCTGAATTATGTGTTCAATATATTCTTTGCTAATTCCAAGTAATGTTCACAGCTTATATATATATAACGTTTCAGTCAGAAAATTCTATCTATGTTTTTTTATTACACTATGATTTGAGGATAATTCTGTAAGATTAAAATAATATTTTTTCGGTACTTTTTTAAAACAGTTTACAATATTATGCTACATAACTTTAAAATAAAATAAAAACAAAAACTTAGTCAAATGCACTGCTATCTTACGAGAAGAATAGCATTTGCGATTATTGTTTATCTATCTCCAGCACTTATGTTCAAACATGCATTAGCTTATAAACTATGTATATATATATATGTGTGTGTGTATTATATTTCATTTATCTTTAAGTGGATAATTTTGTATAATTTAATTTAGAATTTTCGAAAATATCTATCCTTTTATCTTTTACTTTTCTTTTTATTGTTTTCTGTATTTTGTATTTTTTTAAAAATTCTTTTTTAAAAAGAATGTAACTGACACCGGAAAAATATGGAAGTATTTTTGTTTATAATTAAGGAAATTAAAAGAAACTTTACTACAAGTAATTTCATTTTTCAACATTTCTCGAAGTCATGCTGTCTTCAAAGACGGCGTGAATACTATAAATACCAATCTGCTTATTCGCCTATTAGAAACTTTTACGATAGTAAACTTTAGTAGATTTGTTGGTATATCAGAATTTTAACGCTACTTTTATAATTATGGTTTGTTTTATTTTTTCCTTAGAAGTCGTGGGTATTTTATTTATAACACTTAATTTTAAATTCAAACTGACATACTTGTACCAGAATTTTTGAATAAAATTTTCATTTTATACTCTACATAGGGCAATTAATTTGTTGGTCGACATTTTTTATTTTCCACATTTTTTTTAACCAATTTTTCTTTATAATTTTCTGAGTCTAACCTTCCTACCCTGAATGGGTCTAATCGACCCATTTCTATAATTCATTTTATTCGATTCGAACAAGAAATGTTTTCGCAAAGTAAGATAAATGAAAGGCACCGAAAACTAATGTAAATAAATACATTAAATAGTTTTTAAAAAAAATTCTCGTGTGAAATGTTTTTATTAAGGTTGAGTAAAATTTCAACAGGTTAGGAAGGATAAATACATAAGTAAAAATTGTTTGATCAGAAAGTTTTTTTGGGGGGTGACCATTTTTAACAAGCTACACAGCCGTTTTCGGTGAAAAACTCGCTTTACAGAAAATTCTGTAGCTGATTTATTTTTAAACTTATCAAGATGAATAAAAAACTTACATGTTTAGCATAAAATGCTCCACATTTTAGGTGATTGTAGAATTTTCATAAGGCTGAATGATCTACGTCAAAAACATGGTTTAAAAACTGGTAATTTAAAAGGCACATCTCGCTACCATTATTTTTATGAAGGAAATCAAACTCACCTTAACCTCTTCGCTACTGAGTATTAATGCAGTATTATTAATTATTACTGAATTATTTCATCTCCCATTTGGCTTCATAACGAGATTTTTAATTTGCATTAGTTCGAATCTTAGAATTCGAAACATATAATTCTTATATAGAAATTGTAATTATGTTCGAGTACCATTAATAAAATAGGACAAAATGGAGGTCCCCATTTGGGGACCCAGGAAGCGAAGAGATTAAAGTTTTTTTCTTACACTGACCACTTATAAGGCTACTTCTTTTACAAATTTCAATCTTGAAAACATTTCCTTTTTTTCGTACGGCTTATTAAAAACTGTGTTATGTCTGCGTTTTGCAGTTTTCGCTAAAAAAAAATCTCAAAAGGGGGCTAAGTGAAAAAAATATTAAATCTGGGGATACTAAACTTCTTTGTAATATAAAATTACCATGTAAATTTTATAACTTACACTTAACTGGTTTCTGAATAACAATTCACTAAATATTCACTAAAACTCTGATCACTCAACTTCGGGACAGAGAAAGGAAATTTTAACATTTCTTTACATGATGATTTCTATTTCTTGAAAGATGATCCTAGATTATTTGTTGTTCTTAAAATAATAAAACCCGCAATAATAAATTGTAGCCCCTAAGTTTTATTGAAATTATAAGAACAACAACAACATAGAAAGTATTAGAAACTGTAGTATAATTTTATTTTGTTAGTAATCATATACCGTAAATTCTCGCTGTACGCCGCAGCTTAGTTATGTTTTTTTCATACCGGAAATTATACTTAACCCATTAACCGCTGACGTTGCGTTCACGCAACAGTAAAAAAAATTGCTCATGCAATGAATTAATTACATTGGCACCACTATTTTAGAATTTAAAAAAATGTCTTATTTATTGACAGGAATTTTGCTATTTTAGTAAAGCGAAATTTACCTTACTGAATTTGTGGTGGGAATCTACTTTCAACAAGAAATTTGAGAATTTCTATCGTAATAGTTTTGGCGGTTAATGGGTTAAAAAAGGAAGTCAAATAAATGGTAACCGAATTCTAAAACAAATTCTGGTAGAAAATTCGAGTTATCAGAGCTGTGGCGTATACGCGGGAAATTGCGGTAATCATTTATAAAAAAATATGTGGATGTCTTTTTCTCTTATTAATTTACTTCTTACCAGCATTTTGAACGTATTATGAAGTAAAATTAATTCACAATGACATTAATATTAACATTAATACACCCTACAAATATATTAGAATTTTAATTAAAAATAATTTAAAATTTAGATTAAAAATATCATTAAAATTAAGTATGCTTAATTCCATTTAGCTATACTGACATTAATAAATTATGTATGACTTGCCTGTAACATTTGGCACTCACAGTGCTACAAGTGGCAAAACCGAACGCCAAATATCGGACTTAATCAGACTTCCTTTTGTGTGACATTAAGAGTAAAATCTTTTGTATGCATAAGTGCTTGGAATGTTCCGAAACAGAATCATTTCTTGAAGTCTTAACTTACCTGATGAAATAAGTTTCAAACAGTGAGGGCAGACAAAGGTGATCTTATTGCACACATTTTCCTTTGAGATGAGTTTCTACACTTTTTTTTTTTAATTGATACCATTAAAATCACATTATTTTATATGTAAGTTCCAAGCTGAACACCATAGAAAACTTAAAGAGAATCTGACAAATTTTGAATGTATAGTTATTGCAGAGTTCTCAAATAATTATATTTTCATTGACCAAGATAAAACACAAAGCTTTCAGTTGGACTAATACGGGTAATACTACATACTTTGGTTCAGAGTTGGGCAGATTTGTAATTCCAATTATCTGCAGCGTAGTTACAATTTAATTATATGTAATTGATTATAGTTATACATATTCCAGCACAGAAATTTCGTCAAATAATGGGATGGGTGGTGGCACCGGATACAGTGCTGCAAGAATTTTTCACGGCATCTAATACTAACTATAATTAATTGCATACAAATAAATAGTAATTAAATGCAAGAAATTGCAATTACCAATTTGCCCAACTCTGCTTTTGTTTTTATGTTTTAATCAAATCTGTTGTAAATGTAATTATACTTTCATTGACCAAGATAAAACACAAAGCTTTCAGTTGGACTAGTACGGGTAATACTACATACTTTGGTTCAGAGTTGGGTAGATTTGTAATTCCAATTATCTGCATTGTAATTACAATTTAATTATATGTAATTGATTATAGTATACATATTCCAGAACACAAATTTCGCCCAATAATAGGATGGGTGCTGGTACTGGATACAGTACTGCAAGAATTTTTCACGGCATTAATTCTAAGTATAATTAATTGCATACAATTAAATAGTAATTACAATGCAAGTAACTGCTATTACAAATTTTCCCAACTCTGTTTTATTTTTATGTTAAAAAACATAATCAAATCTGTTGTAAATGTAATTGTACTATTTCTGATAGCTTTATACAGAATACAATCAATGAGTATATATTTCAACAACATGCTGTAAAGGAGTGAATAATATTGTATGTGGAATATAGAAGTTTATAACAGTTGTAAATTTCCAAATGGGTGAAAAAAAGTCAGGGCCAGGATTCGAGCCAGGAATGTCTTGGCTGAAGCCGCCAATACTCTACCAACTGAGCCATACCGCACGAATCTGGAGGACTTATTCCCCCAACTAACCTACAGCGATCACAGCATCTGGTCTGATATCTGAATCAGTTCAACAAAACAAATTCTATGCTATTATTTTGGAACTGCAGTAAACGCTGCATGCGTAATTATATTAGATTTATTTTTAACACAAATATTCAATTGGTAAATAAACCATGACAGCTATAAATTTCCGAATGGGTGAAAAATGTCCAGGACAGGATTCGAACCATAGATGTATTGGCTTAAGCCGCCAATGCTCTACCAACTGAGCCATCCCTTACGAATCTAGAGGACTAATTCTGTTGAGCTGGTTCACATATCAAACCAGATGCTGTGATCCTTATAAGTTAGCTGGGTGATTTAGTCCTCCCGATTCGTCCGGGATAGCTCAGTTGGTAGACCATTTGTGGCTTTAGTCCTGACACCCCTGGTTCGAACCCTGGCATGGACTTTTCTTCACTCGTTTGGCAATTTACTGCTGTTGTTTTTTATTTACCAAATGAATATTTGTGTTAAAAATAAATCTAATATAAGTTTATTTACTATTGTGATAATGCAAGCAGTCAGTACAAGAATAAAAAGGTCATGACGTCTTTCCATGATCGTGGGGTACTACCCTCTTAAGAGCTCACTTCAGTCACGAGAAGAAAGTTAATGTTATGACCGTGGGGCCGTTATTATTTCTCGCTTTGAATTTAATATTTTTGAATGATTTTTTTGTATAGGATAGCTGAGGACGTTCTACAACCGGGTTAGTTTTTACCTTTTCGATTTTGGTTATAGCTTTTTTTATATTAGGATAGTTTCAAGTTCAGAACCGGTTCAAACCGGTTCAGAAAGCGAAAGTAATTTTTTTCAAATCGAAAACCAAACTCGAAAAAGTAAAATCTAGCCCGGTTGTAGATAATCCTCAGCTATCCTATGCAAAAAAAAAAAAAAAAAAAAAAATCATTTAAAATTTTAAAATTCTAGCGAGATATTTGAGAATAACGCTCCCATAGACTTAACTTTAGCGTTTTCGTTTTTTCCTGTGACTAGTGTGACCTCTTAAGTATTTGCGATGGGGTCCGTGAGACCGCCATTAGTCCTGGAACAGGCGGATTCACAGGTCATTTCAAGACTACCCAGACTGATGATAAACCCGATCGCTGAAGATCTCACCTGTTTAGTTTCATCCGGAAATCATTTATTTATCATTTGCTGCTCTTGAGTATGCCATCGCTAGAAGCGTACGAAACTAGTTATTAAAATGTGTTTAAGATTTTGCCTGTATGTACTTACATAATTTATAGCATACTGATGTATATTTTATTTTAATCACAATAAGTTATTTTTCTGATGTAATTCTACAAAATACATAAATTAAATTTCAATGAATAAGTTTATTTATTTATTTAAGTTTCACTGTCAAGCTGCAATTTAACAATAGGCTAGTGACTCAAAAGCAGATATGAAATGCTACTGTAGGTTATCATCTTTCTTTTAAAAAATTAATATCCTTGGTTATATATTGTGTTTTGGGATATATCGCGATTTTCCGTGTACGTGGTATGTGCGATATTATTTTTGTATTTTCACTATTACAGATTTACGCTTAATTTGTGTTTGCAGTAAAACTGTATCTCGCTGAATTTAATTTAGAGTTCAGTAATCAGACAAAGTGATGATTGCTATTGGAAAATAATGGTACATTTTTAAAGTAAAATAAATCAAGCTCATTAGGAAAAACCGAGCTAGTGTAATATTTTTCTTAAAGGGAAAAAAATCTAAGAATAATTTTCATAAATCTTATTATATATTTTAAACCATACGAAATCCCAGATTTACTAGTTCTGTTGGATTCAAATGTGTAGTTAGCAATTTACTTCGGGTGAATGAAGAAAAAGAAAAAAAAAACTCTCAAATTTTAAACTTATTTGAAGCGAGTAATCAATTTTTAGTAGATATTAATTGGCTGAAAGTGATTTCGAAATTATTTTATGTATATTATTTGCTTTATGAAAAAGTTTTTTAAATAAAATGAAATAGTTTTGTCATTAGGATGAGAGAAGCGTATCCTCTACTAGGCTACACAAATTGCATTTTGTGTTACACTTTACAAAAAAAAGCTATACAGTATTTTGACTTGAAATTAAACATAAAAATAAATTATGATCTGTAGATTTGCAAAATATTATTTTTTTTACAGAATAACCTCAAAAAATTGTTATTTTAATTAATTTATTGCATGTTTTCATTCATTTCATGTTTTTCCATTACGGACGCATTTTTGCAAATAAAAAAATGAAACACTTATATTTTCAGAAAAATAATTAAATCATGGAGTTAGTCATTATAAATAAGAATCATGATTAATTAAATAGTTTTAGGATTTCTTTTATGAAAATTTTAAAATGCCTTTTTTTAATGAAAATTATAGCATATTTTTAAGGAATTAAAATTTGTGAAAATTCAATTATTTACATTAAATTGTAAAAGTAGTTTTCAGTTTTAAGAATTCTAATACACAATTTATTCTTATTATGTGAAATCATTTACGCAGACGATACTTACGCATTTTATAATAAAAAGAATAATGCATATAAAAGATTAATATATATGAAAGAATTATATTATGATTTTTTTTTTTTTAAAGTGGCAACAAAAGAAATGTAAACAAATAAAATTAATTGTTAAATTCGTTATATCATAAATAAAAAATTCCAAGGAAATTTGGCTGAATTTACATTTGTAAAGTTAAAATGCGCCAAAACATAAAATAACGTTTTTGCTTAATAAAAATGAAACAATAATATAAAAAAAATGTTACTTTCAAATATTTACCTTATTAAATAATGCTTCGCGAATCTAAGCAAAGCATGGCTTTCGCTAGTTTAATTTTGCCCAACCCCGATATGCCATACCCTGCGCGTGTAATCCCGGGTTAAAAACTTCGAATTCACATCAGAAATTATGAAAGAAGAATTTATACTTCAGGTAATTGCGAAACATCTGTCATTAAATTCAAAGAAATACTATACAGAATTTCTAGTGTGAATGTAGAATTTCGGAATTTTAAAAAAGGCCAATTTTGGCAACCTTGATAATAACTATATAATTTTAGTGGTATCAGGCGGACCACAGTTTGACACCCCTGCTTTAGTGTATGTCAAGACATGTAAGATTTTTAAACATAATTTCCTAGAAAAAAATTCATTACTAAAATTAGTTTATTTAAATTATATCATGAAGTTGCTTTTAATTTATCACCCAATATAACTCACCTGCTAAAATTGTTTTTCAAGAGTTACCATTACAAATCATTTTTCCACAACTTTAGTCTACCAGAGAGAGTTTAATCAGGGTTTCCAATTTGGCCTCCATTTTTATTTTGAAAACACAAATCCACAGCAGAAATTAAAAATAGTATTTTTATTTTATTTAATGACGGATATTTCGCTATTACTTAAAGTAAAAGTTTTTTTTCCAAATTTCAGGAATGAATTTGAAATTTCAAAATGAAAATTGCGGCCAAATTGGTAACCCTGAGTTTAATTTCAAATGCCGTGTATTTCGGTCAGTGTTGACAGTGAGCTATTTTGATCAGAGTTCGTACGTTTCAAGGACCTTTACCAGAATTTTCGTAAAGAAAGATTTGCCTTATTTAATTAAAAATATATATATCTTCATATATTGCAATCAACTCTTTAGAAAATTTCTGGTACTAAAATACATATAATCCTCAGAATTCCTCGATGCGTACGAACCCTGTTTATGAAATTCAGATTCCTTCATTCTCCCAAAATTCTTGAAATAAAAACACCTTATTTAATCTGTCATTAAATGAGGGGGATGTATATTATTCAAATTGCTTCAGACACTGTAAAAAAATCTTCTTAACATGCCAGAATATAATATGACTTCCTGCAAGTTACACATTATTACGGAAAGCGTCCCTTTACTATTGAAAACCACAGAAACCAAAACATTTCCGATATAATTAAAGAGGCTCTTACAAAAACGGAATTCCTTTTGTTGCCCACAATTTTCAAAAGCGTTTCTGAGTAACTTTTACAGTGCAATGATTAGTTTTCCCAACATTAACAATCGATTTTTTGATGTTTTTCAATTCTGCAATAAACATACTCGATACGCAAAAAAATTTACACGTACAAGAATAACAAAATAATATCAATTTTAATGTTAATACTATTTCTGTTAATTTACCTCGTCTGTCAGTTAATCATGTTTGTTGAACATAAAAATGTGTACTTGAGAATTGGCAGCATCCGGAAAACCTATGTTCCTGGAGAGGAAAACCGATTATTAGTAAAATCTACACGGAATAAACGTTTCTGAAAATCACGGCAGCAAAATAAATTCTCTTTCTACAAATATTTCTTTAAATCTCGACCATCTATTAATTTCTGAAGATACGTGAACACTCTTCAGATTGGTGGGTAACTCGGAACAAGTTATATATTTTCCTAGGTGAATATATGATATTTTCATAGATTAAAACAAATTCGTCTTTTTTACAGTGAATGAAGTACGATTTCTTCTGAAATTATTCAAGATCATTCTGAATGTTGTAAAAATGTGTTTAATTATTTTAAATGAGTAAATGCATATAAGGTTACGCGGAGCAACTGGGCCATGATTTTACAATGTGACTTTACAGATTCTGACAATTCAGCTTCAAAAAGCTAATGTTCATTTGAATTAAAATCTGAACTTTTGTAAATGTGTTCAGTTAAATTCCCTCTATCAGATAAAAATGCGCAAAATTACATTTTAATACTTAAAAATAAAAATATATACATATTTCATCTTTCTTTCCTCATGAGTCCAGTTACCCCATGAAAATGAGGTAAGAAGTAAGAGACACTAAAAAAAATACTTATAACTATTGGGGTAACTGTATCTAACATGGTCCAAGTACCCCTGATATACAGGGATGTAGTGGACCTGATACACGGTAGTATACGCCGTATACCTTCTGGGTTTTTTTAGGGAACACCGTATACCCTATGTTTCTCAAAAAAGCTACAGTATATACAATATAGGGTATCCTCTGCCTTGAGCGTACACCCCCTGCTTAGAGCGCATACCCTCTGCTTTTTCTACGACTACACTACCGCTGATATATGTCCCAGTCACCCCATTGTTGAAAATTTTATGGGGTAACTGCGACACAGTGCTTACGTTTGAAACATGAAGTAAATATGTATAGATACCAAATAATATTAATGTAGTTATATGCCTAATCTTTAAAATGAAAGTTGTTTAATAAAAGTACTTACAGTATTTTAATAAAAAGCCGAGGAAATTCAAACAAATGGACGGTGTTTTTAATAAAAGTAACGTAAATATTTGACAACCTACCACAGCAAAGAGAGAGTTATGATTGAGTTGACACCCGTTGTTTTTGGAAGTAGAGATTAAGGTACATTGTTCACAAAAGCTAAAGCTTAAAAAACATCAACGGTTTTTTTTATAAAATAGCCTATGGCCCAGTTACCTCGTGTATCTAGGTACCCCAGCTAACCCTACTGAAAACAATGAAGGAATGATTCATTCTCGTATTTTTTTAGGGTTTCGTTCATCTGACGAAATCCTATTCGCGTCACTCCTCTGTCTGTCTGTCCGTCCGTCGTTCACAGTGTCCGTTCTCAGAAACTATATATGTTGGAGACTTGAAATTTTGCATAATTATAGCTGAACACCTCATATCAAACGAAAAATCATAAATTTTGAAAAGTCTTATCTTCGAGTCTCTGGGCTCTAACTTGTGCATTTTAAGCTTTTTTTCTACTAAGTCAGCCCCTAATTAAGTTGAAGACTTTGAATTTTGCATAATTACAGCTAAACATTTGCGATCGCACGACAAATCCTAAAAATTTAAAAAAAAATTATATTTACCCGTTCGGTTTCTAACTTGTGTATTTTAAGCAATTTTTCTAACTGGGCCCCCTAATTAAGTGGGAGATTTGGAATTTTGCATATTTATAGCTGAACAATTACGATCACACGACAAATCATAAAAATTTCAAAAAGTCTTATATTTACCCAACAACAAGCCCCCGACCAATGGCAACAAGATTATTTTAATAAAATTTTGCTTTTACAATGAAAATTTAGGTAAACAAAGCTTTTATTTTCTAAGAAATTCATTTGTAAATTCTTGTGTAAGTTAATCATTTCAACATTTTACAAGGATAATATTTCTCCGCCTGAAAGTGTTAAAAAATTCTCATTTTAACCCTAGATCTACCGGGAATTTTATTCAAGTTTTAATAAAACGTTCTACACCAGAATTTTTATTTAAAACTATTTAACTTATTTATTTACCTTATTTTTGTCTGGTTTATATACTTAGTTTATTTTAAAGAAATTTCTGGTTTGAATGAATATTTTGTATGTACCTGTCGGGTCCAATGGACCCGTCTGGTAGACGGAGGGTTAAGATAAAGCATTTAAAGTAAAGATATTTTATTTCAAATAACACAATTCGAAATTTTTATTATTCTAGTATTGGTCTAATGAATCATTTGTGAGCCATCTGTAAGTATGTTCTTTTTGAAACCTATTCCTTATAAAATATTAAGATATTCCATTGATATCTTACACAAACTACTGTTGATTGGCAATTTTCTACGAAAACAATAGAATTCCTGACTTCTTCTTTAAACATTATTAACTGAGATTTTTCAGGTTTATGCATTTTGAATAAAAATGTCCCGAGATTTCTATTTAATTACAATTTGCTAAAAGTCAAATAACATACTGCCAAATATATGATATATATTTATGTTTTCTTTCAAAAGATTACAAACTTTTCATGCAAGAAAAAATACACAGGTGGCGTTTGATTGAGCAATAGTTTTCGCCACTGGCTTCGGCATGAAAAATAGCATAAGAAATCATAGTCGTAGATATCGATGTCTCAATTTGATATCGAAATGTAATGATGCGATCCAGATTGGGGATTTAAGATAAATTCGCATTTTGTGTTTTTTGAACCATAAATGGGCGTGGCATTGACGTTTTTGACAACATAAGTGATTAAGGTCCTGATTACCGCTGGGAAAACTTCCACCAGTAAATTTTAACAGAATTTTTTGTTTTAATTAAATGCGGGATTCACGGAAAGTTTGCGTCATGAATAATACAAGTATTTCTATTCTTTTTTTACTCCTGGAAGTTTGCCCCGTTGGTAATCACGTCCTGCAAGCAGTGAGAGTTTATTCAAGATTCTTTTAACCCTTAAATTCCCATTGTGTCATTTATGATACCACAGTGTTCCCGATTTATTGGATATTTTTATTCACATATTCCGTATTACCACCAGAAATTTAAAAGAGACATTTTCCCTTTAATTTACAAGCAGCCTGTTAAATAAACCGAAATTAGCTATTTAGATTTTCTGGTATGAATTCCGATACTCTGAATTACGCTACTCCTGAAACGCATTCCACCCTGGGCAAAAAAGTGTTAAAACGCTCCACTATGTCGTCCTATTATGGATTCAAACGCTTCGTTTGAGATTTCTGTCAAAGGATTTTTTGGGGAGAAGTTAATATAATCCTTTAAAAATCGCTGTAGTAAATTCAGTCCTTCTTGTAATACATCAAAGGGAGTTCAAAATCACGTACATGGTTGTGTTATCTCCATTACAGGGCTGACACAGGCGGCTATTTTCGTATTCTATTCGCACCACTATTTAAAAAAAAAACACACATTTTTTAGTATATTTTTCTTGCAAATGTTCCTGAAAAGTATGACTGTAATTTTTGTTTTGGGAAATTGGTGTGAAGTAGAGTTAAAAAATGGTCGCCCGTGGTAGCCCTGCCATTATTTCTTTTATTTAATTGGTTGATTTTACTTTTTTTACTTGTTTAGTAATTTGCATATTTAGAATAAATTGTTTTCTGTGTACCAAAACAGGGACTGTAGCGACTGGGACATGCAAGGCTTAGAATGGGGTAATATAACAAATGTCTCACTCAATTCTCTCACGTGGAAGAGACTCCATAATATTACAATTGCTTCGTGGATCGTTGGAAAGTATACTTCTTATTAGAGGTTTCAAATGCCGGGCATTTGTTTTAAGAACAGTAGACGACTTTGATTTCCTACCGGCGTTATACCATCTAGAACGCCGAAACTAGTGCAAGGGTTATTTATGAGAAAGGGATATTAATCGAGAGGTAGCATTATATAGAGATAATTTTATCGTTCATACCAGACTCCTTAACCTGTAATTTTCATTATTATTTTATTTAAGTTATGGTATGAAGAAGTACAGTAAACCCTCGATTTAACGGACCTCAGTTCAGCGGACTTCGGATTCAACGGACTAATAAAAAAAAAATTAAAATTAAATAAAAATTAAAGTAAAACAAGTGGGTAAGTGTGATCGCAGATCGCACAGAGGGTTTCGTTTAATATCCCTTTTAAAACACTTTATCCTTAAATTAACAAATCAAAATCGTTAATTTAAAATTATTCCCCTCTCCCTAACCTGAAATTCAACGCCCGTATTTCAATTTTTTATATTTGACAAATGTCAAATATTTATTTATCACTATTATTTACTTGAAGCCACCATGATAAAACAGCTTCTAAAACGATGAAACACGCTTCGAAAAAAAAAGTATTACTACCCCCCTCCCGCTCCCCTACTTGAGAATCAACACGCAACCCTCTTTTAAGCTTTTATATGTAAAAAATGAAGCAATGAGCAACGACAAAGCATTTCTTTTTACTATTTTTAAAAAACTATTTCTCGGTAAAATAAAAAAAATATATTTATTATATCTGTGGCGACACAATGTCTCGTGATCAAATGAACGAAACGAAAAAAAAATGATCGAAATGAAAAAAAAAGGGAAAGAACACGAAACGCCGAAAGCGCGCGCTTTGATTCTCACTGCAGCGTGGTTTTCGTTCTAAGCATGCGCAATGATGCTGGCGACATATGCGGCTATATGTATGACCTATATGTAATTACAAGTACGTAATAATATATATATATGTACTATAATTATAACAAAATAATATTATAAATAGTACTTTGCGATTTAACGGACTTTCGATTTAACGGACACATCTTAGTCCCAATTAGTCTGTTAAATGGAGGGTTTACTGTATGTCGAAGATGTTATTTTAAAAATAGTGGTAGGGACAATAAAATTTTCCTTATAGAATGCGACCCCTGTTAACCCCTTGAAGGGCGGTTTGGATATAATGTATCCCATTTAATTTAATTACGAAATGCCACATTAAAACCATAATTTTGAAAGTAAAATTTTAAATTTATTAAGTACGCGAAGAAAAGCTTTTACCCATTTTGAAATAAATCTACTTTTAAATTCTTATGTCATTCAATTATTTCAGCATTTTACACATAGAAGTGCTTTTCCCCTCAAAGGGTTAATCCTATGACTAAGGGGTAGGGACATACATCGTCCCAGCCACTATTTTGTATTTTATTCGCAGCACTTTTTCAAAAATAATTTCTGCCATGCACTTATACATGTGCACATTCATAAGAAATTTACCACAAATATTTTTTTTTTGTAAGTCTTTGCGGGAGAAAATATAAAAACCTTTGCCAGTCCTTGCCCGCGGTCAAGACGTTAATATGAAATATTCGCAATTTCGTAATTGTGTTTAACCCTAGAACTACCGGAAATTTTACTCAAGTTTTATAAAAACATTCTACACCAGAATTTTTACTTAAAACTATTTAATTTGTTTATTTAACTTATTATTGTCTGATTTATACATTTAGTTTGTTTTGAAGAAATTTCTGGTTTGAATAAATATTTTGAATGTACATGTCGGGTCCATTGGACCCTTCTGGTAGACAGAGGGTTAAAATCACGTATTCAATAGGATGCAGGGAGAGTACGATTGAATCAGTTGTGAATGACTCATTAGCTGATTATAAACGCTTACCACAAAAGCAAGGCTACTCGGGTCTTGCGGCTGGAATTTATTTTAGGTTACTACTAGAAATTTCTATTGCTGTGAGTCATTTTTTACCATCAGAAAGTATTTTTATACCAGTATATTTTCACATGTGTGTGATTGTGTAAAGTTTATTTCAAACTTTTAATGTCTATTTTTGAATATTATTCTAATGTTTTATCCCTTTGAGAGGCAAGCAAAAATGACCCTAAATATTGAATTCTCACCGGAATAATCGAAAAGTTTTATTTTTAAATAAGAAAAGGCAATCTTTAACGATTTTTCTCCAAAGTTAAAAATATAAAATTTAGTAAATATTTTCTGGTGAGAATCTTGTTTAAATTAGGTGGGATATATTTTATCCCACTGCCCTTCAAGGGGTTAAAGCGTTTTGTCGGTCTGATTGTAACTAAACCATCGATGAAAGATTTACGCTTGAAGCTATTTATATGCATTTATCATTGCGATTTCCTGATCGTCTGTAATATTCGTAAAATTAATAGAGTATTACGTTCAAAGGAATGTTTCTTTCATATATATCTACAGGAAACCGAATTACAAAACAAAAAGTGTATAGTTATTTTTATAGAAATTTTGAAACGGAATATTGCTTAATTAGGGATTGAATAATAGAATATTCCACTCTCACAACGAACTGAAACATTAATACCATATTTACCTTTTCTAAAATAACAATATTCAAAAGCAACAATTTTCTTTTCTTTACCTAATAACAGAATAATATTACAATTTAATTAATAGCAGAATGATTCCAAATCTGAAGAAGAAATATTAGGCAAACATTTCAACTCTAAATTATTGTTTCCATACTCCTTGAGAATTGCAAGCACTGTTTTCAGCCGTATATGTAGAGCGTTTTAGCCAGAAACTTATAGCTAAATTCCTCGCTCTAATCCGACCATAATTTTGTTGAAATTTTAATTTACGTTATTTTCATAATAAATAAGTTAATTATTTTGGTAAAAAATTATACTTTTAGGCTCGATAACAGTAAAATCCCAAATAATCAATTGAATAGCTGTGGATTCTTATATATTCCAATTAATTTTAATTCCGAATGCCACAATGAATTAAGAATTTTGGAACTGTATTTTGTTTTTGAAATGTAAGTGAAGAAATGATTTTGCTTATTTTTGAATACACTTGTTAGCAAATCTCAGTATTATCCAATCATTTCAACAAATTACAAGCAGTACTTTTTCTTCGAAAGTGTTGACCTTGATAAGGTTGCCAAGAGCATCTAGCAGAACATCAGCAACTGCGATGATCATGTAAATAGCTTCAACATTTTCTTACAAATCGAAAGTATAACTTAAAAAATACTTATGTTATATATATAAAAATTTTTCATTATTATTAAAATATTTGCTAGCATTTTAATTTATAATTTCAGAAAATTTTTCCCTTTTTTTCAAGATGCATTTTTTAAAAAGGGATATTTTACTGACACCGGTAAATTATAAATGAAAGTTCCTATATAAAAAAAATAAATATCTGTGTGAATTAGATCGAGACTCTTTCTGGTAAAACGTCTCACGATATCACATTGTCTTGCATGACTGTGTGCGTGTTATCAAAATAAGCTTTTTTCCCTTTAGATATAGACTGCATTTCGACAGTAATTTTTTACAAATTTAAACTGTTACGATGTTAATTTATATGTATATTTTTCCCATTTGGCTTTTTGTAATTTAAATATATCTGCATTAAATAAATCGAATATTGCTGTTTAAAGTTAGTGGTGTCGAAAAGCTTTTAGAAACGAAACAAGCAAACTCTTCTTGCAAGAAAGGTGTCAGTGTGGCCAGTGGACTACTTTTTTTTTATTCAGTTTTCTTGATTGGCACCACTTTTTTTAAATTGTAAAATTCGCCTTGTTTAATGACATATTAATTAACGGGAATGCAAGAGGAATTTCACCAATTCAAAACAGTGTTGTTAATCAAAAAATATGAATTAAAAAATGTAGCCCACTGGCAACACTGTGTGGTGTCATTACCATCTATATTGTAACAGGTGCGTATGCTAATTCGCATCTGTTACAATAGACGTCAATTGTTACAATTTGATGTCACTAACGATGATAACTCATTGGCTTGTACAGCAGTAGCTATAGATAGTCTACAGAGTTATCAGTAAAATCTTGAATCGCTAACTTCGTGATCGAGCTTTGGATTAATTTCGTGAAGTTTTATGAAGTTTGACTGGAAAACATAAATATGATTTTATTTTATAAGGTGATATTTTGAATATTAAAATACTTTAACTCATTTACCGCCAAAACTATAACTTTGCGATCTTCAACTTTTTTGCAGAAAAACGTTTGCCCCCACAAATTTTGCTTTTTTTCCTTCGCTTTATTTAATGATAAAAGATTCTGTTATTAACTAAGGCAAATTTTTAAATTCAAAAATAGCGGTAGCATGATAGTAAATTTAAGCATAGGCATTATAATTTTACTGTTGCGTCAACGCAGCACCCGTGGTTATTGGGTTAACAGCATTTTAGTAAAAAATAAAAATCAAACGTAAAAAACTTTTTCCCTTTTATGAAATATCATTTTTATAACCTAATATGTCCTTTAAAATAAAGAGACAATCCTCGTAATAGTTTTATGAGTGAATATTGGGGTGAAAACATATACAGTTAGTAATTTACATTTTTGACGTCACAAAACCGTTTGTTGGGCCTTGACAATAGAGACGATAATGTTGTTGTGCGGGCAAACGTGTTAAGAAGTTAAAGAGCTGGTTGTTTAAACTGTTTTTTGTAATAGCCATTTATTTTTTTTTTCGTGCATTTAAATTGTCTGTTTTTATTTATTTATTTATTATCAAACCATTTTGCTCCCCAATAACAGTTTTCAAGATTTGCCAATTAAAAATATTTTTATAACATGGCGTAATACTCGTTAATCTTCAAAATATTCCTTTTTTCGATGAATACGCAAACATCAACCGTTTTCGCAGATTTTAAAACAAATTGCATAAAACAGTTCTGATAATTAACCGAGATGTGATTAGAAATATATCAGGTGATCCGTGTGCAAGCAATTCTTAAAAGATCATTTTAAACTTGATTATCTAAAATTTTGAAGATATTGTTTTATTTAATTTAGAGTAATATTGCTCTTGAACCATTTAATATTGTTACATGCAATCTTTAAGGATTTGAAAATTGTATCTTGAAGGTATTCCGGAACTCAGACTATAAGTGAAGGTAAAGTACACATAAAGAAGTAATTTTTGTATAGCAATAGGGGACAGAAATAAAAAATTGTTGGCGGAAACAAGAAATGCGGAGGGAATGAAATAAAGCGATTTTTTTTTTACATAACAATTGCAATAAGTGCTTAAATGTGCTACCACCAACATCGATACAGATCTGGCAGCGTCTACCGAGTGATTGGCATGCCCTTTCAATTATGTTTCATTAACAATTGCAGCAGCGACTGATATTCTTGCATTAAGGGGCCTTGTACCTTTTAAACGCGTCGGAAATTAACGAAAATCTTCAAAGTTTGAATTCGTCTATCTTCAAAACCTTTTTATGTATAAACATGAAATTTTGGATATTGATTACACAGATTGTGCTTTGTAATATACTACCGACAGAAATTTATTAAGCTTTTACAAAATTTGTGTATTGTTGAAATCAAAATACCTCTTTTTTTACCCCATAAGTCATTGCGCGCATGATATCTTGAGAAAGTATGTATGGATTGTCATGAAATTTGGTAAATATACTAAACAAATATGTGTGTTTAAAATGGTCTACTTTTAAGTATTTACAATGGTAATATTTTTAGTTATGACTATTTTTATTTATTATTATTATTATTATTTTTTAATAGTTAATGAAATAATTTTAGCCTAAGAGTAGATCATTTTAAACACGCATATATGTTTAGTATCTTTACCGAATTTCATGCCAATCCATAAATACTTTCTCAAGATATCATGCGCGCAATGACTTATGGGGTAAAAAAAGGCGCTATTTTGATTTCAACAATACACAAATTCTGTAAGAGGTTAATAAATTTCTAATGGTAGCATATTACAAAGCACAATCTGCTTAATGAATATCACAAATTTCATGTTTATACATAAAAAGACTTTGAAGATAGACTAATTCAAACTTTGAAGATTTTCGTTAATTTTCGACGCGTTTAAAAGGTACAAGACCCCTTAAAGTCATCATCAGAATCAGTTGTTGTCTCGGGGGATCATTGACAAGCTACGCCAATAACTTGCTAGACGCTGCTAGATCATTATCGATGTTAGTGGTAGCACATTTAAGCACGTAATGTAATATTTATGTCAATAAAAAGCTTTATTTCAATACCTCGGCATTTCAGGTTTTTCGCAAACACTTTTAATTTCAAACGCCACATTGCAACACCAGAATTACCCTTCTTTTAAACTTGATATTTCCTTGCAGTTTGGCCCATTTGTTCAAAGACGCCTATATGTCTTTTTAATGAATCTAAACATGTGTATATTTTATCAAAATGTATTTTTTAATAAAGTTAAAAGCATTACATATTGCTTTGTCTTAATTTATCTATGTAAATTTTATTTTGTTTTTGAAACAATACACCCTTTTAATTTATGCCTTAAAACGTAGATATAATCTATAACATCTAAAAATGTCATGTAACAATATCAAGTAAATGCAGAGATACCTTGCACATACATCTGAATAAAGCTCACTTTGAGATAAACTACTTCCGTAAAGTATTTTACTCAAATTTCGAAAATTCTAACTTAGATGCAATGGACCATTTTTGAGTCAATAATAAATACAGTAAAATCTGGCGAAAAACGAGCATCGGTGTATAACGCGCACCTAGCATTTGAGACTGTGTTTTCTATCTTTCGGTATATTTGCCGTAAAACGCACACCCATTTCATTAAAAAAAAAAAACCCTGAAATTTACGTACACATGCGATGCTCTTTTCTTTTGAAGTCATTAATAGCAAGGATTTTAATAGGCTTTCGAACAATGGTATACTGAAGCATAGCTGCCAACTTGTACGGATTTTTGCTACCACTAAAATGTAACAGAAATTTCTCCCTTATTTAATTATCAAAATTTACTGCAATTCAGCGATTGAATTAGGCACAATTTTTTATGAAATTTTAGTGGTAGCAAAAATCCGTACAAGATGGCAGCTATGCTGAAGTGACAAGCAATACGCTTAGTGGCAAGCTTACTTTCAGATGTGACTCTTCGGATTTAAATCCAAAACTCAGAAGTAATTTTTTATAGTGCCTTTCGTCACACCGTCCCAAGACACACTGTCCCATTGCATTCAGCGGACTGTCAGATTTTGCTACGGAGCTTACAGAAGAAGACGCAGATGAATCACAAACTTCGATTTCTGTTACTGTTTTTTTTTAATCAATTCTTCCGTATAATAACATTTAACCCCTTGAGGAGCGGTGGAATATATTTTATCCCACCTACGATTAATGAAGATTTGCACCAGAAAATTTTTATGAAATTTTACTTTTCTAACTTCGGTGGAAAAAAGTGATAAAACTGCTTTTCCTTATTTTGAAATAAAAAATTTCTAAATTTCCGGTGGGAATTCAGTATTACACAAACGTAATTGCTTGCCCCTCAAGGGGCTAAACCTTTTATAATTAAATAATCATGTTCCTATATAACACTGGTGGTGTTAGGTGGAATAACACTAATTTATGTGATTCAGGGTTAAATCCGGAAGATGAGCAACGGGTTTGTCCATAACAAGGCCATATTTTCCATAAGATTTTTGTCTCATTGCACAAGAAAATCAGTGAAAATTGAAGATGACATCCAGGATTTCTTATTGTAGGGATAGTCCACAAGAAAACTCTTCACTCCTTAAAACAAAAAGACCGGTTTCTTACTTTCTCCAGTTACTAAAGTTTTTCCCTTGATGGTCCCCGTCACGTTGCACGTCTGAAGAACAATTACACGTTGTTTAAATCTCTTGAATCCTTTACTGGTTTCTGTTTCGAACATATGAGTGTGCTCTGGTAAAGCCCGATAAAGACTCTTTCAACAGTGTTAAAAATTGGAGAAGAACCATTGTCTTTCAACAAATCGAGAAGAATGTTTGCTTTCCAGTAATCTGCAGCGTGCAACTCCGCGTTCGCCATTTCGCCCTACAGTTTGTGGTAAACGATATATTTTAGTTCTTTCCATTATAACAACCAGCCAGTGTTCTCAGTGGGCTACTTTCTTCAATTCCTACTATTAGCTCACACTCTCCCTATATTTATTTATTTATTCAATTCCTACTATTAGCTCACACTCTCCCTATATTTATTTATTTAAATATTTATCTTGTTCAAATTTTCAATCGTTAATAAAATACTCATTATTCATCCTATCAAGTTGAAATAAATTTTTTTAATTTGTACTGGATGACAATTGATGTTAATAGAGTTTTTTCATGTATTAATTAATTAATTAAATTTTAATTAATTAATTTTAGTTTTGTATGGGAAACAAAATGGCGGCCATTGGTTATTGAAGATCAATGAAAGTATTTTCAATAAGGGGTTACCATAGGGGGGGGACCCTGTTCTGTCGCCAAATACCGCCAAATTTGGCGGCCAAAATGAGTCGCCAAAAGTGACGACAACTTGGCGATATCTGTAATATTTCGCCAAATTCGCATAGAGTCCCATTGTAAACCTACTTGCTTATAGAAAATCAACAAATTGAGATATTTTATTGCAACAAAAACTAATATTAGCTTAAGGGATTATATTAAATTTTTCTTTGATGACCTAAGTAGGAATTGACTTTAAAAACAAAATTTTTATATTACTTCTTAAAATTCAAATTTCTTGATTGGCGCCATTTGTCTGAAATGGTAAAATTCCCCTTGCTGTCGCCTTAATTAATATGTCATTAAAAAAGGCTAATTTTACTATTTCAAAAAAGTAGTGCCAATGAAAAAATCTGCATGTAAAAAAGTAGCCCACTGGCAACACTGCAAGCAGCTATCAATGACTGTGAAGTTTTCGACACCCATAATTTTTGCGAACTGTTCGGCTTTCCCGCACAAATTTCCGCGAGTAAACGGAACTTTTTGGAACTCGGCATTTTAAAACCATTCTAAAGGTGATGTCCCGACGTCTTCTGCTTCTATTTGTTTCCTTCATGTTTCCGTTTGTGGCTCAAATTTTCGTTTGTTACAATTTCAAACTTAATATTGCCCCACCAGTGGCCGAGAGGTTCTGCTCTCGAAGCAGGTAGACGGGAGGTGCTGGGTTCGATCCCCATCACGCCCGTCGGCTTAATCGTTCGGAGATTTTGTGGTTTTCTTTGAACCTTGGTTCTCCAAGCGTTAATATGGGCTAGGTTCCCTTAGAAAGACCTCCACGGAAGGCACTCCCTCCCCCTTAGTACCTATATCCCAAGTGCTGATAATTGGCCGACGTAAATACAACCAACCAACCAATCAAACTTAATATTGTGTCTGTTATTAAGCAAGTTGGATACACACATTTGGAACACAAAGCAGATTGGAAAATCCCAAGCTTTGACGCCGCTTCCTTTTGGCTATATTTTGGTAAATTATCATATATCTCGACTATTTCGACTCTTTTCTTTCAAGCTTAAATGCTTTCGCTTTGACATCTTACTCGTTAAGTGTCTCACATGAAAGAAAACTAAATCATATTGGATTAAATTCGCTTTTAAAATTTACAGAAAGATAGAAAAGAAACCACGTGGTCATTGTAACAACAATCTTTGAAACTTACCACTGCGCTAATAACAGGGTTCGTACGGGTACCGTTATTCTCAAGACCAAATATCAGTATTTATAGATAGAAAAATAAAGCTAGTTTAAACATGCAAAATTTCGCATTATTTGAGGAGAGATTTTCTATAAGAAAATACTGATACCAAAGAATTTCTTAGTCGAGAAATTTAAGACCCGTATGAACCCTGTAATAATCTTTGAAAGATTGCATTCGTTTATCCTATCGCCCATGCACCTTAGCCCCTTCCTCTTTAACTCCCTTTTCTTTGTATACTAATTTTCTACGAAATCCGAAAGGAAAATTTGAATGTTATGACACGTAATGGGGGCATTTGTTGCTAAGTAGGTGCGAAACTCCGGGATATCGGCTGTAATTTTTTTGCCTTGTTTTGTTTACGTATAATGTGAAAAATAAAGCAAAAAGAAGTTCAGCAGTAATTAAACTGACTGTCTTGCTTGCACACATCTACTACGTTTTGCTGCTGAATTTTTTTTTTTTAGTTTAGAAACAGGCGATGCTAATTTTATTAAGCGGCAGTTTCAACAGAAGTTTGTATTGATTTGATTCCGGTCCTCTGAATTTGATCAGATTAAGCGTCTAATTGTATTAACAAGCGATTTTATTAAGCGGCCGGTACTGTATATTTCATAGTATGATCTCAGTTTAATTTTTCTAAAAAAAAAAATAAATAAAGTACAATATTCATTTAAGCATTCACACCAGATTAATTTCAGAAGAAATATTTATGGGGTATATTGGTTTTCTTTCTGTCTGTTATCTAACTCAGATGTTCGGCTGAAATTCCAGCAAACAGTCTTTGCGAAGACCGTGATTCTGACCATACACGCCAGTGCGGGGCTGTTTCGGCCCGATTTTCATGTACAGGGTATCCGAAAAGTCTGGAAAAGGTCGAATAACTCGAGAAATACAAAGCAGATTGAAAAACGGAAATATACGAGTTAAATATTTTTTAAAAAGCTACTCAGTGATACCAAATTTGACCCTCGCAACCGACCCCCGGGGGTCAGAGGTTTTCCAACTTTGAAATCTTGAATGATAAACCCATTTTTTATTGCAAATTCGGATTTTACGGACAAAAATACGTAACTTTTGTATTTAACATTTTTTTTCTAATATTCGTTGATCACAGTGTAATCCAGCAAATAAAACAGATATATATTTTGGTTCTCCCAACCAGGTTTTGACATCTCGAAATCTGATTGGACAGAACTTTCATCGTCAAAGTAGCCATCTTTTGGGGGAATAGTATTTTTCGAAAACCATCAGCGGTGGTTATTTCGATGAAGTTTCATATGCTTTTTACATAAAAATTAATAGAAATATATTAAATTAGTACTGTTTTTTGCATATTTATTTATCCAGTCTATCATTTCAAAATAATAACCTGCGTATTTTGATTTTTTTAACGCGTAAATATTGTTATATATTTTGAAATGTTATGAAAACATTTTTCCTATAATTCTTTCCTCGACAGAAAAAGGACAATCTTCTTTATTTGGGGGCGGAGTGTGCAGATACTCTGCGTTTTGATGGCTTCTGCTGTTTTTTTTTTGTTTTTTTTTTAAATATTATCTAATTCAGGAGGCTGATGCTGGTGTACAGTTTTTTAAAATTATTGCTATAGAAGAAAATATAGTACAAAATATTTAAAAAAAAAAGATATAAAAACTTTTTATGCTGTCCAAGCAAAGGATGGCGAAGTAGCGTAAATTTCAGTGTGGGTGGAGTTATATATTTTAATGATTGACTAGTTACTGTAACTCCGAAATATCAAGTCGGGCAGACACTTCTTCAATAATTCTTATAAACGTAATAATTTATTACAATTTAAAATATTTTTCAATTTAACATTTTTTTCATAATTTTAAAATTAATAATTTTAAACAATTGAAAAATTTTTGATCTTTTAAACTTTTTCATTTAAAAAATAATTAAACTCTTTAAGCTCTCTTGATTATTTCTGGGGAAGACGACGCTTTAATTTTCATAGGGGAAGGATGATGTAGAAAATTATTTAATTATTTATAAATTATTACAAAAAAATATCAAATGTGATAAAATACATGGTGTCCGAAAAGTTTGGAAACGGTCGAATACCTCAAGAAATTCATATAAGATTCAATAACAAAAAAATACGTGTTAAATATTTTTTAAAGCTATTCCGTGATACCAAAGTTGACACCCCACTCCGACCACCTGGGTGTCAGAGGCGTTCCAACTTTGAAATTGTAAATGATAATCCTTATTTTTTATTTCAGATTCGGATTCTACGAGGGAAAATGCGCAACTTTTGCTTTTAACATTTTTTTTCGAATCTTTGTAGATTACGGTGTAATCCAGCAAAATGTGTCATATACATGTTTTGTTTTCTCAACCATGTTTTGTAATCACGAAATGTGATGGGCCAAAGCTATCGTTGCCAAAGTGGGTCGCCTTAGCTGGAATTGTGTTGGTCGAAAACTATCAATGGAGGTTGTTTCGATGGCAAAAGTGCTTTATGTGCTTTTACCATGCAAATTTACAGAAATATATTGAGTTAGATTTCTATTTGTGTTTTTATTTTATTCATTCAGTCCATTCTAATCAAATAACCTGCGTTTTTTTTAATATTTTGATGTGTTAACATGCCCCTCCTCTTCCGAACAGAAAAGAAAGACAGTCATCGTTATTTGGTACAGGTAGGCGCGGATATTCGGCATTTCGGTGGCTCCTGCTGCTTTTCCCTTTTTTTTTTTTAATACTCTAAATCGTGGTAAGGAGGTGGGTGTATGGGATTTTTTTACTATTACTATAGAGTAACACAGAGGACAAAATGAAAAGAAGTACATGTAATTTTTATTGTTTGCGAGCGGAACAAAGAATTGGGAAGTTGTGTAAAATTCAGGTGGTGGTCGAATTGGAGATTTAGATCATTGATTAGTTACTGCAACCAGAAAATAACAAGTAGGGCAAAAATATTTTCCATAATTCTAATAAATGTAATATTTTTTTTGTAAATTAATATATTTTTTCAATTTAACATTTTTTTCATAAATTTAAAACAGAAAAATTTTGATATTTGAAAATTTTTAATTAAAAAAATAATTTAACTCTTTAACTCTGTTGGGATTTGTGAAGCACACATATTCATCGTCGAAAGGTGCATGTGGAATTTGTTTTGGGCGCCATTAATAAGTGAAAAATATTATTTAATTTTTTAATTAAAGAATTCTTTGGTATTTCAGAAGTAAAGGGGGCAGTTGAAAAAACACGGTGTATTTCCAAATAAAATTTTTGTACGCGATGCCGTTTCGAAAGGGTTAAAGTGTAATGATTATTTGCTGGGGTAGACGACGTGTTAATTTTCATAACAGAAAGGATAATGTAGAAAATTGTTTGTTTATTATTACAATAAAATAACTTATGTGACAAAAAGTATAATCTAAAACGTAATTGGCAGAAAAAATTAAAAACAGATCAGTTTATTTTCTTCATTTTTTAAGCCCTAGAAGGGGCATTTATTAATATATTTCATTCAGTTAGTTCTACGCTCAATGTTAAATTTGTGTGACAACTAAGTTAAACCAATTGAACAATTAAAAAAAAATTAAACAATATGAAAGCGGGTGTCCTAAAAAGGACTGACTGGTTTTAAAATTCAATAACTTGTAAACGGTGACAGATATTTAAAAAATTCTTGCAGGGGGGTTATGCATAAGGTCAAAAGTTTTTTTACAGTGATTTTCAATTTTAGTTCGAATTACAAACAATAGATGGCGCTGCGATCAATAGACGCTCACTTCAGGCTCGATTTTTGGTAAATCGTGGCCCGGATAATACATTTTCATCTCCTTTTTCCGCATGAAACAAGAGAAAGGACCAAAAATCGAGCCTGTATTTAGTGACTATTGCTTCCAGCTCCACCTATTGTTTGTAATTCGAAGTAAAATCGAAAATCACTGTAATAAAACTTTTGACCTTATGAATAAACCTCCTGCAAGAATTTTTTAAATATCTGTCACCGTTTGCAAGTTATTGAATTTTAAAATCAGTCAGTCCTTTTTAGGACACCCGGTACATAAAACCCTTTAAAAACTTAGGTTTGTTAAAAAGAAATCTAAATAAATTTTAGGCTTTTTTTCATTTTTAAGTTTCAAATATTTGTATTGCAGATTTTGTATTATGCTTATGATGAATGTGTCCAAAATGATAAGGCACATGTAAAATACAAAAAACATTTTTAAAAGTCTAAGATTTATTTCGATTTAATTTTAAGGGAAATTTTAGGGATTTTTAGGGTATTTAAATTATCATATTGTTTAAATTTTGTTTTTATTTTTTAATGTTCATTTGGTTTAACCCTTACCGGTGCGAAGTAATTCTGTTTATAAACTAATGAAATGATAGACTGACATCAGAATTTATAAACGAGTTTATTGGAAAATATAATCTTTCTTATTTTAAAGTACGTTATAAATGGAAAATTTTAATTTAATATTCTGGGTGCCAATAAAATAAAAATTATGAGTTGTTTTTTAAGGACACTGTCCGCAAAAGCTCAAACTTATTTCTTACAAAACTTTAACATTAAACATCGAAGTAACTGAATGAAATATATGAATGAATGTCCCTTCTCGGGCTTAAAAAATGTAGAAAAAAACTGATTTGTTTTTAATTTGTTCTGCAAATAACGTTTTTTATGTATTTTTTTCACATTTGTTACATTATTGTAATAATTAATAAATAATTAAACACTTTTCTACATTATCCTTCCCCCATGAAAATTTAAACGTCTTCTTCCCCAGGAAATAATCAACAGTGCTTAATGAGTTAAATTATATTTTAAATTCAAAAGTTTAAAAGATAAAAAAATTTCAGTTGTTTAAAATTATTGGGTCGCCTGGAAAGTTGTGTCCGTTTGGAAAAACCAAATCGTACCAGAAAATTCTGTCATTTAATAATTAGACATTAATTCCTATATCTTATGTCTAATAATTACCGGGCAGGATTTTCCGGTGCAAATTGGTTTTCCTAAACGGACACGACTTCCCGAACAAACCAATAATAAATTTAAAATTAGGAAAAAATGTTAAAATAGAAAGAAATATTAATTTACAAAAAAGTATTACATTTATTAGAATTTTTGAATGTTTCCTGCTCTACTAGCTAGTCAGTAGTTGCGGTAACTAATCAATCATCAAAACCTATAATCCCACCCCTCCACCTGAAATTTATGCTACTTCCCATCCTTTGATCAGCCAGCACAAAAAGATTTTCTGTGTTTATTTGTTTTTTTTGCTCCTTTATGTTATTCTATAGTAATAATTTAAAAAAAAAAAAAAAAAATTATACACTCCCATCCGGCCCCGAATTAAGTGATTTTTCTGGCAGCAGAAGACATCGAAACACAGAATATCAACACACTCCGCCCCCAAATAATGAATACTATCATTTTTCGGTGCGGGAGGGGAGGTGTTTATTTACTCGTTAAAATATCAAAATACGCAGTTTCTTATTTAAAAATGATCGACTTGATAAAAAGATATGCAAATAGAAAACTAATTTAATATATTTTTATTAATTTTTATGGAAAAAGCATATAAAGCGCCATGAAAACAATCTCCACTGATGGTTTTTGAGAAACACTATTTCCGCAAAAGACGGCAACTTTGATGTTCTGGCTAATCAGATTTCGAGATGTCAAAACCTGGTTGGGAAAACCAAAATATGTATCTGTTTTATTTGCTCAATTACACCGTGATCAACGAGGATTAGAAAAAAAAAATGTTAAATACAAAAGTTACGTATTTTTGTCCGTAGAATCAGAATCTGCAATAAAAAATGGGGGTTATCATTCAAGATTTCAAAGTTGGACCCCCTCTGAACAGGGGGGTACATGCCGGTTGCGGCGATTTTGGTATCACTGAGTAGTTTTTTTAGAAATATTTAACACGTATATTTTCGTTTTTCAATCTGCTTTGTATTTCTCGAGTTATTCAACCATTTCCAGACTTTTCGGACATCCTGTATGAAATTTTAACTACATTTTGTTAAATTATCATAAATCTCTAAAATTCTACTCTTTTCTTTCAAGCTTAAATCCTTTCACTTTGACTTCTTACTCGTTAGGTGTTTCAAATGAAACAAAACTAAATCAAATCAAATTAAATTCGCTTTCATAATTTACAGAAAGATAGAAAATAATCCACGTGGTCATTGTAACAACAGTCTTTGAAACTTACCACTGCACTAATAATCTTTGAAAGATTGCATTCGTTTATTCTATCGCCCCTGCAAATTACCCCCTTCCTCTTTAATCTCCCTTTTCTTTCTATACCAATTTTCTACGAAATCTGAGGGGGAAATTTAGTTGTTATGAGACGTGATGGGGGTGCTTGTTGCTAAGCAGGTGCGAAACTCCGGGATATCGGCTGTAATTTTTTTGCCTAGTTTTGTTTCCGTTTAATGTGAAAAATAAAGCTAAAACAAAATTTTTCAGGAGTAATGAAACTGATTGCTTTGCTTGCACATATCTACTACGTTTTGCTGCTGATTTTTTTTTAGTTTATTAACTTGAGTTTCTATTGATTTGATTCCGGTCCTCGTAATTTGATCAGATTAAGCGTCAAATTTTATTAACGAGTGATTATTAAGCGTCCGATACTGTATTTCATAGTATGATCTCAGTTTAATTTTTCTAAAAAAAGAATAAAGTACAATATTAATTTAAACATTCACACCAGATTAATTTCAGAGGAAATATTTATCGGGTGTATTGGTTTTCTTCTCCGCCGTGCAACATTTGATATTCGACATAAATTCCTGAAAACGATTTTGGCTTTTACGAAGACCGTGATTTAGAACATACATGCCAGTACGTGGCTATGTCGGCCCACTTTCCATATACGAAATTTGGGACTGGACAATGCAGATTTCTGTTTTTCGAGCTCAGATCTCATTCTTCTTATAAGTGAGCCTAGCCCGGCCCAGAAAGTTTTTCACAGACATATAAATATGTTTAAATATCCGTTGTTATAAAATTATTTTTTTTCTTTACGGAATAGCTGACAGAAAAAATATCTGAAACGAAATCTGTCTATGACTGAATCCTGTCTTAAACGGAAAATGTCTTGATCTTTGAGAAAAGAAATGTATTACATTTCAAGTATAGAATGTAACTGCTTAGAAGGGAATCTGTCTAAAAAAACTCTCCTATGCGAATCCGTCTTAGAAAATTTTTTTATGTATAGGAATTTTCAGATTTTTAAGTGTCTAAGCTTTAAGAATATATATTAAGAGTCATACCATGTCAATTCAACCAGACCTTGTAACCCGACCGACAGGGATTTGGCTGAAACTTTGTGTACATACAAGCCCAACCCTGATATGAATAAATAAAAAAAATTCCTTCCTACACCTCATAGTTCTTGAGATATGGGGGTCAAATTTTGGGATTTTTCTATAATCGCACATTTCTGAATCTGTATTTGTAGACTTTGGTTCCATCTTCAAAAAATTGTTTCTCTGGATCTAAAATCCAAATATGCTTAAAAATATCACTGTAAGTACATCAAAAGATGCAGATTCTAATAAAAAAATACGTAAAAAATCTATTTGTAAGTTTTAAGGCCAAAAAATTAAACCAAATTGAAAGTTATGGTTATTTTTCTGAATTTTTGTCATTTTACAAAAAAGACTCTCCACAAAAAGGCAAATGAAATTTCCAATTTCGTTTTGTTTTTAAAAAAAAGTTTACATTTTGGGCTTTCTTTTTATGTAATAAAAATAATGGCTTTCTCATGGCTTATGCAAAAATTTTGACTTATTTTGGGATGCTTTTCCTATCGAGAGATAAAATCTCTAACTTTACTTATGGCACTTAAATAATTGCTGCCCATTTTAAATTTAAATTTATTAATCATTTTGATTTATTTGCTAAAATAAACCCTTAAAATCAGACTGATTTATTTATTTTTATAACAGTACAAAATTTATAATGTATAGTATTGGTACATATCACACATTATCTGAAATTGTGTAGTTCTCAATATAATCGCATATGTTTGTTACAAAAATGTATATCTATTATTGGATTCAATGGTATAGTATTTCTATAAATATCTTCAAAATGACAGCATGTAAGGAATATGTACAATATTTAATGGAGGGGGGGGGGATAATATTGCAGTCATAGTTTTTTTTCTCATTTTGCTCAGAAAAAAATAAAGCAAAAACTTTACTTTGTAAATAAAAAAAGAAGCACTTATTAAATAAATTCAATAAGTCATAGGAACCACAGTAAGTATTTAGGTACCACAGCTTAAATTAGACACAGATATATTTTTTTTTTCTTCAATGGCGCAATTTCCCAAAACAGGGCAAAATATTTACATAAGCTAGGAGAAAGACACCATTTTTATTAAAATTGAAATGATCATTAATTAAATCTAATACATTAAATAAAATTACTTATAAACATTTAAAAAATTTAAATTGTTGTAATTCTTTTATGTAACAAATAAAGAATTTGTTAAATTATATGCAACTTTTTTAAAACTAAAAAATCAGAATAAACACTATATTTAAAAGTTTGAAATTCCAAAATAGATCTGAGCTAAATATAAATATAGAAATAAATGATGTACTTTTGCAGTATCACTTAGACTTACTTTGCAATATTCTTTCTTTGTGCAATTTTAAATTTATATTTATTATGAATAAGCAACATTGAGAACCTTCTAATATATATTTAAATTTTACTATCTTACTGCAACTCCAAATATAGTAACATAACAAAACATCAGTAATCAGAAGATCTTCATAATTTAGTATCTAAAACACTATTGTCTTTGTATTTCAAAATCGGTGGCTATCTACTTCATTCCCCCCCCCCCACCTCCCAGAAAGGAATATTGTTAAATATCTTAAGATGAAATTCTATTAATTTTGGTAAAGGTTTATGAAAATTTACAATTTTTACATTGGCCTGAGCACCTATCACTAAAGTCAAAGACTTTCTTTACATTAGAAAATATCTCTTTTACAAATGATATCACTTCCTTTTATGTTAAATACACAAAAGTGACATCATGTTACATATCATAAGGTAAAATGTGTATACTGCTTGCTGATAATCTAATGAGAGATAGAGTGTACATAACAGTTGAATGAAGAGTGCAGCTTCTTTGGTCCAATGGTAACTTTAAATCTTATCGTGAATAATAAGAAAAGAAATATTTTTGCTGAAATCCAACAAAACGATAGCTTTTTGAGGGCCAAAGTTTGCTTTAGTTTCATTTAGGAAATTAGATTTAGTTTTCGTTATAAAAGAGTGGAATAAATAACATCATCATCTTCTTCTTCTTCAGCATGGGTTAGGCTAAATAAGCCTGTTACGGCTCCACTGATCAATCCATCGGAGCGTAGGTCTACCTCGGTCACTTAACCCCTGGGTCTGTAATTCAGAAGCTTTTTTGGCAATCGGTCATTACTCATACGCTCTACGTACCATTTATTCTGATAATCTACTATTTTGTTGTTGATGTTGTATATTTTTAAGTCTGAGCGTATGGAATCATTAGTAAGTCTGTCTATTCTTGTGCATCCCTTTGCAGATCTTAACCCCTTGAGGGGCGGTGGGATATATTTTATCCCACCTACGATTAATGAAGATTTACACCAGAAAAATTTTATGAAATTTTACTTTTCTAACTTTGGTGGAAAAAGTCGTAAAATTGCTTTTCCTTAATTCGAAATAAAATTTTTCTAATTTTCCGGTGGGAATTCAGCATTACACAAACATAATTGCTTGCACCTCAAGGGGTTAAAAACTTCATTTCTGAAGCCTGTATCATAGCGACAACATCTTACCCTTTTTCAGAACACAAAAATTTTATAGTAAATTTTATCTTTTTAAATCGCCGTTATCTGCCGATTGAATAAGGCAAAAATTTCTATTAAATTTTTGTGGTATGAAAAAGCGGAAGAGTTGGCAGCTATGCAGTATTCTGGATCGTTCTTTGGTATTAATAGTCCATGTCTCAGAACCATACAGAAGTGCTTGCGTAGCCATAAAATTTTAACTTAGTTTCTGTACGTGTTTTATTTTTTAGAATTCTGATCAATGATCCGCAAATATGTTGAAATTTATGCAATTTACTTTCCAAGTCTTTGTTTTTGTTATATGTAGTATCACATCCCAAGTACTTGAAGTCTGAGACTTGTTCTATTATCTTATTATCCAAGACAATTTTAGTTCTTATGGGCTCTTTTTCTCTGAAAGACATCGTCTTGGTTTTCATTATAGATATCTTCATGTTATAAGTTTCACATAGTTTGTGTAGTTCCTAAATTGCTCTTTGGAGGTTATCCTCATTGTCCTGAAAAAATGCTTGATCATCCGCAAATAGAATTGTATTGATAGATGTTTTAGAGTCAAGTCTGATACCCTTGGGTATCAAATGTTTCCATGATTTTATTAGGTGGTCTATATGGATGTTGAAGAGTGTGGGTGATAAGCTACAACCTTGCTTCACTCTTTGGTTTATAAGTATCTCTTCAGTGAGTGATTTATTGACCTCAATAAAGATTCTTGTTCCTTTATATGAGCTCTTCACAGCTTGTGTGAAATGTGATGGATATCCATTCTCTGAATCTAGATATCCATTCCAAATTACCCCACAGTCTCTCTCTATTCACTCGATCGATCGAATGATTTTTCATAATCAATGAATGCAATGTGTGTCTCAAGATTGAATTCTCTGCCTTTTTCTATTATCTGGTTTATGATGAAAACGCTATCTATACATAATCGACCCATTCTAAAACCGTTTTGTTCTTCTTGAAGAAGACTGTCTGAAATCTTAGCAAGTCTTCTATTAATGATGCCACTGCATAGTTTATAGGTACTGTTTAACAAACTTATCCCTCTGTAGTTTTCACAGTCTTTTCTCTCTCCTTTCTTGAAGATTGATATCACTTTTGTCTTCAACCAATCCGTTAGTATTTTACAACTTATCAAACATCTGTTAAATAGGTTTAGGATGCGTTGATTCAAGACGTATCCTCCATATTTTATAAGTTCAGGATTGATATTATCAAATCCAGTTGCTTTTCGATTTTTTAGCTTCTTCAATATCTCTTGAAATCCTGACATTGTGATTAAGTCAACATTTTCATCTATATCATCAACATCATTAAGATCTTCCATCTGGGTGTTATACCATAATGATTTGTAGTGCTCTATCCACTTATTCTTTGGAATAGTATTTATATTTGCTGTATTTTTTATCTTTGAGTCCATTGACTTTAGAAATTTATAAGCTATTGATTGTCGGCCGTGTGCATCGTGTTCCATTTTATTAATTATCCCAAGACATTTGGTGGGCATGTCGTGTTATAATAAATAGCATTTTCCAAATATTTTACTGAGCTTGTCACAAACTCATTTATAGGAATAGTGCTGCTAATACTCGATATAATACCTAGAGTTATAATCCTCAAGTTTTTCGGAATTTCCTGTTTAAAAAGAGAATACAACTTATGTAGATACACATAATAGCAATCGCTTTTGCGCATAGTACATTCTTAGCAATGCTAATTTTTTTTCCAGTTCTGATTCTTCAATATTCATTATAATTATAAAACATTTCAATTGGTTCAATTGTTTCTGGACCTGTAGTTGTGGCTTTACCTTTTCTTATTTCTGGCATTGACAAGATTCTCTTTTATGTCAGAAGTTGTAATGAGTGTCTTGCAGCATAATCAGTTACTTCAAATTCATCTATTATTTTCTTTATCAGTAGCAGGAAAATTAGATCGCCCTTCTATAGAGAAAAAGCAGACTAATAATAATTTGATTAACAGATTCGAAAACACCTGCCTTTACTAGAAAAATTTTATCCTGCCTTTGTCAGAATGTGTTTATAAAAGGCAGGTGTAGAAACATGTTTCATCCTGTTGAATTGAACTTAGCTTTCTTAAGTATAAGGTATTTAAACTATAAAAACATATTTAAAATGATTAAAATTATCCAAGATAATAAAAGAGAAAGTTTAAAAAATGTTAAATACAAATAAAGTATTTTAATTTAAACACACACACACAGAAAAAAAAGTATTGAAAATGTGATTGGTAAAAAGTCATTCTTGTATTTTCTTATTGTATACCAAGGACGGCGAAACATTTCACATCCACGTGACAATTTTTTATAAAAATATATTTTGCATGATACTGACGTGCCAACAATAAAAGAAAAATAACAATAAAGGATAAAATATTCTAAAAAACGAATCAAAATTACTTAAAATTTTGTCTTTAGCATTAAGATAATATATAGATAAAAGTGAAATTTAGAAATGTATTTTTAAAATATTATTTCTGTTGTCTCATCTGAGATGTCAAATAATTTATATCATCTTCGTACTTATTTATTTTTAAGAGAATGCAAGTTGAATTGGACTCATTCTACATCATATTTTTACTTGCATTTTTCATATTATTTACTTCCGAATAGAATGCCTCCCAGAAAAATATTGTCAGCATAGCAAGCACCAGAATGTACAGTGTCTGGAATTGAATTCCAAGCTGTTATAATTTTACATTCGCCATTTTTGCTTATAATGCATTTTAATCTTTCTTTTGCGATAATCACCTCATTCTCTCTTATTTTTTTTTTATTTTGCGGGCCAATATTGAACTAGATTGGGGTACATTAAGTTACATTTCAATTTCTTAAGTCTTAACGACAATGACAAGCAACAGAACTAGTCGAATACAGACAAACAGAGACAAGATCTAGATTAATTAAGGGTGTTCTCAAATCTAAAAGGGCAATTTTCTGATATAAGATTTAATTTATTTTTGCTAGAAAATGCATGAAACTAGCTGGTATTGTTGTTTAGAAACTATGTAATTCAGCTGTTTTTTTTCCATTTTTTTTGCAAAAGCAATAAATCTTTCAGAAAATAGTCTCAAAGTGGGCGTTTTGAACCTAATTTCCGCACGAAGGCAGAAAGATCACTCAGGTGCGGGCGAAAAACGTGTTTGTCACGTGATCAAAATCGCTTATAACGCAATAGATAATTGATTGATAAAAAAATGGAAAAACAATTCCATTCTAAATTCCGTCCATGACCTGGCTTTCCAATTTTATAACTTTCCGTTAAAAAATGAATTTGTAAGTATATCAAAACGTTTTGCACTTGTTGATCAGAGCAGTTGAGAACAGCCTTAATGCATTTTGTGAAAATACGCTATATTTTGGTGTAGAGCCTGAATCTACGCCGTGCCAAAATTAATCTGCAGCGTGCCACTTCTGGTACGCGTGCCAAAGGTTCGCCGTTCCTGTTCTATACGAACAAAAGATTTTTTGTTTACAGTTATATTTTAAAAATAAAATTAAGGGATTGCTTAAATTTTTAAAATGCTTATAATAAAAGAAAATATATGAATGAATAAATAAATGAAACATAAGGATTATGCACAAAATTTAATGGACGCAGATAGACTGCAGTCATAGACCCCCCCCCCTTTTTTTTTTACACAGAAGATTTTAAAAAAAGCAAAAACTTTACTTTGCAAAAGAAAGGAAGAAAGAAACATTGAATAACATATTCAACATGTCATAGGAACCAAAGTAGTTGTTTAGGTACCACAGCTAAAAGTAGGCAGAGGTTTTTTTTTTCTTGATTGATGCAGTTTTCAAACACAGGGCAAAATTTTTGCACAAGTCATGAGAAAGACATCATTTTTATTTCATAACTGGAAAGCCCAAAGTGTAAACTGTTATTTAAAAAAAAAGAAACTGGAAATTTTATTTGGATTTTTGTGTAGAACCTTTTTCGTAAAGTCACAAAAGTTTGGAAAAATAACCACAACTTTCAAATTTGGTTTAATTTTTTGGCCTTAAGTATTTAAAATTAATTTTTTAAATATTTTTTTATTAAAATCTGCATCTTTTGATGTATTTACGGTGATATTTTTAAGATGATTCGCATTTTAGATTCAGAGAAACAATTTTTTGAAAATGGAACTTAAGTCTAAAAATACAGACTCAGAAATGTGCGATTGAGAAAAATCCAAAAATTTGATCCCCCCCCCCCGTATCTCACAAAATATGCAGGGCTCCCAAATGGTCCGCCACCTGAATACCAATATTATTTTAGAAAATTTTTCTTTTTAGATTTTTCGTACAAACCGCCCCGGAACCACCTTTGAAAGTTAATTCTAGCCAAACGTACCATAAAATTTTCTGTTAAAATTTATTGGTATTCAGTTGACGGACCATTTGGGAGCCCTGAATATGCGGTTGGATTTTGCAATAGTGTGTTTCGAAATACATCACACTCAAAAAAATTATTAATAATCACAATTTAATTATATTATATTATTTCAAATATTATTTGTAAAAATTTGCTTCATTATGATAAATAAAGATCTAAGAGGCGAAAAATAAAGGTCTTATCCGCATGAATTAGTATGTTGTGAAACAAACATTAAAACGCAGAATTCTCGCATGATGGCTTTTCCACAAATGTGAATTTGTTCTGTAACATCTTTTTTTTCGCCTTTAAAAAAAAAAAAAAAAAAAAAAAAAACTAATTGCATATTTTATATAGAAACCGTATAATTATTCAATTTCTGCAATAAAAAAATAGGTACTTTGTTGATGATTTTTCCAACTATTAAGCAACCGTTAGGGGGTTAAATAAAGAAAAGAATAGAATAGGAATGTTCTGGAAGGAATAAGAAATTTTGAAATTAAAAAAAGATCCAAATTGGCCCCCTGGTATTTGTATCTTAACGCGTCACTTGCGCCCATACATCCCTATACAATAAATGATTGTTAAGGTCTCCTGTACCAACACTTAACCCTTTCAGGGGCAAGGCACTTCTATTCGTAAAATGCCGAAATTAATGACCGACACCGGAATTTACAAACAAATTTAGTTAAAATAAGCAAAAGCTTTTGTTCACATACTTGGGACACCCAACCAGGACGCCAACCGCGAGGTTAATGGAATTAATGTCCTGGCGGGAAAAAAGAACGCACCACTATCCAGCTCTACCACAGCCCGAACGGACCCGAACAACGGCAACATTAGAACTTACTAAAGTGAAGCAACGGCATATTCAAATATGCTAATAAATAAAAACTCGCTATGTTACAAAAAAAAAAAAAAAAAAAAAAAAATACAAAATACAAAATACGCATGTTTATGGTAGCCATGCAACAAAATAACAAAAATGATGGTTTACAGGAATGGTTACAGATGGTTTACAGGTTACGATCATCAACTAAAATATAGACCAAATAACATTAAAACAGGATTGCCAACACGGCCTGAAATGTTTATAGGTAACCTACAACTTATGAAGAACTTCATAAAAAGAACACTGAAGTACACTGAAATGACAACATACTGTAAGGCAAGCATCAATGTTCAAGGTCCATATCACAATGGGATTAAGTATATGAAATGCCCAAAGCACCACAGAACAGAGAGAGAGACACATTGTAAATTAAAGTCACGTGAAATGCTGGTACTTCTCAGACATTAAATATGTTGACTTTTCCAAAATGTTCCTCAACAAGATATATATTTGCATCAAGGTTATTGAAAATCAAGCTCAGTGTTCAATTGAATTGCTCAGTGTTCAATTGCACATGCTACATTAAATCAAAAGACAATGTTCTCAATTTCTAACGCAATTCTAGCTAATTACAGCCTCAGAATTTATACCTAATAAACGAATATAATTCGTTTAAAGAATTGTATATATTGCAAAGTTTCTTATAATTGTCTTTGTCAAATATTACTCTCCTGAGATTTTGCCTGATGCTTAATGAGTTGTCAAAGTTGAAGAAATGTGGGACAAAAGGACAGCGTCCATACAAATAATGCAGTACATTACCCACTGTGCCACAGTCACAAAGTGCATTTCTTCTCTTTCCAATCCTAAAAAGGAACTCTGGGAAACTACCATGTGCTGTTATAAAATACTGCATAACTTGACTCGTACACACATAATCGGTATTTACTTTCCTGATAACCTTATAGGTGTCTCTACCCTTGGTACTTGATGTCCATTCTTCCTGCCATTGTCTAATGGTATTCTCACTACAGATTCTCTTAACTAAAGAAATTGGAAATAATACATCAGCAGTTATGTCAGCCATTGATGAATCTGTTGCCTCTTTCGCCAAACGATCTGCTCTTTCATTCCCCACGTTTCCAACGTGTGCTCTGGTCCATCCAATAGTGACCATTTTTTCCGGATGACTTTTCATATTATCATAGATTTCTTTAACAATGGCGTTTGCAGGAAAGTTTCTCTGTATAACCAAAGTTGATGCTCTATTGTCAGTAAAAATGACAGCACTGTTATAATTCGAGTTTATTACCCAATCTACTGCATACTTTATCGCAGTCAGTTCAGCTTGATATATGCTATTTAAAATATTTAAAGAGATCTTATAATCCAAGATACATTCACCATTTACAAAAATTGTGTATGCGGCGCCTACTCCACTGGCCATTTTTGACCCATCTGTATATATTAATGGCATGTTAATTCCCTGATATTCACGACTATCCTTATCTGTGATATGAATGTTACTGAGAGCTCCATAATCTGGGTAGTCCATTGTCACCAAGTTGATCATAATATTATCTTTCTTGATCTCTGTTCCATTCTCTATGATACTGGCATTCCCATGAATAGTTCTATATTTCACCACAGAATGTTTGAGTGAAATGTGTAATGGAGCAACACCAGCCAATACACACAAAGCGTCCGTAGAGACTGTTTTATATGATGTGATAATTGATAATAATCCAAGCCTCTGGCATGATCTTAATTTATTAAGTGCATCCACTTTCAAATCTGGAAACCAAATTTCCGCACCATATGTTATCTGTTTTTCTATCACAGAATTATACCAAATCTTTCTATATGATGCTTGTAATCCCCTATCTCTCTGCACTGTTTTCTTTATATTTGAAGTAAAATTTCTCACCCCCTCTCTTACTTTCTCAAGGTGTCTAATCCAATTTAATTTACTGTCAATAGTTACACCGAGGTATACAACTGAGTCTTTTACGGATATCGATGATGTTCCAATCTTGAAAATAGGATGCCTGTTTTCTAACAAATACCTGCCAAATAAAATACTTTCGCATTTTTCCTTGCTTATTGTTAAATGTAAATTCTCGCAGATCTCTGCAAACCATGCTATGCGTTTGTTCATTTCTTCTTCTAATTCTTTTCTTGTGTCTGCACCTGCAAAAACTACGAAATCGTCAGCGTAGGATAATATATCGCCATGTCTTAATCTATATCTCTTCAATAGGTAGTCTGCAACGATCAACCAGAGAAGTGGACCAAGGCAACTTCCCTGGGGAGAGCCTTTAAATAATATATACCAGATAATTCCATACGTGAAACTAAATCCTATTCTTCTACGTGATATATAATTTTTCAGAATATTCTTTAAGTATTGAGCTATTGGTAACCCATCTATCAACATAGCCAATATCTGCCAATCCACCGCATCAAATGCTGCCTGTATATCAACCGACGTCATTGCAAAATATTTATAATTATACAGATTTATGCGAATTCTTTCTCTTAGATCTTCCAAAGCTGTGATAGTGCTCCTTCTTTCTCTGAATCCATGTTGACCATTATCCCAAAATTCTTCTTTTTCCAGCTTCGGCATAATTCTAATTTTAATTAACCGTTCAAGGAGCTTACCAAAAATACATAACAAAGTTATCGGTCGGTATGACCTGGCAGACCTACCATCTTTGTTCCTTTTACGGAAGAAAATCACCTTACCAGATTTCCATGCCTCTGGGAAGTGACCATGTTTCAGACATTTTCCAAATAGTTTCTTGACATAATTCATATTGGTTCTACAAATATTTTTGACTATCAAAGCATCTAAGTCGTCACAGCCTGGTGCCTTATTATTTTCTTGTTTGCTCATTACGTATTTCAATTCTCTCGTTGTTACCTCCATAAATCCATCTTCTTCGATCTTATCCGAGATAAACTCATAAATATTCCCCGGAACTTCGTCAATACCAAAGTGTTCTGCCATCAATGTCCTTGCCACATCATCATATGTATCAAAGGGTTGTGATTCTTCTAATCTGGTAAATATGAAGTCTGTTTGTTCACATACTTAATAAAAGGAAATTTTTCATTCAATTATTGTGGTGCAAATCTGGCGTTTAGGAATTAAAATTAGGTGGTCCAAAAATGAACCACCGCCCTCAAAGGGGTTCAAGTTTACCATGAATTTAAAATCACCTTGTATAAAATTTGCGTGTTGCTGGAGTTATTTAATTTTACACGTTTACAGCAGCTGGGTAAATCTTAAGTGCATCTTAAAGGTAATTGCATGATTAAGAATTCCCTCTTTATACGTTTCGATATTGAATTGTTGTTTCCATGGTAAAAATAATGTTCTCTTTTTGTCTTTGATACTATCAATATCGAAGTCGAATTGAAAGTGCTCAGAAAGCCTTTACTTTTAAATTTCAAGCAATGTTAGTCAACTTAACTATTATTGTGAACCGTATAATACATGATCGTTAAATGTCATTGTATGTACGTATAAAATTAAAAGACAAAAGTGTATTTATTAAATTTATCTAAACTAGTTCAGTATGAAGAGTATCAAAATATTTTACTTAAAATGTATCATATAAGCATATTTTATAAAATTTAATTGTGACACCAACCTGCAATAAAATCGCCCAAAAAAGAACTTTTCATTGTTTTGTTACAGACACTTTATCGAGATATCGCAGGATTTTGTTTAAACAAATATACGTATCCTATAAGCGTATGCATGGTGATCCAAAATCCGCAGACAAATTTTGAGGGGGTGAGTGTATGCATCAAGAGGATGAACAATTACCATAGAACATGGGTCTCAAACCACGTATTTAATCAATAATACAGGGTGTTCTACCCTAACGCAATTTGAGTTGACGGTAATAACTTTCAGAAAACTGAAGCATATTATAAGAAAGCATTTAATAGACTTTCAAACCTTTGTTGTCAATGTGATTATAAGTGGCGGAAATTTCAGTTATACGTTCCAGCTGTATGTACTTGACGCTGCACATTTTAGCTGAGATTACCAGTTCACACGGCATCATCGATTGATTGAGTACCCTGTTTTTTCAGGAATTTTCACGATTTTACAACATTTTACACAAAACAAGGTACATATCGTTGCATTTTCATTGCAATGATTTTATTTTTCTCAAAATTAGTACCGTCAACCCAAGTTCAGTTAGGATGAAACACCTTGTATTTGGGACTAAATGAGTGGTTTGTGAACCGATGTTCTGTGGTCATTTTTCATGTACCTGATGCCTTCTATCACCCTCTTAAATTGTCGGTCGAATATTGGAACACCCTGTATACATTTTATGACCATGTGACAAGAATATTCTGTAATTTTTTTAAAAAACTTTCTTAGTGTGCGCTTATGAAAACTTTATCTGTTAGATTTTGAACCAATTATAGAGGTAAAATTTCATTAGACAATTTTTATTAATACCTAGTGTGTATAAATTCTGCAGCTCATAATAAAGAACTGTACAAAAGATTTTATATGTATATTACGGTCGTAAACGGGTTGGAGGCATTTTTAAATTATGCATTTCCCAGCTTAACAATATTTATATAGTTACGCTAATGTATGTTTTTAGAGAAAAAAATTCAATACAGGGTTATGAAAAAAAAAACTGGATATACTGCCATCCATGGGTGTATATACAAACCTACAGATGATACACAAGACTCCTAAAAAAATTCGAATATTTTGTCGACTTTGGGTACTAATTGCTAAACTTGTGCGGTCAATTGCGTTATGCATTTTCCAAATTGTTTATTTGGATGGCCTACTTAACCTTAACCCTTTCCAACATGGTGGGTTAAAATCTGCCCCCCTTAATTTTAATTCCCAAATAGCACAGTGGCACTAGTATTTTAAAATGATTCTTGCCGTTTAGATAGTACGTAAAGAAAAAGTTTTACATATTTTCTAATAAATTTGTTCTTAAATCCAGGTGTCTCTCAATTATTTTAACACTTTAGCAACAGAAGTACTTTGGGCCGGAAAAGGTTAAATGTTGAAATACCGTTACAGTATTCAAGAAATAGGGAAAAACATTTCATAATCTACGCGTGACGTACAAATTTCCTTTCTTGATCAAACTTAGATACAGTCCTTTTAAAAGCTGAGGTATAAACATTTTTAAGAGGCCGCTTTAAGATTCCGCTTCAAACGAAAGGTTGTGAGTGCTCAGCACTCATTTGTCTATGATTGTTGCACACCACACAAATGGATTGAACGGTTATAATTAAATACTAGTTGTATTCCAAGACATCTAGAAACCGTTTTATGTAAATAATGCCAGCGAAACAAATTTTATAAACTCCCATTCATATGCTGCGGACTGTACAATTAAAAGTCAGCAAATTCTTTATCATAAAAAGCATGAAAATAACAGCGGTGTTAACCATTAAATGCATAGTGATGTAAATCTGTATCAATTTTTATTTAGCTTTTAATAAATAAATTAAGTTCTTAAAGACCACTATATTTCTGTAGAAATATTAATCCTATAAAAAATTACAAAAATATGCTACTAAACAAAGTTAAAATTCTATCTTAAAATTTCTGGCCTCTAATCTTTAATATAAGAATAAAAAACACAATTCTAAAAGAATAATTCATGCATTTGAGCATAGATGCTGATATCTCTTAATTATTTTGGAGTATGATTCAAGAGAAATATGTTTCCAACCAGAAATTTTCTTTAATAAAAGATTTTGAAATTAAATCTAATAAGTACAATATTGACAGAAGACACTATTTTTTTAATAAACACTTTCTGGCTTTAAACTTGTTTGTCTTTGATCAGACTCCGGAATAATTAAGGTGTCTCAGGACTTTTAAAACATCAAAATTTTCGAAATTTTAATTTTTTGTTTTTTAGATGTTAACCTTCTGTCTATTCTGAACATTTTGATATAATTGTTTCCTTGAAATTCCCATTAGAACAGAAGTTATGGCTTTTAGAATTATACCCACTCAATGGGTAAAGCGACGATTCCGAAACTCTGAAGTCATTTTACTCCAAATGGCGTTTTTGGGATTAACCCATTAACCGCCAAAACTATTACGATAGAAATTTTCAAATTTCTTTTTGAAAGTAGTTTCCCACCACAAATTCAGTAAGGTAAATTTCGATTTACTAAAATAGCAAAATTTCTGCCAATAAATAAGACATTTTTTTAAATTCTAAAATAGTGGTGCCAATGTAATTAGTAATTAATTCATTGCATGAGCAATTATTTTGACTGTTGCTTGAACGCAACGTCAGCGATTAATGGGTTAACGCGCAGGATATCTAAAAAACTTAAGAATATTTTTTCACGAAATTTTCAAAACATATATTTCATGTTAGTCTGTATAAACTAAACATAAAATTTCATTTTTATTGTTAAAAAAAAAATATTTTTCTTAGGTGATTATATTGATCAAAGTTTCAAAATTTTGTATTACCTAAATACAATGTATTAAAATATAAAAATGATTTAAATAGAAATTTATTTACATTCAGAGTAATTATTATAATCTGAAGTATAATTAGGCATAAAAAATTTCATTCTAGTTGTAATTTTTTTTTTTTTGTAATCTTGCGCGTAAGCTTTTATACCAATTTTCTGCTCGAAAAATGTCTGACGATTTGAAGCCCCTATAAATACTAATTCTGCATCTTGCAATTTTTTAAACACATGTAATGAAAGAACATATTTATATCTTTCATCCCAATAAAAAATTTTGTTTTAAAATCATATGCATTGTAAGACATTAAATGTTAAAAATTGTTTTTTTATTTCATTTTTCCAATTTTAAGAGTCCTGAGACCCTTTAAGAGATGTTGGCATCTATGTTTTAAGAGTTAACATTGAATCGACAAAAAATTCTGCTATATGCAAAAGATTAATTTATAATTTAAATCTTGATTTTCGTAAAAATGCTTCACGACTTTTCGAGTAATTTTCTGCACTAAACAGGGAAAGAAAAATTAGTCTCTGTGTTATTTTCATGACTATTAATTGAAAGTAAAGCTTAACGCCTTAATTATCGCTCCCGTGATTTTCACGGACTATGTCAGTGTGAATAAAATATTCAGATTGTTTGATTCCTACCAGTTTTATAAAATAGCATAATCGGCTTTATTATTGTATCATTTTACCTGTCATAAGTAAGGTGAATATTTATTTTTCAAAAAAGTGGTGGCAATAAGCAATTTGAATTTTTAAACCGTAATTTCATGAGGCTGTTAAGGGGTTAACACTGGAACCGCCGTAGTGGTCATTTTGACCGGTACCAAATAAAAATATTTCGATTATCACCAGAAATTTCTTTTTTAAATAAGTTTAATATGTACCACGGAGAAATAAGTAAAATAAATAATTTAAGCAGTTTCAACTAAAACTTCCGGTTTAAAATATTTTTATAACACTTCAGTAAAATTTCCGGCGGTTCTAGTGTTAAAACTCGGAAAAAAAAAAATCTACAAAACACAGCGGAATGATTCACTGATAAACAAAAAGTTTTTTCTTGGAAAATTTTAAACAGATTTAAGTAACCATACCCTTGGTAATTTAGGAAATATTCACGAAAAGGTGAAGTTGGTTTCCGTCTCAGAGATATCTATGTTTAAATATATCTCATTATGTTATTTTATTGCCTTTTAAAATACTTTGTTTCTACAGTGCGATGACCCTGAAAGTGAACAAATATCTGCTACTTATAATACATCTAGGTGCCAATAAGATGTGTTTCATCCATGTGAAAAATGCAGCACAACAGCGCCACCTGTTGGACGATTTACACCAAAACATAACCAGCACCAATTCATATGAAGGACTATTTTAAATTTGTATACTTTTTACAGGGAAAGGACAAAGCAGAAATATATATATATATATAGACAGGATAATACAGGGTTCGTATTCATTTCTTTAAATACAAATCAAGGACTTTTAAGGACTTTCAAGGATCAAAATTTAAAAAAAAATGTAAGGACCTATAAATTAAATAAACTAATGAATTATAATGTACATTTTTTAATAAAGGATTTCATTTTTGTAAATACAAATTTAAAAAATTCAAATAGCTGGGAAGGTGGGGGGGGGGGGGATTTCAGCGTGTGGCAGTACAAATTTAGAAAATTTTAAAGAACAAATACAGCAGACGAAAAAACTAGTCCGATGTGCCAGTCCCAAAACTTTCTTCTGTCTCATACATGTTAATACTACAAAACTCACTATCAGAGCGCCAACATTAAATGGCAATCTATGCCCATCATGAATTTCTAAAGATAAGAAATTTCGTTGTTTAGTTCTTGAGATATGACTATTGCTAAAATAGTGTAAATGCTGCAAAATGCATCATAGCAACGCCACGTATTGGGTGATTTATATTAAAACCTAATCAGCAACAACTTGTGTAAACGTCTGACTGAATCTGAACTTTGATGAAAATCCATGCATTAGTTTTTGGGATAGAACTATTGCGAAAATTAAAAAAAAAAAAATGCGCACAGTAGCGCCAGCTATTGGGCGATTAACACCAAAACCTTACCAGGAGCAACTTGTCTCAGCGTCTAACTTAATCTAAAGTTTGATAAAATTTTTCAACGTGCATTTGTTCTTGAGATAGAGTTATTGCAGAAATCATGAAAAATTCAGCATAGCAGCGTCACCTGTTTGGCGATTTACAACGAAACATAATCAGCCCCTATATTTATCAAGGTATAAATGAATCTGAAGTTTGATGGCTTTTATCCAAGGACGTTGTGCATAATTTCTTATGGAATAACAAAGCTACAAGTTACAAGTGTATAGTTCAAAATATGGTAAACCGTTATTAAAAGCTAAATTAGCACGTGTCATTTAAGCTTCATTTCTTGTACTCTCACATTCACTTTTTCCCAGATAATATGAGAGCATTTTTCATATAATACGTCAATCTTTTGTACTCTTGCACGTCTGCAATGCAAGTAAAAACTACTGTCGTGTGGCTGTTTTACGCTCAAATATTGCAAATTAGTAAATATTTTAAGAACTATGCCTCCAAATATCTTATTTTATCTAATTATTTATTTTATAAAACTTAACCTTTAGCCCTTTAATTCCCATAATAGAATACGTTCTAGAAATTACGTAGTTTAGAGAATCTGACTTTACACCAGAAAGTTTCAATGGTTAATTTCGCTTTATTTAAATACGGAATGTCTGTTATTAATGAACCCTTTACAGGGCAAGAAATTTCTGCTCCAAAAATGTTCAAGGCCCCACCAGTGGCCGAGAGGTTCTGCTCTCGAAGCTGGTAGACGGGAGGTGCTGGGTTCGATCCCAATCGCACCCGTCGGCCTAATCGTTCGGAGTTTTCGTGGTTTTCTTCGAGCCGTGGATCTTCCATGCGTTAATACGGATTAGGTTCCCTTAGAAAGACCCCCACGGAGGGCACTCCCCCCGGGCCTATATCCCTCGTGTAGATAATTGGCCGTCAAAAATCAACTCAACTCAACCCAAAAATGTTCAAATAATTTATTCACACAGCAATTTGCAAACAAATTTGTTCGAAAATAATCAAAAGTTTTTTTCCCGCATATATTATAAGATCGAAATTGTACTAAAAATTTTCTGGTGCCACTTGGCAGTTTGTGCATTAAACTTAAGCGTTTGCAGAGTGCAAACGGAGCCCCTGAAAGGGTTAAAGGAGATATTGCTATTTTAATTTTATGGTGCGAATTAAGCATATACGAATTTAAAAAATAATCTGTTAAATTCAAATCACTGTTGTTTGCATATATGCAAACTGCGCACTAAAGGGTTATTACTAAAGAATTGGGAAAAAAGCACATTTTATGCTCAGATGGGAATTCCGCATCAGTTTGGGAGAATTTCAGTCTAAAATAGTATAAGATGTTCTGTAGTTTTTAGTTTATCAAAATAAAAAACTGCGTTAAATAGCAAAATTTGTGACGATTTCGTCGGCTATTAACCTTTCATTATAAGAAACAACACTTTTTAAATATTCTCAAAACTTTATTTTAATACGTAATTAATATATATTTTATGTACATAAATGCTTCCAGAAGTTGTTATTGAGCAACCGTATAAGATCTGTAAAATCTATTAGAGTTTTCAATTTAAAGAATTATTTTAAATTTCATAATGTACTTTTACCTTATTAAATGGCTTCGATGCGGTGTTCTAGAAATGCGTGCAAATGCTCCATAATCTATGCATGAGTCATGATTTTCCTTTCTTGCTTAAACTTAGATTTAGTGCATTTATAAGTCCATCGAGACATAAAGGTTTTTAAGCAGGTAGTATTCCACTATAAACCCGGGGCTTTTTGTGTTAAGCACATCATTTGTCAAATATGATCTATGCAAACCAAACTGATGGCGGTTATATTTAAACTGCTAGTTATATTCTAAGACATCTGGAAATATTTTTATGCAAATGATGTCGTTGAAACAAATTTTATAACATTCCTATTCATGTGGTGCTGTCAATTTAAAAAACAGCTCATTCTAGAGCATGAAAAGCATGAAAATAACAGCTAAGCCCACATTAGGTCGACAGAAACTTCTGCTGTATACAAACGATTAATTTACGATTTAATTTTTGATTTTCCAATTCTCGGCAGTTGTCCGTGTAATTTTCTGCATTACCCTGGCAAATATAAACTATTTTCTCTATTGCGTTCATCATCACTAATTGAAAGTAAAGCTTAACGCAACCCCCCCGCCCCCTCCTCTCACAAAACACAACAGGATAATTAGTTTATGCTTAGTTGTTGTTGACTAAAAGCATAACAGAATCAGCAAATTAGTAGAAAAGGTTAACAAATAAATCTTAGTGCAGGGGTACCAGTTTGGCCTCCGTTTTTATTCTGAATTTATACCTGGAATTCCGAAAATAGGATTTTCACTTTATGTAATCCCGAAATGTCTGTCCTGACATACATCAAAAATCATTATTTTAAAATTCTGTTATGAATCCGAAATTTCTGAGTAAAAAAAAAAAAAAAAAAAAAAAAAAAAAAAAAAGAGCCTAAAAAGTTGTATTGGTGTGAAACAACAATTAATATAAAATTCATAGCAGAAGGTGTAAGTTATATTGTTCACTAGATACCGATAATTCCAAAATATCATTATAAAATATATCAAACTACGCATCAAGGGATTCAGTAGATTTTAAGTATTTTAGTACCAGAAATTTCGTAATTTACAGGCTATATCTGAAGATAGAAATTCTGGTTACAAGGTACCTGTAGGTCCTTGAAGCATACGAACCCTGCGTTCAGGAGTGTTTAACATGTAAGTCCTACTCAATGAGGAAACTGTTTGTTAGTAAAATTCATTGAGAAAAGTATTTATTTTCAAATTGTTGATCAGGTAATATAAAAAACTGGAAATGTCTTATTCATAATTGACTAAGATAAACGGAAATGAAAGAATTCATTTCATATTGTTGATCAGGTAATATAAAAAACTGGCAATGTCTTATTCATAATTGACTAAAATAAACGGAAATGAAAGAATTCATTTCATTTTCTGAAGAATATGAAATGGGATTCCCCAGAACAGAGGTTCTGAAACTGTGCTCCCGCATGAACTTTCAACCGCCGCGCTTTATGAAAATAATAAAAATGTGAACGAAACCAATAGCCTTTATCAGTGTGACATCACAGGCAACTCAACTCCGCTTATCAACCACTAATTGGATCCAAACAAACTCAGAGAGTCCATAGTGTATTAGAGATGTACCATACCAGGGTTCTTACGGACCCTGGAATTTCTAGACAAGGAAATTCTTTGGTGCCAGTATTTTCTAAAAGAAAATTTCTCTTGAACCCTATAAGGACGAGCGATAGGTATATGTGACGCCCGAAATGTTCAAAATCTTTCACTGTTCCCACCAGTTTTTTTTTTATTGTACACTTTGCGTTACTTAATCAGAGCATTTCTGCGATTCAATGGGACAACTATTTCTGTTTTGAAAATCTGGTGATAAACGATTAAAAATTCTGTTAAGGACACTCATCGCGAAGGGGTTTAATAAGGCGAAATTTCACGCTTTTGAACTAGATTTATTTTTCTATAAAATATACTGGAAAATAACGGGACCCATGCGAGCTCTGTATGCCGTCAACACGGCTTGCAATATGAAGAGAGAATATGAGCCAAATATTGCACGGCTTGCAATATTTGGCTCAAATCATTCGACCCAAACAAGACAAGCAGGTGAACCAGGGTTGAAATCATTGGACTGAGAGGTTTTTAAAGCGAACCCCAAATGTTTGGATCGAATTGAACCGGTTTTAATCGGTTACAGTGTTGCATTTTAGCTTCACGCGAAACCAACACATTTCTTCTCTGTCTTTCTCGGAACTCTGTGGTTTGTTTGGATACAATTTACAGCTGATATGTGGAGTTGAATTACATGTGATGTCACCACTGCTGAGGTCTACACATTTCACACAAAAGGTATGTTGAAAAATGCGATTGGATCCTTTTACTATTAAAAAAACCCATAATTTGATGCCCATGTTTAACTGGCTAACCTCCTTGAATAAATAATGCTTTATTTTCTGAGAAAATTTCCGTTGCAAACATTTATTTCTACTATTATTTTAATTTTACGTTTTCTACTCAAAAATGAGATAAAAGGAGAAACAAAATGTAGATTTAAAGTAAGAAAGCGAGAAATTGTATTCTGAACGAAAATTTGACAATTTGAATTCTAAACTCCTCCTAGTGTGATTTGCTGTGAAGTTTTAACCAATATATATATATTTAATGCTCATCTGTCATCATTTCGAAGAAAACCATTCTGACTTGAAAGATAAATTGTGTGATTTTTTAAGTAAGAAAGGAAATATAAAGTATGTTTCAAAACAAACTATCACACCACTTGTAAAAACAAATAATGAATTTCCTGGACAGAGGTTCCGACTTCACCGGGGCGAAATATGTAATAAGTTTAACCACTAATTCACTTCAACCACTAATTCATCCTATTTCATCTCTGTGATTATTTAAGACAAAAATAGAATTCTAAAATTTGTGGTGAACGTTTGCCTGATTTGTCCTGATTACCCATTTTAAGTCAGCGTCCGTGGTCTTGGTAGTTTTCTACTTGATATTTTAACGAGTAGCTGTAGATGGTGAAGCTCACACAATTTCAGAGTTTCAAGCATTGTAAAAATGATATTACCAAGAATATGCTTTATGGAAAAGTTATTAGTCCTTATCATATAACATCCTTTTTTTTCAAAAATGAACAACATGTCTAGTGACGTAAAAGAAACACTTAACTGCCACTTCAGATGTACTAAATTTGCATATACAAATGAATGAATCTACTGACGTCACTGAATTAGCAGTGATATAAATATCTTTCAGTTATATATAATAATATCCCGTTTAGACTAGGAGAGGTAAAGTTTTAACTTATGATTTTGAAACAAGCGACCCGGAACAAGACTCGGCTTCTCTATGCGTCGGTATTCAGTTTGAGAACTTCAACTTGACTCAAAATTAAATGACTTAGCCACGTTAATCTGAAAGAGGTTTCACAAATCTATCATAATCATGTTGCTTGAAGGTCGCTTCAAAACAATACACTAAGGAACGAAATTGTTTTGGGATGAATATATGGGGAAGCACATATATACATTCATGTACTAATGATGCCAAAGCACGTGTCACAATGCTGTCACAATGCTCAAATCACTACAAAAATTACAAAAATTACGAAACACTGTAGCTGCATATATGGCTCTCTTTGCAGATACATGATATCCCTGAAAAAATGTCTTCTGAACTTATGAAAACGTTGAATTGTGCCATTAACCGTTTATGCCCCGACGGAACTTTAAAGTACCATTAAAATAACTTCTTTTAAAATTCACTTAATACATCGATTAGTAGTAATACAGTTTAAAATAGTTTATAGATAGTTTATTGAAACATTATCCATAAGCATTAGTGGTTGCACTAAACAAAAATATTTTTAAACAAATGATTTATTTTTCATTTGCTTTTTTCAGTTTTCTCGACGTTGAAAGATTGGGGGTAGAAAAGTTTCAGTTCTGAAATACTTCTGTAGTCCTATTGCAAGAGTATTGTAAGACTTGATATTTGTACATTTCCTAATTCTATAAAACACTAAAAAAAAAAAAAAATACTTTACTTAAAAAATTTGAGTGGAGTTATAAATATTGCACAAAATTTCTGCTAAAAAATATTTGTATTAAAAAAATCGGGAGGTTGGCAACTATGGTAAAAGCATTTTTTTTAAGTCACGCACACACGTATATGCATAGATTTAACAATATGCTTTGATGCACCCTTAATCTTCTGCTTTTCATCCTCTTCTGGCGGGATGGTATTTTTTCTGCGCTAGGGATATTTTATTTTTGTTTATTAGAATCTTTAGAGTTTTACTTTGGATTTTATTTTAACAAATGACAGATTTTTTAATGAAAATATTCTGTTTCTATCTATAATTTTTCAAAGTTGTGCGTTTTAAAGCGTTTTTTAATTTAAAATATTTCAGTGTTACGTAATATCTTTTCATATGTTTAACACTCCATACAAGATTATATATACAAAGTATCAGCATGCATATTGGCGTTTTTGTACATTATAGGGTTATTTATCTTATTTAGAACAAACCCTCTTTGAGTTTTAAACTAAATTAATTTTTCTAATCCGTTTTCGTTCGAATGTATTTGTATAAACGTTGTATTGATGAATTTGTATATGTAGTATGTATTTCATTTTGGAATTTCATGTCTTTTAAGCATGCAATCTTAGAAATGTATTTTTCGCATAAATATTATGAAATATGACATTGTATGCGGCAAACGTAAAAATACCTATTTTGAATTGGGGGTAGAAATTATTACTGGAACAGGATATTTTACAAGTCCGAAAAATGAAAGTGAAATCCAAGCATGCTTTTATCGGATTTATTGTGAGCAAATATTAATTTCCTGTGGCATTTATAAACGTAAATTCCGTCCTCATTTTTGAAAACAGGGTTGCCATTTGTTTTGCACCCCATTTTGTTTTAATTCAGAAATTTCAATTATCCCCAAAAATAATTAGTAATAAATTATTTTTTGCTTAATGGCTAATTATTTCGCCCTTACATGCATAGATGCCAAAATATCTTAATTATTCGGGAGTCTAATACAATACGATAATATTTTTTACCGGAAATTTCATTTAATCAGAAATTTCAAAATGCAATCTAAAATGCACCATATCGAAAGAAGACACAGTTCCTTATATATCTTTTCCTGTTTAAAACATGCTCGTCTTGGATCAGACTCTGTAATAATTAACAGATGTTGGCCCCTATATTACATGAAGTAAACATTCTGCTTTCGGTAAATCTGCTATAAATTGGAATGTGTAAATTTTTAAAAAGGCCGAACTCACAACCCTGTTTAACCCCTTGAGGGGCGGTAGGATATATTTTATTCCATCTACGATTAATAAAGATTCGTACCAGAAAAAAATTATTAAATTTTACATTCTTAACTTTGGTGGAAAAAAGTAAAAACATTGCTTTTCCTTCTTTTGCAATAGAATTTTTTGAAGATACCGGTACGAATTCGACATTACAGAAACACAATTTCTTGCCCCTCAAGGGGTTAAGAGAAGGACCCGCATATCATGCGTGAAAAGACTTTTTATAAAAGGATTATAATTGTTGTGTAATATAGACTCTTTTCTTAAAAATTAAATCCTGTCGGGTTAAGACCGACTACAATCGGATAGAGCCAGAAAATTCCGGCCAGTGCCGATATCTAGGTTACAAATACCTCTACTTATTTATAATATTTTCCATCTTACATAATCATGATTCCTACAGTCAAAAATGATTACAATTACAATATACAGGGATGAGAGCGCTCGGACCCAAAAGGTTGATTTTCACCATTAAATTTTAATAGTATTTCTCGCCTTATTTAATGACAAAATTTCCGAGATTTAATAAAGCAAAGAATTCTATTAAAAATTAATGGTTAAAATAAACGATTTGGGTCAGACAGCTCTCACCCCTGGATATAAAAAACATGGTGGTCATAACCCTCCAACGTCCATTTGGCTACGCCAGTAACTATTTTAACATCAGTTACAGAATCAGTCGGTTTTTATCGATATGTATCCTTTTGAAATTGGGATCTTCAATCCGCGTCCAGCTAACCACATGGGTAATTCAGAGGCCCGCTACGTTTGGAAAATCCTCATCTGAACAATTTTTTTTCTGCTTCAAATATAATTGTTTTGAACCAGAAAATTTATTCAATATTTTTTTGTGTGTGTGTGTTATTTATTTGATTCACTTATTTTAAGTAAGGATTCTTCAAAAGATGTATTCAGCATTATATATTTTTAAAAATGTTAAATTTATTAGCTATGCAAATCTCCTCTATAACTGAAAAATCAAGAAATAAGGAAATGATCATTCGGCAAATACACACTTTCTCACATTAACTCAAATAATGGCGAAGTGAATTTCGTATTTCCGCGCCGTAAAATACTGAAAATTTTTTAGACAGACAGTACTACTTTGTGATAACAGATCGAGATGCAATGTTGTTATTCAAAAATCAGATTCCTTGAAATCTAGTTTATTTATGTAGGAATGTTTGCCTTATTTAAGGGGTCTTAGGACTCTTAAAATTGGAAAAAATACCCACCATTTTCAACGTTTAATATCTTAAAATGTATATGATTTTAAAACACAATTTTTATTGGGAAGAAAGATATAAGTGTGTTCTTTCATTTCATTTCTTTAAAAAATCGCAAGATGCAGAAATAGCATTTATAGGGTGTTCCAAACTATCAGACATTTGAGGAACAGGAAATAGGTGTAACAGCTTACGAGCAGGATTACAAAATAAATATTGGAACCAGAATGAAAAATTGAGTGCCTAATTTCTTCAGATTATAATAATCACCCTGAACCTAAATAAATTTGTATTTAAACCATTTTTATATTTTTAATACAAAGTTGTACTTAAGTAATACAAAATTTGGAAATTTTCAACAGTATAATTGCCTAAAAAAATATTTTTTTGAACAATAAAAAGGAAATTTTAGGTTTCGTTTATACAGACAAACAGGAAACATATGTTTTGAAAATCTCATGAAAAAATATTCAGTTGCTTTCGAGATATTCTGCGCGTTAGGCCCAAAAACGTCATTTGGAGGAAAATAACTTAAAAGTTTTGGAAACGCCGCGAGTTGGCGAGTATAATTCTAAAAGCCATAATTTCTGGTCTAATGGGAATTCTAATGAAACAATTATATCAAAATTTTCAAAAAAGATATATTAATAATAATAAAAAATGATAGAAAATATTAAAATTTCGAAAATTTTGAAGCTTTAAGAGTACTGAGACTCCTTAATCAGATTACAAAAAGGGAATATTGTCAATGTTTTATAATTATTTTCAATCGCGACCCGTCTTCGCTGCTTAATGTTGGAAAATATTAAAAATCTGCCCCAGCTGCAAATTTTATGGATACATCATTTTTAAAAATATTTTTTATAATTATTTTCTTTGAGGAACGCATGTTCTCTACGTAATGCTGGGAAAACCTTAAAAATCTGTATTATCTGCATATATTTTTTTTTTTTCAGAAATGTTCTCGTATATTTTTATAGGTATTTCCTTTGTAATTATTTTTCTATAAATACTGTCGGGGAAAGGCTAAAAGTCTCTCTCATCTGCAGATCTCATTTATACAGCAATTTTCCTCATAAATGCTTTATAGTTATTTTCAATTGGCATCGCATTTTCTATATGTAATGCTGGGAAAACTTAAAAAAATCTCCCTCACCAGCAGTTTATTTCTATTTATTTTTTACTCTTACACGGAGCGTTTGCAAAAAATATGTCCTTAAATAGTAAAGTATTAATTTACTTTAGACACCCAATCGCAGTTTGATAATTCGTGGCCTGCAGGGATTTATTCTAGTAAATGCAAAAAGTGACTTTTCCGAAACGCATGTGCGAATATATTTTACCATACTCCTTCACAACCAAAGTGGCTGTGATGACTTGAACTTAAAGCTCTTAGAGTCAAGGAAAATTACCTAGAGGCCAATGTAAAATTTATTATATGTAGTTATTGTTTAATATTTGTGGTTTAAAAACTTATTTTCTAAGTCGAGTATTGCTGAAACTGCTCAGTATAACTGCTCAGCAGCTGTGTATCTGCAATGTTTAACATAGATCAGATTTTTTCGAAAAATTTTATTTGAAAATATGAAAAAGTAATTTTTATCTTTTATCAAATAAAGTTATAGAACTAATATTTTGCTTAAGAATTCTTTTATAAATCATGATTAACACTAATTGGTAAAAATAGTGTTTCACCGGTCTTCAATGTGCTAAAAAATGCGTAATCATTGACCTGTTCGGGACCATGGGTGCATATATGCACCCTCAAAAAGTTCTTATAGAGCTTGAGTTTGATACCAGTAAAAAAGAAAAGTAAAATTGCTTTTATTTAATTACGACATTTTCGTTATTTTTTAAAGTTAAGTCAAATAATTAACAAAAAGTGGTGCAAACGAATAAAATTTGTGTAAAAGATGCTGGTCTTGAACGGGTTAAATTATTTAATAACTTTCAATTAGTGTATTTTCAAAATAGTTGTTAACACATTGTATGCGGACACGTAAAAATACGTTTTTGTGGGTTGGGGACAGAAATTATTACTGGTACCGGAAATTTTGTACGGACGAAAGAAGAAGGTGTAATCCAAGGATAGCTGCTTCTTTTTGGTGTTCTGAGCAGGTTATAATTTACAGTGGCATTAGTGAAGGTAAATTTAGTGCTCATTTTCGAAACATTTCCCGCATACAATGTATTAATAGAATTTACGTGATTATTTTTTTCGAAAATTGTTAAAAATGTTTTAACTTTTACATCTTTTGACCAAAAAACAAAAACAAACAAAATAATCTAAATGATTTTTTTTTTCGAAAATAGTTTAATTATTTAATGGATTGGATCTTTGGCCAGGAAAAAATAAGATACTCTTGACAATAATATTTAAAAAGCTGCGTCACTCAATATATAAGTTATAAAGCGATTCTTTGAATATAGTATTAGAATTAAGCTTTCATTTTCTCGAAATTCGAAAAAAAACCCCACTTTATTCATTGATGACCAACATGAGATTCTATGCAATGGATGGAAATCAATGAACAAATTTTTCGAATCCGTCTATAAAGTGGTGGTGTTTAGTAGAAAATAGGAAAACTTTGGCAACACCGTCACAAGTAATAAACGAGTTCGAATTTAATAAGCGATAACGGGGCTCCCAAATGATCTTTCTTTTGAAAACCATTTTCTTCGAACAAAATTTTGCTTTTAGATTTATATCGCCAATTTTGTAGAAAAATAGTTTCCAACAAAGTTTAAAAGTCTGTCCGTTCTTTAACTAGCGAAAATTTTGTGCGATTACCATTTATGTTATTGGGATTTACTATGGTACATTTGGAAAGGAAAATGAAGTATGTAGCATTTACGGCTCATTTACAGGGGACACTAAAAACAGCTCCATTACATTACTGCGTACTGGAAAAAATCGTTTGCTGTTTATATTATAGAAATTACACCATTTTAAACACATTGAAAATTGCATATAGCACCAGGGTGTACTAGAAGTACTTACTGTAGAGTCTGTTGACAGGGACACACAAAAGTGATTATGCATTAATGGCTATGCAGAATAATTGCTACCAATGCGTTTCAGTTGTGGTGAGCGTTTTAAAATTTAACAATTTTTTGGCATATATTACTTGGTGTTTATAAATTTTATAGATCATATGCAGGGATAGACAAAAAAAATAGATTAGTTATTTGTTTATTGGCGGAAATTTATGAACGGGAATTATAAACTGTGCTATGTGTTTAATTAAACTAACTTTTAGCATTCGATGTAGTGTAAATATCCACCTACAGATCATGTAGAGGGATGAACAAAAGAAATTCGATGTTTTTCCAACTATTGATAACCACTCAAGCAGCAAATAATCCCTGGCCAAACAGCCACCGAATGTCCTAATCTGACTATTTTCCTTAGATGAGAGTACGCGTAGTAGGCGTAGGCATAACATTCAACTTTTCTCCTTTTTCTTAACATTAAAATGTAATTGTAATTTTTTTTATTTATTTAATCACCGGATTTTTACGATTGAATATTTTTCGATTAGCATTTAGTAGTCGGCAAAAAGTGTAACAGTTGGCAGATAACTGCCGAATTTTGCCATAATTTAACAATATAAAGTAATGTACTTATAAGTCTTAATATATAGTATAAAATATGTACTCATTCTGTGGTCTACTTTTTAATAAAAATAATATATATATATATATATATATATATATATTCTCTCCTTAAGTATAATTTTTAAACAGTTGTCAGAAAAATCACGACCAATGTTTATTAAGCGGTTTTTTTTATTAGTCATATTTAACTAGACAGTACTCGTCAAGATTTGACGGTAAATAACTTGAACGTTTCTTTAGAACAATTCTTGAATTTTTGATTAGTTGCTTTTAAATTAATTATTGAAATAGAGACAAATTTCTATGTTGCATAAGTGATTCCTATTTCTCTAAGGCGATAGATGGAACTGTCAGACAAACCTATTCAATGAAGTCAAAGAATTTTAAGTTTATAATTTACAACCAATTATGCTTGCTTTATTTATCAGAAATTTACCCAAAATTATTGGGCAGAGAAATTATTTTTACTTACTACAGTCTCAATGTTTTGAAAAAAATAACAATATTTATTTTTATTTATTTATTTTAACTACACGACCATTAAAAGTTGCCATGAATTTTAATTTTATCAGTCTCGTACTCTAAAAGCCTAAATTCAAGTCTTGATGTAGCTAACGAATCATAATGTATTTTTTATTTCTTGAATTTTATTTTACATTTTTTAAATACTAAACCTTAGATACATACTTGCCAACCGTAGCGTTTTTTTCTTGTCACTAAAATTTAATAGAAGTGTCTGACTTGTTGAATCCTAAAGTTCGACGATTAAATATAAAATTATTTTTTATTATATTTTAGTGGTAAGAAAAAACGTAAAAGTTAGCAGCTATGTATCAAAGTCATTTCTTTTATACACTGGTTTCCTAAAGTTAAGGAAAAATCACAAAATGAGCGATAACTCGTTCAAAAATTAACCTATTCGTATGAAATTTGGATATGTTGTTAACTAAAAGGTGCTGATTGAAATTACAAAATGCAAATTAGTGGTGCTACAATCGGATTGCGTCATCTGTGCGGAGGAAAAAATGCGTGCTGGAGATTGCGGCTGTTGGTGTCGCTGTGATTAAGAAAACTGAGATAACCAATTCATTAGTGTGACCTCGAGGTATCATTTGTCCGCATAACTGCGATATAGAGCTATTGGAAGATTGGATGTAGGACAAAGTCAGACAGAGGCGGCCGGATGGCTAAATCTGAGTTCTTCTGTTGTTCATAGCCTTTGGAAATAATTTAAAACCTCTGCTTCGGCCTCAAGAAGGTTTCGCAAAAGCTGGGCAAGAGCTACGACAAGCACCGATGACCGATATTTGCGGTTATGTGTACGAAGGATTAGAATAGCAACCCCCTCTTATCTTAGATCCCCCTTGTTGCAGCCATTGGAAGGTTAGTATCAATGTCTACTGTGAGTGGAAAGCTTCATGAAGGTGGTCTTTACGCGATGCGACCAGCCATTTGTGTACCGCTCACCTCATGTCACCGGAGGGAACGTTTAAGTTGGGCACGTCAACATGTCCACTGGACATCTGATCAATGGAGGCGTGTTCTCTTCACAAATGAGCTTCAGTTTAGCCTCCAAAGCGACAGTAGGCATTGTTTGATTTGTAGAGAGCAGGGAACACGCTATAATCCATCAAACATTCGTAAAAGAGATTCGTATGGAGGAGGCAGTGTCGGTATTTGGGATGGTATCACTTTGGGCATACGTACAGGCCTCCATGTCTTCCCACGTAGAACTGTGAATGCTCACGTCTATAGAGATGACATTCTTAATGCTTATGTGCACCCTTATGCCGGTGCAATAGGTAATGATTTCCTGTTACAGGACGATAACGCTAGACCGCACAGAAATCACATAGTAGAAGATTGTCTTCAGCACCAAACAATTCAGCGCATAGAATGGCCAGCGCGATCACTGGACTTGAATCCCAGAAAGCATCTTTGGGATGCTTTAGTAAGGTGTGTCTCTGCTCTCAGTCCCCCTACTCAGACCCTTGCCACGCTTACAACTGCTTTACAAGAGCAATGGCTCATACTTTTCAGCGAACTAATCAATCGCATAATTGACAGCATCACACATAGTTGCATGTGTTGTATTGCTTCTAGGGGTGCCCATACTCCATATTAAAGGTACTTTTCCTATACCAAACTGAAACATTTATTTTGTTTATTTTATAATTGTATTAATTTCTGAAACACCACAATCGTCTGGTATTTTTAATGTTATTTTATACCTTACTATATGTTGCACATTTTGTCTCAGTGTTATTAAAATCTACTTGTAACATTTTGAGTAATCGCTACTTTTGTTGTTTTTTCTTAATTTTTGGAAACCAGTGTAGTTCTTATGTGAATAATATATTTTTTTTCTTTCCGTTTTATTTTTTGTTTTTTTACGAAAAAGAAGGGCAAACTTTTCTTTCTGACTGACACATATTCTTCATAATGGTCAGAAAATATAACAAAAATTGTAGATCAGCTTAATTTATGTGATTGATAATTACAGGCAAAATATTTTAGCTTAAATATTACAGAAATCATTTTGCCGGCTGTTGGGATCTAACCTGCGCCTTCTACAAAAATCCAAAGCTTTAAACTACTATGTCACCAGGAACGCGTTCTACTTACCTCTAAATTGAATAGGTTCGTAAAAGAGTTGACGCATGTGCAGATGTCCCGATTTTGGCATACTTAAATTTTTGCATTTGCGTTTTAATATACATGATAACAGTATTAATATTACCCTATTTAATTACAGTTTCGGAGCTCCGATGGTTCCAATTTTGAATTTCAGTATTTATGAAATTTTTCGTGCTGCCAAATTAGACAAAAGATTGGCCAAAAAGAAAAAAAAGGCGTTACATTTTGCTACTGTTACCATCACTATTAAAAAAAATAATCTTTGTTGCAGATCATAATCTTTGTCTATTCCATATATTAAACATACTTTTTTTTTTTTTTTTTTTTTTTTTTAGGTCGCAGTAAAAAAAAAAAAAAAAAAAAAAAAAAAATAATAATAATAATTAGGAGCGTTGCGGGACCTGCAGGGGTCATACGCTTCAGGAATTTTTTAAAGACAAATATCAGTATTTTGAATAGAAAAATAAATGTAGGTAACCTACATTTATTAACCTATACATTATCATTATTAACCTACATACATGCAGGTTACCTACATTAGGTAACCTACAACGCGCGTAATTTCGCCTGATTTAAGGAGATACTTTCTATAAGAAAATACAGATACTGTAGAATTTCTTGGTCTTGAAATTTCAGGACAAGTGCGATCCCTGGGGACCTGTAAGACTAAGTAAATAGATAATTGTAATCAATTTTCAGCATTAACAAGCCTATAATTTAGCTTAAATATTAATTTAGTTATTCACATCTAGTTTATTACTTAGAGTTTTCTATTTTCATTAAGAAAAATAAATATTTTGAAATTTTGCACAGTATGAAATGTCGATACTTAATTCAAAATATTTTCACAATTTTCTTAGATGTTTTTTAAAATGTTTAAAATGTTTTAGGACAAAGAAAATGTTTCATATCTAATTCAAACAGAAAAAAATACAAAACAATATTTTACGATAATCGAAGATTTCTGAGCTTTGTACCCAGTATTAACGATAAAAAATTTTATACATATTTTAAAGATAAATTCTATTTTAATATTTAATTGGGTCTTGTATTTTTAATCGACTAAAAAGGGGAATTAAAAAAAATCACATTATAACTTAAGTGATTTGAAATATGTTTAACAAACCAGAATTTAATATTTCATTTTAAAATAAAAGTTACTGTAAAAAGGCTTTAGATATCACCATATGCAGTATAGGAAAAGTTCATTTAGATTTTTTTAGACAACTGTTATTTTAGGCAGCTTGTATCCCCGATAAGTCTGATATTAAAATATTTTCGCCTGATATTAAAATTCTATGTCAGTGTTGACAGCCATGTACTTTCTTTTTTATTCAAATTGTTTGATTGCTATCATATTTTAAAATAGTAATATACGCCTAATTTAATAACAAATAACGACTTTCACTAGATATTTATCTTTGTAAGTATTTTTTAAATTAAAAAAAAATCGTATTATCTCTTGACTGTCTTTCTACGGACGTCGATGGAAGTACTGGACAATTTTCCAGTCTGGAATGTTCTCGCCTCTCACATTTTCAGTAACATTAGAATTAATCCTTTTAGGAGCGGAGTAATTATGTTTTTAAAATTATGAAATGGTTTACGGACACTAGAATTTATATGGTTAACGGACAGCAGAACTTATAAACAATTTTATTAATTAAAAAATCGCTTATTTTCCCGAAATAATAAACGAAAAATTTTAATTAAATTTTCTGGGTGTCAATAAACTTAAAATTAGTTGGTGACCACCAACCGCGAAAGCTCTAATCCCGTCTTCTGCTCCTACTTCTGAATTCACATTTTACTCTCCAGAGAAGATTCGCATTTTGCTAAACAGAGTGTTTCACTTCAGTGTCTGATATTTTTTGGTGTGTACAATTGACTGTACATCTTATCAAGAATCAGAAAACCAATGTTTAAAAATGCACAAATAATAATACAATATAAATGCATGATTGAGCTGCATCAGAATATTAAAAGAGTGAACATATCTGCCAAATTTGTGAAAAGACCGAACAAGAAAAATGAAATATCCCATATAAACGGCTCTCCTCTAAATTCCACCATTTCTGTTCAGAAATATTCGCCTAGTATAAGTGCGGATGCTCTCGATAAATTAGGAAAAATAATAATGTACGAAAATAGTGGTATTAGAAATAAAAGTTTAGTATTTTTCTGGCATCTCTGGCAACATTAAATTTCATTTTTTTAAGTGTACGTAGAGGAAATAAAAACAAAAATAGTTTTAAGTAAAGTATTTCAAGCGGTGCACGGATTGCTGATTTAATTATTGCTGTCATGTTCGCTTTCCAAGCTCTTATATTAATATTTTCTAGGCGATAGAACCTATAATGCGTTGAATTCGCTCTACTCACTTTCCAATTGCGTGCTTCCTCGATTTCGTGATTTCGTAAATCTAGAAACAACCAGCAATATTAGCATACTTCAGAAATTATACATTATTGTTTATATTATAATATAAAGATACAATTTAATGTTTTTACTGTTTTATTTGGCAAAACATTTCGTATTAATGGCACTTTTTAAAATTATTTTTTGCTATCCCATTTTTTAGAAAAAAGTAAATTTTTTTATAGCAATATTTACTGAAATAGTATACAAACTATACTTCCAAAAATGTTTAAGTTGTTTTCCTTCTGATGAATCTTGAAGAAAAGTAAATTAGACAGATTTCATAGTAACATTTGAAAAGGTGTATACATATACATATTTCTACGCACCCTAAAGTTTTAAAGAGAAACGAAATATCTTCTTTAACATTAACACATAAGTTCAAATTTATGTATAATATTTCAGAATTTTTAATTTAATATTTCAAATGATATATCTGCATTTTAGAAAAGGATCCTGAAAATACAGTTTTTACCCTGATCAATATCTCATAGTGATATTTTTAACTTCTCTTCTTGTGTCCTCATACCAATATTATAAAGAAAAATCATTTATTCGTGAGTTTGTTTGCAGGGGGTGTAATATCTGTAACTGCGGAACCGATTCCAAAAGTAATGAGGCCCACCAGTGGCCGAAAGGTTCTACTGTCAAAGCTGTTAGGAGGGAGATGCTGGGTTCGAACCCAATTACGCCCGTCGGCCTAATCGTTTTCAGTTTTCTGTAGTTTTCTTCGACCCTCGGATTTCCTTGAGTAAATATGGGTTAGGTTCCCTTAGAAAGACCTCCATGGAGAGCAGCCCCTCACCCTTTCGGGACCATACTAGTCGTGTAGATGATTGGTCGCCATAAACAACACCAACACCAAAAGTAATGGTGGCAAAAATCATTGCGACAATTCCTGCTACACCACAGGCAATATTTTATGTAGTTACCACTAACCCCAAAGTGGGCCGGAGCAAACGAAAATCTAAAATTACGATTTTGTCATACTAAAGAAACTAGTAATTTGCAAATTAACATGATGATTAATTATTAGATGTAAATGAAAAACGCTAAAGCCCGAATAACGTTATAAAAACGGTCTAAATTACAATTTCTATGAAATTGTTAAGGATAGAAGTATAGCTACTATGGTTAAGGCGAAAATGTATTCCTAACACAGTTTTAAAAAAAAATTGAAATTTTGAAGTGTGCACGACGTTTTAAACTTACGATGTTCTTAGTACAGAAATGACTAGAAACTTAAAATTTGAAATAAGGGTTACTTTTAAGGAGCAAAAGTTCGTAATGAATGATTTCTTTAAAAACAAAAATAGAAATTTAAGAATGTTAAATGAGCTGAAAACGTTCTGAATTACGATTGTTTACGATAGAAGCTTGAAATTTGACACAGTTGTTACTTTTAAGCCGTAAATGAACAGACTGAACAATTAAAATAGAATTGAAACTTAAAATAGTGCAAGTGCAAGAGAAAAATGAAATTCAATAATTGTAATTCTTGTGATACTGTTCTGGCGAGAAAGATGAAATATCGCATCGTAGTTAATTATGAGACGTGAGCATATACATCTTAGGGTGGTGAGAGTGGTAAATTCCGACACTTTTCTTCCGACGCACAGTGGAGTATTTGACCCGAAATCATGGTCAAAAATATATTTCGATGTAAATATAGTCCCATTGGCTTGAAATTCTAAGGCGTTATTGGGTATCACTATGGCATGTCTGGTATTGTAAATGAAGTCTATAGCATTTACGGTTCATTTACAGAGACACCCAAAAGAATTCCCTTACATTATGGTCCATGGGGAAAAATCGTTTGCTCTGTATTTTAATGATATCACACTTTTAAATGTGCTGAAATTTATATACAACACTAAGGTGGACTAACGCACTTATTGTAGAATATAGTGTGCATAGAATATATCGTTCCTTTACAGGGACACCCAAAAGAATATGGCTGAAGAATAAATTTAACTATTGATGTCTATGACCAATAATTGCTGGAAGTGCGTTTGTAGTTGTGATAGGCGTTTTAAAATAGAACAATTTTTTTTTTAAATATTACATGGTGAGGATACATTCTATACATCATATACAGCGCTGCACAAAAGTTCTCAAGTAAATATCCGTTTATTCACGGTAATGGCTGAATGGACATTTTTAACTGTGCTATGCGTTTCACTGAACTAACTTTTAGCATACTATGACGTATACATAAAAATCCGTAGCTTAGTTTAGCATTTTATATCTTAAAAGCTGACGAAGTGTAAGTAAGATTTTAACACTTCACACAATAATAAATATGCTTTTTATAAATATTTGGACTATTAAGAAAAAAAAAGAATCATCATTTAAGCAGAAAAAGGAAGTTAACATATTAATTTACTAAGTAGATATTTTAAAAATACGAATAAATCACATGTCCATTGACATAACATTACCGAAGGGAGTTTGGAAGTTTGAGCGACTTGTAACCTTAACTATTTACTATTTTTAAGAGGAATGTAATTGTTGATAGGTTTGTCTTATTCACTATTAATGTTTAATTAAATGTATTTAATTTTACTATATATAAAATTTATTATTTGCATTTAATAATGCTTATTACATTTAAGTTACATTTAATAATAATTATTGCATTTAATTTATGTTTAATAGTGTTATATTTAATAGTAGGTTCAGTAAAGTGGAGTTTATAAAGTATAGATTACTAGTATTTGAATGTATTTAATATATTACCAGTTTCAGAATGATTCTTCAGAACTCTTCTTCATCTTCTTCATCATCCTCTTCTTGGCTTTTATCGGGACTACAATCAGACCTTGCTGGAAGAAGAAGTTGTAGGGTCTGCTCTTTGTATGGCTTGCTCTTTTTAGTTGATAAACGGTATTGGAAAATATTAAGTTGTTTATTTTCACGTACATTATAAAAGGAAAATTTTAATTAAATTTCCTTGGTTCCGTTTGTCAGTTTTGGAATTAAAATTAGGTGTCCCTTTTTAAGGACACCGCTCTCGAAAGGGTTAATTCCCACCTCTCTCTCCTTATGTTACACACATGAGCCCCAAGAACTAATTAGGGAACACGTTTTCAATAAATAAGTGTATATAATTTGAAGGCGATCGGATATTTCTATCAAATATATCGAGTTTCGTGCGTATGTATGTACCTACATACGTATGTACGTACATACTTACAGACAGAATATGTAGGTGCAAAAGCTCTCAGGTAATATCCTGTGAGCTAAAAACCTACAATACGACAGTAAATATATAGTTCTTATCTCTTGAATTCGGTGGCCGCAAAACAGAGCATTTAACCCCTTGGGGACGAGCGACACGTATACGTGCCGCATGAAGCGCTCAGAATCCTTGTTTTTCCTCACCAGTAAAATTTTACTGTAAAATTTGCCTTATTTAATCAGCGCATTTTCTCGCTTCAAGAAGACACAAATTTGTGTTTTTAAAAAACGGTGACTAAAGATTAAAAATTTCGTAAAAGGCTTCCGTCCCGAAGGTGTTAAATAGTCATCCCGAAAAAAATTTTTATAAAAAAAATGGCAACAATATGCGGAAGATTTTTTTGCAGGAATTGACACTCAAAACTATAACTAATACGATTATAATTCAAACATGGCCGGGCAAAGCGCTGCACATATTTAAAAAGCTTCCGATATACATAAATTAGAGCCAAAAACGCTTTAAAATAACCCTTTTATACATTTAATGTTTTTTTATTACATTAAAAACGAAACTTTTTAAATTAACACATAGTTTAACACTAAGCTTTGACCTTTGTTAAACACGTAAGCCCTGTTTAGTTTTAATTCAACAATTCATTGAGCCACAAAATAATTATATTTAAACATAACAACAATGCCAAAAAACAACAAAAAACCACGTCTTCTCAGAAAGAAACTTCCTCTTTAGCTGAGGCCTTCCGGAGCCACACGATATAACTCAGGTTCCTAAAATAGACAAGATCGATGCACCAATTAGTTAGCTATTTAAAAATACGATTTTACAATTGTTGACGAAATTTTAATTTTTCATTTTTGGCCAGGTTTTTGGGTCGAATACTCCACTGTGCGACGGAGGAATTTTTATGACTCCGAGTTGAATTATAGAGTTCCGGGAAGGGAAATTGCACTTTTTGATTATTGAAAACACAAAATCACAAATCTTCCGGGGGGAGGGATCTACCACCCACTGAATTCAACACTGGACGGTGATTCATTTTTAAATAACTTCATTTTTATCCCTTAATGTTACATTGGCTCCAAAAAATTGGAATGGAAATTTTACTTTTATTAAGTACGTGAACTAATGTTTTCGCTTATTTTGAAATAAAATTTTTTGTAAATTGTATTGTTATTCACTCACTTCAGTATTTCACGAATAGAAGTACCTTGCTCCTGAAAGGGTTAAGACTCTTTTATAAATAATTCGATATTTATAAGACTGAAATACGCGGAAAACATTCTAGAGAGATTCTAAATTACTATTTCTATGGAATAGTAACAATAGCACCTTGAAATTTGACATTACTGTCGCTTTTACGGCGCAAATGCTAGCGCAGAAAAGCTTTTAAGGAATTCGTAATTGAAAGGAGTGCAAGGGAAAGAAACTTCATTATGCTGTTGAGGCTAAAAACTTGAAATTTGACATTACGGTTATTTATAAGATTTAAATGCCCACTAAGAACGCTTTCTAAAAAAAATCGAAATTTAAAAGCCTAAAATGAGTAAAAAATGCTCTAGAAACGTTCTAAATCACGATTTGTTTGAGATAATCAGGGAGAGAAACTGAAAATTTGCCTTGGATCCTTCTTTTACTGCATAAATGCCCCAAATAGTGTTTAAAAACATAAAAATTTAAAATACTCCAGAAGCAAAATGCATGCGAAAATAGTGATTATTATGATGCAATTGAGTCTAGAAAGTTGAAATTTGACATGTTGATTACTTTTAACTTATAAATGCTCACTAAGAATAAATGCTTTCCAAAAAAATCGAAATTTGAAAAAGGTGACATGGCCAAAAATAATTTAAAAAACATTCTAAATTAGGATTTATTTGGAACTATTAACGCTGGAAGCTTGAAATTTCACATGACCGTTATTAAACTAACCAAAAAATTGCTAATAGTGATAAAAATATCTTTATTTACATAAACATACGTTTCATCTAACAAGCGGCAATTTTTAGGTGAGTTTTATTCATTATAAATGATTATCACACATATTTTTATGATCGTTATTTTTAATTCTCGTACAGACAATTTATAAAATTTCGAAATTCAGAATGTCGAAATAAGCGAAAAACCTTCTTAAATAAAGATTACATAGGAATTACCGAACCGATTTCAAAGCTTCCCTCAGAACTATAATAATAGCATTCTACGCTAAAATATAGGCTATGTTTAATCTCTTTGCAAACTTTCCTGAAGGAGGTGCAAGAGGGAGAAACTTTCTGAAATTCGAATTTTTTTCGTCGATACTAAAACAGGAAATTTGGTATAGTGGTTAATTTTATGACGCACGTGCTCGATAAAAACTTTTGTTGAGATATTTGAGTTTTAAAAGGATGTAATGATTAGAAAACTCAAAATAATCATGATTATTCGGAAACTATCAATACTAGAATTTTTTATTTGACATGCATGTTCCCATTAGGACGTCATTTTCCTAAATAAAAGTTAAAAAAAAAAATATTATTTCAATTGCTCGGAATGGGCGGAAATGTTCTACAGTTTTATTTTCAGTGTGATTTCGCTAAATATTTCAGCTTATAAACATTAAATCTGGCATAGGTATAACTTTTAAAACGTAGATACCCAAGAACAAGGCTTTTTTCCCCCTTAAACAATGTAAAGACAAGAAAAATCCACTGTTTGCTATTTTAATGTTGGATCGAACCTGAACAATAAGAAATACCGTAACTTCTGTAATTTAGTAAAATAACAATAATAAAGAAATATGATTACCATCTAGGTAAGGAAGTACTGTATATGTTGTCTTTCAACGCATAAAAAGTTAAATATACTAAATTATAATTTAAAATTTATTACTTAATGGTATATTAATTTTTAAAGTGATTTAATTTACACCAATGTTTTAAAAATAAACAAAAGTCTGTTTATAGGAAATAGACTCTGTGAGTACTGAAAGAAATTAAAAAATTCATTCGCTGTACGATAGATAATAAACAGAATTCCCAAGTCCATTTCATTTATTCAGTTTTTCAAAGGATGATGACTGTCCGTTGATGAGTCCAAGGTTCGCACACTCCTTGGAATTTCCAAGGACTCTGACACCACTATTAATGATAAGAAAATTTACATTTAATTTTTAAAACACAGACGTCGCAATCCCCGCCTTTATTCACAGATTTTGCAATATTTTCCTGCAGTGAAATACTTTCAAAATACTGTTAAAATTTAGTGGTAAAACTGTGCGAACCCTGTGAGTCAGATAAGTAAAATTTAATAAATGTTTTCTGGCGCAAATTTTCATTAATCGTAGGTGGGATAAAATATGTCCACCCAAAGCCTTCTCAAGACTATCAAGCCAGACACAATTTCATTCCCCCACATATGTGACGTAACGACCCGGGGCAAGCGCCAGTGCCGAGATTTTGAAACTTGTATCTGGTTGTTTAGAATTAAAATGTAACGTATGCACGTGTTGTTTACTTAACTAATAGAACATATTCTTTTGAAGGTAAGTTTTATTTTCAAATTAACTACTTATATTTTATTAGTACTAGCTCTATTTTTTGTGTTCAGAATATCTTTTATTTTTAACTTCTTTAAAATATATTAACTATTAAATCCCAGTATCGTATTGTCAACAATCCCGTGTACGTGTTTCGAAACAAAACGATATTATTGTACTTCTGTTTCATTTCAAAAACAGCAGTAATTTAAAGTGGCAAAAATCACTAAATCGTATCGAGACTTATATCATTCCTTGTCTATCTTAATTTGCTAAAAATTGGTGCTTGAATGGTGTGAATCGGTGAATTATCACAAAAGTTATTAATTAATAAAGTTTTCATTGTTTAATTATATTCTTTATAAATATGTAAAAATAGCTTCATTTTAATATGTGCCAGAGCTAGACAGCTCTGTTCGGGCCAACACATTTCGCCTTATAATTTGGAAGCTATACGGCCAATTCAGTTTGAAATTTTAATGTCCTATGCGACATATTTTTCTACTTCAACTATTATATTTTCAAGTGGAAATTTTAATTAGTTCTTTTAATTTAAACAAATTAATAGAAAAAAAACTTTAAAGTTATTATTACTCAGAAATTTACCACTGAAAACTGATGAAATTTTGTATACAGTAAGTACAGCATAAATATTATTAGTTTAAACTTTACCTTTCTTGCTATTCAATAATTTCGATTAAAACTTCTGACTTTATTTACTCGGAAATACTGGCACCAGATAGCTGAAATTTATGTCAGACTGAGTTTCTTGATACTAATAATGCTAAAACATTTTCAGCCAAAAGTCTTAATTACAAGCTTAATTATTATGTAATTTGCAACTTGTCACACCTTCCTATCTTTTTAATTTGTTCTGTTTTCTCTCATTAGAGTGACTTTTAATGATCGGCTTTTATTAGAAAACACTGGTCGTGAGAATAGCAAAACTCTGATTATTCTGTAGGCAGAATTGATTGGGCTTTAATTTGATACCAAAATTTATGTATTTTTATAGATATTTTCATACTTAAAAATTTAAATGTACTAGAAACTTTCATCATAATTTCTATGGATGCATAATCTTGTTTATTTCTTTTAAAGCCCGATCAATATACATACTAATTTATTGGTGTTTTTTAATCTTAAACTCTTAATAAAAATTCATTTTATAATATTTGTTACACAGTGCATGCTTATACATGACAATTACAGATATGGGAATGATGTGTCTGAATCTCTTTATTTTTACAATGACTGTAAACAATTTATACCCCCCCCCCACCTTCCGAATTCGCAAAAAATTTGGGTGTTTTTATATAACTTTTAACGTTTAATTAAAAATAACAATAAATAAAATTATTGTTACATAATTATAAATTTACTTTTCTGTGTAGTCAGGACCCGACTTTGTTTATCTAGGTCCTCGGAGCAAGCACCATTCTGGGAACCCCCTTTTATTTATCCGTAGAAATTATTCGCGAATAATGCATAAGTGGTTAGTGCTAAACTTCATACGTATTGTATGCAAGCATAAATTTCGTACCAGGTACTATTTACATTTGCATACAGGGTATCACAAAAAGATGGTCACAACTTTATGAAAAAATATTAGTAGAATAATAGTAGAAAAAATCATGGATTTGTTGCAAAGGAGTATTTGTTTGCAAACTTTTATTTGTTTTTCTATTTATGTTATAAGGTGTCTAAAAAAATACCCCCAATTGGTCCATAATAAATGATTTCAACTTGACTCGTTATGAGGAAAACGTGTATGAAGAATTTCTTTTGAAAACAATGTAATACTAAGTTGTTATAATAAAATTTAAATCATTAGTTTTCTAATGATATATAGTACAAAGTCCAAAATCTTAATTCTTGAATATCTGAACAAAATAAATATATGTTAGGAATATTTCAATTCCAATTGATGAAAGTGTTTTCTTTCTTTCTTTTGTTCTCACCATGTTTCAGTACACTTTTTAAAAACTGTATTGCTTGTACCTTGCATAATAATTTAAAATAATACAAAAATTAAGAAAATAATAATTTTCTGTTTCATAACCTTGTTTTGTTTTATTATGAGAGCTTTGTGTTTTTTCAATTTAATCGATTTTATGTGAAAATTACCCACTTCTGCTAAATAAAGTTTACAGTAAGAAAAATTTATCTGTGTTGTTACCTAATTTCATGCACTCTGTAGTTTTACTATTTATATATATTAAATTTATTATACTCCTTTGCATGTTTCAAATCACTAAATATTTAATAGGATATTTATTGTATAATTTCAAGCCACAATGAATAATAAAAATAGCATACAACTTGAATTTGTTTTCATTTAACAATCATTTTTCATCCGCTTTAATTTAATTTTAAATGTGGGTTTTGGTTGACAGAATATTGGTATTTATTTATTTATTTTTGAAAATGAAATAATTGAAAGCAAAGTAATACTCTCTATGTGTTTAAAACTACATATATATGTTTATATATATATTATATACATATTTGTAGATTTTGCTTATATATATTTATTAATGTCTTGTTTTAGAATATATAGAAAATAGATAATTGATATTTTTGTAAATTTCAAAATAGAATAAATAATGAAAACTATTCACTAAATTAAATTGAATACTTCGATTTTTTTTTTCATTAACCAATCATTTTTCTTTAATGTAACTTTAATTAAGTGCACATTTTGACTGACACAGTGATATTATTTCATAATTTTTGTTTTTGTGTTATCGTTATTATTATTGTTTCGAGTGATCGAAATTGATTAAAAAGCACTTAATTAGCGTCTTTAAACTATACGTTTTTATTTTTTTCCCATATGTTGTGATAATAAGTTGGTATATAGAGGAAAGAATTAATATGTTTTAAATAACGCATGTGCTCTTTACGGCTGATCTAAGACCCGCGTCGTGACGTCACGAAACCTCGTGTCACAGCCCTCTGAATACTAGGCCTGAGCGCTGGACCAAAAATGGCGGCTGCCGAAGGCGGATTTTTTTCAGCGTGTGTACGGTCCCTTAAATATTCCTACCAATAATTTTTTTAAGGTTTTTCCGCTTGATTTTTCTGAGAATAAACAAGTTACGAAATCTTTTATAAAATACTGGTGTCTACATTTAAGGGACCGTACCTACGCTAAAAAAAAATCCGCCTTCGGCAGCCGCCATTTTTGTGTGAGCGCTCAGGCCTAGTATTCAGGAAGCGGTGCTCGTGTTTGGCTTGTAGTCTTGAGGCGGCTTTGGTCCACCGGCCCAGAAGGGATAAAAGTGACAGCACCAATAGCTCTTTCACTTCGAGAAACTTCGCAGACAAGGCAGCCCGACTGCGACTCCATGAACATTACAAAAGTATCGTCATCTTAAGCACTGTGCAAAGGTACTGGTTATTTAATAAAATAAAGATACTGCTTAATATTTCTGGTACCAGTTTCCCGAAAAAAAATCGTATTTTTGGCGCTTCTTAAAACCAATTTTGGCCATACGATTTTGTATATATGTATGTATTCTGCGATATTTCTCGAAATTTCATACGAACTGTATTTTCAAAAATGTTTAAGATGTTTTTAACCTGATGAATCTTTAAAATGGAAGTGAACAAATTAGACATGTGTTATAGTAACTTTTGCAAAGATGCATCCATAAGCATGTTTATAAGCCATCGTAAAGTAATAAGGAAAGACAAAGTGTTTTCTTTGAAGATAAAGTATTTTTTTATAATTTTATAATGTTCAGACATTTGAATTTGTTATTATTCATTTTAGAAAAGGACCTTGCAAATCCTGTTGTTTTCTTTCGTGATAAAGCTTAATTTGAAACTTTTTTATGTCCATTTTGCTTTATTCGTAATAAATGTATAAAAATTGAAAGTTATTACCAAATCCTTCATTTTTGTAGCAGCGTACATAATGCATAGATTATACTCTAATAAACGTAGGTGACGAAAAGCAATACCTTTTTATTTCGCGTTGATTTCAGGAACATGCTTCTCAAACATTCATTATAAACTAGTTCCAAAAGTTACTCTATAATTATGGCAAATTAAGGGGGATTACAACTACTAAATCTTCTAAAAATTCTATATTTCGAAATGCATGTATATGAAAGAGCACCATCTTCTGCATATTTTAAAACAAAGGGCATAACAAAATTCCAATAACTTTGAAAGTAATGACTAGCGGAATATAAGGTAGCCTATATGCAAACAATGCTTAAAATAAAATATAACGTTGTTATTTAATGTTGAACATGTTTTTATTTTCTTAATTGCTTGCAAGCTTTCACCTGAGCCACTTAATATTTTTACATGCGGTCTTCACGGATGTGTAGATTATATCTATATCTTTAGGCTGAAATTGAATGTTTTAGCAAAATTTATGTTTTAAAAATAAAGTTTCAACTACAGGTAAATAGTTTTTTTTCGGAGTGTGTCTATGCACATTTTCTAGATAAAACAATAAACATAAGATGCATTCATTGACGTCTAAAAGTATCAACTAATTTCAAAGATTTTTTGCGCGTTAATTTGAAAAATGTCATTTTGAGATAGGTCTATTTAAAGTAGGGGTGCACAACCTTTTTGAGAGAAGGGCCACTTACAAAAATGTTTGGGTTGGTGAGGGCCACATCAGTAACACAGACAGGATTCCATATCGGGAGGTTGGGGGGGGGGGGGATAATAACTTTTTATTCTTGAAGAATAATGAATTTTTGTATATATAAAATAAACAAATAGAAGTAAGTAATTGTATGCAGGGCTTCTTCAAATCTGTATTCATATCCATCTGTAACCATACAACGATTTATGAAGACTAACTTTTCTTTCTTGATAAATGGAAAATTTTGACAAAATTCATAAATTTTTTTCCACGAGGGATTGAAGAATTTCGCGATATTTTTCTGATCAATTGACAAAAGTTTCCATCAGTTGTCGAAATAGGTGATATTTTTTACCGCGACAGAGTGACAAAATTCGCGATTTTTTCTCGCGATAAATTGACGAAACTCGCGATTTTTCCGCAGCCGATCACCGAAATGTGAGATTCTTCCGCGCCTGATTGGCAGGTTTCGCGAAATTTTCGCCCCGATCAACGAAATTCGTGATTCTTAACTGATTGACGAAATTTGTAATTTTTTCCCGTGGAAAATTGACGAAATCAACGTTTTCTTCATTGAGATAAATTGACGAAACTCGCGATTTTTCGATCAACGAAATTTGCAATTTTCCACGCCTCATCGAGAAAAATTCGTGATTTTTCTGTGCCCGATTAGCGAAATTTGAGACTTTTCCGCACCAAATCGGCAAAATTCGGGATTTTCCCTCACTCGCTCAACAAAATTCGAGATTTTTGCGCTCTCGATCAACGAAATTCGCGGTTCTTAACTGACTAAGACGAAATTTGAGATTTTTTCACACATGATCGAGAAAATTCGCAATTTTTGCGAACCCGATCAACGAAATTCGTGATTCTTAACTGACTGACGAAATTTGTAATTTTCCCCCGTGGAAGATTAACGAAATTCGTGATTTTTTCTCATGATAAAATAACGAAACTTGTTATTTTTCCGAATACGATCAACGAAATTTGGAATTTTTGAGCACCTCATCAAAATTCGCGATTTTTCCGCACTCGATCAACGAAATTCGCGATTTTTCTGCACCCGGTCAATGAAATTCGCAATTCTTATCTGACTCTGACGAAATTTGTAATTTTCCCCGCGGCAATTTGACGAAATTTGCGATAAACTGACGAAACTCGCGATTCTTCCGGATCCGATAAACGAAATTTGCAATGTTTTCCAGCGAGAAATTGACAAAATTACCGATTTTTTCCAGCAACATATGGACAAAAATTGCGATTTTACCCAGTTATAAATTTTCGAAATTCGCGGGCCACAAGTTAACCCATCGCGGGCCACAGGTTGTGCATCCCTAATTTAAAGTAAATTTTATTAAAACTTGATGTATCAAGCTTTACATAATACGTATACTGGATTATATTTGAGCAGGTATATATACAATATTCATTAAATATATACAGTATAATATATATTCTTTAAAAATATTAAGAAATTTATTAGGTTTCTTTCATACAATATTGTTTATCGACAATTTTCTATGTATAGAATAGAAGAGAATCTCTATAATATAGAATCTCTCTTCTATAATTTTATTAGGTTAGGCAGAATTGCCAATATGGCCTCCTTTTTTAAAAAAAATGCTGCAAAGTAATTTTTCTTTAATTAATGATAGATGAATTAATCTTTTAATGCCCAGGGTAGAATGCGTTCCAGAAAATTGCGTAATTCAGGGTATCGGAATTCATACCAGAAAAATCTAAATAGTAAATTTCGGTTATATTAACAGCAAAATGTCTGTTATTAAATAAATCAAAAGCTTCCATTTTAACCCTTACCGGCGCGGTGTCCTTAAAAAAGGACACTTAATTTTAATTCCAAAACTGACAAACAGCACCAAGAATATTTAACTAAAATTTTCCTATTATAATGTACGTGAAAATAAGCATGTTCATATTTTCTAATAAATTCGCTTATAAATTGCGGTGTCAGTCCATTATTTCATCCGTTTATAAACATAATTAGTCCGCTCCGGTAAGGGTTAAATTACTCGTGTGCAATGCTGCCAGATGGGCTACTTTTTTAAAAATCAGATTCTTGATTGCCACCGCATTTTTGAAATGGTAAAATGTGCCTTATTTAATGACATATTAATTAAGGGAAAAACAAATTGAACGTAAACCGTTTCAAAAAAGTGGTGCCAATCAAGAAATCTGAATTAAAAAAAGTAGCCCACTGGCAACACTGCTCGTGTGAATACAGAATATGTGAATACAAAACCCCACCAATGGCGTAGCTACATATTCAGCGCCCTGGAGCAAGTAAAATTGGTGCTCCCTCTTGTACTCGAAAAAGTTCCGTGCATTTTTTTAGCTTAAATATGTTTACACTATTCTTAATTCGATTTAAAATCTTACTTTTATTTGCAAGGTAGAATATTTTAACAAGCATTAAACACAAATAATTAATAATGAAGTGGATTATAATTCTTTAAGTATGGATTACCTACCAGTATTTTCTGCGAATTGGGCGGAATTTTCGTTTTAAATCGGTCAACTGGCCAGTACAATCTTCTGCCCTTAATAATCTGTTTTTCTTTTCAAGGGTTACAAAGTATTGTAGAATACTAATAAAAAAAGTCCTTCCGGCCAGCGCCGGGAGGAAGTGGTAGCTTTCATATTCCTTATTTTTTAAAAGCCAGCTTATATTATTGAAACACACGGAGCTCAAATTAGTGAAACCCGATTATACAAGATTAAATACTAATTTTTGTCAATATTGAATATGAATGAGAATTTCGCGAAATTAGTCAGCGTTATCAAAGCTGGTTTATTAAAGTGATTTATATTTTGTCGCCAAATTCGGTGATATCTCGAATTATATTAATAATTATACTAACCCGAATTATCGGTGATAGCCCGCCATTTTAAAACAACATAATGGGTGCAACAAAGCTCACCAATGACCTTAGTAATTCCTGTGCACATGCTCACTCATATCTAAATCGGTTAATATACATGAGGGCTGTTGCAGGCAAAAAATCAGATTTTTTAAAATGTCCCACACATTCGAAATTCAAACTGCTATATCTCGGCTTTTTTTTAGATAAAGGAAAAACAAAACATAAACCGGAATCTTTGTAACAAGTTGAAACACATAAGAAATAAATCTTATTCAATTTCTAATATTTTTGTACCTCATTTTAAATTATTATTATTATTTTTTTAAATTTTTAAATGGCCGCCATTTTGAAACAAGATGGCGGGTGAAGTTAGCAAACGAACTCGGCCGAGAGATTACTATGTACTATTCACATACCTTGTCACATCCTAATCGGTTCATAAATACGCGTGTTATCGCGTGACAAATATCAGATCGTTTCAAAATGTCAGCCATGCGAGAAATTCAAAGTTCTATAACTCAGCCATTTTTTAAGGTATAGACGAAACGAAAAATGCTCCGAAATCTTTGTATCAATGTCAAACACATAAGAAAAAAATCTTTTCAATTTCTAATTTTTTTGTACCTCATTTTAAATTTAAAAAAAAAATAATAATGGCCGCGATTTTGAAACATGATGGCGGATGATGTTGGCCAACGTACTCGGTCGAGACATTGCTATTTACTATGTGCACACCAAGTTATATCCAAATCCATTCATAAATACGCGTGTTATCGCGTGACAAAAATCAGATAATTTCAAAATGTCAGCCACACTAGAATTTCAAAGTGCTATAACTCAACTGTTTTTTAAGATATAGACGAAACAAAAAATGCTCCGGAATCTTCGTATCAAGCTCAAACTCATAAGAAAAAAATCTTTTTCGATTTATAATTTTTTTGTACTTCATTTTCCATTTTATTATTTTTTTTAATTTTAAAGGGCCGACTTTTTGAAACAAGATGGCGTATGAAGCTGGCCAACAAACTCGGTCGAGACATTGCTATGTACAATGCACATGCGTTGTCACATCCAAATCGGTTCATAAAAACGCATATTAACGCGTGACAAAAATCAGATCGTTTCAAAATATCAGCTATGCTAGAAATTCAAAGTGCTATAACTGTGCCATTTTTAAGATATAGACGAAACTAAAAATGCTCCAGAATCTTTGTATCAAGCGCAAACACGTAAGAAAAAAAATCTTTTTCAATATCTAGTTTTTTTGTGCCTCATTTTAAATTTCAATTTTTTTTTAAATTTTTAAATGGCCGCCATTTTGAAAGAAGATGGCGGATGAAGCTGGCCAACGAACTCGGTCGAAACATTGGTATGTACTATGTACACACGAAATTTTATCCAAATCAGTTCATAAATACGAGAGTTACAGTATGACAAAGATCATATATATATATATATATATATATATATATATATATATACAGGGTGTCCGAAAAGTCTGGAAACGGTGAATAACTCGAGAAATACAAAGCAGATTGAAAAACGAAAATATACGTATTAAATATTTTTTTAAAAGCTACTCAGTGATACCAAATTTGATCCCGGCAACCGACCCCCCGGGGGTCAGAGAGGGTCCAACTTTGAAATTTTGAATGGTAGCCCCCATTATTTATTGCAGATACGGGTTCTACGGACAAAAATACGTAACTTTTGTAATTAACATTTTTTTCTAATCCTCGTTGATCACGGTGTAATTGAGCAAATAAAACAGATACAATTTTGGTTTTCCCAACCAGGTTTTGACATCTCGAAATCTGATTGACCAGAACTTTTAACGTCAAAGTTGCCGTCTTTTGCGGAAATAGTGTTTCCCAAACCAACAATCAGTGGAGATTGTTTTCATGGCGCTTTATATGCTTTTTCCATAAAAATTAATAGAAATATATTAAATTAGTTTTCTATTTACATGTCTTTTTATGAAGTCTATCATTTTAAAATAATAAACTGCGTATTTTGATATTTTAAGGAGTAAATAAGCACCTCCCCTCCCGAACAGAAAAATCATAGTATTCATTATTTGGGGGCGGAGTGTATTGTTATTCTGTGTTTTGATGTCTTCTGCTGTCAAAAAAATCACTTAATTCGGGCCGGATGGGAGTGTATAAGTTTTTTTTTTAATTATTACTATAGAATAAAATAAAGGAGCAAAAAAACAAACAAACATATAAAATCTTTTTTGTGCTGGCTGATTAAAGGATGGGAAGTAGCGTAAATTTTAGGTGGAGGAGGGTGAGATTATAGGTTTTGATGATTGATTAGTTACTGCGACTACTGACTAGCAAGTAGGGCAGAAAACATTAAAAAATTCTAATAAATGTAATACTTTTTTGTAAATTAATATTTTTTTTTTCCATTTTAACATTTTTTTCCTAATTTTAAATCTATTATTGGGTTGGTCGGGAAGTCGCGTCTGTTTAGAAAAATCAATCCGGACCGGAAAATGCTGCCCGTTAATTATTATACATTAGATATAGGAATCAATGTCTAATTATTAAATGATAGAATTTTCCGTTTCGAATTGATTTTTCAAATCGGACACGACTCTCCGAACGACCCAATAATTTTAAACAATTGAAAAATTTTGATCTTTTAAACTTTTGAATTTAAAATATAATTTAACTCTTTAAGCACTGTTGATTAATACCTGGGGGAGAAGACGTTTTAATTTTCATGGGGGAAGGATAATGTAGAAAAGTGTTTAATTATTTATTATTGCAATAATATAACAAATGTGAAAAAATATATAAACAAAAACTTTATTTGCAGAACAAATTAAAAACAAATCAGTTTTTCCTACATTTTTTAAGCCCGAGAAGGGACATTTATTCATATATTTCATTCCGTTACTTCGATGTTTAACTTCAAAGTTTTGTAACAAATAAGTTAGAGCTTTTGCGGACAGTGTCCTTAAAAAAGGACTCATAATTTGTATTTTACTGGCACCCAAAACATTTAATTAAAATTTTCCATTTATTACGTACTTGAAAATAAGAAAGTTTTTATTCTCCAATAAACTCGTTTATAAATGCTGATATCAGTATATCATTTCATCAGTTTATAAACAGAATTACTCCGCGCCGGTAAGGGTTAAACCAAATGAACATTAAAAAATAAAAACAAAATTTAAACAATATGATCATGTAAATACCCTAAAAATCCCTAAAATTTCCTTTCAAATTAAATCGAAATAAATCTTAGACTTTTAAATATGTTTTTTGTATTTTACATGTGCCTTATAATTTTGCACACACTCATCATAAGCATAATAATAAATCTGCAATACAAATATTTGCAACTTAAGAAGGAAAAAAGTTTAAAATTTATTTATATTTCTTTTTAAGGGACCTAAGTTTTTAATGGGTTTTATGTATCATATTGTTTGCTTTTTTTAAATTGTTCAATTGGTTTAACTTATTTGTTATAAAAATTTAAGAACGTAGAACTAATTGAATGAAATATATTAATAAATGTCCCTTCTAGGGCTTAAAAAATGAAGAAAATAAACTGATCTGTTTTTAATTTGTTCTGCCAATTATGTTTTAGATTATATTTTTTTGTCACATAAGTTATTTTATTGTAATAATAAGCAAACAATTTTCTACATTATCCTTCTGTTATGAAAATTAACACGTCGTTTACCTCAGCAAATAATCATTACACTTTAACCATTTCGAGACCGCGTCGCATACATAAATTTTATTTAGAATACAATGTGTTGTTTCAACTGTCGCCTTTACTTGTGAAATACCAAAAAATCCTTTAATTAAAAAATTAAATGATTTTATTCATTTATTAATGGTGCCCAAAACAAATTCCACATGCATCTTTTGACGATGAATATATGTGCCTCACAAATCCCGACAGTGTTAAAGAGTTAAATTTTTTTTTAATTAAAAATTTTCAAATACCAAAATTTTTCTATTGTTTAAATTTGTGAAAAAAAATGTTAAATTGAAAATATAAATTAATTTACAAAAACATTATTACATTTATTAGAATTATGGAAAATATTTTTGCCCTACTTGTTATTTTCTGGTTGCAGTAACTAATCAATGATTTAAATCTCCAATCCGACAGCCACCTAAATTTTACACACCTTCCCCGTTCTTTGCTCCGCCCGCACATACACACACAAAAAAATATATGTACTTCTTTTTATTTTGTCCTACATGTTACTCTATAGTAATAGTAAAAAAATCCCATACACCCACCTCCTGACCACAATTAAGAGTATAAAAGAAAAAAAAAACAGCAGAAGCCATCGAAATGCCAAATATCCACGCCTACCTCTACCAAATAATGAAGATTATCTTTTTTTCTGTTCGGAAGAGGAGGGGCATGTTTACACATCAAAATATTAAAAAAAAACCGCAGGTTAATTGATTAGAATGGACTGAATGGATAAAATAAAAACACAAATAGAAATCTAATTCAATATATTTCTGTTAATTTGCATGGCAAAAACATATAAAGCACTTCTGCCATCGAAACAACCTCCATTGATAGTTTTCGACAAACACAATTCCAGATAAGGCGATCCACTTTGGCAACGAAAGCTCTGACCCATCACATTTCGTGATTACAAAACATGGTTGAGAAAACAAAATATGTATTTGACACATTTTGCAGGATTACATCGTCATCTACAAAGATTCGAAAGAAAAATGTTAAAAGCAAAAGTTGCGCATTTTCCCCCGTAGAATCCGAATCTGAAATAAAAAATGGGGATTATCATTTACAATTTCAAAGTTGGAACGCCTCTGACCCCCAGGTGGTCGGGGTGGGGTGTCAACTTTGGTATAACGGAATAGCTTTTAAAAAAATATTTAACATTTATTTTTTTTTGTTTTTCAATCTTATATGAATTTTTTGAGTTATTCGACCGTTTCCAAACATTTCGGACACCCTATATTTTGTCCCATTTGATATTTTATTTTAATAATTTATAAATAATTAACCAATTTTCTACATCATCCTTCTCCTATGAAAATTAAAACGTCGTCTTCCCCAGAAATAATCAAGAGAGCTTAAAGAGTTTAGTTATTTTTTAAATGAAAAAGTTTAAAATAGCAAAAATTTTCAATTGTTTAAAATTATTAATTTTAAAATTATGAAAAAAAATGAATTGAAAACTATTTTAAATTGCAATAAAACGTTTATAAGAATTATTGAAGAAGTGTCTGCCGACTTGATATTTTCGAGATACAGTAACTAATCAATCCTCAAAATATATAACTCCAACCCCACTGAAATTTACGCTACTTCCCCATCCTTTGCTCAGACAGTATAAAAAGATTTTATATCTTTTTTTTAATACTTTGCCCTATATTTTGTTCTATAGTAATAATAAAAAAAAAACTGTACACCAGCATCAGCATCCTGAATTAGATGATATTTAAAAAGAAAAAGGAAAAAAAAAAGATGCCATCAAAACGCAGAATATCTGCACACTCCGCCCCCAAATAATTAAGATTATCCTTTTTCTGTCCGGGAGGGAAGGTGTATATTTGCACGTTAAAAAAAATGAAAATACGCAGGTTATTATTTTGAAATGATTGACTGGATAAAAAAATATGCAAATACAGTACTAATTTAATATATTTATAATAATTTTTATGGAAAAAGCATATAAATCGTCATCGAACAACCACCACTGATGGTTTTCGAGAAACACTATCCTCGCAAAAGACGGTTACTTTGACGATGAAAGTTCTGTCCAATTAGATTTCGAGATGTCAAAACCTGGTTGGGAAAACCAAATTATGTATCTGTTTTATTTGCTCGATTACACCGTGATCAACGAATATTAGAAAAAAATGTTAAATACAAAAGTTACGTATTTTTGTCCGTAGAATCCGAATCTGCAATAAAAAATGTGGGTTATCATTCAATATTTCAAAGTTGGACCCAATCTGACCCCCGGGGGATTGGTTGCGAGGGTCAAATTTGGTATCACTGAGTAGCTTTTCAAAAAATATTTAATACGTATATTTTCGTTTTTCAATCTACTTTGTATTTCTTGAGTTATTCGACCGTTTCCAGACTTTTCGGACACCCTGTATATATATATATATCAATTTTGAACGGAGGGTGGTATCGGGGTCTAGGGGTCATGATCGGTGAAAATATACCAAAATTTTTCGGAATCGTTTTCCTCCGAACGGCTGCAATACGTAGCTTTTTGTAATGAAATCTACCTAAAAAAAAAATATATAATCCTTCCGGCCAGTGCCGGGAGGAAGAAGTAGCTTTCAAATTCCTTATTTTAAAAAAGCCAACTTATATTATTCAAATACACGAAGCTCAATTTAGTGGAAACCGAATATAGGAGATTCAATACTAATTTCTATGAATACTAAATCATTATGAATGAGAATTTCGCGAAATTAGTCATCTTTATCCAAGCTGCTTTTATTTAAAGTAACTTATATTTGGCTGAGATGTTAATGTATACTATCCACATGCCTTCTTACATGGAAATAGGCGAATACGTGTGTTATCGCGTGACAAATACAAGATCGTTTCAAAATGTTAGCCATACTAGAAATTCAAAGTGCTATAATTCAACCAATTTTTAAGATATAAACAAAAGAACAAATTTTCAGAAACAAAATCTGCTCCGGAATCTTTGTATCAAGGCCAAACACATAAAAAAAATCTTTTTCATTTTCCAATTTTTTAATACCTCATTTTAAATTTTAAATTATTTTTTTTTAAATGGCAACCCTTTTGAAACAAGATGGCGAATGAAGCTGGCCAACAAACTCGGTCGAGACATTGGTATGTACTATGTACAGACCAAGTAACATCCAAATCGGTTCATAAATACGCCTCTTATCGCGTGACAAATATCAGGTCGTTTTAAAATGTCAGCCACAATAGAAATTCAAAATACTCAGCCATTTTTTTAGATATAGACAAAACAAAAACTGTTCCGGAATCTTTGTATTAAGCTCAAACAAATACGAAAAATATCTTTTTCATTTTCCAATTTTTTGGTATCTCATTTTAAATTTTAAATTTTTAAATTTTTTTTAAATGGCCGCCATTTTGAAACAAGATGGCGGATGAAGCTGGGCAACGAACTCGGTCGAGATATTTGTATGTACTATGTACACACCAAGGTACATCCAAATCGGCTCATAAATACGCCTGTTTTGACGTCACAAATATCAGGACGTTTCAAAATGTCAGCCACGCTAGAAATTCAAAATGCTATAACTCAGCCATTTTTTAAGATATAGACGAAACAAAAACTGCTCCGGAATCTTTGTATCAAGGTCAAATATATAAGAAGAAAATATTTTTTCAATTTTCAATTTTTTGGTACCACATTTCAAATTTAAATTTTTTTTTAAAATTTAAATGGCTGCCATTTTTAAACAAGATGGCGGATGAAGCTGGCCAACGAACTCTGTCGAGACATTGGTATGTACTATGCACAAACGAAATTATATCCAAATCGGTTCATAAATACGCCTTTTATCGCGTGACAAAATTCAGGACGTTTCAAATGTCAGCCACCCTAGAAATTCAAAATGCTATAACTCAGCCATTTTTTAAGATATAGTCGAAACAAAAACTGCTCCGGAATCTTTGTATAAAGGTCAACTACATAAGAAAAAAATATTTTTCCATTTTCAATTTTTTTGGTACCAAATTTCAAATTTCAAATTTTTTTACAATTTTTTTAAATGGCCGCTATTTTGAAACAAAATGGCGGATGAAGCTGCCCAACGAACTCGGTCGAGACATTGGTATGTACTATGTACATACGGAATTATATCCAAATCGGTTCATAAACTCGAGAGTTACAGTATGACAAAGGTCAGATATATATATATAAGGATATATATATATATATATATATATCAATTTTGAACGGAGAATGGTTTCGGGGTCTGGGGGTCATGATCGATGAAAATATACCAAAAGTTTTTGAAATCACTTTCCTCCGAACGGCTGCAATAGGTAGCTTTTTGTAATCAAAGCCACCTAAAAAACACTATCGTCAAGATCGTTTTTTATATCCTTTTTGCATATGGGTGAAACACTTTTTTCTGATTTTAGTGCCATAAAACACTAAAATTCCGTAAAATTCAAAGCATCATAACTTGGTAAGTTTTGGTCCTTCAAAAAAGAAATTTTTATTACTTTACCCGTATATGGAGAAGATTTTTCTAAATATAACATAGACTATTTCAAAATATAAGAACTACATAGACTATTTCAAAATATAAGAATTACATAGACTATTTCTAAATACAACATAGCACAGAGACAATAAAAATGTAAATCTCGTAACTTTAAAAAAATAACTATTTTGACATAAATTACTTTTAAGAAGATGAAGATAAGCATTGAAATTTTATTACTATTGGAACAATATTTCTACAGCTGATAGTTTAGAAAATTAGTCAATGGACAACGATAAAAGTTGACACCGGGTTTCTCACTGGTTTTGAATAATTTGAGCAATTTGGCTAGTCACTAAAGAAAAACTTACCAAATTCAAATAATGATAGTAATAGATTCGCCGTGCGTGAAACACTAAGAATATAAATACACAAATAATGAGTTACACAGAAAAGTTTCAATCGTACAACATCATTGAGAGTGTCGCCGAAAGAAAAAAAACATCTCTTGCAATTTGGCGATTTCGGTCTTTAGTTTTCTCCCCAAATGAAACGTTTTGCCCCCCCCCACACACACACACACTGCTAGAACCCTAATTGAAACCCTTATATATATTACTAAAAATTACAGTTTTCACTTTCCATACACATATACAATGTAAGGAAGGAAATAGGATAGCATTGTAATCACGCTAAAAATAATTGAAAATAATTGAAATAATGGTATATTTTTACATTTTCAAATACTCTTGAATCCGTTCTCATAATTTTTACAATGATTCAATATGTATGTATGCGTGTATGTTATAATTTCCTCACATTTTCAGATTCTCAGAGCAAGATTTGGTGTGTTTTTGATGATGTCCGCAGGCATGTTATAAATCTGTCGCAAAAATTGTATTAATTGTCGAAGAAATCGGCCGCCGAATTTGGTATCTAAACTATTTTCCAACCGTTCTGTGACGATAACTGATCAATATTATCTCTTAAATCTCAAATTATTTTTATTGCTCACGTTCATCTTATATCTATGCAACAACATTTCACTAGGCAGACAGTTGCGGCTCGACAAGGGGTTCACAATCACTTTACTACTAGTAATTTCCCCCAAAAAATTCTCCTTGTTTAATCGTAGAAAATCTCATGATTAAAACAGATCAAATTGTATATATATATATATATGTTACATTATTAGATCTAATTCCGCGATTTCCTTATCTTATTCTAAATTACTACTTTATATTCACTAAATCCTTATTCTTAAATAATCTCTATCGTTAATTTTGTTAAATTCCCTTTAATTTAATGTCTCACTTGTCTAAATTACTTAAATATTACGCTTTTAGTATTCTTAAATTAAATGTTTTATTTCCGCGCTTTTTTCTTTTAGAATCTTCTTTTAGCAACCATTTTATTTTCCCGCGCATATTGCGGGGTTATACTTTTTACCTTCAAATTCATCCACTCGCTCTGTCAGCACTATTTCCATGGCGTGGTATTCTTAATTATTAATTGGTTGAGAGCGCGACCTACGTCATTTTTGTATTCCTACATTTGACGCACAAAAAGCCGATCCTCGCTGTGTTTCAGCAGATTTTAGTCGTATTTCCATTTTTCATACCACCCCCTGGTCACCGTCCACGTATTCGATTATCTACAACTTTGTTCATCCTTAAATTACTACTATGAAGCGATGGCTAATATTCTTGGTGGAAACTGTGCCGCCGAAAGATGTTTAAATAAAATGCCGAGCTGAATTTACGTTTTGTCTCAATTATTTCTGGGGAAACTTTCACGGAAAAATGTATTCCATGGCGTTCACTCGTCGGCTGATACAACTTCCAATTCGTCATATAACGTCAATGCCGTAGTCTTTAACACGACAGGATTCCAGTTTTCGTTATATATATTCCGGTAGAAAAGTGATTGTGAACCCTTGAGGAGCCGCTAGTGTACGCAGGGTCAGACTCAGTTACTGTCAAATTCGCAGACCTTAGATTTTTGGAGGGCGCAACATTTTAGAAATTCATTATTGTACCACCTTGCTAGTAGAATCCAATAATATCCATCACCATTCCACTTTCCTTCTGGGATGCTTTCAATTTCGAAACTGGATATGAAATTGAAAGTGTTCTTAGAAAAAAAAATATCGAAGCAATCGACCTCATTTTCAATGTAAAAAATAAATAAATAAATAAATAAAAATTTAAAAGTACTAAAAATGAGAAGTTTGTAATGAACGCTATCATTAATGTAACATTATCGTGCGAATGACTAGTGTCGGATTCTAAGTTTAGAAGATTTTTAGTACTAAATAAGAATTATTAATTAAACCTATTTTAAACTGGCAGCGGGAGGATAAGAAATGCTGGTAGTAATAAAAAGAAACGTGTGAATATTTAATTTGATTGTAAATCAAAGTATCTGTTAAATTTTATATAGATTTTTAATTAGTAAACTCTGTCTAAAGCTATATGTAAGACAGATTTCCGTCTTATGCAGAATCCGCAATTAGGCAGAGTGTAGTACTGTATTAAAAAAACACCTAGCAACAGGGTATAATCGAACGCGCAAAAAGAACCTTCAAAGGGTTTAACAGTCCTGTTTTAAGATATATACAAAATAGGCCGTTCTGATCATCACTTTTATAGACAATATTGAAACAGTCCCGTTTTAATATTAAAGTGTAATTTTTAACTAAAAACAATGTTTATCTTATCTTTTTTTTTATTTTTGAAGAAAATATACTTTATAAATATTTTTGTGCATCAACCGCAAAAATCAATGTAATAAACATTTTTTAGGTTAAATTGCAATCACAGCACATTCCGAATACACGAAACCTACACATTTCAATCACATAATAAATAATTTTTCAAAAACTAAATAAAAAAATTCGTATAAATATTTTTTGAAACAGAGGTGCATATTCCTCTGAAACGAAAAAACTTTCAAGAAAAAAATTCAATTCTGCATTGCAAAGAGAATAAAAAAATCATTAATAAAATAAAATGCTTCAAAAAAGTGAATTTTTTAAAAATTATTAAATAATTTAAGACTTCAAATCTTCAAATCTAATGCTTATAGAAAATTTTGTTACTATTAATTTCAACTCAGGGAATTTGGTAGAATCCTATTTTTTCTTATTTTTTTAACTTATATACCTTGTTTCAGCATGGGAGTGATGAAAATTTGTTGAAAATTAGGCCATTAGAAAAATTATTAAGCTTTATGAATGAAAGTGCACATTTATTTAAAACGCGAGGTCTTTATCACTAGTGGAAATATTTCACCTTTGTATAAAATTAGGATCTAAGTTTTTATTCATTGTTATTCTTTTTTTTAACTCACAGTATTTCTATAAACTGTTCGGAAAATTGAGTGGAGTAACTCTGGGTTTTGTTTTTCATATCATTATTCCAAAATTCAATGAACACTAATTATGCGTGATATCTGATGGTGATGGTGTGGGGGCAGAGCCTAATTACGGCCTCCGTAAACTCACATTACTATTTTCGAAAAATGTTTTACCTTATTTAATCCTAAAATTCTGCGATTAAATAAGGTTTAATTTTGAAAAATATTTTTCGAAAAAAGTGGTGTAAATTTTCATAGGTGGTTACATGTCCCAAGGATCGCTGAAGTTGATGCTTAATTTTTTCTCTCTTTTTGAAGGAAAATGCTTATCAATTCTGCATTTGAGATTTACCATATTTTCAAAATCTCAAAAACAAAATGCACAAAAATTATTTTGCCGCTTCCCCCCCCCCCCCTTCCCATCTAAAGTTTGTCGCCGTAGACTGATGTGGAATATGCCTAATTCCAGTTCTTATTGTTTTGAATCTGCATTGATGCATGTTAGTTTCCACACACACACAAAAGCCTTAAAATTTTCATTTTTTAGTTGTTTTTTTGCGTGTAATATGGTCAATAATTTTCTTCTACTTGTAAAACTATTTTTTTTTCAAATCGTAAAATAACTAATGACTTCTTTGGCTATCATTATTTCCGTACAGTAATCATCATGATAAATTTCTAAAATATTTTCAATAGAAATGTACCAGGAAGATTATTGTTTGGAAGATTATTATTTGCTGGCAGCCAATAAAGTGACCGATGAGAAACATGTAAATAAGTTTTGATTACTCTAAAATTTGAAAATCTTCAACTGTCCTCTATGAAAAAGCCACAGAGAAAAAAATCCGGCTTGCTGAAATGGTGTTGGAGAAGTTACTCGAGGTTACAATATGGTATAAATTAAAATTGAAATTTCGCGAATAGATGTGATTTCTGTTAATTGTGTATATAAACATGTTTTAAATCGAAATAATCGAGGTTAAACACAAGGTAAAATATCATAGAAATATATGATGGTTGTAATAAGATTAATCTATAATTTCTTATTAATAATGAAAAAAATATGCAAATATTTTACAAATCTTTATTCGCTTTTTCTAATTTTGCGCTTTTTCTAATTTTGTCTAATTTTTTTCTTAGAATTCGTGCGCCTGGAGCAGTTTGCTCTGGCTGCTCCACGATAGCTACGCCCCTGAACCTCACTGAATCGGGAACACTGAAAAATGTCTATCATTTCCCTAATTCCTAAGCCTACATTTGATCATTGTTGTCCCACTAAATTCCCACACATTAGCTTTATTCTTTGTTAAGTAATGTTGTTTAATGTGTCATTTAGTTACAGTTCTATGACTTCCTACACAATAAGAATATTTTATTGCTTGAAGAATTTGGTTTCAACCTGTCAGGGGCTGCCACTGGCGACTATTTTAAGATGTTGAAACAGAGACTAACACCAACATTTGATACCATTACTTTTGAAATCGGTTATGTAGCTCGAGTTTACCTCCTACAAACAAACAAACTTTACTTCTTTATAATATTAGTATAGATAACGTCTGAGAAACATTGTAGAAAAAGTAAATGTTAATTAATCTATGAAGCTATAATATAAACGCTGACTAAAATGTACCCCTTCCGAGTTACTCACGATTCCGAAAAACATTCGTTATCTTTAGAAACCTTAGAAAGCAATATATTTTTAAGACTGTATGAAGCATTTATAAAAACAAAGTTTATTTTGCTGTCACTGGTTTTTCGGCAAACTTTTCGAGTAGGTTTTATTGTATATTAATCCATTTTCTGAAACCGGAACATAAATTTTTAACACTCATGTTTTACAGACAAACATGATGGACTAGCAGTATAATTATTAGCATAAAACTTGATATAACAACATGTATAACAATTACTTATAAACAGATTAAGTTAAATAATGCTATAAAAGGTGATAAAATATCTTTATTAAGATTGAAGATTGTTTCATCGCATAAACGGTGACATTTTCAAAATCATTCACGATAGAAAATATTTTCACATAATTTAAAAACAATAACATATTAAAAAAGGTCACGACACATGATGCATAATGAAAAACATTGCAAACATAAAATTAAATTTAAATTAATTAGTTTATTCATGAAGATTTTATTTACCATCCATAATCCGGGAATCAATAGAGATATTTTTACGCAACGAGAATATTTGTAATATTTCAGTGTCCCTTGATTTACCTACAATTTGGAAAGAGATGCTATGTAATTTTAGTAACAATTGTAAAAATTAATCCACGCTCGCCAATAGCCAAGTTAATTTAATTTTTATTTTATGTTTTGCAATGTTTTTCATTATGCAGGATGTCTCGTGACATTGTTTAGCATGTTATTATTTTTAAATTATGTGAAAATTAATCCACGCTTGCAAGTAACTAATTTAATTTTAATTTTATTTTATGTTTGCAATGTTTTTCATTATGCATCATGTCTCGTGACATTGTTTACTATGTTATTGTTTTTAAATTATGCTAAAATATTTTATATCGGGAATCATTTTAAAAATGTCGCCGTTTGTACGATGAAACGAACGTCAATATTAATAAAGATATTTTATCACTTTTTATAGCATTATTAACTTAATAAAACTCGATGTTATATTCTTACTCTTGCAAGTATAAATTCAGTTACTCATCTAAAAATGTTTATTTGAAGATTGCTATCATCCTGAAAACCGATTTACTAGTTAAAAAAAAAAATAATAAACTATAAAAGCTACTCGGTAACGTTTCCAAAAATCATTGGCAGCAAAAGTCACTTTGATTTTATTAATTCTTCTTTGAATCTCAAAAATATATTTGTTTCTGGGTTTTTTTTTTTTTCAGACATACTTAAAATTAATCAAAATTGTGAATATGTAATAAATAACATACAACGTTCCAATGGATGTTGGACTATATAAACATCTGATGTACATTGCAGAAAAAATAGATGTTAATTAATGTATGGAACTATAATATAACAGCAGACTAAAATATACATTAACACCTTCGAAATTACCCTATTCCGAAAAACATTTTATATCTTTAGACATCTTAGATACCTTTATGTTTTTAAGACTATAATAGCACTTATAACAACAAAGTTTCTTTTGCTGTCACTGATTTTTCGGAAAGTTTCTGAGATGATTTTTTGCCAACACGCTATCAAAGCCTGAGAGCTAATGTGGCCGAAGGTTCTGTAGGTACGTATGTAGTATGTAACGCGATAACTCTTGATAGAAATATCCTGTTTACTTAAAATTTTGTAAATAGGTTCAGTCTGATAAGGCGCTTCCCTGATTAATTTGGGGGGTTCATTGGTTAACTCCATGACGGGCGGTTGGACATATTATATCCTACTTATATTTAATTCAACTTTGCACCAGACACTTTTAATTAGATTTTACTTTTATAATCTTGGCGGGAAAATGTTGAAAATTCCACTTCTTTGTTTTAGAACATTTTTTTAACCCCTTAATTCTCGCTCCCGTCATATTCACGGGCTGTGTCTTTTACTCAGATTCTTTGATTCCCACCAGTTTTATAAAATAGATTAATTGGCTTTATTTTAGTATCGCTTTACCTGTCATTATATAAGGTGAATATTTTTTACTTAAAAAAGTGGTGCGAAAAAGCAATTTGAATTTTTACACCGTAATTTAATTCGAGCGTTTAGGGTTTAAATTCCGGTGGGAATCCAACATTATAGATACGCAATTACGCGTCCTCGAAAGGGTTAAGTATAAAGGGGGGACTTGAGGCTAATACGACGCCTTTAATTTAGATAAACCGGTTTTTCATGCAGAATTATCCGATTTGCTTCAAATTTTATATAGCGGTTTATTCTGATAAGGTGCTTCCCTGATTAGATTTGGAGATTCATTGGTTAAGTATGAAAGGGTCGAATGGGGCTAATCCCCCCTGAATTTAGATAAATGAATTTTCATCCGATTTGCTTCAAATTTCGTAAACCGGTTTATTCTGATAATTCGCTTCTCTGATTAGATTTTGAGGTTTAATAGTTAAGTATAAGGGTATAACGGGGTGGCTAGTCTCCCTCCTTAATTTATATAAATAGGTTTTTCATGCAGAATTATCCAATTTGCTTTAAATTTCGTAAACTTTTTTATTCTGATAAGGCGCTTCCCTGATTAGATTTGGAGATTCATTGGTTAAGTATAAATGGGGAAAAGGAGGAGCTAATCCCCCCCCTTAATTTAGCTAAATGGGTTTTTAAAGCAGAATTATCCGATTCCAAATTTAGTATACTGGTTTATTCTGATAAGGCGCTTCCTTGGTTAGATTTGAGTTTTATTGGCTAAGTATAAAGGGGCGAAGCAGTGGGAGCTAATTCCCCCATAATTTAACTAAATGATTATTTCATGCAGAATCAGTGTTGCCAGATGGGCTACTTTTTTTAAATTCAGATTCTTGATTGGCACCACTTTTTTGAAATAGCAAAATGCGCCTTATTTAATGGCATATTGATTAAGGCGAAAATAAAGGTAATTTTACCGTTTCAAAAAAGTGGTGGCAATCAAGAAATCTGAATTTAAGAAAAGTAGCCCACTGGCAACACTGTGCAGAATAAGAGTATAATATACAATTAGTGTGAATAATCTGAAATTTCAATGCCATCAGTTTAACTGGGCACTTTTCCTTTATTTAATTCGATGTCGCCCGACTTTCGCAAAACAGAAATCATTCTTATGCTGTCCAACAATATGCTCCTGACAAGTATACTACAAAATTTATTTTAAAAAGTAGTGGTGCGAGTAGAATATAAAAGTTGACGCTAGTGGCAGCCTTGATCTTTTAACAGTCTACTAAACACCAGTTTCTTCGTGTCGGGGAATTTCTAACAGAAAATTAAAATAACAGCATATTCGAAGAAACCACTTAACGCTATTTTCTAAGATATACCGAAGGTCTTTTAAAAAGTCTAGTAGTAGGACTTCCTTTACAAATTAATTCAGCTAAATATCCACCAGGATGTATACTTTTCATGGATTCTTATGTTGGCGGTCCATGCTTCGTCCGCTTTAATAAATCACAATCTACACTCCAATTTATAATTTAATGTATTCTTCAGGATTTTGTTCTCGGACCGACGACGCTTTGCAACTTATGTTTTATGGGTATATCTCGTACAATATTAACTTGCCTTTCTTTATATGTTGGTGATACAGCTATATACGCTTAAGCACACAGCCCATATATTTTAAACGGAAAATCGCAAAGACACTTTGGTATCAGTACAAATATAGTTAAAAAGATTTACTAAAAGAAGTATAATATCCATAAAAGTTAACTCTTTAAAAACATTAAATAAAATTCTAATAGTTTAAAACCGACAAGTTTCAGTCACCCTGTGGCCATCATCAGGGTCTTACCTCAGTCCAAGAGAGAAAAGTACTTATTAGTTCGTAAAAGCTAAAAGTAAACATACTGAGTTGAACACGCTCCCAAAATAGCGCCATTGGTACAGCTGCAGTCCAACTATCCAACCTCAAAAGAGAAAAACTTGAAGAAACAAGATTATTAATGTCAATAATTGCGCCAGACCTCTTTAACTTTGAGTTAAATTATATTTAAAAACATCCCTCTAAACAGAACTCGGTTTTATTAAAAGAATCGCAGCTGAACATGATTTTTTATGGCAAAATTTATTGACATGGCAAAATTTATTGACAAATTATTGTAAAGCATATTAGCCACCCTCTCGAGATTCAAGACGATTCTAAATCCAATATTATCTACAGAAAATTTGGTTGCATAACAGGTATTTACGAAAGGTTGAAAAAGTACTTCAGACCGTTTAATATTCACATTATAGCAATTCCCAGACCTAATATTATTAGTTTATTTTCAAGTAAAATTGACCCTACCCCCCTATGAATTTATCTTGTGTTTATGAAATACCAATAATTTCAGATAACAGTGAAAAAATACTTTACGTAGGTATGACAAAAGGAAATCTGAAACAAGATTAAAAGAACATAAAACAGATATTAGATTAACAGACAATCCACACCCTTGCAAGATTTTGTACTAAAACTCAGATTAACCCCTTCAGGACGAGCGTCTTTTACAGAATATTTAATCATTTATCACAGGTTTTTTAAAACAGAAATTTTTGCCTCATTGATCGGGAAATTGCTCGGATTAAATAAGGCAAAATTTACAATAAAAAATTTCTGGTGAGAATAATCACTGATTCAGAGCATCTTACGCGGTATGAATACCGGTCGCTCGTCCCCAAGGGATTAACCCCTTAATTCTCGCTACCGTCATAGTCTCGGGCTGTGTCTTTTACTCAAATTGTTTGATTCCCACCAGTTTTATAAAATAGTGAAACTGGCTATATTTTAGTATCGTTTTTCCTGTCATTAAATAAGGTGAATATTTCTTTTTCATAAAAGTGGTGCCAATAAGCAATTTGAATTTTTCAACCGTAATTTAATTCGAGCGTTAAGGGGTTTTAAAGCAACAGATTATGAAAATGCAAAAATTATTTGGCCGTGCACTTATCTGTAAAAAAAGTATAATTACAGAATCCATAGAAATTGAATTGAGAATTTCAGATGTCTGTAATGAAACTGTTTCTTACGGCATACATACGTTGTGGTGTGATTTTTTGAAACAGAATTTTACTCAAAGTTAAAGAGGTCTGACGCAATAATTGACAATGATAATCTGGTTTCTTCAAGTTTTGCTCTTTTGAGGTCGGATGGTTGGACTACAGCTGTATAGTTGGCGCTGTTTTGGGAGCGTGTTCAACTCAGTATGTTTACTTTTAGCTTTTTACGAACTAATAAGTACTTTTTCTCTTAGACTGAAGTAAGACCCTGATGATGGCCATAGGGTGGCTGAAACTTGTCGGTTTTAAACTTTTTGAATTTTATTTAATGTTTTGAAAGTGTTAACTTTTATGTATATTATACATCTTTTAATAAACCTTTTTAATTATATTTGTGATTTTAATTTCAAGACTCAATAGTCCTTCAATTTATTTACACCTTGGTAGTTCATAAACAGGTGCGACATTTGGCGCATTAAAATTAATGAATGCAAGCCTGCTGCTATTTAGTTTTCTAGAACATTTTACTCATCCCAGTAGACGGACCTTTAACAACACTACCTACTCTTGGAACGATTACTCCAAATGCCTGGGAACTCATCTGGATAAAAGACTCGAATATAAGAAACATAAAAATGGATGCCGATACCTCCATAATACCAACATTAGACGTGATTAATACGTTCATGCCGGCGTGCATAACCGGTGGGTGTCGCTCGACTGTCCCATCGTGCGGTGTGCATCACCGGTGGGTCACGCCTGACTGTCGCATCAGGCAGCGTGCATCACCGGTGGGTCGCGCTCGACTGTTCCATAGAAGGCATGTAGTACACTTGGGTCGGATTCGACTATTCTATAGACGACGTGCACTGCATGTGGATCACACTTGAATATTCGAAAATTCAATAGTAAAAACAATTCATTATTTTAATACATTCACGACGGGAAATGAGAAATTTCGTTTTCATTCAAACTATATCATTTACTAAGGGCGTGGGTTGTACCTTACAGAAATGCATTTATATCATGTTGTCCATATTTCTTTAGATTGTAAGACATTTTACATTAAACTCGTACATATGTAATCAATAATATCATGTCTCTAAGTAATTTGCTTACCCCTTACGAACTTTCAGACATTCACAATCAACTCTGCTTGTTATATTCAAGTTTAATTCAATAACTATGAGAGGGGTGGGTAATTACATACAGAGTCCGAATAAGCGACATTACCGTGCTGCTAGATGAAGCGAAATGTGAATTCGAGCGCCGTCTCACAAGGAAAAACGTGAATATCGGCGCTGGCATGAACGTGTTAATATATTAGAATGTCTCATAGGTTTCTTTCTCAATTCTTGTGATTTTTTCAATTCATCTCGTATCACATTCTGAAAACAAATATCTCTAGGACAGTCTGCAAAAGAAATATACTGTAAAAAGAATTTTTTTTAAATAGTAGTACGAATTGAATACAAAAATAGTGGCCGGTGGCCACCCTGCCCATTACATGACGACGTAAAACATTCTAAACCGCATACCTAACTGCGAAAAGATCCACTTTTGAAAATATTGGTCACGCGGGGACAAAATTTGGATACTTTATGGCAACATGGGAAGCAAATAAGCCGAGAAAAACAGTCCATTCCTGTATCCATCGGCTAAGTCCATCGAAAGAAAGTTTCGGTGTCTATTTGGGGGGATTAGAAGGATGTTCTCTATAAAGATCCACTTCCATGTAACCAGACCATCAAATCTGAAAAATAGTGTTCATAACTCGACTCATTGAAGGCAGTAACAGCCAGGAAACACACATATTTAGAAAACGGACGAGATTTTGTCTCCCTACATGACAAAGCCAGACCACACGTAACTCCTTGCATTTAATTGAGACGATCTGCTTCACCCTCTCTACTCTCTGGGCATTGCCCCGTCCCCCTACTATTTGTTTCTTTCTCTTAGAAGATCCTTTCGCCAAAAAATGGACTCTTTGAATGAAAAGAAAAATCACCTCAATAAGTATTTTGCCACAAATCACAAATGACCTAGAAGCAAGGAATTATAAGACTTCCGGAGAAAGGTTATTGAACGGAATGGCACATATACACTTCAATAAAATCTAGCCGTTTTCGAAATTTCGTATGGTTATTTTTTTCTAAAAAACAAATTAATCTTCTAATAAACCTAATATTTTCTTCTTCGTTCAACGGATAAAAAAACTGTCTAATTTTTTTAAATAATACTCCCTCCGCCCAAAATTAGTTGCGACATTTAGGTCGAAAATTTTGTCCCAAATTAGTTGCTACGTTTCAAGTGCGTGGAGTCATAATAACTTCCGACGCAGTTTAGTAGATCGGACCATTTTGTAAGTACCCCGCCACCAGTATACCATAAAGATCCTTTTCTTCCTAAAGAATTAACGATTCATTAGCTAGTAGATAGTTTTATGCAATTACTGATGGAAGAATCCTTACAAAATCAGGAGAGCGTGCGAACCCTGGATTTTGTAAACTATTAGGTCTCCAAGAAAATTCTGTCGTTTTTATGTTCTTTCACGCCTACTTCTTTAAAATGCTGATTTCTTCATTTCCACCACTTTTTTGAAATGATAAAATTCCGTTTGTTTTCATCTTAATGTCAAATGTGAAATCTTTGGGAATTTTACCATTTCAAAAAAGTGGTGCTAGTGATGAAATCAGAATTTTTAAAAAGTAGGCGTAAAAGAACATTAAACGACAGAATTTTCTTGGAGATCTAATAATTTGGTACTTATTTAAGGAAAGGCGAAGAGAATTCTTGTTAAGTAAATGTTTTTGATTGATAGCATAGCACCCTGAAATCTCTATGTTCAAACAAAATCATGAAATCATCAGTATCAATAATCAGTACAAAGTAATCTAATCTAGCATCTAATTTGGGACAGAGGGAGTATCTATAATATTTTCAATCAGATAAATTCTTAACACCGGACTATGATGTCTCCGTAACAAGCAGTGGTTAAAGACTGTGACAACATCGATTGAAAATAAGACCTGATTTTCTTGCTTTTGTTTTTGTGTTATGTTTATATTACACATAATTTAATTTTTTTATTAATTGCTATTTTATAAAAAACAATATATAAATTATTATAAAATTTGCCCACTTTAAATCCATATTGTTTCTGTTCAAGCAAAAAAAAAAAAAAAATGTATTGGCTATCACTAAAAAATACCTTCAATTTTTGGGAATATCCACTCGTAAGGGTGTCTCGCACACTTTCCCTATAATATGCGTAAGGTTTTTATTTTTTAGCGCAAAATAGTTTTTGTTATAATCTTTTCCTTGTCTAACCATAGAATTATTCGATAAAATGAGGCAGAAAATACTATATGAATTACAGGTATTAAAATTTTAAAGGTTGTTAAATGACTCCCTTCCTGAAGTGGTTAACAATGGAGTTATGAATAAAGAGAAGGGGACATACAGTGTAGAGAATACCCGTAACGAGTGAAGTAACTTGGAAGGTTATCACAAGATCGCGGCTGATTTTTACACCAGATCATCAGTTTCCGATGACCGCCGGAGCAAACTTTCGCCAGTTAATTTTGAATAGAAAGTTTCGCTTTATTTCATCCGCTTATTCATCCAAAATTTCTCTCATAAATATGGTAAAATTTTCTATTCATTTTTAATGGTGGAAGTTGTCCTGGGTACGATAATCCATTTCATTGGCACTAATAGGAGATTGTTTAGGTCATGGGTGGCTAACTGTGGCACGCTTCACACCACTAAAATTTTACAGTAATCATTGCCTTATCTAATCATCGAATCTCTGCGATTCAAGAAGTCGGCTTTTTCTTTAAAAAATCTGTGGTATCCGTCGTGCCACAGTTGACCACCCCTGGTTTAGGTTGTCACAATATCGCGAGAAAGTAGGCTCTGACTACTGCCAAAGTAAACTTGTACCAGTAAAAATAAATATCTGTCTTTTGCCATAATTATGACTGAAATGCTGCAAAATACGTTGTTTAAAAAAGCAGAAAATTTCTATTCAAATTTACTGGTGGAAGTTTGTCCATGCGGTAATGAGCCACTACGAAACCGGTTACAGTTGATGCTACACCATTTTGAGGATGTGTCGTTCCTCTTTATTTGTCGTTCCATGGTGTTAACGATGCCAAAATCGAAAAATTTATATACATTTTACAGTCCAACAGAAATATTAATAAGATTATTTAATGTATAATAATAAAATGCATTTTCCGATTGCTTATCTTCAGATATTTTCAATGGCTTCAAAAAAGTGCTGTCATTCTCCAGCTTGACAGCGAATGAAAATTATGTAATGCTGTGATAGTTATTTTAAGATATTTTCAGTTTTCTTCAGATTACCAATTTTCTAAAGTAGCGTTTTATGACCGGGAACTACATTCAGTTTGAATGCGCTAACCCACTTAGGGGCCGTGGGATAAGTTATATCCAACCTAATTTCAACGCAGATTCGCACAAGAAACTTTTCATAAAATTTTACTTTTCAAATTTCTGTGAAAAAATTTCTTTTCCTCTTTTGGAAGTAATTCTTTTTTTAAATTCCGGTATGAAATCAACATTACACAAACACAATTGCTTAACCCTCAAGGGGTTAACCCTCTCACTGCGTAATTGTTTTATCAAAATAGCTTCAAAAATTGCGTATTTAACCCTTTCGCAACGAGCGTCTTTTAAGAATTTTTATTCTTTTGCCAGCAGTTTTTCAAGACAATATTTTTTGTCGAATTTAATCGGGAAAATGCTCCGATTAAATAAGGCAAAATTTACAATTAAAAAATAACTGGTGGGAATAATCAAGGTGAGTTAAATAGACGGAAAAAATGCATGCCCGAGAAATTCTCGGGTTGCGCAAATTTTGCAACTTTTCGTTGCCCGATTAAATATCATGTTGCGCAGTGAGAGGATTAAGAGCCTACAGTAGTCACGCGAAGAGACGAGAACGCTAATGTTAAACCTATGGCAAAAACGTTTACAAATTTCTCGCTTGCATTTTAATATTTTTAGAAGATTTATTTTTATAGGATACCTGTGGTCGGTATCTAATTCTGTGAGTTTGTACTTTATCGATTTATGCTATTTTTTAATAAGTTAGATTCACTTTCAGAACTGGTTCATCTGGTTCCAAAAGTGAAAGTGCCCGTATAGATAAAAACCGTAACCAAAATCGAAAAAGTACAAACGCACAACACCAGATATCGACCTCAGGTATCCTATAAAAAGAAAACCTTTAAAAATATTAAAATACAAGCGATAAATCTGTGAAAGTTTCTCCCAAGTTTAACATTAGCGTCCTCGTTCCAGCACGTGGATAGTATAGGTTCTTAAAAATTTACAAATTGGTGACAGCACGCGATAAGTCTTGTTTTTCTTTAAACAAACCTCTTTGGATAAGGGCGTGGCTTTTAGCTTGCACAAAATACACATATATAATATCATTTTGTGTATATGTATATGAGGGCGTGAGTTTCAAAATCGCCTTTTACAGAAAATTTAATTTTGGGAAATCGCGAAAAACATCTGACTGTATACAATGGTTTTCATTGTAAACCAAGATTTTACAATGCCAGAAATACACGATAAAACTGTTTTTCTTTTGCAGATTGTAGTGTTTTTTCAATGCAGGTACATCTGTAGAATAGATTGATAGAGAAAACTCTATTTTTTTAAATTTTGGATAAGGCGAGTTTTGAAACTTACATCCTCATATAGAGTGCAAGAAATTTGATGTTAAATACATTCATTATATTAAATATGTTATAGTAAATACGTTTATACGGTCATACTCATATTAACAAATGCATAAACTTGAAAATACTCTCTAGGAAACAAATTTACGAAAGACTTTAAGAAGAAGAAAGATGTTCTACTGCTTAAAACCTACATTTCATCAAAAATTGCCTGTCACGAATATGTTAAACCTTTCAGAGACAAGAACTTGTGTTTCTTCAATACTGAATTCAGGCCGAAATTTAAAAAAAAATTGTTTCAAAATAAGGCAAAGCAATTTTACAGCATTTTCCCACGAAAGTTATAAAAGTAAATTTAATTAAAAGTTCTTGCTGCAAATCTTAATTAAAATTATGTTTGATATAATATATTCCACCGCCATCAAGGGTTAAGGAACATTTAAATCAGAGAGATACATAAAATCACATTCCACAACGTAAAATACAAGTGACAATATACTATGTCTATTGAGCTTCCCCTCTCATATTAAACTATTATTAGCTACCTTATTCCATGATTTTATCCCATTCATTATACAACACATTTCTCTCAGAACAAACTGCAATTTTTTAAAATAAGAATTGAAGCAGCAGTAATACTCAGATACGATTCCTTAACAGGTTCACGCCGCGGCGGTGGGTCACACTCGACTGTCTCAGAGTTGTCAAGTGTCCGGCTTTTTGTACTATTATTTTAGAGAAAATGTTGTTCGGCTAAATCACCCAATTGTTCTAATTAAATAAAACAACATTTTCTGTATTAAAATACTGGTATACAAAAAGCCGGAGACTTGACAGCTCCCAGACTATCGAGTGTGACCCACCACGTCGGCGTGAACGTGTTAAGGGGCAAACTTCTACCAGAATTTTAGTTTAGAAAGTTTCGCTATTTTTATATGCCACAGGCAGTGGCATATTTGTTCCAGAATTTTTTAACGAAATTTGATTTTAAAGGAAGTAAAGAAATTTTACTTCCTTATTTTCCTATAAAGCTTTTCGAAAATTCTGGTGTGAATCAAAAATTATATAAACAACATTACTGATCCTGAAGGTGTTAGTCACAGAAATTATGTTTTAAATAAAGCGAAAAAAATAATCTTACAAATTACCAGTAGAAATTTGTCGGGTTCTGGAAAAAATCCGATTTTGTCGTTTATTCCTTTTTGTATTGTTTGTGTAAATTCGTGAATACTAAATGGGCGAAGAATGTCTAAATAAGGACAGAAACTTTCCAGAAAGTGTGTCTTATCTCTATAAAAAGTTATAATGTTCTTGTGATCAAAACACATTTTTAAATACAGGGTGGTCATAAAAAAAACTTTGCCGATATATGGACCTCTAGCCAGTTGGGGACGAGCGACAGGTATGCGTGCCGCATGAAGTGCTCGGAATCCTTATTTTTACTCACCAGTAAAATTTTACTGTAAAATTTGCCATATTTAATCAGCGCATTTTCTCGATTCAACAAGACACAAATTTCTGGTTTTAAAAAACAGTGACAAAAGATTAAAAATTTCGTAAAAGGCTCCCGTCCCGAAGGGGCTAGCGGCCCGTCCGCCCAACCGATCGATATGCAATTTCAGATGTAGTTATTTAAAGATATGAGCTCGGGATTCTGTTAAAGGCAACAAAGTAGCGCTCACGGTTACGGTTATAGGTACAGAAACTGGAAATTTTCGAATGGTAACGCCCGTTTTTTCCCATAGCAAAATGCTCAGCGCATGCGAAAATCCTAAACAGCGTTGGAACGGTACGTGTATCACAAGAAACGGACGCGTTATGTACGCACAAAAAATGGCTCTGCGAACCGCCTAAAAAAAATACGATCGGGTCGCACGGTGAAAAATTGCATATGACAGAGGCAAGACACAAATCACAGAACACCATCTGAGAGACATTCAACGTAGAAAACAGATAAAAAGCTGGGTGGGAATGTTGCCGCAATGAATGCCTCAATCGTGGTTTTTTTTGCTCGTTCGCAGAGCTATTTTTGTGCGTGCATAACGCATCCGTTTTTTGTGATACTGGTACCGTTCCAACGATCTTTAGGGTTTTCGCATGCGCTGAACATTTTGCGACGAAAAAATGGGCGTTGCCATTTGAAAATTTCGAGTTTCTGTACCTATAATCGCAACCATGAGCGCCACATTGTTGCCATTCACAGAATCCCGAGCACATACCTCTGAATAACTGTATCTGAAATTTTCATCTCGATCTGTTGAACGGACCAGCCGCTAGAGGTCCATTTATCGCCAAAGGTTTTTATGACCACCCTGCAGATACGGTACATTGAATTAAAAAATGTGAAAATTTATAAAATTACAAATGTATTTTTTAAAGAAAATCATAAAAATAATGTCTCATATCTTCGCCTATTTCGGTCAAACCTTTATTGTTATCTACATTAGAGACATACGGGTGTCGGGTTATAACTGACCAGAATCCTACGTACTTCAAGACAAAACCCGAAATAAAAGTATTACATATTTAACACTAGAACCACCGGCTATTTTACTCAAATTTAAAAAAAAAAAGTGTTTTACACCAGAATTCTTATTTAGAACTATTTAGCTTATTTTATGTTGTTGCTTACGTTTAACATATCATATGAAGAAATTTCTCGTTCGAATCGACTATTATCATTTTGGCAGGCGTCAAAAGGACCCCTAATGGTGGTTCTAGTGTTAAATGCCGGTCAATGTAAAGCGTTTCTATTATTATACATCGTTTTCTTATATAGAGAAATGCACATATATTTACTCATATATCTTTTGTGCAGAAAAACAAATACTCACATATGTATGGATATAAACTCATTATTTTATTAACTCATAAACTTATTATTCATCAAGTCAGATATGAATTAAAATCCTATATCAGATCGAGTAACCAGATTTTACACAAACTCGAAACGGATGAAGTAGAAAGTTATTCATTTATTGGCTACTGGTCTGATTTAGATTAAAATCCTGCATCGAGTAGAGCAATCATATGCTATTCAACTCCCTAAGCACAGGGTTTGTACGGGTCCCGTTAATTTAAAGGTGAACTATCAGTATTTTTTAATAGAAAAATTAATCTAGTTCAAACACGCGGAATTTCGCCTTATTTAACACATTGAGGGGCGGTGGGATACATTATAGCCCACTTAATGTTAATTAAGAATTGCACCAGAAACTTTTAATTAAGTTTTACTTTTTAATTTTGATGAAACTGTGCTGAAAAGTTTCTTTACCTATTTTGAAGCAAAATTTATCCAAATTTCCGGTGGGAATTCAGCATTACGGAAACACAATTGCTTGCCCTTCAAAGAGTTAAAAAAAGATTTTCTATAAGAAAATACTGGTACCGAAAAATTCCCTGGTTTGGAAATTCCAGGACCCGTACGAATCCAGCCTATCCGTGTCCAGTCCAAAGTATTTTTTTTTTCATATGGATTGTTAATTAGCATCCTCTTACTATAATACACTTAATGAAGTCAGAGTACTCTAATCCGAAGAAAAAGAATAAGTCATCGCGAACATAAGGGTTTATCATATTGTAAAATCTGGTTGTCTTACTTGATAAGAGATTGTAATCCCAATCTGTTCCGCAGCAAAGAGAAAATCAAATTATAACCTTTCCGACTCTGGGTCAAGTTTAACCCTATCCGGCGCGGAGTAATTCTCTTTGTAAAATACTGAAATGATCGACTGACACCAGAATTTATAAACGAATTTAGCTGAAAATATATACGTGCTTATTTATCCGAACTTTATAAAAGTAACATTTTAATTAAATTTTCTTCATGCCAGGACCTTAAAAACCACGTGTCCTTTTATGTGGAAACTGTCCTCTAAAAGGTTAAATGAAACTTCGTTAACCGACCGGATGGATGATTTGAGCCGACATTTGACTTGAAGAAAAGAAATAATTACAGTCAAAATAATCCACGTCGTGATCGGAAAAATTCTGGTTTGGCGACTCGATTCATTATTTAAATCTCTGCACTCCGTTGTCGCCGCTGCGGCGACATCATCTCTCTTTGGAAAGTTTGTTTTTGGCACCAATAATAAAATAAAATAAAATGTACCTTATTTAATCAGAGCATTTTTGAAATTGTGTAGTTGAAGGGAACTTCTTTTTAAAATGTGATGCCGACAGGATAAAATTTGTGTAACAGACGCCGGAGTATAAAGGGTTAATATGCTGACCTAAAGAAAAACAATAGTCATCTTGAATAAATTGAGTGGGATTGGACAAAAATCTGGTCACTGGGTCGAATGCACTTTTTGACCATTTGGTCGCACTGTACCTTGAGAAATTTTTGTCACCAAGGCTAACGAAAAAGACAGGCTACCGCGGTGCATCCTACGTATCTTTTTTTACAGACCGCTAGAGTGACGTGATGCTCTTTTCGTACACTTGGATTGGTGCATTCGAGGATCACGTGACTCAGGCGGTCTGTTAAAAAAGATACGTGAAATGGACCGCGGTAGCCTGCTTTTTCGTTATCCTCGTTTTTTCGCAGTGTGACGTAAGATCTCAAAAGATTAAGAGCTCAGAGCTCAAAAACGTCTATAATGATTTCACATCCACGTCACTGTGGTTACACATCGAGGTCATGTAATCGTCATATCGGCTGTCACAAATTCACTGTGTGTATTATTGTAACGTTGCACTGGAATTTTAGCGTAGTATTGAATATTCTCAAATAAAACAGTTTATCAAACTTTATTTAATCCTTTCCGGCACAGGCAAATTTTGTTGTAAAATGATGAATTCATCGACTGACACTGGAATTTACATACGACATTGTAACTTTACGCTTTCATTCTTAATACAACCTTTTTTTTTTTAATTATTCTTGGTGCCGTTTGTAAGTTTGTAAGATTGGACACGGACATACTGTGCCGGAAAGGCTTAAAAAAGTTGTTCTGATTTAGTCAGTTTAACCTTTTAAAGGGCGGTGGTTCATTTTTGGACCACTTAATTTTAATTCATTAATGACACATTAGCACCAGAATATTGGTATGAATATTTTCCTTTTAATAAGTATGTGAATAAAAGGTTTTGCTTATTTTGAAATGAATTTGTTTATAAATACCGGTTTCATTCACTCATTTGAGCGTTTTACGATTAGAAGTACCTTGCCCCTGAACGGGTTAAATGTGTATGTTTCTCCAATATTCATATGTATTTACCATAAGTCTTTTAACACTTTCAGGGCAAAAGTACCTCTGTTGCTAAAATTTTGAAATATTGAATGAAACCAGAATTTAGGAACAAGTGTACAAAAGAAAATTCTAAAGCTTTTCTGCTCGTACTTTATAAAAGCAAAATATTACTCAAAAATTCTAGTACCACCCTTGAGAGGGTTAAACTCATTGCTGTCATACCACCTGTGTTTTCAGTATTACTAATTTCTAATTAGAAATAACATTCCCTTTATTGAACACATTTGTCCCAATAATTACTTCTTGTTTAAATGTTCAAACTACTCGAATGGTACCACTTTTTAGAAATGGTAAAATTCGGCTCATTTTGTATAGCATACAACAATGCGTTTATAAAGAATGCATGTATGTATTACAAAAGTGGTCCTACTGACAACATTCACGTTCTGCGTAACATAAAAACATAGAATGAATAAAAAAGTACCTGAGAGTCATACACGTGGAAGAATTAAAGACAGACATAACACCTTTCTTGAGTTGGAACAAACACTACTTTATTTCTCTGGAAATAGATGTTTCTTAGGAGGTTCCTGGATGGTCGTAAGATGATATCCGATATTGAATATTATACATTGCCGATCTTCAAACTGACTCATCGAGTTATTAAACAAGTAAGAAAAATCATGAGTTAAGCATAGATTATGAAACACTTTCCAAAACTTCCTGAATGCTTTAACAAAACTTCGTTATTTAGGGAAATAAGGTATATAAGTGAACTAAGTAAACATTTTAGAAAACACATAAAATATTTGAAAAACTGATTTCAGCAGTTACCGTCCATAGCAAATATGTATTCCAATTCTTTTGAACAGCCCTGTATTTGATCTGTAGGTTGATATATATACTGTATAATGGAGAAATTTAGTTTAGCAAGAAAACACATAACAGGTTGAAATTTCTCTTTCAGCAATTTATACTAATAGATTTAAACATACTTGTATACTTTTGTAAAACTCTGCAGTTCACCTAATACCTTTATTACACGCCACTATTTAGCTAAAGTTTAATTCAAAGTAAAACACTCTTAAAACTACTGGAATCACATTTCCAGAAATTATCATTTATAGACGGCCATGTATCCAAATCTTTGCGTGACCCTGTATGTCATTTTATATATGTTTTACAAACATTTCTTAGTAAACCAAATGCGGTTCAGCGTAAAAATGCCTAACTCATTTAAAAATCACCTTTAAGCAATTTGCAATCATACCCAGTAACCATTACGAATTCTTTTGAGTAGACCTGTATATCAATTACAGCATTTATACACACCATATACAATGCATAAATATAGTGAAACATAAAAGCACATAACATAATTAAAAATGCATTTCCAGCAATCATCGCTACTTTACAGTACTTCGGGTACAATATAGTATCTGAAATCTTTTGTGTGTCCCTGTAAATGCTCTGCATTTCGTATTATCCGTGAAATAAGTTATAGTAAACCTTAGCGACGTATATCTATTTCATTATACATGTAATAGTTTAACATAATTAAAATACGCCGGAAAAAATTCCCTCCACTTCTATATCATTATGTAAAGGAATTCTTTTGTGCGGCCCTGTAAATGAATAATAACTATTGTTTGGGCCGCATATTGTACAGAAAATGCCTATTTTAGTCAACTTGATAAATGCATATCAATTTATTATGTTTGAAAACATGTAACATCATTAAAAATCATTTTAAACGATTTTTACCCATAGGCCGTAATGTAACGGAAAACTTTTGACTGTCCCTGTAAATGAACTAAACATGCTACAAACTTCATTTGCAATAGGGTTCGTGCTATGGTAGAGGTGACTAGCATTCAAAAATTTCAGAACGATCGGAGTATATTTACGGGGTATATTTACAGACGGACAGATGGCCACACAAACCGAAGTCATAAACACTTTTCAACTTTGTTGGAAAGTGTTAAAAACACAATGATTTGAATCGATTGAAGAAAATACATCTTAATAAGTCCTGATAGATGAAGGCACAACGTTAGATAAATATAATTTGCACGATTGCGAATAATGGAATACATTTACTGTTTGCTTCGATCATCGTAAGTGCACCTGAGGCCTAAGACTAGAACAGCACCCACGTACGTGCAATCTTTTTGATTCCATTTCTAATAGATGGCAGCGTGCCGGGAGAGAGGAGGAAAAACGATTTTTAAATCTGGCACGGGCAGTCCAAGGGTTGCCGTAGAAAGACGCGAGCTCGAAAAGACAGTGCCAGGCGCGAGATGTGATAACACAATGGCGTGATAACGATCTCAAAATAAGAGAAAAAGGTGAGGTGAAAATTTAGGAACGCAAATTGCGATTTACGAAACATCGCGTGATGAATTAAATACAGTGCTGAATTTGAAAATGGGAAATAAAACCAGGAAATATAAAACAGAAAACGTTAGGCTAAATAAATAAGAGATGTTTAAAAAGAAATATTAATGAAACTGCCTGTGGAAAGTAAACAAAATATATTGTTACACAATACAATGTTTCTATAATGTTTCAGAAATTTGAATTTAATATTTCTAGCGATATATCTGCATTTTAGAGAATGATCCTGAAAATCCAGATTTATCACAATCAGTATCACATACTGATATTTTAAACTTCTGTTCTTGTGTCCTCATACTAATATTAGAAAGAAAAATCATTTATTTGTGAGTTGGTTTGCAGGGTGTATAATCTCTGGAACTGCTGAACCGATTCCAAAAGTAATGAGGCCTACCAGTGGCCTAAAGGTTCTGCTGTCAACGCTGTTAGACGAGAAGTGTTGGGTTCGAACCCAATCACGTCCGTCGGCCTATTTGTTCAGAGTTTTCTGTGGTTTTCTTCGACCCTCGGATTTCCTTGCGTAAATATGGGTTAGGTTCCCTTAGAAAGACCTCCATAGAGGGAAACCCCTCCCCCTATCGGGACCATACCAGTCGTGTAGATGATTGGTCGTCATAAACAACACCAATACCAGCACCAAAAGTAACGGTGGCAAAAATCAATGTGGCAGTTTCTGCTACACAACAGGCGATATTGTATATTGGTACCACTACCCCCAACGTGTGCCGGAGCAAAAAAAAAAAATCTAAAATTACTATTTTGTCATACTAAAGGGTCTAGTAATTTGCAATTTAACATGATGGTTAATTATTAGGTGTAAATGAAAAACCCTAAAGCGCGAATAACGTTATAAAAACGGTATAAATTACAATTTCTATGAAATTGTTAAGGATAGAAATTTCAAATTTGCATGACTACTATGTTTAAGGCGCAAATGTATTCCTAGCACAGTTTAAAAAAAATGAAATTTTGAAGTGTGCAGGACGTTCTAAACTTACGATTTTCTTAGTACAGAAATGACTAGGAACTTAAAATTTGAAATAAGGGTTACTTTTAAGGAGGAAAAGCTCGTAATGAATGATTTCTTTAAAAAAAAAGTAGAAATCGAAGAATGTTAAATGAGCGGAAAACGTTCTGAATTACGATTTTTATAGAATTGTTAGGGATAGAAGCTTCAACTTTTACATAGTTGTTACTTTTAAGCCTTAAATGACCAAACTGAACAATTTTAAAACTTGCTTTATTCTGTTGAGGCAAAAAACTCGAAATTTGACATGACAGTTATTTATAAAATTTAAGACCAATGTCAGACGGGCGTCTTTTTTGCTGCTTTTTTGCTTATGTATTATCCATTCACAATGCTATAGCATTGACGATTGCCCGTCTGACATTTGTCTAAATGCTAAGAACGGTTTCTAAAAGAATCGAAATTTAAAAGCCTAAAATGAGTAAAAAATGCTCTAAAAACGCTCTAAATCACGATTTATTTGGAATAATCAGGGAGAGAAACTGAAAATTTGCCTTGGATCCTTCTTTTACTGCGTAAATGCTCCAAATAATTTTTAAAAACTTAGAAATTTAAAATGCTTCAGAAGCAAAATACATGCAGAAATAGTGATTATTATGATGCAATTGAGTCTAGAAACTTTAAATTTGGCATGGTGATTACTTTTAATTTACAAGTGCTCACAAAGAATAAATGCTTTCCAAAAAAATCGAAATTTGAAAAAGGTGACATGGCCGAAAATAATTAATACATGGAAATTATTCCAGAAAGAAACATTCGCCTTGCATACAATATTTCAAATGAAAATCAAATTTCAAAGTAATTGCTTAAGAGGTGTAAAGGCCAACACAGTGAAAAAGATTCCATGCCTGGACTCGAACACGGGCCATCAGTATAGCGCACTGACGTTCTACCGACTAAACCACATGGAACGATACCCAGCATGGAAAATTTCTCACTATTATATGTTGGCAAGGCTACAAACGCAGCACAAGATGGAATATTTATCGTGAGCCACCGACCTGGGACGAACACGAAACTTAATTAAATCCAGCATCGGTAGAAACTATATTAAAACATGGAAAATATTCCAGAGAGAAATATTCGCCTTGTATACAATATTTCAAATGAAAATCAAATTTCAAAGTAATTGGTTAGGAGGCGCAAAGACCGAAAATAATTAAAAAAACATTCTAAATTAGGATTTATTTGGAACTATTAACGCTGGAAGCTTGAAATTTAACATGACCGTTATTAAACTAGCCTAAAAATTGCTAATAGTATTAAAAATACATCTATTTACATCAACATACGTTTCATCTAACAAGCGACAATTTTTAGGCATTTATTAGCAATTTTTAGGTGAGTTTCATTCATGATATGTAAGTGATTAATACATATTTTTATGATCATTATTTTTAATTCTCGTACAGAAAATTTATAAAATTTCGAAATTCAGAATGGTGAAATAAGCGAAAAACTTTCTTAAATAAAGATTACATAGGAATTACCGAACCGATTTCAAAGCTTCTCTCAGAACTATAATGATAGCATTCTACGCTAAAATAGAGGCTATGTTTAATCTCTTTGCAAACTTTCCTGAAGGAGGTGCAAGAGTGAGAGACTTTCTGAAATTCCAATTTTTTCTCTGTACTAAAACAGGAAATTTGGTATAGAGGTTACTTTTATGACGCACATGCTCGATAAAAACTTTTGTTGGGATATTTGAGTTTAAAAAAGATGTAATGATTAGAAACACAAAATGATCATGATTACTCGGAAACTATCAAATACTAGAATTTTTTACTTGACATGCATGTTCCCATTAGGACGTGATTTTCCTAAATTAAAGTTTAAAAAATATATTATTTCAATTGCTTGGAATGGGCGGAAATGTACTACAGTTTTATTTTCAGTGTGATTTCTCTAAATATTTCAGCATATAAACTTTTAATCTGGCATAGGTATAATTTTTAAAACGCAGATGCCCAAGTACAGTGCTTTTTTCCCCCTTAAACAATGTAAAGACAAGAAAAATCGATTATTTGCTATTACAATGCTAGATCGAACCTGAGAAATAAGAAATACTGTAACTTCTGCAATTTACAGTGGTGGAAAATTGGCGCAGGGGCGGAGCCTATTGACACCACTAAATTATAGTAGTATTTTGCCTCTTATCTAATAATCAAATTTCTGAGTTTTTATTAAACTTAATAATACCATAAAAATTTAGTGGTGTCAATAGGCTCCGCCTCTGCGCCAATTTTCCATCACTGAATTTAGTAAAATAACAATAATAAAGAAACATGATTGTCATCTAGGTAAGGGAGTACTGTATATGATGCCTTTCAACGCATAAAAAATTAAATATACTAAATTATAATTTCAAATTTATTACTTAATGGTACATTAATTTTTAAAGTGATTTAATTTACCAATGTTTAAAAAATAAACAAATGTTTGTTTGTAGGAAATAGATTCTGTGAGTACTGAAAGAAATTAAAAAATTCATTCGCTGTACAACAGATAATAACAAGATTCTCAAGTCAATTGCATTTATTCAGTTTTTCAAAGGTGTAGCCGGCAATGAGTTAGAGAGTAAAATTTAATAACATTTTTCAGGAATATTTTTATTAATCGTATGCGGGATAAAATTACTCCACCGCCCTAAAAGGGGCAACACCAATTGTTCTATCACTTCCATTATCTATTCCGCAGACAAGGCCGAGCGACTGCGACTCCATGAACACTAAAAAAGTATGTCACGTTATACACTATAACAATGTGTTGTTTATTTTATAAAATAAAGATACTGCTTAATATTTCTGGTACCAGTTTCCGGGGAAAAAAATCGTAATTTTGGCACTTCTTAACACTAGAACGCCCGGAAATTTTACTCAAGTTTCATAAAAATATTTGACACAAGAATTTTTATTTAAATTTATTTGACTGATTAATTTAACGTAAATCTGCGTGGTTTAAATTTAACTAATTTTATGAAAGAATGTCTGGTTCCAGTTGACATTTAATCATATGATCGGAGTCGGATAGACTCCTTCCGGGCGTTCTAGTGTTAAAACCATTTTTCGCCATACGATTTTGTATATATGTATATTTGTTTTGCAATATTTATCGAAATTTTATACGAACTGTATTTTCAAAAATGTTTAAGATGTTTTTAACCTAATGAATCTTTAAAATGGAAGTGAGCAAATTAGACATGTATTATAGTAACTTTTGCAAAGATGCATCCATAAGCATGTTTATAAGACATCGTAAAGTAATAAGGAAAGACCAAGTGTTTTCTTTGAAGATTAATTTTTTTTATATAATTTTATAATGTTCAGACATTTGAATTTGTTATTATTCATTTTTGAAAATGACCTTGCAAATCCTATTGTTTACTTTCGAGATAAAGCTTTATTTGAAATTTTTTATGTCCGTTTTTCTTTATTCGTAATAAATATATAAAAATTCAAAGTTATTAACAAATCCTTCATTTTTTGTAACAGCGTACGTAATGCATAGATTATACTCTATTAAACGCAGGTGACGAAAAGCAATACTTTTTTAATTCGCATTGATTTCAGGAACATGCTTCTAAAGCATTCATTATAAACTATTTCCAAAAGTTATTCTATAATTATGACAAATTAAGGGGGGTTACAACACCTAAATCTTCGAAAAATTCTACACTTCGAAATGCATGCATATGAAAGAGCACCATTTTCTGCGTATTTTAAAACAAAGAGCATAACAAAATTCAAATAACTTTGAAAGTCATGACTAGCAGAATATCAGGTGGCCTATATGCAAACAATGCTTAAAATAATTGCTGAAACGTCAGTGAAGGCTTACTGTGGAGACACGAAAAGTTTTGGTTTCTATTAGTCTGTCTGTTAGTCTGTCTGTTTGTCTGCCTGTCTGTTCCGCGATAACTGCCGCAAAAAGCATCCGATCGACTTGAAATTCTCTGGATATGTTGATGAGGTACCCGGACTTAGCTGTATATTTTCTGGTTAAATTTGATTCATTCGTTAGGGAAATATGGAACATTTTATTTTGCTCTATAATGCTTTCTATGGCAAGTCAGACGATTTTCAGATTTTCATTTGTTGAAAGAAATGGCTCATATGAAAAATGGATTTAAATGGTAAATTTTTGATTCTGAAATTTTTAAATAAGATTATTAAATTACTCCAATTAGTTTGAAATTTTGTCAATATATTTGCGAGATTTTTTTAAATTAGGTTTACAATATTGGGGGGAATTTTATGCATGTTTCCAATAATATAAAGGATTTTGTTTTATGAATTTGACATAATGCATATTTCATTTTTTTTCCTTTTCTTTCATCTGTTGCCTAGCAACGCATTTGGTCCTAATAATATTAGTATAATTGCGTGTATAATGTTTGAGTAAAGCCAACGTCAAAAGTGATGAATTAATGCATTTGTATCTTTGCATATAGGTGGATTTTAGCGCAGAAATAACAATAGGCAATATTTCATTTATTTTATTTATTTTATACAAATATTTTACTTAAAAATACAAAAGTTCATTATTTTCATAGAGAATAACGTAACATTTTTCCATGACATTTACCAATATTTCTTTAATTGTTGCCAAGAAAATCAAAACCCGGAATAATATTTTCTTTTAAACAATTTTCAATTGAAATGTTTTGTCGTGAAACAGGAAAAGGAAAAATAAAATTAAGAATAGAAAAATTAATATGGCAGCATATTGGAAATAAAAAGAAAACTCTCGAGTATTTCTTAATATAACAAGATGAAAAGTTTTGAGTAAGTACGCATAGCAGGTGAATTAGACGTCATTTATCGAAACAAAGATGCTGGAATAAAAAGATCTTTGGTAAAATAAAATTAACTATTATTCACGGAGGAAAGAGATAGATGGAGATGCAGTATACCGTAAAAACAGTTTGCAATACGATGTGCATTATCGCTCAGATTTAATGCCCTCGTTCGACCCAAACAAAACAAGCACGTGGAACAGCGATCGAATTCTTTGACTTCATCCGTGCATTTTTTCTGTAAAATGAAAATGATCTGCTTATATTTAAGCTTTCTAAGGTAGCATTTCTTTGTATTATGAATTAAAAATTGTATTACTAAAATATTCTGTTTTTTTTTTTTTTTTTTTTTTTTTTTTTTTTTTTTTTTTTTAAGCACGTCGTTGTGTTGTGCCGAATGTAGCGGATTTTAGGGTTACATTTTTGGCGTCACTTCAAGATTTATTCTCTGTATACGGATAGCATGAATATTTTATTTTAAATTTAAATTTTATTACTTTATTAAAAAAAAATTATGCTTATCCTTATAAATCAGAGCGTAAAAAAAATCTAAGATATACTATAACCATCCGCACAATCAATAAAAATTACGAATGTAAATTTAAATAGACTATGGGGGTTCAGGGGGACAGAGCCCCCCTGAAGAAATGCAATTTTTGATTTTAAAAGTTACCAGAATAAGTAACTCATCAGAATTTCAGAACATCAATGTATAACCACTTATTTAACACTTTTAACTTCTGAAACTTTACGAAGTATCTTGTATGCTTATAAATATTTATGTAATTTGAAAACTTTAAAAAGCGATTTGTAGGAAGTTGAATATTACGCAATGAGTGTTAAAAAACAATGACTTGCAAAGAAGACGTTGAGGCTCCTGATCTGCAGATTTACCAGTATATAACGCTGTTGGTTTTTAAATGTTGAACATCTTTTTACTTTTTTAATTGCTCGCAAGCTTTCACCTGAGCCACTTAATATTTTTACTTGCAATTTTCACGGATGTATAGATTTTATCTATATCTTTAGGCTGAAGATATCTTTAGGCATTTGCATGTTTTAGTAAACTTTATATTTTTAAAATATAGTTGAAACTGCAGGTATATATTTTTTTCGGAGTGTATCAATGCATATTTTTTAGATAAAACAATAAATATATTTAGGTTCAGTTTTAATATATAGATGCATTCATTAAAGTCTAAAATTATCAACTAGTTACAAAGATGTCTTGCGCGTTAATATGGAAAAGTCATTTTGAGATAGGTCTATTTAAAATAAAATTTATTAAAACTTGATGTATCCAACTTTACATAATACGTATACTGGATTATATTTGAGCAGGTATATATACAATATTCATTAAATATATACAGTATAATATATATTCTTTAAAGAATATTAAGAAATTTATTAGATTTCTTTCATAGAATTTTGTTTATCGACAATTTTCTATGTATAGAATAGAAGACGCGCTATCTTTCTTCTATAATTTTATTAGCTTAGACAGAATTGCCAATTTGGCCTCCTTTTTAAAAAAAAAATACTGCAAAGTAATTTTTCTTTAATTAATGATAGATGACTTAGCCTTTTAATGCTCAGGGTAGAATGTGTTCCAGAAAATTGCGCAATTCAGAGAATCTGAATTCATACCAGGAAAATCTAAATAGTAAATTTCACTTATTTTAATAGCAAAATGTCTGTTATTAAATATATCAAAAGCTTCCATTTTAAATTTCTGGTGTGAACACAGAATATGTGAACAAAAAAAAAAAAAAAAAAAAAAAAAACCTGAATCCGGAACACTGAAAAATGTCTATCATTTCCCTAATTCCTAAACCTACATTTGATCATTGTGATCCCACTAAATTCCCACCCATTAACTTTATTCTTTGTTAAGTAATGTTGTTCAATGTGTCATTTAGTTACAGTTCTATGACTTCCTACACAATAAGAATATTTTAATGCTTGAAGAATTTGGTTTCAGTTGTCAGGGCTGCCACGGGCGACTATTTTAAGAGATACCTATGTTGGAACAGAGACTAACACCAACATTTTGATACCATTACTTTTGAAATCGGTTATGTAGCTCCAGAGATTACCTCCTACAAACAAACAAACTTTACTTCTTTATGATATTAGTATAGATAATATCTGAGAAACATTGTAGAAAAGTAAATGTTAATTAATCTGTGAAGCTATAATATAAACGCTGACTAAAATGTACCCCTTCCGAGTTACTCCCGAGTCCGAAAAACATTCGTTATCTTTAGAAACCTTAGAAAGCAATATATTTTAAAGACTGTATGTAGCATTTATAAAAACAAAGTTTCTTTTGCTGTCACTGGTTTTCAGCAAACTTTTCGAGTAGTTTTTATTGTATATTAATCTGTTTTCTGACACAGAAACATAAATTTTTAACGATCATGTTTTACAGACAAACATGATAGACTAGCAGTATAATTATTAGCATAAAACTTGACATAACAACATGTATAACAATTACTTATAAACAGATTAAGTTAAATAATGCTGTAAAAAGTGATAAAATACCTTTATTATGATTGAAGATCGTTCCATCGCACAAACGGCGATATTTTCAAAATCATTCACGATAGAAAACATTTTCACATATTAAACATATTAAACAAGGTCACGAGACATGATGCATAATGAAAAACATTGCAAACATAAAATAAAATTAAAATTAAATGAGTTTATTCATCAAGATTCTATTAACCATCCATAATCCGGGAATCAATAGAGATATTCTTACGCAACCAGAATATTTGCAATGATTCAGTGTCCCTTGATTTACCTGCAATTTGGATTGAGGTGCTATGTAAATTTAGTAACAATAGTAAAAATTAATCCACGCTCGTCAATAGCCAAGTTAATTTTATTTATATTTTATGTTTTGCAATGTTTTTCATTATGCATGATGTCTCGTGATGTCTCGTTGTTTAGCATGTTATTGTTTTTAAATTATGTGAAAATATTTTCTATCGTGAATCATTTTGAAAATGTCGACGTCTGTACGATGAAACGATCGTCCATATTAATGAAGATATTTTATCACTTTTTATAGCATTATTTAACTTAATAAAACTTGATGTTGTACTCTTGCAAGTATAAATTCAATTACTCATCTAAAAAATTTTATTTGAAAATTGCTATAATTCTGAAAACCGATTTACCAGTTGAAAAAAAATAATAAAAATAATAATAAACTATAAAAGCTACTCTGTAACGTTTCCAAAAATCATCAGCAGCAAAAGTCTCTTTGATTTTATTAATTCTTCTTTAAATCTCAAAAATATATTTGTTTCTGAGGGGTTTTTTTTTCAGATATACTTAAAATTAATCAAAATTGTGAATATGTAATAAATAACATACAACGTTCAGAATCCAATGAATGTTGGACTATATAAATGTCTGATGTACATTGATGAAAAAATAGATGTTAATTAATGTATGGAAATATTATATAACAGCAGACTAACAAGGAGAGGGCCAACCTTGTTAATCACAGATTTTGATTATTTTAATATATGTTGTAGGGTAGAGACCCTTTAGTGTCAGGTTCAACGGATTTTATCCAACGCTCCTTAGTTCTTTATAAACCGGTGGGGGGGGGGGGGCTAATAATTGTATACAACTTAAATACTTACATTGATAGGTTGGTCGTAGCTCAGTTGGTACGGCGTTCGCTGGCTGATCTGCGGGCCCGGGTTCGGTACCCGAACGCGCTACATTTTTTGTTTTATAAATATACTTGTAATTATAATTTAATAATTTAAATTACAAATTTTAATGTCCTACATTAATTATAATGTTAACAAACTTTAATTTATCATTTTTTTTTAATTTTTAAACTATTATTTCTCATTCTTTAAAGAGGTTTAAAAAGAAATTGGATCTATTATTGAATGATAAAAATTCCAAAATCGTGACAAAATCTGTTGTGGTGCCATCTAGTTATTGTAAAATAAAAGAATTTTCAAATAAAATAAAAATAAAAGCAGAAAGAAGATAAAGGTGAAAGCAAAATAATTGAAAGCGCAAGCATACGTATTACAAATTTAAAAATCTTTAATATGCAAAAAATCGGTTGTAATTTAATTCTGATGCTAATTTTTAATATAATTCTGCTTGTTACATTAAAAACAGAAAAATAGTATTATCGATTGATTTCCTTTGTTAAATCAATGCGTAAAAGATATTTCTTCAAAATCACGAATCGACACAATTGCTCAATATCATTGCATCGATAAAGAATATATGAAATACATTTTAAAAGTGATTTTTAAAAAATTAACAGTTTTATGATGTTTTATACAACTATTTAGTTAAAAGTAAAAAATTAAATAGGTTAAAATTATAATTGATATACAATATTATAAATTTTAATTGACAATGAGATTATTAATTATACTTACAAGTATATTTATAAAAGAAAAAATGAGAAAAACAAACGCAGCGCATTCAGGTATCGAACCCGGGCCAGCGGATCAGCCCGCAAACGCCATACCAACTGAGCTACGACCAACCTATCACTGCGGTTACAAAGTAAGTATTTAAGTTGTGTACTATTATTAGACCCGCCCCCCCCCGGTTTCTAAAGAACTAAGGAGCGTTGGATAAAATCCGTTGAATCTGACACTAAGTGGTCTCTACCCTACAACATACCGGGTGTCCCAAAAAGGACTGACTGATTTTAAAATTCAATAACTTGCAAACGGTGACAGATATTAAAAAATTTCTTGCAGGAGGGTTATGCATAAGGTCAAAAGTTTTATTACAGTGATTTTCAATTTTAGTTCGATTTACAAACAATAGATGGCGCTGTAAGCAATAGTCGCTAAATACAGGCTCGATTTTTGGTCCTTTATCTTGTTCCATGCAGAAAAAGGAGATGGAAATGTATTATCCGGGCCACGAAGTACCAAAAATCGAGTCTGAATTTAGCGACTATTGCTTACAGCGCCATCTATTGTTTGTAAATCGAACTAAAATTGAAAATCACTGTAATAAAACTTTTGACCTTATGCATAACCCTCCTGCAAGAATTTTTTCAATATCTGTCACCGTTTGCAAGTTATTGAATTTTAAAATCAGTCAGTCCTTTTTGGGACACCCGGTATATTAAAATAATCAAAATCTGTGATTAACAAGGTTGGCCCTCTCTTTGTAAGATATACATTAACACCTTCGGAGTTCCCCGATTCCGAAAAACATTTTTTATCTTTAGATATCTTAGAAACCTATATGTTTATAAGACTATAATAGCACTTGTAATAACAAAGTTTCTTTTACTGCTACTGATTTTTCGGAAAGTTTCTGAGATGATTTTTTGCTCACAGGCTATCAAAGCCTGAGACCTAATGTGGCCGAAGGTTCTGTAGGTACGTAACTCTTGGTAGAAATATCCGATTTACTTAAAATTTTGTAAATAGGTTCAGTCTGAAAAGGCACTTCCCTGATTAGTTTTGGGGGTTCATTGGCGAATATATTATATCCCACTTATATTTAATTCAGCTTCGCACCAGAAACTTTTAATTAAATTTTATTTTTATAACGTTGGTGGAAAAATGTTGAAAAATTCCCCTTCCTTGTTTTAGAATTTTTTTTTTTTTAATCCGGTGGGAATCCAACATTATAGATACTCAATTACGTGACCCCGAAAGGGTTAAGTATAAAGGGGGGATGTGAGGTTACTTCGCCCCCTTAATTTAGATAAATGCGTTTTTCATGCAGAATTATCCGATTTCCTTCGAATTTTGTGTACCATTTTATTCTGATAAGGCGCTTCCCTGATTAGATTTGGAGGTTCATTGCTTAAGTATGAAAGGGGAGAATGGGAGCTGTGAAGGCGCCTACCTTCACATATTAATATTAAGACCTTTCCTCTTTCCCCCCTTTAAAATTACATTTTTTTAAATTCTTAAATTTAATTATCTGTCTGCATTCGGATTCAATCTGTTTTTAGCGCTCTTTTCCCTTCATAAATTAAACATTCAATTCTCAGTCTCTTTAAAATTTTAACCGCAGCGCACTGCAGTTAAAAGAAAAGAAATCATTTCCTTTTCTCGCCTAATAACTGGATTCTAATTTTCATCCTTCTGCCTTAGTTTTGATGATATGCAGAAATTAGTCAGACATATTACTTCTACATTTTTAGCCGTTGGTCCATATGTAAGACATTAGTCATTTCAGTTATTAACCCTGTCTTTATTTTGTTTTTTTTAACGTGCTTTTTCGGCCGCTTCAATCCCATGAGAACTTTAGCAACCCCTATAGAATGTCTTTCGCGGTTTATGATCTAGAATTCCTACGCAGCCGTTACGTTAAATATTTCTTATCACTCTGTTACATCCCCCATTCAATTTCAATTATCGTACTTTAACCGCATGTCCTTTCTCTCTTTAATCTCGCCATATAGTATATGTATTTGGCGAAATTGTGTATGTACGCTTGCGAACACTCGAGATTTCGAGAAAGTGTATTTTGAGTCAGACTAGCTTCTGAACTCGCATGATGTGAATAAAATGAAATGTAACTCTTCGGTCCCTTCTCCAACATTGGCCGTGTAATTCTCGGCGGTGGTGGAAACGATCCCGGTGCACAATAAAGACCTTCAGAAAATTTCTGCCTTCTATTATCTCAGCAGTTCCTTGCCTCCTTCTTAAAATAATTAACAATTGATTTTTGCTTTAGAGTCAGTATTGAAGCTTAGAAAAATGAACCACCTGATGCAACAACAAACAACTACTTTACAAATACTAGTAACTCTTCGCTCCCTTCTCCAACACCGGCTTTCGCCGGATAATCCAGGCGTGGTTGAAAGAATCCCGGGGTATAATAAAGGCGTTCAGTCATCATACCACTGAATCCACTTATTTTTAATGCTTCTTGTCTTATTACTCAAAGTAATTAAAAATTGATTTCCAGCCTCTTGATGTGTTTGACGTATCAACAAAAGGAAACATCCTCCCACAAGAAGGAGATATATGTGAAGGCGTCTACTTTCACATAATAATATTAAGACCTTTCCTCTTTCCCCCCTTTAAAATTACATTTTTTTTAAATTCTTAAATTTAATTATCTGTCTGCATTCGGATTCAATCTGTTTTTAGCGCTCTTTTCCCTTCATAAATTAAGCATTCAATTCTCAGTCTCTTTAATATTTTAACCGCAGCGCACTGCAGTTAAAAGAAAAGAAATCATTTCCTTTTCTCGCCTAATAACTGGATTCTAATTTTCATCCTTCTGCCTTAGTTTTGATCATATGCAGAAATTAGTCAGACATATTACTTCTACATTTTTAGCCGTTGGTCCAGATGTTAGATAGATGTGTCATTTCAGTTATTAACCCTGTCTTTATTTTGTTTTTTTTTAACGTGCTCTTTCGGCCGCTTCAATCCCATGAGAACTTTAGCAACCCCTATAGAATGTCTTTCTCGGTTTATGAGCTAGAATTCCTACGCAGCCATTGGCGTTAAATATTTCTTATCACTCTGTTACATCCCCCATTCAATTTCAATTATCGTACTTTAACCGCATGTCTTTCTCTCTTTAATCTCGCCATATAGTATATGTATTTGGCGAAATTGTGTATGTACGCTTGCCAACACTCGAGATTTCGAGAAAGTGTATTTTGAGGCAGACTAGCTTCTGAACTCGCATGATGTGAATAAAATGAAATGTAACTCTTCGCTCCCTTCTCCAACATTGGCCGTGTAATTCTCGGCGGTGGTGGAAACGATCCCGGTGCACAATAAAGACCTTCAGAAAATTTCTGCCTTCTATTATCTCAGCAGTTCCTTGCCTCCTTCTTAAAATAATTAACAATTGATTTTTGCTTTAGAGTCAGTATTGAAGCTTAGCAAACTGAACCACCTGATGCAACAACAAACAACTACTTTACAAATACTAGTAACTCTTCGCTCCCTTCTCCAACACCGGCTTTCGCCGGATAATCCAGGCGTGGTTGAAAGAATCCCGGGGTATAATAAAGGCCTTCAGTCATCATACCACTGAATCCACTTATTTTTAATGCTTCTTGTCTGATTACTCAAAGTAATTAAAAATTGATTTCCAGCCTCTTGATGTGTTTGACGTATCAACAAAAGGAAACATCCTACCACAAGAAGGAATATATGTGAAGGCGCCTACCTTCACATAATAATATTAAGACCTTTCCTCTTTCCCCCCTTTAAAATTACATTTTTTAAAATTCTTAAATTTAATTATCTGTCTGCATTCGGATTCAATCTGTTTTTAGCGCTCTTTTCCCTTCATAAATTAAGCATTCAATTCTCAGTCTCTTTAATATTTTAACCGCAACGCACTGCAGTTAAAAGAAAAGAAATCATTTCCTTTTCTCGCCTAATAACTGGATTCTAATTTTCATCCTTCTGCCTTAGTTTTGATGATATGCAGAAATTAGTCAGACATATTACTTCTACATTTTTAGCCGTTGGTCGATATGTAAGATATTAGTCATTTCAGTTATTAACCCTGTCTTTATTTTGTTTTTTTAACGTGCTCTTTCGGCCGCTTCAATCCCATGAGAACTTTAGCAACCCCTATAGAATGTCTTTCGCGGTTTATGAGCTAGAATTCCTACGCAGCCATTGGCGTTAAATATTTCTTATCACTCTGTTACATCCCCCATTCAATTTCAATTATCGTACTTTAACCGCATGTCTTTCTCTCTTTAATCTCGCCATATAGTATATGTATTTGGCGAAATTGTGTATGTACGCTTGCCAACACTCGAGATTTCGAGAAAGTGTATTTTGAGGCAGACTAGCTTCTGAACTCGCATGATGTGAATAAAATGAAATGTAACTCTTCGCTCCCTTCTCCAACATTGGCCGTGTAATTCTCGGCGGTGGTGGAAACGACCCCGGTGCACAATAAAGACCTTCAGAAAATTTCTGCCTTCCATTATCTCAGCAGTTCCTTGCCTCCTTCTTAAAATAATTAACAATTGATTTTTGCTTTAGAGTCAGTATTGAAGCTTAGCAAAATGAACCACCTGATGCAACAACAAACAACTACTTTACAAATACTAGTAACTCTTCGCTCCCTTCTCCAACACCGGCTTTCGCCGGATAATCCAGGCGTGGTTGAAAGAATCCCGGGGTATAATAAAGGCCTTCAGTCATCATACCACTGAATCCACTTATTTTTAATGCTTCTTGTCTGATTACTCAAAGTAATTAAAAATTGATTTCCAGCCTCTTGATGTGTTTGACGTATCAACAAAAGGAAACATCCTACCACAAGAAGGAGATATATGTGAAGGCGCCTACCTTCACATATTAATATTAAGACCTTTCCTCTTTCCCTCCTTTAAAATTACATTTTTTTATATTCTTAAATTTAATTATCTGTCTGCATTCGGATTCAATCTGTTTTTAGCGCTCTTTTCCCTTCATAAATTAAGCATTCAATTCTCAGTCTCTTTAATATTTTAACCGCAGCGCACTGCAGTTAAAAGAAAAGAAATCATTTCCTTTTCTCGCCTAATAACTGGATTCTAATTTTCATCCTTCTGCCTTAGTTTTGATGATATGCAGAAATTAGTCAGACATATTACTTCTACATTTTTAGCCGTTGGTCCATATGTAAGATATTAGTCATTTCAGTTATTAACCCTGTCTTTATTTTGTTTTTTTTTAACGTGCTCTTTCGGCCGCTTCAATCCCATGAGAACTTTAGCAACCCCTATAGAATGTCTTTCGCGGTTTATGAGCTAGAATTCCTACGCAGCCATTGGCGTTAAATATTTCTTATCACTCTGTTACATCCCCCATTCAATTTCAATTATCGTACTTTAACCGCATGTCTTTCTCTCTTTAATGTCGCCATATAGTATATGTATTTGGCGAAATTGTGTATGTACGCTTGCCAACACTCGAGATTTCGAGAAAGTGTATTTTGAGTCAGACTAGCTTCTGAACTCGCATGATGTGAATAAAATGAAATGTAACTCTTCGCTTCCTTCTCCAACATTGGCCGTGTAACTCTCGGCGGTGGTGGAAACGACCCCGGTGCACAATAAAGACCTTCAGAAAATTTCTGCCTTCTATTATCTCAGCAGTTCCTTGCCTCCTTCTTAAAATAATTAACAATTGATTTTTGCCTTAGAGTCAGTATTGAAGCTTAGCAAAATGAACCACCTGATGCAACAACAAACAACTACTTTACAGGCGCTAATACTCCCTTCATTTAGATAAATGGAATTTCATCCGATTTGCATCAAATTTCGTAAACCGGTTTATTCCGCTATGTCGCTTCTCTGATTAGATTTGGAGGTTTGATGGTTAAGTATAAGGAGTTAACGGGGTGACTAGTATCCCTCTTTAATTTACATAAATGGGTATTTCATGCAGAATTATCCGATTTGCATTAAATTTCATAAACTGTTTTATTCTGATAAGGCGTTTTCTGATTAGATTTGGAGATTCATTGATTAAATATAAAGGGGGAAATGGGGGAGCTAATCCCCCTTAATTTAGCCAAATGGGTTTTTCATGCAGAATTATCCGATTCTAAATTTAGTATACAAGTTTATTCTGATAAGGCGCTTCCCTGGTTAGATTTGAGGTTTATTGGCTAAGTATAGAGGTGGGAAGCATGGGGAGCTAATTCCCCCTTAATTTAGCTAAATGATTATTTCATTCAGAATAAGAGTATAATGTACAATTAGTGTGAATAACCTGTGATCTCAATGCCACCAGTTTAACTGGGCACTTTTCATTTATTTAATTCTATATCGTCCGACTTCCTCAAAACAGAAATTATTCTTATGCTGTCCAGTGTCCAACAATATGCTCCTGACAAGTATAGTACAAAATTTATTTAGAAAAAAAAATAGTGGTGCGAGTAGAATATAAAATTTTTCGCTAGTGGCAGCCTTGCGCTTTTAATATTCTACTAAACATCAGTTTCTTCGTGTTGGGGAATTTTTAATAGAAAATTTAAATAATAGCATAGTTAAAGAAACCACTTAGCACTATTTTCTTAGATATATCGAAGGTTTTTTAAATAGTCTAGTAGTAGGGCTTCATTAACAAATTAATTCAGCTAAATATCCACCAGGACGTATACTTTTCATGGATTCTTATGTTGGCGGTCTATAATTCGTCCGTTTTAATAAATCACAATCTACACTCCAATTTATAATTTAATGTATTTTTCAGGATTTTGTTCTCAGACCGACGACGCTTTGCAACTTATGTTTTAATGGTATATATCGTACAATATTAACTTACCTTTCTTTATATGCTGGTGATATAGCTATATATTCTTTAGCAGACAGCCCTTATTTTTTATACAGAAAATCGCAAAGACACCTTGGTATCAGTACAAATATAATTAAAAAGATTTACTAAAAGAAGTATAATATCCATAAAAGTTAACACTTTAAAAACATTAAATATAATTCTAATAGTTTAAAACTGACAAGTTTCAGCCACCCTGTAGCCATCATCAAGGTCTTACTTCAGTCCAAGAGAGAAACGTCCTTATTAGTTCGTAAAAGCTAAAAGTAAACATACTGAGGTTAACACGTTCCCAAAACAGCGCCATCTGTACAGCTGCAGTCCAACCATCCAACCTCAAAAGAGAAAAACTTCAAGAAACCAGATTATCAATGTCAATAATTGCGCCAGACCTCTTTAACTTGATAAAATTATTGTAAAGCATATTAACCACACTCTCGAGATTCAAGACGATTCTAAATCCAATATTATCTACAGAAAATTTGGTTGCATCACAGGTATTTACGAAAGGTTGAAAAAGTAGTTTAGACCGTTTAATATTCACCTTATAGCGATTCCCTGACCTAATATTATTAATTTATTTTCAAGTAAAATTGACCATACCCCCCCCCCCCCCCTATGAATTTATCTGGTGTTTATGAAATTCCAATCATTTTAGATAACGGTGAGAAAATAGTTTACGTAGGTATGGCAAAAAGGACATCTGAAACAAGATTAAAAGAGCATAAAACAGATATTAGATATGCGGCATTCTGACAATCTTTTGACTTTCATGTCCCTAAATAAGAATTTTTATTTTAATACACTTTTTCTGTTTTTTTTTTATTTCATATACTGGGGAACATCTCATTGCATGATTGCATAACAATATTAACGAGATAAATAACTTTTGGACGATGTTGGGGATCGAAGTACCAGGGAAACTCCTATACCGTCCCGTGTCCCTGATGCTGATTTTTAAGTTTGGAGCTGTCTGTATAAAGTTGTTTCAATAAAAGTATCTTGATGTAATTTTTTTCCGAAACTGGGACAATAGTTTTATACTAGGACTTCCCTCAGAGGGATTAGTCTGAGCAATATTACTGAGAACATAGATTATTTAATAATTTGTGGAAGCAAAGAAAATGAGATGTTATCTTTAATTGTCCATATACTGCGAAAAATTGAAATGATGAAAATAAACGAATTGTAGAATTACAAAATCTTATATATAAATTCGTATACACTGTTTAAAAAATTAGGAAATCAAACCATTCAAGACAGCCATGCATGGATATAAAATTGAAAGTACGCAATATATTAAAAGTAAAATAGAAAATGAAATACTAATTTACTTATATCGGAATTTTAACTGTATAAAATGATGTCAAGAGCATAATCAGACGCTCCGCACCAATTTGAGTAACTTTAAATGACAAATATATGATGTTTAAAAAGAATGGACTATACTTTATATGGTGTGTGCTACCCCGGAATAGTTTATATTGTACAATATCTGTTTTCCACGGAAGCAATGAGGTTGTCGATAACATTTAAGGAATTCTCTTCTCAAAATCTAATATAGTATCAAAGTACCGAATACATCAAAGTGGCATGCATGTAAAATTCCATTTTTTTCTCAAAAATAAAATTCTTTTTACATTTTTTTGTGATAAATGCAGGCCATAATGCATATAATGTACCTTTAAATAATATTTAGGATGAAATTTACAAAAAATAAAGAAAAAATTGAAAAACTTTGAAATTTTGAAATTTTTTCGAAAAAATTTCAAAAATTTTCAATTTTTTTTTTTACCTTTAAATTTAAATATATAAAATTCGATGCTCTATTTTGTTTATATATATAAACCAAACTTTTATAAAAGTATTGGGGATTTTCATTGATATGGAAGACGCAGGGGGCGTTTCGAAGATTTCTAAGACGACGCGTAAAATTCAACTTTTTTCTCAAAAATAAATTTTTTTTAAAATTTTTTTTGTGATAAATGCATGGAAAAATGCATATAATGTACCCTTAAATAATATTTAAGGTGAAATTTACAAAAAAAAATTATTTTAAGGTCCCTTGTCCCCTTAAAGTTGCTGTACCTAATAATTCCAAATTAATGGTAATTGAGATCGCTTTCCGTTAATTTCATCTTTTTAAATTTTAAATTTTTTAGAAACCATTCATAGAGACAATTGTATATTTTAAAACTAACCCGAAGCAAAATTTCAAGATTTTGGGCTCAGCAGTAACAGAGAAATAGAAAATCTTTGAAAGTTTTTTGTTTCTGCACTGTTTTTTATAGCGACATTTTTAGAAATTGTTCTATTGTGAGAATTTATGTCATGATAAATACAGCCATGTCAATTTTCATGTTTATATTCCTAACAGTTCTATATTCTTCGTTACTTAGATCATCTTTAGATCTTTTTCCGCTTTGTTTAGTCTTTCTATTTTTTAGAATTCGTTCTACAACGAGCATTTACATCTTATTAATTACTACCATGCCAAAGTTCTAGTTTCTAACACCAACAGTATCCCAAAAATTTCAGTATTCCAAATAAATCATAGTTTAGAACCTTTCTAGAAATTTTTACGTTTATCCGTCAAATGGAACCTTTTAGAGAGCGTTCATTACGAGTATTTACATCTTAAAAGTAACTACCGCACCAAATTTAAAGTTTCTAACCCAATCAATATCGCAGAAATCACAATTTTAGAACTTTTTTGCTCCTGCAGCAATTTAGGTTCTTGCATTGACATAAAATAGTCTTTTTTTCGGAGCAGATATGGCCACCAACATTTTTTTAAGTTGGCTATGTAGTTTCAGAGATAACACCTCACAAACGTACAAGCATTAATAATATTATATACTTTATAATATTATAACGCTTCATAATATTAGCATTAGATGTACAGATACAAAAGCCATTTATCTGTTACAAGCTAAAGTGCCGGCGTTGCCCAGAATTTGAAGGATGTTTCTGCTGAAAAATCAATTTCAAAATTTAACATACAACACAAAACAAAGATTAAAAAAAGCAGTCGAAATGTTGTTGAATGAATCATATGAAAACGCTACATAAAAATGTATAAATGTATATAACAGACGCAAAAGAATACAGCTATAAATGAACTTATTTCAATTTATAATTGGAGCAATAATGTTAAAATACGACAATATTTCCCTAATCGGGTTTTTATTATGCTTCAATACATTTTTCACACTCATATGACGTTATACTATATCCACCATGCCCTTTATATTTCCAATATGACGCAATATTTTCCTCTTTCACGTGGAAACCTTGAAATAGAAAAGTTATGAAGTTATATTCACTTTCATTTAAATTCGTCAAACCATTTATTTCATTTTCATATTTCACGTGAAGATCTTGCAATAGAAAAGTTATGACGTAATATTCACCTTTTTTTTTTTTAATTTGGCAAACTATTTATTTCATTTTCATTTTTCACGTGGAAATCTTGCAGTAGAAAATTAATTGTTGTAGTAATAATTTTATTGTGTTTTTTAATTGTTAGCAACTGCTATAACGAAAAATGTTTAAATTTGATAAGAAATTGCTGTTAAATTGGTGGTTTTTTATTAATTAAAAATTAACTATAAGTTATTTCGATTCCAGATTACTTTAGTTGTCTCGGCCATGTTTTAATACACATGTACGTATCTCTTCACAATTTTGGCTTCTAAATTGTGGATTTTTTATAGAATTACAAACAGACAGATAGACAAGTTTTCATTTTTATATATCTCTCTATTCTATGAAAAGTAACTAACGCTGTCGCCGCCGCCGCCGCCTCCGCCGGTTTTGAATTTTTTGTGACCGGAGGTCTTTCATCGTTAATATTAAGAAAATGATTGCATACAAATATATGAAAATCGGTGGGTATTATAGCGAAATGTTTGATCAACACACTAATGCATACAGTTTTCAAATCGAAGAATTATTTTAAGAGATATTTAATACTAAAGTTGGACAAAATCGTTCCATTAAAAAAAAAATTTAAGAGCAAAAGCTATACATGGGAATTTAATCATTTTTAGATCATTTTATTCAATAGAAGATCCCGGTCTGCAGATTTCATTCATTTTTTTAATTTGACTCATTTTTTGAGGTTTTATTTCTATTTTAAATTCAAATATTCAGCATTTTGACAGATATTTTTTACATATTTTAGAAAATAGTATTAATTTAAACTGTTGCCAACTGTATAAACAGCGCAAACAATAATGTTTGCTTCAAATAAAAAAAATTATTTACACGTTACTAATATAAACAGAAAAAAAACCTTCAAATTACAATTAAATAATTAGGTATAAAAAGCAGGCACTTATTGGAAATTACGCCATAAAAACTATATTTACATGTGAATTTTAAAAGAGAAAGGATATTGTAAAATAAATTCATTAACATGCGTTAGAAATCTGAAATAGAACAAATTACGTCACATTACACTTATTATGCAAAATGAACAAAAAATAGTATTGCAAAACAGTTTAAATTTAAAAATTGCGCGAGACAAAATATTAGAGGTTAAATATTAGATTTTTTTTTCAAAATTTTATTATTTGTCGTTTGATGTGAGGTGTTCAGCTATAAGTATGCAAATTTTTATGTTTCAACATAATTAGGGGTTGAGTTAGAGAAATTGCAATAAATACACAAGTTAGAGCCCAGAGGGTTAAATATTAGACTTTTTCAAAATTTTATTATTTGCTGTTTGATGTGAGGTGTTCAGCTATAAGTATGCAAAATGTCATGCCTCCAATTTAATTAGGGGCTGAGTTAGAAAAATTGCTTAAAATACACAAGTTAGAGCCCAGAGGGTTAAATAATAGACTTTTTCGAAATTTTATTATTTGTCGTCTGATGTGAGGTGTTCAGCTATAAGTATGCAAAATGTCATGTCTCCAACTTAATCAGGGGCTGAGTTAGAAAAATTGCTTAAAATACAGAAGTTAGAGACCGGAGGGTTAAATATGACTTTTTAAAAATTTTATGATTTATCGTGTTATCGCAAGTGTTCAGCTGTAAGTTTGCAAACTTTCATGTCTCCAACTTAATTAGGGGCTGAGTTAGAAAAATTGCTTTAAATACATAAGTTAGAGCCCAAAGGGTTAAATATTAAGCCTTTTTCAAAATTTTATTATTTGCCGTTTGATGTGAGATGTTCAGCTATAAGTATGCAAAATTTCATGTCTCCAACTTAATTAAATTAGGGACTGAGTTGGAAAAATTGCTTAAAATACACAAGTTAGAGCCCAGAGGGTTAAATATTAGACTTTTTCAAAATTTTATTATTTGCCGTTTGATGTGTGGTGTTCAGCTATAAGTATGCAAATTTTCAAGTCTCCGACATATATAGTTTCTGAGAACGGGCTCTGTGACAGACGGACAAACAGACAGACAAAGGAGTGAGACAGGTAGGGTTTCGTTAGATGGACGAAACTCTAAAAACATGCTGCGGATGACTGTAACAACATCCTAAAATTACATTACCATCAGCGATCTACCAATCCCGAATTTAGTTTATATTCGTTTCATATATTCTTATTATTTTGTGCGGCCCTATAAAATAATTATCAATATTATATATAGTAAAACCTCTGAATAGTGGACACCCCGAGAATGCAGAATTTGTCCTCTATTTAGAGGTGACCGCTACTGAGAGTAAAACATGTACCGTTATTTAAGTGTTGGTAATCGAAAAAATGTCCGCTAAATAGAGGTATCCGCTAATCTGGTGTGTCCGCTATGGAGGTTTTACCAGTAAAACTTCTGAATAGCGAACACCTCGGGAGGGCAGAATTTGTCCTCTATTTGGAGGTGTTCGCTACTGAGAGTAAAAAATGTACAGTTATTTAAGGGTTGGTAATCGAAAAAATGCCCGCTAAATAGAGGTGTCCACTAATCGGGTGTGTCCGTTATGGAGGTTTTACTGCATAATAATATCATCCTTTACAAGAAAATTGCCTGCTGTATGATTGACAGACAGACATCCAGAGAAAGATAACCTCCGGTTCAATAAACACTCATGTCTTTTGTTTTAATCATCCACAATTTTATGTCATACAACGTACCAGATTTTATACAACAGGCTAAAAACGGTCACCGTGGTACGGAATACTGTATTATTATTTGTTTGCCCACCAAAACTGGTTGCCACGGGTTGTTGCAAGGTTTGTGATCACGTGGTTGAAACTGATCTATTCAATATTACTGCGTGCGTATTTTTTTTTATTTGCCCCATGTGTTCAAACCAGTTGTCTACGAAAACATCAACCGGTGAAAGTGACGCACACCAAATTTCTGTGACGTATGCAGATAAATTGTGCTTTTTTAAGAGTTTTTTCTATATAATTGTCTGAGCGAAGCGAAGGCTAATACTCAGCGAAATATTACTGTCTGGACACTTTACTACTACGATGGATATTAACGCCATGTCCAACTAAAAAAAAAAGCCTAATAAAAACCTTTCGTCAAGCATAACTCAAAAAATATTTGTCGGATTTCGTTTCTGATTGCACCAGAAGGTACCTATGAGCGTCGCCTACTGAATGCACCTACTATGAAAAATAAGTTCCAAACTGTTTAAAAATCAACCGCCGCGGAGAGCGGCCTATCCTCGTCCACAACCCTTTATTCTTCTACTCTACTCCGACTCTTTTGCGGAAGCAAGATTCCCAGGTGCCCAGCCACGTCCCAAATGAAAGACTCTCTAGCGAAAGCCAGATTGAAAAAAAAAATCAAAAATTGAAACCGGACAAATTTAAAAGGGAAATTACACAAATTAAAGACACCGAAAAGCAGGAAGGGTTGGGCTCGGGGCGATGAAGCTACCGAACGACTCCGAGCCACTTCTAGCTTATTATTAGTCTAGCCTATTATTAGCTTAGAAAGATAACCTCCGGATCCATAAACACTCATGTCTTTTGTTTTAATCATACACAATTTTATGTCATACAACGTACCAGATTTTATACAACAGGCTAAAAACGGTCACCGTGGTACGGAATACTGTATTATTATTTGTTTGCCCACCAAAACTGGTTCCCACGGGTTGTTGCAAGGTTTGTGATCACGTGGTTGAAACTGATCTATTCAATATTACTGCGTGCGTATTTTTTTTTATTTGCTCCATGTGTTCAAACCAGTTGTCTACGAAAACATCAACCGGTGAAAGTGACGCACACCAAATTTCTGTGACGTATGCAGATAAATTGCGCTTTTTTAAGAGTTTTTTCTATATAATTTTTAAACGGTTTGGAACTTATTTTTCATAGTAGGTGCATTCAGTAGGCGACCCTCATAGGTACCTTCTGGTGCAATCAGAAACGAAATCCGACAAATATTTTTTGAGTTATGCTTGACGAAAGGTTTTTATTAGGCTTTTTTTTTAGTAGGACATGGCGTTAATATCCATCGTAGTAGTAAAGTGTCCAGACAGTAATATTTCGCAGAGTATTAGCCTTCGCTTCGCTCAGACAATAAATATGTAGAAAAAAATTAACCTGTACACATTTTTACGGTTGATATTATTTTTTGAACTCTGTCCCTGGGTTTTTCATCCTCGCCGTCCCACTTGTAAACTTATACAGAAAATCACTTCAGATGCAGCCACAGAATTTTTTTCAAGTTTTTTCTCATGCAGAAGTACGCTAGAGAAAGAAAACTAAAATTCTGTGACAGGAATATTTACAGCAGAATTTAAATCAACATTTAAATATCAATTTCAAGATCGTGGCTTTATTGGCAGTCTTACAGTCCCCAAGGTTTATTCCTGCACTTTTTGGGGTAAATTAAAAAAAAAAATTAATTTAATCCAATGTTAACAACTGTTTCTAAAAATTAATAAACATTGTGACTTTCACTTAGTATTAACATGATTTGCCTATAGGTGGTGATTTTCCTTACCGTTCCATCCTTACCATCCATTTTTTCCCATTTCGTCCCTTTTTTCCTATACCGTCCCCTAATTTTACCTTACCGTCCCTTTTTTAATACCCATTTAAGACAATGTTATACCAAAATTTTGTACTAAAAATACTACATTGTAATTATTTCTTATTTGAATGTCCTGTGTGTACTATGCAAATTCATTATAAGTAAAAGTTTGGAAGAAAATAGAAAGTTTTAGTGGTAAAGAAAAGTAGTATGATATGGAAAATTAAACTCGCAAAGTTTAATTTTCCATAACATAAGTTTAACATAAACCTCAGTTAAATAAAAAAAAAAAAATCGCTGCTGACCAGTTTTTTCTTTATTTTGAATCATTAAGGCGATCGTTTTTCAGATTAAAATGTTATTTTAGCAAGTTTAATTTCGCCATTTTTTTTTCCAAAAGTCAAAAGATTGTGAGAAAGCCCCATATAATAGACAATCCACACCCTTGGAAGATTTTGTTCTAAAACGCAGATTAACTCCTTCAGGACGAGGGTCTTTTAGAGAATTTTCAATCATTTATCACAGGTATTTTAAAACAGAAATATTTGCGTCATCGGTAAAATGCTCGGATTAAATAAGGCAAAATTTACAATAAAAATTTACTGGTGAGAATAATGACTAATAATAATGATTAATGCAATAATAATAATGACTAATAATAAGGGATTAATGCAATAGATTATGAAAATGCAAAAAATATTTGGCCGTGCACTTATCCGCAAAAAACGTATAATTAGAGAATCCATAGAAATTGAATTGAGAATTGCAGATGTCTGTAATGAAAGTATTTCCTACGGCATACATAAGCAAAGCGCTATAAGTAAGTTAACACAGTTGCGCCATCTTGTGGACGGAGTGATTATCCACATACGCGGGCTTTTAGCGTGACGTCATATATGACAGGATATCTAACATCTGCGCATATTTACTAAATCTTTACTTGATCCGTCTCTGGTTTGTGTAAAATCTGGTTACTCGATCTGATGTATGATTTTAATTCGTATCTGACTTGTAGAAAATAATGAGTTTATATCCATACATCTGTGAGTGTTTGTTTTTCTGTATAAAAGATATATGTGCATTTCTCTGTATGAGATAGCGATATAACAATAGACACGTTTTCCATTGCTCGCATTTAAATGTGGAATACTTTCATTTCGAGTTTCGTCTTGAAATACGTAGGTTTCAGGTCAGGTATAACCCGACACGCGTATTACTCTAATGTAGATAACAATAAAGGTTTGACCGAAACAGACAAAGATAAGAGACATTATTTTTTAAGTGTTTCTTTCAAAAATTATTTGTGAATTATACATTTTTATTTTTATAAATTTTCACACTTTTTAATTCAATGAACCGCATCTATTCAAAAATGCGATTGATCACAAGCACATTATAACAGCTTATTTTGAAAGAGATAAGGCCTTTTTTCTGGAAATTTCCTGACCTGCATTTAGACATTCTTCGCCCATTTAGTAAGGACGAATGTACACCAACAATACAAAAGTGAATAAATGTCAAAATTGGAGTTTTCTCCGAACCCGATTAATGCAGTGACAAACTTCTGCTGGTAATTTATTATTTAAAACATAAATTCTGTGACCAACGCTTTCAGGATCAAGTAATGTTGTTTATATAATTTTGGATTCACAACAGAATTTTCGAAAAGCTTTATAGGAAAATAAGGAATTAATATATATATATATATATATATATATATTTTTTTTTTTTTTGCTTTCTTTAAAAGCAAATTTTGTTAAAAAATTCTAGAACAAATCTTGATTAAAATTAGACAGGATACAAAATATGCCACTGCCCGCAGCGTATGAAAAAGACGAAACTTTCTAAACTAAAATTCTTGTAGAAGTTTGCCCCTTTAGTAATAGTATCTAAGTATTCCTGCTACTTTAATTCTTGTTTTAAAAAATTCAATTTGTTTCGAGAGAGATGTGTTGTATAACAAATAGAATAAAATGATGGAATAATGTAGTTAATAATAGTTTAATATGAGAGGAGGTTCTCAATAAACATGATATATTGTAATTTGTATTTTACATTGGAGAAAAGGATTTTATATATCTTTCTGATTTTACTGTTCCTTAACCACTTAAATGTTTCTATTTTTTTTTTTTTTTATACAATAAATTGAAAATATGTGATGAACACCACTTTTTTTTAAAACTAAAATATTCGTAATATTTAGTCTAAAAATTCCCCCCAATAAATAGTATGCAATTGTAATTGAAAAAATTAGGGGTATCAAAAAGTTGTAAGTGATGGATCAAGCATACTCTTCTTACCCGTACGGCATACGGGCAAATCAGTTATGTGGTTAGCTCTTGACGGCGGTGGGATATATTATGTCCCACATAGTTTTAATCATGATTTTCACCAGGAACTTTTAATTAAATTTTACTTATATAACTTTCGTGGAAAAACGCCGTAAATTTGGTTTCCCTTATTTTGAAACATTTTTTTTTTCATTCCGGTCTGAATTCAATATTACAGAAGCACAATTACTTGCCCCTGAAAGGATTAACTCATTGGTGACAGGCTATTTTTGATGAAATATGGGTTTTAAGTAGTACAAGCTCTTACCTCTTCTGAAATTCTTTCGTAAATTTGTTTCCTAGTTAGTTTTTTCAAGTTTATTGTTAATATGAGTATGAAAGTATGAACGTATTTACTATAACGTATTTAATATAATGAAAGTATTTAATATAAAAATTTTTGCACTCTGTATGAGGACGTGAGTTTCAAAACTCGCCTTATCCAAAATTTAAAGAATAGAGTTTCCTCTATCAATCTATTCTATAGGTGAACCTACTTTGAAAAACACTACAATCTGAAAAAAAAAGTTTTATCTTGTATTTCTGGCATTGTAAAATATTGGTTTACAATGAAAAGCATTGGACGCAGAAATATGTTTTTCGCGATTTCCCAAAATTTGATTTTCTGGATAAGGCGATTTTAAAACTCACGCCCTCATATATATATATATATATATACACAAAATGATATGATATAAGTGAATTTTGTGCAAACTAAAAGCCACGCCCTTATCCAAATATGTTTGGTTAAATGAAAACAAGACTGCTCGCGTTCTGTCACCAATTTATAAATTTTTAAGAACCTACATTAGACACATGAAGGAACGAGAAGGCTAATGTTAAACTTATGGGAGAAACCTTCACAGATTTATGGCTTGTATTTTAATAATTTTAAAGGTTTTCTTTTGATAGGATACCTGAGGTCGATATCTGGTGTTGTGTGTTTGTATTTTCTCGATTTCGATAACAGTTTTGATCTATGCGGGCACTTTCTCTTTTGGAACCATATGAACCAGTTCTGAAATTGAATCTAACTTATTAAAAAAAAAATAGCCAAAATCGAAACAGTACAAACGCACAGAATTAGATACCGACCTCAGGTATCCTATAAAAATAAATACTCTAAAAATATTAAAATACAAGCGACAAATCTGTAAACATTTAACCCATAGGTTTAACATTAGCGTTTTCCTCTCTTCGCGTGACTAGGCTCTTAACGCATTTAAATTGATTTTATTTCCTGGTCATAAAACGCTACACTAGAAAATTAATAATCTGAAGCAACTGAAAATATCTTAACCCCTTCGGGACGAGAGACCGGTATTCGTGCCGCGTAAGGTGCTTAGGATCGGGAATTATTCTCACCAGTAAATTTCTATTGTAAATTTTGCCTTGTGTAATCCGAACATTTTCCCGATTCAATTAGGCAAAAATTTCTGTTTAAAAAAAACCGGTGATTGAAGAAAAAAAAAACTCTGTAAAAGATGCTCTTCCCAACGACCGTCTCTTCACAATATAATTTTTATTCGCTGTTAAGCTGGAATGACTGCGATTTCATGAAATCATCATTCACACCTGCAATCATTGAAGTCAAGAGTGCTTTTTCTTATTATAAATTAAATAATTTTATTAATAATTCTGGTGGGTACAAAACGAATATAAATTTTCTGATTTTGGCATCGTTAACCCCATGGAACTACAAATAAAGAGGAACGATACGTCCTCAAAATGGTGTAGCTTCAACTGTCACCGGTTTCTCAGTGTCTTATTACAGCCGGAACAAACTTCCGCCAGTAAATTTGAATAGAAATTTTCTGGTTATTTAATCAACTTATTCATGCAACATTTCAGTCATAATTACGGCTAAAGACAGATAATCATTGTTACTGGTAAAAATTTACATCGGCAGTAGTCAGGGCCTACTTTCCCCCGATATTGTGACAACCTAAACAATTTCCTGTCAGTGACAGTGAAATGGATTATAGTAACCGGGACAACTTCCACCATTAAAAATGAATAGAAAATTTTACCATATTTATGAGGGAAATTTTGCATGAATAAGCGGATGAAATAAAGCGAAACTTTCTTTTCAAAATTAACTGGCCAAAGTTTTCTCCGGCGGTCATCATAAATTGATGATCTGGTGTAAAAAATCAGCCGCAATCTTATGATAACCTTCTCAGCTACTTCACTCTCTACTGGTAGACTCTACACTGTATGTCCCCTTCTCTTTATTCATGACTCCATTGTTAACCCCTTCAAGAAGGAAGACATTTTACAAACTTTAAAATTTTAATACCCGTAATTCCATATAGTATTTTCTGCCTCATTTTATCGAATAATTTTATGATTAGACAAGGAAAAGATTATGACAAAAATTAGTTTGTGTTAAAAAGTAAAAACCTTTGCATTTTATGTGGAAACTGTGCGGGACACCCTTCCTGATGGATATTCCCAAACATTGAAGGCATTTTTCAATGATTACCAATGCAGTTTTTTTTTTTTTTTTTTTGCTTTAATAGTAACAATATGGATAAAAGTGAGCAAATTTTATAATAATGTATATATTGTTTTCTTTTATAAAATAGAAATTAATAAAAAAATTTAATTATATATAAGATAAATATGAAACAAAAACAAAAGCAAGAAAATCATGTTTTATTTTCAATCGATGTTGAATAACATCGTCATACTTGCCAACATTCCCTTAAACTTCCGTAAAATGTGAGTTAAGTTGACCGAGGTTATACACGTTACTAACCAGAAAATTTTCTAGATGTATTAATGTATAGTTAAAATCATGTTTCTGTATGAAAAATATTTGATTTAATTTCTTTAATAAATTTCTGGTTCGAAACATGTTTAACCTGGATTAATTTACCTCACATTTTACGGTTAACGGAATGTTGGCAAGTATGCATCGTCTTTCACTACCGCTTGCGATGGAGACATCGTAGCCCAGTGTTATGAAGTTATCTCATTGAAAATATCCTAGATATTTGTAGAGAAAAGATTCTCTACATAATACACTCTTAAGTACTGTGAATAAAGTGTAACAAGCATTATATAATATTCTCAAAAAATACAGCCAGCAACAAAGTCAGGTAACGAGCATCCTTCAAATAAACATAGAATCAGCGCTGCCTCGCATTGAAATGCCCTGTGAGTTTCGCAGCTGTTACAACTGCATTCACCTTCCTTTGCCAGTCAACCCTAAAGGAGGAATGACTTTTTCTACTTTCCACTACCGGTTTTTTTGGCTGCACGTTGGAGTAGCGTCGGAGAGGGATTTTCGAAGAGTGTGGCGTTCGTTGCAGCTTCTCACGTTTTATTTCTTGTTTTAACAGAAGATATTATGTTTGTGGCAAAGAATGGATCCTAAATTAAAGATTTAAAAAAAAAAGTTTTCTTCGAATTTATACAAGATGTATAGTTAAAGTGAATTGCGGTGTGTTTGAGATGTCTCTAGGTGAGGTGTTCATCCGGAATAAGTTCGGTGTGAATAAGCCTAACCGATCCATGCTTCATCGTGAGCCAAATGTAGAGGTGTGATAAAAATTAACATCCATTTGTGCAATATCGAAGAATTGTTTTTTGAGAAGTGAGCCTGCACTTATATCTACGTTTTTAAAATCCCATTTGTCCTTTTTTCCATTGTGCCTATGTGCTTCGTTTATGTGAAAATGTGTTGACGTTCAAAAAGAAATATCATCTATAATTAAAAATGCAATGATCTCACGTCATGATGATAATAAGAAAATGTTGATCATGAAATGTGACGACATGATGAAAGAAGATTAAAATAGATCTTAGTAGGTGCTAAAAAGAAATTAGCACCTGTGATTTATGCCTCTCTATTTCTATACATCACAATGAAAATGACAAATCAGTCATATATATAATTCTTGATTTAATCACGGTTTTTTTTGTTTTATGTGTTTGCTCATTTTGATATAAATATAATTGAATTTATGTGTTTGCTCATTTTGATATAAATATAATTGAATTTATGTGTTTCCTCATTTTGATATAAATATAATTGAATTTATCCATAATAAATAATCTAGAATTCTTGCAATCAATTAAGACTTTTCTTAATCCAGTGTTTTAAATGTATTTTTCTTAATATATTTATAATTTTTAAAATTTATTCAAAACACAACGCATACCTAATTATTTCTCTCTGATTAATTAATTAATTGATTCGTAACTCTTACCCCTATATAGAATGGTGCCGTTGACAAAAGTAAAAATTTTTTTCCCCTTTAACTTTGCATAAAATATTTTATGGTCTCGAATCTTGGTTTAATTTTTCAAAGGTAATTTTTCATTATTATTATTAATATTTTCTGTTTCAAAATCATTTAATATCCTATTTCAAAGTTCAGATTGCATACCTTGCTTAAAATAAGTATAATTTTGATAATAAACACTGGTTATTCATTGATATATGTATATCTTTTCAGTTAGTTATTATATGTATGTTTTCAAAGGTGATTTATTTTAAAAAGTGTTGGTGATATCAGTATTACATTTTCATTATTATTTTTATCTAATTTTCATACTTTTTATTTTATTTCTATTTTCAATAACATTCTGTGCAGATATCATTATTAGGATAAATTATCTGCCAGTAATTTTGAAATTTAAATTGGATATTTTTTTTTTGTATTTTCATGATTTATTGATACTAGTAGTCTAAGTTTAAAAAAAAAAAAAAATGAGGCGAAATAATGTGCAACAAGTCAGTTTGGTAAACTCACTACCAAATTTTTCTGGTTCCAAAGAGGAAAATTTCAAATTCTTTATAGAACAGATAGAGAATTTAGCTGACTTGGAACAGTGGGATAATCACAGAAAATTTGTAGTGCTAAAACTTCATTGCAAGGACCAGGCTTTAAAATTCATAGCAAATGACCCTGTTGCCTCTAAAATAAACAATTTTGACCAACTCAAACAGAGTCTAGATAAAAAGTTTTCAAAAACTGTTTCATTCGCTGAAAAACAGCAGAATCTCTCATCTATTTGTCAAAAGCAGACACAAACAGTTTCAAATTTGGCTGAACAAATTGAGAAAGCTGCTAATGACTATTTAAACATAGATGAGAATGCAGATGTAAATATGCTAGACTTAGCACAAAAATTAAAACTGAATAAATTCTTGGAAGCCCTTCGCTCAGATATTAGAATCGAGGTCAAAAAGCAAAATCCACAAAGTTTTGAGTCTGCCATAGAAACAGCGGTTAATATTGAAAATGCTTTTAAGGACCCGGAAGTTAATGTAAATAACACAATGTCTTTTGAAATATCCACATTATTAGGCTCTCATGTACAAACCAATGCTAAAATTCAGGAATTATCAGACAAAATTCAGGATCTTGCCATTTCAAAAACAGTAAATAATGTGACAGGTTTCTCTTCGGGTCAGGATAAAGAAATTGAAAGTGAATATAAGGATGAGATTGTAAATTTTTGCTTGATTTGTGGTAAGCCACATTTAACAATTCAGTGCTGGTATTTTCCTGAGATCAGAAACGTCATGCAAAATTCACAAAATTTACAGTTTTCACAAAACAGAGTAAATAAAAGGTACAGGAATTCTGAAAATTTCAGAGGCAATTTTTTTCGAGGAAATTCCAGGGGTAATTCTCGGGGAAATTCCAGGGGTAATTCTCGAGGAAATGCTCGGGGAAATTTCAGAGGCAATTCTCGGGGAAATTTCAGGGGTAATTCCTCTCGAGGTAGGTTTAGAGATCAAAACTCCAGTCAAGAATGACTGACTGAGGGTTCTTGCAGTGTAAAAAGCTTAGATACAAGAACCCGAAAGAAAAAAAAGATTTCCTCATGCAAAAAGAACAATTCAAAATTAAACACTAAACTCAAAAAGAAAGTACATGTGAAAAGGAAATTTGTACCACAGTCTAAAATATCAAAAAGGAAAGTAAAAAATAATTCAGACAGTGCAAAACTAACTTCAAAAAATAAATCTTTAAAAACAGATACTGTAAACAATGAAAAAACTTATGTTTCAACTGATACTCAGACTAATGAACAGGAAAAGTTATATGTCATGTCATGTAGTCAGAAACAGGCTGATTTACCAATAATAACTTTAAATTTTGGTCAGGAAGAAGTTCTTTCTTTGCTCGATTCAGGAGCAAATTTGAGCTTAATTCAAAACAATGTATTACAAGTCATAAAACAACACTGCAAAGTTGAATACTTATCCAGATCTGTCAGAATTAATACACTTAATAACTCTTCTATACCTTATTTATCTGCAGTGAATATAAAGTTTAAAATTGACAAATCTTGGTTCGAAAATCAATTTTTTGTTACTCCAAATGATTGGCGGTGCAAGTATAAGATCATCCTTGGGTATGATTTCTTGCAAAGAAATAAAATTCTCATGGATGTCGAAAACAAACAGCTAATCATGAATAACAAAAAATTCAAATTTTATGAATCTTCTCCCAAGTTAATTTCTAATAATATGATAAAGTCAGAAAACAAACTTAATTATGCTAAATCCGTAAATAATGTGAAAATTCTTCCTAATTCTTTTTCAATTGTTAAACTTTACATTCCAAAATCTTTTGCTGATAGTAAACAAGTTAATCTCATACCTGTTAAAACAAAATTAAATTACTCAATATCTGAATCTGTAAACAATGTGATAGACAAGAAATTTATATTCACTATAGTAGAAAATAATTCTGATAAGGCAATTACACTTAGAAAACAGCTGAAAATTGGCACGTTACAAACTTTCGACAATTCTGATATTATGGAGCCAAACAATTTTGAAATTTTGCAAGTAAATACTTTAAATGTGTCAGAAATTCAAAAACTCAGAAAAGATGATCTTAATGCTGATGACTTTGATTTGAAGCATTTAAATGATAGTGATAAAAGCAAAGTGACTTCCATGCTTATGAACAACTCTCAAGTTTTTTTCAAAAAGATATAAAACTTTGGGTTCAACAGATGCTGTTGTTCCTGAATTCAAACTTCTTCATAATTTCCCCATTCAGACACGTCCATATCCCATTCCCAAAATTGCAAGAAAATTTGCAAAAAAAGAAATAAATGAACTTTTAGAGGCAGGAATAATTGAACCGTCAGTTTCCAACTACAATTTTCCTGTAATATTCGTAAAAAAGAAAACTACAGATAACTCTAAAGAACAAAAATTCCACATGTGTGTAGATTATCGTTTATTAAATTCGATAACGGAATCATTTCAAATTTGTTTACCAAAGATATCTGAGATTCTACATCAGATTGCTGGAAAAAAATATTACTGTGTTCTTGACCTAAAATCAGCTTTTTTCCAAATTAAACTTCAGGATTGTGACAAACCTAAACTTGCATTTTGTTGTGAACTAGGAAATTTTATGCCAACCAGATTATTTTTTGGAAGTAGAAATTCAACTTCACATTTCCATACGCTTTTAACAAAATGTTTAAGTGACCTTGTGGGTAGTAACATACAGTTTTATTTGGATGACATCATTGTGGCTGAAAATGATATTGATAAACTGTTAAATCTGCTTCAAACTGTATTTGATAGATTATCAAAATTTAACTTAACTCTTGATCCGCAAAAAGTTCAAATTTGTAAATCAGAAATTGTTTACTTGGGCTTCAACATTAATCAACAAGGTTTTTCACCTTCTGATAGCAACATAAATAAAGTTACAAAATTTCCAGTCCCAAAAAATTTAAAACAAGTTCAAGCATTTTTGGGTATGAACAATTTTTTCAGGCATGTGATTTACACTATGCAGAGATAGTACAACCAATTGTGGCCTTAACCCTCCGTCTACCAGACGGGTCCATTGGACCCGACAGGTACATACAAAATATTCATTCAAACCAGAAATTTCTTTAAAATAAACTAAGTATATAAACCAGACAAAAATAAGGTAAATAAATAAGTTAAATAGTTTTAAATAAAAATTCTGGTGTAGAACGTTTTATTAAAACTTGAGTAAAATTCCCGGTAGATCTAGGGTTAACACGTAAAAATACACCTTTTGTTTGGACAGAGGCCTGTCAAAATTCCTTTAATAAAATTCAAGATGAAATACTTAATAAACCTACTCTTAAACAATTAGATGAGAATAAACAACTGTATTTGGTCACTGATGCATCAAAAATTTCTATCTGTGGCATTCTAATGCAAAAATATGACAACAAATTTTTTCCTGTTGAATTTTTCTCGAGACAACTCTCACATGCTGAGTCGAGATATCCATCTATTCGTAGAGAACTTTTGGCCGTTTTTGTTCATTTCTATGAATACTTATATGGTAAAAGATTCACGATTCTTACAGATGCTAAACCACTAACATATCATGCTCAGCTGGATAAGCAACCTGATATTGTGGCTAGATAGGTTACTATATCTTGGCCAATTTCAGTATGATTTAAGTCACATACCTGGAAAACAGAATCCTGCGGATTTCCTTTCTAGGATGGAGGTTGAAAATCATTCGTTAAACAACATTAACATATTTGCCATAGATAATTCTCTCACTCAAAGTAACATTAAAGTTTCACAGACTCAAGATAATGAGGTCAAAAATATAATCGACAAGATTAACAATGACAGTAAAACAAAAGCAAAATTCTTTGTTGACTCTCACACTCAATTGCTTATGTACAAACACAAAAATAAAAATAAATCAATTGTGAATAAAATAGTTATTCCAAAAACTTTAATCAAAAGTTGCTTAGAAATGGCACATGCACCACACTTTGGTACTAAGAAAACTTATGATATCAATAGAAAATTTTACTGGAAAGGAATGTTTTCTGATACAAAAAGTTTTTGTGAAAATTGTGCTCGCTGTTTGTCAAATAAATCGAAACCAAAACATACAACTTCCAGGCATATTGAAAAAAGAGACTTAGCACCAGGTGAGAAACTAGCAATTGATATTGTGGGCAAGTTGCCAAGATCTATTGATGGGAAGTTTTTTATATTAACAATCATAGATCATTATTCAAGGTTCTTAGAGGCTATTCCTCTAGCCAATGTAAAATCTACAACAATCATAAGATGCCTCAATGAATACTTTGCCAAATATGGCATTGCAAAAATCGTGCAGTCAGACAATGGTCCAAATCTAGTCTCAGATGAACTTAACAATTTCTTAGATAATTTAGGCATAGATCATAGAAAGTCCTCAATTTACTTTCCGGCATCAAATGGCTTAGTCGAAAGAGTTCATAAAACAATGAAGGAAAGCCTGGCTGCTATGTCTAATAATGTTCTAGACTGGTCTAACAATTTGCTAAAATTTAAACTTCATTATAATAACTCAGTACATACAGCTGCATACTCAATTTACACCAGCTGAAATCTTTTTTGGCAGATCTCTGAACACTCCACTTGACTCCATAAATGAACCAAAGTTTGTTGAAAGTTTTCAGGCTTATCAGGAAAACATTAAAAAATTGTTAGAAGAGATGAGGCAACAGATTTCAAAAAATGAGGAACAATATTTTGCTGTATACAATAAAAATACAAAGGGGAGAGCAAAACCAAAATTAAATGTTGGTGATAAGGTTTTTACTGAAAATTTTAGGCGTACCGTCTCATTTACAGAAAAATACATTGGTCCTTGGGAAATAATTAAAATCGTTCGTAATGATAATTATATTGTAACTAGAATTGTTAATAACCAAAATGTGGAAAAGAAATTTCATGTTAGTAAACTTTTTTTGCAAAAACCTCTCAGACCTAATATTCAAAATTGTATATAAACCTTATTTTTGTAACTTATTTCAAAATTCATTCTTGTCAACTTGGTAATTTTTTGTTCATTTCTCAATTTTTCTACCATCTTTATTATCAAAATTTTTGTATCTATGCTTCCTGGTAAACTGTACTTCTGTAGATATTAAGATAATGAGACGTCATTATTTTTTTTCTTCTTTTTCTGACTTAAGCTGGCTGGTCCGTTAGGTTAGGACAGTGGTGTTAATCTCTAGGTTGTTATGATGATACATTTTCAAAGATGTGTAACTTCTAAAAGGATAAAGATTACTATTTGGCAATTCTGTTACAATCTTGAGTTAAAAGATATATGTAAAAAAAAAAAAAAAAAAAAAAAAAAAAAAAGTAGCTAGCTATAAATATACAACCATCACTATAAAGTTTGAGAATTTTTTTTTTTTTTTTTTTTTTTTTGGACAAAGAAAATTTTTTTCATATAACTTTAATTCATGATTTCTTAAATGTTATTAAGTATTATTTAATGTTCTTCTTAAAATTTAAATTAGAAAAAAATATAAAGATAATTATTTCAGCTCTTTTTACAAATTCAAATTTAGTCTTTGGCCAGTATGTTTCTGTAAATTTCATTTTTCAAATGTCAAAAAATTTCTTCAGTCTCAATTTTAGAGACAATTTTAGTAATTTCATTTTAATCTTCAATACTTAAAAATTTTTCTCTTCATGTGCATCTTGCTAATTGATATTTACTGTTTGTGTATATATATGTCTGGTTTGTCATTATGAATGTCACATATAAATTTTGTGCATGTGGCAATGGATGGTATAAATGCTTAATTCACAAGTGTTGAAACTTTTCTCAACAGAATTAACTTTTGACAATATATTTTGTATGTGTGCTTTTCTGAGAAACTTTTTCATCCCATGAGCTACTACTCCTCTGTTGGGGGGGAGTAGATGTAGAGAAAAGATTCTCTACATAATACACTCTTAAGTACTGTGAATAAAGTGTAACAAGCATTATATCATATTCTCCAAAAATACAGCCAGCAACAAAGTCAGGTAACGAGCATCCTTCAAATAAACATAGAATCAGCGCTGCCTCGCATTGAAATGCCCTGTGAGTTTTGCAGCTGTTACAACTGCATTCACCCTCCTTTGCCAGTCAACCGTAAAGGAGGAATGACTTTTTCTACTTTCCACTACCGGTTTTTTTGGCTACACGTTGGAGTAGCTTCGGAGAGGGATTTTCGAAGAGTGTGGCGTTCGTTGCAGCTTCTCACGTTTTATTTCTTGTTTTAACAGAAGATATTATGTTTGTGGCAAAGAATGGATCCTAAATTAAAGATTTAAAAAAAAAAGTTTTCTTCGAATTTATACAAGATGTATAGTTAAAGTGAATTGCGGTGTGCTTGAGATGTCTCTAGGTGAGGTGTTCATCCAGAATAAGTTCGGTGTGGATAAGCCTAACCGATCCATGCTTCATCGTGAGCCAAATGTAGAGTTGTGATAAAAATTAACATCCATTTGTGCAATATCGAAGAATTGTTTTTTGAGAAGTGAGCCTGCACTTATATCTACGTTTTTAAAATCCCATTTGTCCTTTTTTCCATTGTGCCTATGTGCTTCGTTTATGTGAAAATGTGTTGACGTTCAAAAAGAAATATCATCTATAATTAAAAATGCAATGATCTCACGTCATGATGATAATAAGAAGATGTTGATCATGAAATGTGACGACTTGATGAAAGAAGATTAAAATAGATCTTAGTAGGTGCTAAAAAGAAATTAGCACCTGTGATTTATGCCTCTCTATTTCTATACATCACAATGAAAAATGACAAATCAGTCATATATATAATTCTTGATTTAATCACGGTTTTTTTTGTTTTATGTGTTTGCTCATTTTGATATAAATATAATTGAATTTATGTGTTTGCTCATTTTGATATAAATATAATTGAATTTATCCATAATAAATAATCTAGAATTCTTGCAATCAATTAAGACTTTTCTTAATCCAGTGTTTTAAATGTATTTTTCTTAATATATTTATAATTTTTAAAATTTATTCAAAACACAACGCATACCTAATTATTTCTCTCTGATTAATTAATTAATTGATTCATAACTCTTACCCCTATAATATTGTTTTTAAAAAAAATTAGACAGTTTTTACCCGTTGAACGAAAAAGAAAATATTAGTTAGGTTGTATTAGAAGATTCATTTGTTTTTTTGTTTTTTTTTTACAAAAAATGAACCATACTAAATTTCGAAAACGGCGAGATTTTGTTGAAGAAGTATATGTGCCAATCTGTTCAATAACCTTTCTCCGGAAGTCATATAATTCCTTGCTTTCAAGACGTTTGTGATTTGTGGCAAAATACTTATCGAGGGGATTTTTCTTCTCATTCAAAGAGTCCATTTTTTTGGCGAAAGGAATTTCTAAGAGATAAAAATAAATAGTAAACGGACGGAGCAATGCTCGGAGAGTAGGAAAGGTGTTGCAGATCGTCTTAATCAAATGCAAGGAGTTCTGTGTGGTCTGGCTTTGTCATGTAGGAAGACAACATCTTGACCGTTTGCTAAATATGTGCGTTTCCCGGATGTTACTGCCTTCAATGAGTCGAGTTGCGAACACTATTTATCAGAATTGATCGTCTGGTTTCGTGGAAGTGGCTCTTTATAGTGGCTCTATATCCTTTTAATGCCACCAAATAGACAGTAAAACTTTCTTTCGATGGAGGCCGGATTTAGCGACAGGAATGGGACGTTTTTCTCAGCTGGATTTTCTCGGTTTATTTGCTTCCCATGTTGTCATAAAGTATCCAACTTTTGTCCCCGGTGACCAAACTTTTCAAAAGTGGATCTTTTTGCAGTTATAAATGCGGTTTAGAATGTTTTACGCCGTCAGGGCATGGGCAGGGCAGCCACTGGCCACTATTTTTGTATTGTATTCGTATTATTATTTCGAAAAAAATTTTTTTTACAGTATATTTCTTTTAAAGACTGTGCTAGAGGTATTTGTTTTCAGGAGGTGATGCAAGATGAATTTAAAAAAATCACGTGAATTTAGAAAGAAACCTTTGAGACAACCTAATATCTTAATCACGTCTAATGTCGGTACAACGTAGGTATCTGCATCCATTTTTTATGTTTCTCATATTTAAGATTTTTATCAAGATGTGTCATTTATCTTTTATCAGGTATTTGGGGTCATCTTTCCAAGAATAGGTAGTGCTGTTAAAGGTCAGTACACTGGGGTGGGTAAAATGTTCTAGAAAAATAAATAGCAGCAGAGTTGCATTCATTAATTTTAATGCGTCAAATGTCGCACCTGTTTATGAACATACTAAGGTGTCGTTTGCGATTTTCTGTATTAAAAAAAAAGGGCTGTGTGCTAAAGACTACATAGCGGTATCACCAGCATATAAGGAAAGGTAAGTTAATATTGTATGAGATATACCATTAAAACATAAGTTGCAAACCGTCGTTCGTCCCAGAATAAAATTCTGAAGAATATATTAAATTATAAATTTGAGTGTAGATTGTTATTTATAAAAGCGGACGTAAGAAGCATGGACCGCCAACATAAGAATCTAAGAAACGTATTGGTCTGGGTGGTATTTAGCTGAATTAATTTGTAAATTAAGCCCTACTAGACTTTTTTGAAAGACCTTCGATATATCTAAGAAAATGGAGCTAAGTGGTTTCTTCGAATATGCTATTATTTAAATTTTCTGTTAGAAGTCCCCCAACACGAAGAAACTGGTGTTTAGTAGAATGTTAAAAGCTCAAGGCTGCCACTCGCGACAACATTTATTTTCTAATCGCACCACTATTTTTTTTTTTTAAAAATTTTGTGTTTTATTTGTCATAAACATATTGCTGGACAGCGTAAGAAAGATTCTCTGTTTTGAGAAAGTCCAGCGATATAGAATTAAATAAAGGAAAATTGCGCAGTTAAACTGATGGCATTGAGATCACAAGTTACTCGCACAAATTGTATATTATACTCTTATTCTGCATGGAATAAACATTTAGCTAAATTAAGGGGGGATTAGCTCCCCCCTGTTTCACCCTTTCTATTTAACCAATGAACCTCCAAATCTAACCAGGGAAGCTTCCTGATCAGAATAAACCTGTATAGTAAATTTGGAATTGGGTAATTCTGGATGAAAAAACCATTTAGCTAAATTAAGAGGGGATTATCTCGCCCATACTTATACTTATACTTACCAATGAACCTCGAAATCTAATCAGGGAAGACTCTTATCAGAATAAACCAGTTTACGAAATTTAAAGCTAATCGGATAATTCTGCATGAAAAACCCATTTATATAATTAAGGAAGGAGACAAGCACACCCCCCCCCGTCCCATCTTTATACTTAACCAATAAACCTCCAAATAAAATCAGGGAAGCGACTTATCAGAATAAACCGGTTTACGAAATTTGAAGCAAATCGGATGAAAAACACATTTATCTAAATTCAGGGGGATTAGCCCCCATTCCGCGCTTTCATACTTAAACAATGAACCTCAAAATCTTATCAGGGAAGCGCCTTACTAGAATAAACCGGTATACCAAATTTGAAGCAAATCGGATAATTCTGCAAGAAAAACCCATTTATCTAAATTAAGGGGGCGAATTAGCCTCCCGTCCACCCCCCCCCCCCTTTATACTTAACTCTTTCACAGGCACTTAATTACGTTTCTGTAATGGCAGATTCCCACCAAAATTTTTGAAAAATTTTGTTGTAATACATGGAAAAGGAATTTTCACCATTTATCCACCAAAGTTATAAAAGTAAAATTTAATTAAAAATTTCTGGTGTAAATATGAATTAAATATAAGCGGAATATAATAAATCCCACCGCCCCTCAAGGGGATAACAAATTAACGCCAAAAGTAATCAGGGAAGCGCCTTATCAGACTGAAACTATTTACAAAATTTGAATTAAATCGGATATTTCTATCACGAGTTATCGAGATTCGTATATACATACGTACGTACAAAACCTGCGGCCTCATTAGCTCTCAGGCTTTGATTGCCTGTGGGCTAAGAAACAACTCATAAACTTTCCCGAGAATCAGTGACAGCAAATGAAACTTTGTTATTATAAGCGCTTCTTATAATGTTAAAAGTATATAGGTTTCTAAAATCTCTAAAGATAAAAAATGTTTTTCGGAATCGGGTAACTCGGAAGGTGTTAATGTATATTTTAGTCCGCTGTTATAATATAGTTTCATACATTAGTTAACATTTAATTTTTCTGCAATGTATATCAGACGTTATCTTTTGTATAGTCCAACATTCATTGGATTCCGAACGTTGTATGTTATTTATTGCATATTCACAATTTTGTTTAATTTTACGTTTGTCTGAAAAAAAAAAAAAAAAAAAAAACCCAGAAACAAATATATTTATGAGATTAAAAGAAGCATTAATAAAAACAAAGTGATTTTTGCTGCCAATGATTTTTGGAAACGTTACCGTGTAGCTTTTATAATTACGTAATGTTTTCGATTCAGGTTAGATATCTTTCCGTGATTTATCGAAAAATAATTATATCGAAAGTTCAATATATATATACACAAACCAACAATTTTCTCTGAAATTGAAAGGGTCAACAGAAGAAGATTATAACCAAAATAAATCAAAGAAGAAAAAGGATGCATCATGCATAAATTATAGCCCACATCACAAATCCAACAGATTATTAAAAATAAATTTAATTTTTTCAGTCAACGAAATGAGATATCTAAAAAAGCTATTGAAAAACACATAACTATAAAAATCCCTTTTTAGGAATTGCTGCCTAGTGCAAATTATTTCGTGCAATACATTATATGATCTGTAGAATTTATAAATACCGTGTAATACTCTAAAATTTAGATATGTTTCATAATGCACATTGCAGCGAGAAACGCATTTCCAGCCATTATTGATCATAACCAGTCCCGTAATCGAGTTATTTTGAACCTGCCTGTGACAAAAAACTGGTTACAAAAAAAAAAAAAAAAAAAAAAAAAAAAAGTAATTCATAAAAGACGCTCGTCGCGAGGGGGTTAAATAAGCAATTTTTGAAGCTATTTTGATAAAACAATTACTCAGTGAGAGGGTTAACCCTCTCGCTGCGTCAGTAATTCTTCGTGATGAGCGTCGTTTACAGATTTTTAAATAATTTATCACCGGTTTTTTAAAGCAGAAATTTTTTACTATCGTAATCGGGGAAAATGTCCTGATTAAAACAGACAAAGTTTTCGCTAAAAAATAGCTGGTGAGAACAAACAAATAGTATTAATTTGACGGGAAAATGCATCGCAGCAAGAGAGTTAATGGTCTTTTTTAATTTCATTATGTTTGAAGTATCATAACATCATTAAAATGCTCAACAAAAATTTTTTTCCCATTATATCATACTGTAATGAAATTATTTTGCACGTCCTTGTAAACGAAATAGAAATAATAGCTATTCCATACTACGGAGGAAGAATGTTTCAATCCTCCTCAGTGATGCACGACAAACTCAATTTCTTTGAAACAGCATAGCATCAATACAATGCACCGGAAACGATTTTTCCCATAGACCGCAATATATCTCAAATGTTTTGTTTACCTTTAAACGAACTATAAAAATGTTTCACAGTTCATTTTTAATACCGATCGTTTTATAATGAACCTCAAAATATGTCGAAATTACATGACAATCCGAGTATATGTAAGGCAGTTAGATCACGGATAAATCGAGATACAGACAAGCAAACCGAAATCATTAACATGTTTTAACTATGTTGGAAAGTGTTTATAAAAATAGAAAGATGAGACTTTGAAGTTTGACTTCGAATTCAGGTATGCTATGGAAAAAAAGCATTTGAAAATATTTAAGTGCAAACGTGAAATTTGCAAATAATTATAGTGGTTTAAGTACATCTTTAAAGAACGCTGACAAGTTTTGACTCTTAAAGGGCATAGCCGGATAAGCATTGGAAACATGCCTTTCAATCAAATTTCCTGATTTTTTTCCTAGATGTGGCTATATACTGACAATATATTTCTTCTATTATCACCCTATAAATATGGATATTTAATGAGATAATAATATTTTCTCGATTTAAAAAAAAAAAAAAAACGGATTTTCTCAAAAACTGCTGCACGGAATTTCATGCCATTAATTGAGGATATATAGATACCAAAGATGCACAAATGGTAATTTTCGTATAATTTTCTGTTTATAAAAACTGAGTGAAATAGCGAAATAAAAATTACAAAAAATAAAAATCATATCTTATGGTTATCCGAAAATTACCATTTTCATGTAAAAAATTCCCCATATATGCCCGTATATTCTATATAAATGCCGAAAGTTTGCGTTGGGTACTACATATAAATATTTACAAAAATGTATATTAAAATTATTGAAATTCATTTTAAGGCGTTATTTGGGGCGTAGCTACTCAACTTCCACACCCGAAGAATTTTTTGAATAAACAGTTACAGAAGTACTGTATTTTAAATTTTAATGAATACATCAGCAACATTCTCAACGCTGTCGATATCAAAATGAACATGAAGTTGAAAAACATGGCTTATATGCTTAATGGAATCTAAAATACATCAGTTGACATATTGTCTGTTGACTTTGTTCCAAAAATTCTTCGGATGTCGAAGTTAAATAGCTCCGCCGCAAATAACGCCTTAAAAAGAATTTCAATAATTTTAATATACATTTTTGTAAATATTTATATGTAGTACACAACGCAAACTTTCGGCATTTATATAGAATATACGGGCACATATGAAGAATTTTTTTACAAGAAAATGGTAATTTTCGGATTACCATAAGATATGATTTTTATTTCGCTATTTCACACAGTTTTTATAAACAGAAAATTATACAAAAAAAGTTATGTATGTTTGGTATATATGTATTTATGTATGCTTGTATATATCCTCAGTTAAGCGCATGAAATTCCGCGCAGTGGTTTTTGAGAAAATCCGTTTTTAAAAAAATCGAAAAAAACATTTTTATCGCATTAGATATCAATATTTATAGGATGATAATAGGGGAAATATATTTTCAGATATGTAGCCACATCTGGGAAAAAAAAATCAGGAAATTTAATTGAAAGGCATGTTTCCAATGCTTATCCGGCTATGCCCTTTATTGAACAGTTTAGGGTAAATTAAAAGATAACTTTGGCAGTGCATATTTGTTACAACATAGTTACCATTCTTTCCGTTTCTCCAAGCAAATTAAACATATTTTGAACCAGACATTTTACTTAATTAATTAAATCAAATAGTATCATCATCCAGGAATAATAAATCATTTAATAAATAAATTTCAACGGTTTACCTGATTTGAAAAATACAAGGCTGGTAGCTATAATTACAGCAACAACTTCAGGGATTTTGTTGTTCTTCCTCACAAAACACACATACCTCTAGGAATTTTGTTAAATAAAAGCACTTGCTTAACCCTTTCAGGGGCAAAGTACTTCTATTCCTAAAATGTTGAAATCAGTCAATGGCACCAGCATCTACAAACAAATTTATTTGCAAATATGAAAATGCTCATTTATTACTACTACTGTTAAACTGTACTGTGCTGTCAAAAACTACTGTTAAAGAAAGGAAATTTCGCAATTCTTTATAAAAACAATGCAAATAAATGTATTGTGATCATTAAACGGTTAAGTTTTTGCAGTTACGGTTTTTTTCTTTTAACATTTTTTAATAAGAGAAAAGTTACATGTATGTAAACGGTTGAGAAAATAACCGTTTTAATATATATTTAGCTTCGACTCTTTCGCTGTGCTTTCTTCATAAGATCGAGCAAAGTATTTTGTATTAAAAATAAAATCTACCTTTATCTATAGACGGATTAAATAAATTTTATACTAAATTTTCTTTGATAGTACTTAAAAGTACCGCCAGTGCTTAGTCAATAATAGCATTGTAAAAGCATTCATTTTAACATTAAATTTTCATATATTGTCCTTGCATGAAGCACACGAATATATGGATAATGTACAAAATATGTGTTTATTTGTGTACGAATAGCACGTATATTTACAAACATACAAAGGTTTCTATAAAACAATTTCAAATCGTCGGTACCCTGTCAAACTATCCAATATGAAAACCGTGTTGCAAGATGTTTTTTTTTAAATTCAGATTTCTTGATTGGCACCACTTTTTTAAAATAGTAAAATTCGCCTTATTTAACCTTATTTAATGACATAATTAAGACGAAAACAAGGGAAATTGTACCATTTCACATAAGTCTGCCAATCAAGAAATCTGAATTTTAAAAAAGTAGCACACTGGCAACACTATTTTCCTATTGTATAGTTTGACATGGTACAGACGATACATGAGGCAATCTCACGATTTTTTAACATTCAGGAATAAAAATTTGTTGAAATTAAACTTACTAAAATAACATTTTAAACTTATAGACGAATGCCTTAATGATTTAAAATAAAGAAAAAATGGTCAGCAGCGGAAATGTTTTACTTAACTGAGGTTTAAGTTAAACTTGTGAGTTTAATTTTCCTTACAATTTTACCACTATAATTTTTTATTTTCTTCAAAATTTTACTTATAATGAATTTGCCTAGCACCCACAGGACATTCAAATAAGAAATAATAACAATGTAGTATTTTTAGCACAAAATTTTGGTATAAAATTGTCTTAAAGGGGAATTAAAAATAGGCAGCATGGAAAAAAGGGGGACGTATAGGAAAAAAAGGACTGTAAGAAAAAAAAAGGGATAGTAAAGATGGGAAGGTAAGGAAAATTACCATTTATTTTTAGGCAAATCATGTTAAGACTAAGTGATAGCCACAATGTTCATTGATTTTTAGAAACAGTTACTTACATTGTATTAAAAAATAATAATAATTGACTTCAAAAATTGCAGGAATAAACCTTGGGGACGGTAAGACTACCAGTAAAGCCACGATGCCCGAAATGGATATTTAAATGCTGATTTAAATTCTGCAGTAAATTTCCTGTCAAAGAATTTTACCCATGCTTTCTCTTCCATACTTCTGCATGAGAAAAAAGTTTAAAAAATTTCTGTGGCTGCATCTGAAGTGATTTTCTGTATAATTTTAGCAAGAGGGACGGAATCTAAAACCCAGGGACGAGTTAAAAAAATAATAACAACCGTAAAAATGTATGAAGGTTAATTTTTTGCTATATCTATTCTATACTAATACTAATCTATACTCATATTATAAAGAGGAAAAAATTGTTTATTTGTCGGAGATAAGCTCAGGAACTACCGAACCGATTCCAAAAGTAATGGTATCAAAATGATGGTGTTCGCCCAACTTAGAACATAGGCTATATCTTATGTCGGTGCCACTACCCCAAAGGGGGTGCAGGAGCAAAAAACGTTCTAAAAATGCGATTTTTGCGTTACTGAAGGGCCTAGAAATATGAAATTTGGAATATTAGTTACTTATAAGATATAAATTATGTCTAAGAACAGTTCTTAAACAATTCAAAATTTAAAAGGGGTGCGAATGCACAAAAAGCGCTCTAAAAAACGTTCTAAATGGTAGTTTCTACATAATCTCAGGAAATACCAAACCGATTCCAAAAGTAATGGTATCAAAATGATGGTGTTAGTCCAACTTAGAACATAGGCTATATTTTATGTCGGTGCCACTACCCCAAAGGGGGTGCAGGAGAAAAAAACGTTCTAAAAATACGATTTTTGCGTTACTGAAGGGCCTAGAAATATGAAATATTAGTTACTTATAAGATATAAATGATGTCTAAGAACAGTTCTTAAACAATTCAAAATTTAAAAGGGGTGCGAATGCACAAAAAGCGCTCTAAAAAACGTTCTAAATGGTAGTTTCTACATAATCTCAGGAAATACCAAACCGATTCCAAAAGTAATGGTATCAAAATGATGGTGTTAGTCCAACTTAGAACATAGGCTATATTTTATGTCGGTGCCACTACCCCAAAGAGGGTGCAGGAGAAAAAAACGTTCTAAAAATGCGATTTTTGCGTTACTGAAGGGCCTAGAAATATGAAATTTGGAATATTAGTTACTTATAAGATATAAATGGTGTCTAAGAACAGTTCTTAAACAATTCGAAATTTAAAAGGGGTGAAAATGCACAAAAAGCGTTCTAAAAAACGTTCTAAATGGTAGTTTCTACATAATCTCAGGAAATACCAAACCGATTTAAAAAATATTGGTGTCAAAATGATAGTGACAACATTTGCTCCAAGATAGGCTATGTTTTATGTCGGTGCCACTACCCCAAAGGGGGTGCAGGAGCAATAAAACGTTCTAAAAATGCGATTTATGTATTACTGAAGGGCCTAGAAATATGAAATTTGAAGTATCAGCTACTTATTAGATATAAAGGATTTCTAAGAACAGTTCTTAAACAATTCGAAATTTAAAAGGGGTGAAAATGCGCGAAAAGCGTTCTAAAAAACGTTCTAAATGGTGATTTCTACACAATCTCAGGAAATACCAAACCGATTTAAAAAATAATGGCGTCAGAATGATGATGAAAATCCTTGCTCCAACATAGGCTATGTTTTATGTCGGTGCCACTACCCCAAAGGGGGTGCAGGAGAAAAACGTTCTAAATTGCGGTTTTTGCGTGAGGGAAGGGCCTTGAATTGTGAAATTTAGAATGGTAGTTAGTTATAAGATATCAATGATCTCTAAGGACATTTCCTAAAAAAATCGAAATTTAATAGGGGGGTCAAAATGCGCAAAAAGCGTTGTAAAAACGTTCTAAATTGCAATTTCTATGCAATCTCAGGAAATACTGAACCGATTTCAAATATAATGGTGTTAAAATGATGGTGACAGATCTTGCTCCAAGATAGGCTATATTTTATATCTGTTTCCACTACCCCAGAGGAGATGCAGGAGCAAAATGAGCGAAAAGCGCTCTAAAAACGTTCTAAATGCCGATGTGTCACCAATATCTCAGGAAGAATCAAACTGATTTCAAAAGTAATGTAAGAAATTGATACTGACAGCCTCTGCTCTAACATAGACGCTATTTTAAGTCGGTATCACTATCACCTAGACGTTGCAGGAGCAAAAAAGCGTTCCAAATTTCGATTTTTGTGATCGGTAGGGGCTAGCAACCTAAAATTAGGCAAGGTACATATTTATTACATATAAATGATCTTTAAGAACAGTTTCGAAAAAATTGGAAATTTAAAAAGGGGTGAAAATGCGCGAAAAGCTTTCTAAAAACATTCTAAATTGCGATTTCTACTCAATCTCAAGAAATTCCAAAGCTATTTCAGAAGTAATGGTTGCAAATCAATGGTGACAGTCCCTGCTATAACATAGGTTATATTTTATGTTGCTGTCACTACCATCTGAGGGTTGCAAAAGCAAAACATGTTCTAATTTGCGTTTTTTGCATAACTGAAGGGTCTAAAACTTTGAAGTATGGCATGTTATCTACTTACAAGATGCAACTGCTTTCTATGAACTGTCGAAAGAAAATTTCAAATTTAAAAAGATGAAGTAAGCGAAAAGCGTTATAAATTACAATTTTTATGTAATCTTATCAAATACCAAACCGATTAAAAAAATAATGATGACAAATTGTTGGTGATAGAACCTGCTCAAACATAAGCTATATTTTATGTCTGTGCCACTACCACCAGAGGGTTGCAGTAGCTAAATGCTTTCTAAATTGCGATTCTGTGATACTGAAAAGGCTAGAAACTTTAAATATGGCATGATACACTGTTAAAAATTTTGCAGCATTCTGGCAGTTCATTCCACCGTTTTTTGAAAAAACGGTTTCATAACCATAATTTAACTATATTCTGACCATAAAATGGCCAATAATATGGTCTAAATAGTGTTAAAATTACGGTTGAGTAAACGTTTTCGGAAAAAAAGGTCAAATGACCTGCCAGAATGCTGCAAATTTTTAACAGTGTAGTTACTTATAAAATATAAATGCCCTCGAAGGACTGTCGAAAATAAATTCGAATTAAAAAGGGGTGAAGTGAAGGGGAGGTGCTAAAAGCATTCTAAAAAAGTCCTAAATTACGATTTCTACGCAATTTCAGGGAATATAAACCAAATATAAAAGTAATAGTTGCGAATCAATGGTAACAGTCTCTGATCCTACACAGGCTATATTTTATGCCGATGATTCTACCACCTGGGATTTACAGAAACAACAAACGCTCTAAAAAAGGCCTTTAAAAGCTTTCTAAATTACGTTTCTGTGGAATATTAGGAAATAACAAACCAATTTCAAAATTAATATTGGCAAATTAATGGTGACAGTTCCTATTTCAACATAGCCCTTTATGTTGAGAGAGGTGGTAGGACTTGGAATTTGACATGATGGTTAATTTTAAGATGTAAGAAGATGGTTTCTAAAAAATTCAAAACTTCAAATGAATACTGAAATGAGCGTATTAATTGAGCATAAAAGTTTCAAAATATTTTCTAAATTATTACTTATTTAGTTTTATTTCGTTTTATTAATTTAAGTCTCATTTCTGCCTTATGCAGTGTAACAATGATGTTTAATCAAACTGTGTTTTAAATAGTAATTTTTTTAATTATTCCTAAAAGTAATAAGTACCTTTTAATAAAATAAAAATTTAGTTAGTACTTTTTAATAAAAATTAGACATATAAATATCACTTGGCATATTTCAAATATTACGCGAGCAAAGCCGCGGGGTTTGCTAGTCTTATCTTATCTTACTCCTATTATAAAGAGGAAAAAATTGTTTATTTGTCGGAGATAAGCTCTGGAACTACCGAACCGATTCCAAAAGTAATGGTATCAAAATGAAGGTGTTAGTCCAACTTAGAACATAGGCTATATCTTATGTCGGTGCCACTACCCCGAAGGGGGTGTAGGAGCAAAAAACGTTCTAAAAATGCAATTTTAGCGTTACTGAAGGGCCTAGAAATATGAAATTTTGAATATTAGTTACTTATAAGATATAAATTATGTCTAAGAACAGTTCTTAAACAATTCGAAATTTAAAAGGGGGGAAATGCACAAAAAGCGTTGTAAAAAACGTTCCAAATGGTAGTTTCTACACAATCTCAGGAAATACCAAACCGATTTAAAAAATATTGGTGTCAAAATGATGGTGACAACGCTTGCTCTAAGATAGGCTATTTTTTATGCCGGTGTCACTACCCCAAAGGGGGTGAAGGAGCAAAAAACGTTCTAAAAATGCGATTTACGTGTTACTGAAGGGCCTATAAATATGAAATTTGAAATATTAGCTACTTATTAGATATAAAGGATTTCTAAGAACAGTTCTTAAACAATTCGAAATTTGAAAGGGGTGAAAATGCGCGAAATTCGTTCTAAAAAACGTTCTAAATGGTGGTTTCTACACAATCTCAGGAAATACCAAACCAATTTAAAAAATAATGGTGTCAAAATAAGGGTGTCAAAATGACGGTGACAACCCTTGCTCCAACATAGGCTATGTTTTATGTCGGTGCCACTACCCGAAAGCGGGAGCAGGAGCAAAAAACTTTCTAAAAATGCAATTTTTTGCGTTACCGAAGGGCCTAGAAATATGAAATTTGAAATATTAGCTACTTATTAGATATAATGGATTTCTAAGAACAGTTCTTAAAAAATTCGAAATTTAAAAGGTGTGAAAATGCCCGAAAAGCGTTCTAAAAAACGTTCTAATGGTGGTTTCTACACAATCTCAGGAAATACCAAACAGATCTAAAAAAATAATGGCGTCAAAATGATGGTGACAACCCTTGCTCCAACATAGGCGATGTTTTATGTCGGTGCCACTACCCCAAAGGGGGTGCAGGAGAAAAACGTTCTAAATTGCGACTTTTGCGTTACCGAAGGGCCTAGAATCGTGAAATTTGGAATGGTAGTTAGTTATTAGATATCAATGATCTGTAAGAACATTTCCTAAAAAAATGGAAATTTGAAAGGGGGTCAAAATGCGCAAAAAGCATTGTACAAAACTTTCTAAATTGCGATTTCTATGCAATCTCAGGAAGTTCTGAATCGATTTCAAATATAATGGTGTAAAAATGATGGTGACAGATCTTGCTCCAAGATCTGTCACAGGGATAACTATGATTTTTGGTAGTAAATTTCGTATTTTATTGATATTTTGAAGGAAAGGGTTGCCAGTGATTATATTTTGGCGAAAATTTTGTTGATTAGAGAATTGAAATGGCTATATCCGTTAGACAATCACCTCGCAAATAAATGAAAAAAATACTGATATTTAATTTAAAAAGACAACAAAAAATGTTTTAATAAGACATAATATTATAAAATATATACATAATTTTTAATTTAAACAGGAAATAAATATTTGTAATGCTTAAAATATAATTTATTGTGAAATTTTACAATATTTGGCGAATTATCGCCTGCCTTACGTTAAAAAAAGGAATCTGAAAATTTGATTAGACTAATTTTGAATTACATTTTTTTTATTTTTTTTTTATTTGACTATTTTTAATCCACGTAATGTGATTTCAGGAGAAACAATTCGATTATAAATTATATAGATATCAGTTAATATTTAAAAAATGGAATCAAATATTTAAATTTTAGTTTGAATTTCTGCCACACAGACATATTGTAAAACCCTTTCAGGCTTAGATGCTGTATATTCAAGCGGACGCCATCTTGGATGTTTTGAGATTTCTTTGCGATATTTTGTTGACGACGTTTTACATTTTATTTTCGTTAAGCCTTTCATGCACATAAATCGCTGCTTGGCGACATTTATTACTTGGCGGAAAAGGGGTTATTACGCCAAGAAAAAATCCCAGGTGGCGGCCACGGATATGACATCTGTTCCTAATTTCATACTTTTTAAAAAAATTTTCGCCGTAATTACTGAAGCATACAATTTTTATAGACTCCAACTCAGATCAATAAATATTATCTTTTTTTTTTTTTTTGAAAGTATTATTGTTTATTAAATATTTCTTTGGCCATAACGCCCATTTTACCTACAGGAAAATTCACAGTTTCAAAATTTAGGAACTAAAAATTATTCTTAAGGAAATTTATGCAATCATGCGTTATTACTATTAAAAAAATTCTACACATATGATACGTACAGACAGATACGTACCAATTTGGCGAAAACATCAACAGCATAAACAACAACATCCGCGTTACCATATCAAGCAAAATAACGATACGTTGGCGCCAGTGAAGTACCCGTTGCGTATATAACATTGGCGTCAGAAAAAAATCGTGTCATGACAATATGACATCTGTGCCAAAAATTCAACATTTTGAATTAAAAATTACTTGCTGAAAAAAAATTGCAAATCGTTTTAAATTCGTTATTTTTTCATATTTTCCGCTCTGTTAGGCAATATTTTAAAAGATATTGGACTAATCTTAGATATTTAAAAGCACATAAATTAACGTCTGAATTCCAGTTTTATATTATTATTATTATTTATTAATTGTTTATTTTTATTATTATTATTTATTTTATAGTCTTCGCTAACCAAGTCACCGCCAAATGGCATATTTACTATATTATTGGAAGTTTTGGTTGCACAGATACGCTTCATGGTACCTAATGGGCTCCAAATTGGCGTTATTTTGCCTGACATGGTAACCCAGCTATTGTTGCTTATTTATTAATAAATTGTTTATTTACTTTTATTTTCTTTTTTACAATTATGTAAAATGTTTTGTTCTATAGATAATAATTAAACATTTTTTTTTATTTATTGGGTACTACTTATTTATCCATCGACCAATTTCTCTAAATTATATAAATCGCCAAACCACTCGCCAATTTATACAAATTGACATTTTTTTTTTAAATAATGGAAGAACAATTAAATTAGTATAACATTAATAAAAATACAAATAAAACGTCTAAATAAAAATCACCTGATGATGCAAACACGTGTAACTTGCTTAAAGTCAAGTGAACGTGACATGTACGATCAACCATTATTGGCATTTAATCTTATAGTTTGGCGATAGATTTTTGGTCGACGGGATAACTAAGTAGTACCATTTATTGTTATTTCCTTTTAAAATAATAGAAAATAATTTAAATATATATATATATGTAACTGGTATTCGAAAACGATGTTTTCGCCAAATGGGCGTGAAAAAAATTGCGCCAAATCCGGTACATATATGATATCTGTGTCTAACAGTCATTTACATTATTGTGATTACTTAGTATCAGAAAACAGATTGAAGAGTATTTGGTATATTTTTACTATATGGGCTTTGGCGAGATAGAGAAAATGGCCTTGGTGAGTGAAGTGAATTTTATGTATATTTACTGGCAACCTATTTACTTTTCATATACATATAAGCATTTTTTTTCAATATTTATGATATTTATATATTACAAAAAAGAGCTTATATCTACTTTTAAATACGAATAGAAATAATTTGTGGTTCTACTTGATTATCCCGTCGACCAAAAAAATATCACCAAACTATAAAATTAAATGCCAATAATGGATGATTGTAAATGTCAAATTTACTTGACGTAAAACACTTTACACGTATTTGTTACATCATCAAGTGATTTTTATTTCGACGTTTTATTTTTATTAATGTTTTACTAATTCATTTATTCTTTCGTTATCTCTCTATTCTAAAAAAAAGTAACTACCGCTGTCACCGCCGCCGCCGCCGCCGCCGGTTTTGAATTTTTTGTGACCGGAGGTCTTTCTTCGTTAATATTAAGAAACATAATGCATACAAAAATATGAAAATCGGTAGTATTATACAGAAATGTTTGATAAACACGCTGATGCAGACAGTTTTCAGATCGAAGAATTATTTTAAGAGATATTTAACGCTAAAGTTGGACAAAATCGTTCCACTAAAAAAGTTTTATAGGAGCAAAAACTGTTCATAGGAATTTAATCATTTTTAGATCATTTTATGCGTTAGAATTTGCCGGAGTGCAGATTGCATTAATTTTTTTATTTTGACTAACTTTTTGAGGTTTTATTGCTATTTTAAATTCAGATTTTCAGCATTTCTAGAGATATTTTTAACAGATTTTAGAAAGTGCTATTAATTTAAACTGTTGCCAACTTTATAAACAGCGGAAACAATAATGTTTGCTTCAAAAAAAAAAAATATTTATACGTGCAAATAAATTAAAAATTTATTTACACGTAACTATTATAAACAGAAAAAAACATTTGGAATTATAATTAAATAACTATGTACAAAAAGCAGGAACTTATTAAAAATTACGTCATAAAAACTATAATTACACGTGAGAGAAAGGAATTTGTAAAACAATAAATTTATTAACATGCGTTAGAAGTCTTAAATAGGAGAAATTACGTCATATTTACGTCACATTACAGTTATTACATAAAATGAACACAAAATAATATTGCAAAACGGTTTAAATTTAGAAATTGCGCTAGACATTTATTTGATATTTTAAGAGGATACTTTTCAACTGTTTTTGTTAGGAAAGAGCAAATAATATTTCATTTCTAACAACACAAGTATTTCCCCGTGAATATTAAAAAGAGAAAGAATAGTTTGGTCAAAATTACGTCAGATTAAAAACGATTAATTTAAAATGTCTCATTTAAAAGAACTTTCTTTTCACTTTGTTAAAAAATACCAGGAGACACAGACTCTGTTTACTTAATTCCTTTTATATTAGCTTATTTTGAAATGTTGTTACACGTGTCTACGTCATCAAGTTATTTTTATTTCGACGTTTTATTTATATTTTTATTAATGTTGTACTAATTTATTTGTTTTTTCGTTATTTAAAATAAAAATTATGTCAATTTGTATAATTTGGCGAGTGGTTTGGCGATTTATATAATTTGGCGAAATTGGTCGACGGGATAATCAAGTAGTACCGCAACGGATTTGGCGTTAAAATTCCCCAATCAAAGAGAAATGAATAGAAATCCGTTTATAGAGAGATCGCCACTGTTTTTTAAATTATAATTCAATCTTTCGAAATCTTTTTAAAGCCGATCAAATTAGCGTGCATTTAGAGTCTACGGCGTCTGGACGGGGGTTGGCGAGCGTAGCTCGTAGGGGGCCGAGCCCCCTAGTTTAAAATAAAAATTATGTCATTTGCGTAATTGGGCTAATAGTTTGGCGATTTGTATAATTTGACGAAATTGGTTGACGGGATAATCAAGTAGTACCTAATTTGTAATTATTAATAATAATAATAATATAAATATATAAATAAATTGTTATACATACATGTATATATATGTCTTAAGAGTGAAACTGGCAGAAGTAATTGTAAAAATGAATAAACTTATGCGTTGCATTCTATTCGTTTATTACCCTGGCGCCAAACAAAGCGATTTTAAGTTAAAAAGGCAGAAGAGTGACATAATCTCGAACAACGCTCACAATAATAGTGTTTTTTAAGTGTATGCGCACATTTGAAAGTAGAGTTTTATATTTAAATGTAAATTATATAAAAAGCAGTTAACATTATGATTGTTGAGTAAAATACTTAAATTTTAGGTTAAATGTGTGCCCCCCATCTCTCATCAAAATATTTTTCAACATGCTTTACTGTAAAAACACGCCGGTTTGTTGCCGTATTGTCCTATTGGTTTGTTGTCCTTTTGTCCTATTGGTTTGTGATCTACGTTTTTGATTCTATTTACTCTGCTGGAATAGACATATGGAAAACAGTAGCAGACCTGTCAGAAGAGGAAGTTTATTAAAAAATATAATGTAACATGTAATGAGATTGAATTTAAACTACCAAAACCACATATAGCGCAAGTTGAGATGCTGGAAGTTCAAGAGCAAACAAATGAAAATGAAGAATCCGAATGTTCTTAAAGTTCAAAATTCAATCTGCGCAATCATTGTAAAATGCTCTCTAATTTAACAGTGTGATGACTAGAGAATATTTTAATTCCTATTGCCATAACTGTCTCATTTCCGTACCAAACTGTACTTTAAATGATCAACTAAAAGAGTTGTTTCTTAATTGCCCAAATTTTGTCCAAGGCATACGATAGTATAATATCTCAATGAAGTTCGCATCGTTTTCAGCAAGGGAATTACGGAAGGACATTCAAGGTGATGGTCTTTATTGCTTTAAAATAGAAGGTTAAATTCACAATTTCGTTTGATTCAAGATTCGTTTGGAAAAATGGACCAGCGCAGCGGGCATAGTCTGCTAGTCATCATACTCCTATTATAAAGAGGTAAAAATTGTTTATTTGTCGGAGATAAGCTCAGGAACTACCGAACCGATTCCAAATGTAATGGTATCAAAATGATGGTGTTCGCCCAACTTAGAACATAGGCTATATCTTATGTCGGTGCCACTACCCTAAAGGGGGTGCAGGAGCAAAAAACGTTCTAAAAATGCGATTTTTGCGTTACTGGAGGGCCTAGAAATATGAAATTTGGAATATTAGTTACTTATAAGATATAAATGGTGTATAAGAACAGTTCTTAAACAATTCGAAATTTAAAAGGGGTGAAAATGCACAAAAAGCGTTCTAAAAAACGTTCTAAATGGTAGTTTCTACATAATCTCAGGAAATACCAAACCGATTTAAAAAATATTGGTGCCAAAATGATGGTGTTAGTCCAACTTAGAACATAGGCTATATTTTATGTCATTGCCACTACCCCAAAGGGGGTGCAAGAGCAAAAAACGTTCTAAAAATGCGATTTTTGCGTTACTGAAGGACCTAGAAATATGAAATTTGGAATATTAGTTACTTATAAGATATAAATGGTGTCTAAGAACAGTTCTTAAACAATTCGAAATTTAAAAGGGGTGAAAATGCACAAAAAGCGTTCTAAAAAACGTTCTAAATGGTAGTTTCTACATAATCTCAGGAAATACCAAACCGATTTAAAAAATATTGGTGTCAAAATGATAGTGACAACGTTTGCTCCAAGATAGGCTATGTTTTATGTCGGTGCCACTACCCTAAAGGGGGTGTAGGAGCAAAAAACGTTCTAAAAATGCGATTTATGTGTTACTGATGGGCCTAGAAATATGAAATTTGAAGAATCAGCTACTTATTAGATATAAAGGATTTCTAAGAAGAGTTCTTAAACAATTCTAAATTTAAAAGTGGTGAAAATGCGCGAAAAGCGTTCTAAAAAACGTTCTAAATGGTAGTTTCTACACAATCTCAGGAAATACCAACCCGATTTGAAAAATAATGGCGTCAAAATGATGGTGAAAATCCCTGCTCCAACATAGGCTATGTTTTATGTCGGTGCCACTACCCCAAAGGGGCTGCAGGAGAAAAACGTTCTAAATTGCTGTTTTTGCGTGACGGAAGGGCCTTGAATCGTGAAATTTAGAATGGTAGTTAGTTATAAGATATCAATGATCTCTAAGGACATTTCCTAAAAAAATCGAAATTTAAAAGGGGGGTCAAAATGCGCAAAAAGCGTTGTAAAAAACGTTCTAAATTGCAATTTCTATGCAATCTCAGGAAATAATGAACCGATTTCAAATATAATGGCGTTAAAAAGATGGTGACAGATCTTGCTCCAAGATAGGCTATATTTTATATATGTTTCCACTAACCCAGAGGAGATGCAGGAGCAAAATGAGCGAAAAGCGTTCTAAAAACGTTCTAAATGCCGATTTGTCACCAATATCTCAGGAAGAATCAAACTGATTTCAAAAGTTATGTTAAGAAATTGATGCTGACAGCCTCTGTTCTAACATAGACGCTATTTTAAGTCGGTATCACTATCACCTAGACGTTGCAGGATCAAAAAAGCGTTCCAAATTTCGATTTTTGTGATCGGTAGGGGCTAGCAACTTAAAATTAGGCAAGGTACATATGCATTACATATAAATGATCTTTAAGAACAGTTTCGAAAAAATTGGAAATTTAAAAAGGGGTGAAAATGCGCGAAAAGCTTTCTAAAAACATTCTAAATTGCGATTTCTGCTCAATCTCAGGAAATTACAAAGCTGTTTCAAAAGTAATGGTTGCAAATCAATGGTGACAGTCACTGCTATAACATAGGTTTAATTTTATGTTGCTGTCACTAACATCTGACGGTTGCAAAAGCAAAACATGTTCTAATTTGCGTTTTTTGCATAACTGAAGGGTCTAACACTTTGAAGTATGGCATGGTATTTACTTACAAGATGCAACTGCTTTCTAAGAACTGTCGAAAGAAAGTTTCAAATTTAAAAAGATGAAGTGAGCGAAAAGCGTTGTAAATAACAATTTTTATGTAATCTTATCAAATACCAAACCGATTAAAAAAATAATGATGACAAATTGTTGGTGATAGAACCTGCTCAATCATAAGCTATATTTTATGTCTGTGCCACTACCACCAGGGGGTTTCAGTAGCTAAAAACTTTCTAAATTGCGATTTCTGTGATACGGAAATGGCTAGAAACTTTAAATATGGCATGGTAGTTACTTTTAAAATATAAATGCCCTCGAAGGACTGTCGAAAATAAATTTGAATTAAAAAGGGGTGAAGTGAAGGGGATGTGCGAAAAGCATTCTAAAAAAGTCCTAAATTACGATTTCTACGCAATTTCAGGGAATATAAACAAATATAAAAGTAAGAGCTGCGAATCAATGGTAGCAGTCTCTGATCCTACACAGGCTACATTTTATGCCGATGATTCTACCACCTGGGATTCACAGGAACAACAAACGCTCTAAAAAAAGGCCTTTAAAAGCTTTCTAAATTACGTTTCTGTGGAATATTAGGAAATAACAAACCAATTTCAAAATTAATGTTGGCAAATTAATGGTGACAGTTTCTATTTCAACACAGCCCTTTATGTTGAGAGAGGTGGTAGAACTTGGAATTTGACATGATGGTTAATTTTAAGATGTAAGAAGATGGTTTCTAGAAAATTCAAAACTTCAAATGAATACTGAAATGAGCGTATTAACTGTGCATAAAAGTTTCAAAATATTTTCTAAATTATTGTTTATTTAGTTTTATTTCGTTTTATTAATTTAATTCTCATTTCTGCTTTATGCAGTGTAACAATGATGCTTAATCAAATTGTGTTTTAAATAGTAATTGTTTTAATTATTCCTAAAAGTAATAAGTACCTTTTAATAAACTAAAATATTACCTTTTAATAAAATAAAAATTTAGTTAGTACCTTTTAATAAAAATTAGACATATAAATATCACTTGGCATATTTCAAATATTACGCGAGAAAAGCCGCGGGATTTGCTAGTAATATTATAAAGAGGTAAAAATTGTTTATTTGTAGGAGGTAAGCTCTGGAACTACCGAACCGATTCCAAAAGTAATGGTATCAAAATGATGGTGTTAGTCCAACTTAGAACATAGGCTATATTTTATGTCCGTGTCACTGGTCAAAAGGGGTTGCAGGAGCAAAAAACGTTCTAAAAATGCGATTTTTGTGTTATTGAAGGGCCTAGAAACATAAAACATGGAATGGCAGTTACTTATAAGATACTAAGGATATCTAAAGACATTTCTTTAAAAAATCGAAATTAAAAAGGGGGGGGGGGGGAGGAAATTCGCGAAAAGCGTTCTAAAAAACATTCTAAATGGCGATTTTTACGCAATTTCAGGAAGTACCAAACTGATTTAAAAAATAATGGTGTCAAAATGATGGTGACAACCGTTGATCCAACATAGGCTACATTTTATGTCGGTGCCACTACCCGTAAAAGGGGTGCAGGAGCAAAAAAAGTTCGAAATTGTGATTTTTGGTGTTATTGAAAGGCCCAGATGCATGGAATTTGGCATGGTAGTTACGTATTAGATATAAATGATCACTAAGAACATTTCTTAAAAAAAATCGAAATTTAAAAGGGGTAAAAATGCACAAAAAGTGTTCTAAAAAACGTTCTAAATGGCGATTTTTACTCAATCTCAAGAAGTACCAAACCAATTTAAAAAATAATGGTGTAAAAATGGTGGTGACAACCCTTGCTCCAACATAGGATACTTTTTATGTCGGTGCCATTACCCCTTAAAAGGGTGCAGGGGAAGAAAAAAAAAACGTTCGAAATTTCGATTTTTGTGTTACTGAAGGCCGGGATACCTGGAATTTTGCATGGTAGTTACTTATTAGATATAAATGATCTCTAAGAACATTTCTTAAAAAAAAATCGAAATTTAAAAGGGGTGAAAATGCGCAAAAAGCATTTTTAAAACGTTCTAAATAGCGATTTTTATGCAATCTCAAGAAGTACCAAACCGATTTAAAAAGTAAGGGTTTCAAAATGATGGTGACAATCCTTGCTCCAATATAGGCTACATTATATGTCGGTGCCATTAACCCCAAAGGAGGTGCAGGAGCAGAAAAAGTTCGTAAATGCAATTTTTGTGTTACCGAAGGGCCTAGAGACATGAAACTTGGAATGATAGTTACTTATAAGATATAAATTATCGCTAAGAACGTTTCATAAAAAATTCGAAATTTAAAAGAGGTGAAAATGCGCGAAAAGAGCTCTAAATGGCGATTTTACGCAATCTCAGAAAGTACCCAACCGATTTCAAAAGTAATCGTTGGAAATTGATGATGACAGCCTTTGCTCCAATATAAGATCTACTTCATGTCGGCGTCACTAATACCTTGCGGTTGCATTTTAAAAAACGTTCCAAATTGCGATTTTTGTGATACTGAAGGGTCTAGCAACTTGAAATTTGGCATGGTAATTACTTATGAGATGTAAATGCTCTCTGATAAGAGTTCGTTAAAAATTTTAAATTTAAAGGGAGTGAAAATAAACGAAAAGCGTTCTAAAAACGTTCCAAATAGCGATTTCTTCGCAATCTCAGGAAATATAAACCGATTTCAGAAGTAATGGTTTCAAATTGATGGTGACAGTCCCTGCTCCAACATAGCCTAAATTTTGCGTTGTTGTCACTACCACCTGGGTGTTACAAGAGCAAAAAAAGTTCTAAATTGCGTTTTTTGTGCTACAGACGGGTTCTAATATTTTAAATCTGGAATGGTAATTACTTCAAAGATGCAAATGCTTTCTGAGAATTGTTGATAGAAAATTCCAAATTTAAAAGGATGAAGTGAGCGAAAAGTGTTCTCTAAGCGTTCTAAATTACGATTTTTATGCAATCGTATGAAATACGAATCCGATTTAAAACATAATGGTTGCAAATTGATGGTGATAGAATCTGCTCAAACATAAGCTATATTTTATGTCGATGCCACAACCCCTAGAGGGTTGCAGGAGCAAAAAACTTTCTAAATTTCGATTTCTGCCTTACTGAAGAGGCTAGAAACTTTAAATATAGCACGGTAGTTACTTATAAAATATAAATGTCCTCTAAGAACAGTCGAAAATAAGTTCGAAATTAAAAAAGGGTGAAGCGAAGGGAAGGAGCGAAAACATTCTAAAAGTGTCCTAAATTACTATTTCTATGGAATCTCAGGAAATAATAAACCGATTACAGAAGTTATTGGTTGCGAATCAAGAGTGATAGTCCTTGATCTATACGGGCTATGTTTTATGCCGGTGTCCCTACCACCTGGTTGTCAGTAGCAACAAGAAGCCTTTAAAAACATGTAAATTCCGTTTTTTATAGAATATTAAGAAATACCAACCGATTTCATGGTTAATGTTGGCAAATTAATGGTGACAATCTCTGTTTCAACATTTTTCGAGACATTCTTTTTCAACTCTGTTTCGGCATTTTATGTTGGTGCCACACCAGAGAGGTGGTAGACTGTTAAGACAAGGAGCTTGGAATTTGACATGACGTTTAATTTTAAGATGTAAATGTGTTAAGTTTCTAAAAAATTGAAAACTTCAAATGAATACTGAAATGTTCATAAAAGTCTCAAAATACTTTCTAGATTATCATTTATTTCAAATTAGTTTTAGTTTTTCTTATTAATTAAAATGTCATTTCTGTCTGTTGCACTTTTATAATGAAGTTTAGTCAAACTGTGGCTTAATTTGTAATTTTTGAATTATTCCAAAAAGTGTTCTTCTAATAAAAAATAGTCATGCAAATATCACTTGGCATATTTCAACTATTACGCGAGCAAAGCCGCGGGGTTTGCTAGTATTTATATAAAACAATAGTCCCAGTTTCGTAAAATATATTACGTCGAATTACCTTTTTTTAAACAATTTTATACAGACAGCTCCAAACTTAAAAAACAACATCAGGGGCACAGGACGGTATAAGAATTTCGTGGTACATTTGGACCCCCAACATCGTCAAAATTTATTTATATCGTTAATTTTGTTATTGAGTCATGCAATGGGATGTTTTCCAGAATTAGAAATTAAAAAAAAACCCCAGAATATGTACTAAAATAAAAATTATTATTCAGGGACTTAAAAGTCAAAAGATTATGAGAATGCCTCATACCCGCATGTTAAAAAATACAAAGCAACTGATAATAAGTAATCTTTATTATCGCTTAATAAATACTATTTATAATTAGTAGATAAATATTTTTTATTAACTTAACTAATTCAGTAAAGATCAACAAAACTAAAATAAAAAACACATTTACAAGGATACAACTCGACACCTTCAGATTACTAGTCCCGTTCTTTAACCTCCATACTGTATGGTACAGTAGAAAATTGTGCTTTTAACCATTAAACAAAGTCGCTCATGTACTTTTTTATTGAATTGATATCATTTAATTCCACCCCCAACAAGTATGCAAACATCTTTCAGCCAATCACTATTCGATATTCTACGTAATCGCGCTACGCTTAATGGATCATTAAATCGTACTGGATTGTAAAATATTACTGGTGTTACAATAACATGCATGTTCTAAATTCTCCTTGCATATTTTTACGAGGGGGGTATCGTAAAGTTTCAATTACAGGCGAATATTTTTTTTATGCTACCTCGTACCACTTTTTCAAAACAAAAATCTTTTATATATGTTTTGAGAACATTTTCAAAAGAAATATACTAGGAAATGTATTTTTTAAAAATAATGGGGCGAATAGAATATAAAAATAGTCGCTTTTAATTGAAATTTTACGATACCCCCTCGTATAGTGAAAAAGTGTAGCGATTCCTAGTCTGTCTATAAACAAAACAACTGCTATTGTGTAAGAGAAGAACTTTTTGGAGGACTGACTAAGGAACTTTAAGAACATTTTGTTAGATCAGGGTTGCCACGCTTCAGAGAATTTCCAGACCAAGAAATTCTTCGGTACCAGTATTTTCTTATAGAAAATCTTTCTTAAATAAGTCGAAATTTCGTGCGTCTAACCGAGAATTATTTTACTATAAACGAATATTGATATTGTGCATGGAAAATTCCCTGTAGCGTGGCAACCCTTTAGATGAACAAGTTGTTATATGGTATATCAGACATTTTCCTTCACGTAGAAAAATCCACACTCTCCACGTTATAATGAAATAATTTTTAAACATATTTTCCGTTCTTCATTACCGAATATACGCTATGAAATTAAAACACATGTTTCAGCTATTCAATAATCATATGTAAAATATAATGATACACAAAAGCAATGTAAAAAAGATTGTAAAAATATATAAATTTCGAAGGTATTGAAGATAAATTAGTACTACGATGCAAACACCTTTAAAGAGCGATTTTCAATATCTATACAAGCACAAACCAGACAAAACTAAAAATATACATTCAAAAATTAATCATACATATTTTCACGCAGAGTATGTTTTTGAATAAAATGTACCATATTCTATTGTTGCAACCATGTTTAAATTTATCGCTAAAGGCTGTTAATCAGTCCATTTCCGAGTACCACTGACTAATGTGTCTGGCTATGGGCGTAGAATGCATTCGTTTATTTAAAATATCTCATCGGAAAATTACTGTTTTTAATTCATTTTTTCTTTGTACTCTTCCTAAAATTGTCAAAATAATTCTAAAATTTATGCTTAATTTAATTTTTATGTGTTGAAAGATGAGGATGAGTAAGATTTTAACATTTCACATAAAATTAAGCATATATTTTGGAAATATTTTGAGAACTAAGAAAAAAAAAAAAAAAAAAAAAAAAAAAAAAAAAAAAAAAGAGAGAGAAATTCTTTATAGCGAATAATTTACAGAAAAAAAGAGGTCAAAAATATTAATTTCCTGAGGAGATACAAATGCTTCACATGCCCATGAACTTACCATTATAGAGGGGAATCAAGAGGTTGACTGACTAACAGCCTTAAAAGAAGCCATTATGAGTGATTTTTCCATTAGAGGTTCGCAGATTATACAACTTACAATGTACTATATTATACATTGTATTATGAATCATTTCACAGCGTATTTAATCGCGTAATATACTTAACTTCAATTTTAATACCTTATTTCGAAACAAAAAACATATTAAATAAAGACACAACCTATCGAAGCCCATTATATATTAGGTGAATTTTGTGAAAAATAATAAGGAATAGCTTGAAGGTACAGCAAAAATTTCAAGAAAAATAAATCGACCAGGAAGGCCAGAGAAAGCTTTCACTAAATCAAGTGACAGGTCAAAGCGGAGAAAATCTGAAAGTTTGAGGAGCTCGACAGATGTGGAAGTACTTACACATGCCGCTCAGGTAAAACTACAAACATCAGGGAAGAGAGATGTTGCCCATGTACTAAAAGAATTAACATATTCACCAATGCGAGCAACAAAATATAAAAAAGCATGTTTGAGAACTCAGCAGACGGAAATGAAAACTCAAATATCGCCTTTAAAAACATTATCATTATTTGTCGAAGCTAACCTTTCAAGGAATCAATACGAAATTATAAGACGATATCAAACAAATGTATACCCTTGTTATAGTCTTCTACAACGGTCTAAAATTTATTGCTATCCAGACAAAGAGTCTTTTAAAATTACCGAAACTTCTGCCGAAATTAATATTCAAGATTTACTTAATTTAACAGGGACACAATTATTCATTTATTTGAAAGAAGTTTTGGAAAATTTGAAAGAAGATGACATAAGCATAGCTGCCAACTTGTACGGATTTTTGCTACCACTAAAATATGACAAAAATTTCTGCCTTATTTAATTATCAACATTCACTGCAATTTGGCGATTGAACTAGGCAAAATTTTCAATTAAATTTTAGTGGTTGGAAAACTCAGTACAAGTTGGCAGCTATGCATAAGTGCATTAATTCTTATATATAAAAGCGGCTGCGATGGATCGCAACAAATACAATACAAACAAAAATTGGAGAGTGGTTCTTCTTCCGATGCGCATATATTCCAGAGCTCGTTTGTTCTAATTCAGTTACTTTGCAGTACATACAACACGATTATCTGGAAAAATCCATCACCACGTTATTGCTGACTCATGTGAATAAGATTCGTAAAAGAAACAACAGAAATTATTAACGATGAGATTAATTACATAAAAAATGCATTAAAATCTGTACAGTCCTCAAAAATTACATTAGAGGAAAATAGATTTTTAGTAAAACATAAAATTATACTTACTATGGTCGATGGAAATATATGTAACGCAATCACAAGTACAAAATCGACAATGCGTTGCAACATTTGGGGACTGATATTCAAGATTTTAATGATCTCTCTAAAAAGTAAAATGTGAAGCCAGAAACACTAGAATTTGGAGTATCGATTTTGCATGCTAGGATTCGATTGTTTGAAAATTTGTTGCATTTAGCGTACAAACTGCTGATAAAAAAGTGGAGATTTAATGCAGAAGATGAAATTGCTCTCGTTAATGAAACAAAATTGAGCATTCAAGAAAATTTCAAAACAAAGATAGGTTTACTTGTAGATGTTCCTAAGCCTGGATATGGTAATACAAATGATGGAAAAACCAGCAGAAGATTCTTTATTGACCCATCTCTAGCAGTGGAAATTACCGCCATTGATGAAAATTTAATATATCGATTTAAAGTTATTCTTGAAACCATATCCAGTGGCCACACAATTCACCTTGATAAATTTAATGTATGTACAGAAAAAGCAACAGAGCTGTACGTCCAGTTATATAAATGGCATCCAATGTCAACCACAATGCACAAAATATTAATCCATGGACCCATTGTGATAGAGAAAGCTATACAACCAATAGGCCAATTGTCTGAAGAAGCAGCCGAAGCACTGAGCAAACATTTCGATTATTTTACCAAAATCTATCGCGTAAATTTTCAAGAATTTCTTGTAACCGTGATGTTCTTAACAGATAGTTTTTAACAATATTTATATCAAAAATGATTTATTTTACTGTTTTAAACGTTTAAATTAGTTTAATACAAAAATATAATTTTGGTCGCCCAGATTTGTGAAATACCCCACAGTGGCGGCGGTGCATAACCGTCAAATTTATAACCGCTGAACTATCTTATTAAACTACTGAAATAGACCAAGTAAAAAAAAAAGTATTTTCTTACGAGACTTTTACAGGGTTCGTACGGGTACCTTTATTTTCCAGATAAAATATCAGTATCCTTTATAGCAAAAATAAATCTAGTTCAAACGCGCGAAATTTCGCATTTTATAACCCCAGGAGACCAAGACCGCTTTTTTGAAGTACGGGCGTATATACCAGCGTTTAATCCTTTAAGCTCTGGTGAGTGAATTTCTTCAAAATACCCAAATGTTACATTGGCACCCGTGTTTCGCAAACAAAAAAATTTGGTCTTATGTACCCGAAAAAATGCATTAATTTATTTTGAAATAAAATTGGTCGAGCATTCTCTTGCCCTTATGACATATGGAGATTAAAATTAAGTGAGAAGAAATTCCCCCACCAGAGCTCAAAGGGTTAACTCTTTAATTCCCGATGGTAGCACATTTGCTACCATCAGTGTGCCCGATTTAGTAGATTTTTTTTCTTTCAGATACACCATATTCACACCGGAAATTTAAAATAGAAATTTTAGCTTTAATTAATTGCAGACATTTCGTTTTTAAATAAACCGAAATTTTCTATTTAGATTTTCTAGTATGAGTTCCGATTCTCTGAATTACCAAATTTTTAAAGTGCATTTTACCCTGGGAATTAGACACTGTCACACGAGGTAGCCCTGCATTTTAAAGGCTTAAAAAAGTCGTCCAAATTCGTTAAAATATAATGTTTTCGTAATCTGTGCGAAAAAAATTGTGAAACAAAATTTGATATTTTGTGGTAAAAGCACGATTCGTACGGTCCTGGAATTTCCAGAAAAGGAAATCCTTCGGTACCAGCCTTTTCTTATAGAAAATCTCTCCTTAACCCTTTGAAATCCAGGACTTACACGCTGTACATTTGGTAGTCGTCTGCGATAAAATCAGGACGTACGCATCGTACGTCCTGGATGTCAAAGGGTTAAGGAGAGATTTTCTATAAGAAAATGCTGGTACCGAAGAATTTCTTTTCCTGGAAATTCCAGGACCGTACTAACCCTGCTTTTACTACTAAATATCAATTTTTGTTTCACATTTTTTTCTGACAGGTTAAGAAAACATTATATTTTAACTCTTAAAAATTTCAATGAATTTTGACGATAATGACTACTTTTTTAAGCCTTTAAAATGCAGGGCTACCTCGCCCCTCCCTCCCGTTCACTGCATATTTCAAAATTATGCATCGACACCAGAAATAAAAAAAAAAAGTAAATAACAAATAGAATATACTCTCAGTTATCTTTAAATTACTGCAAACATTTAAAAAAATACAAAAATTAATCATTTGAATAAAATTCATTCTTCGCAGTCCGTTTTCGTTTTTTCCGCGCATTTTGCCGCTGGATTGACATTACGCACATTTTGATTAAAAAAATACACTTTCTTTTATACAATGGCTATGCAAATTTAATGCTATATACTAACCATTGAGCTAATGATCGAATATCGAATTTGTGTAAGTATGATCGAATTTCAGATAAAAACATTATTTTGAAAATCAAAAATTTTCACTCAGGATTTCGATGTAAAAATAAATAAATAAATAGTTATGCTTAAAACTATGACTTTTGTAATTAAATATCAATAGTTTTGCACAAAAAGTACACAAAATTTTTATAACTCTGAAATTTGGTTCAAAAAACGTAACATATAGGAGGGAAATGATGAGTTTCAATTTCAAAAATTTTGCCATATATTCCACGCATCATAAGAAAAGAATAGGAAAAATAACCGAAGAAAACACTTCTTTTTACAACTCTATACCAATACCTTAGCCATGAAAATTATACACAGACTTTAGAGCAACAAGAAATGTATTTTTTTTAAAACGCCGAATTCGGAGAATAAAGGTTGTGACAATTGGACAATTAAAGGTTGCGAAATGCATTACAATTTTGTGGAGAAAAAAAATTAAACATTTTGTAGAGAAAGGTGAAATCCTGTTACTCAAATGAAAGAGTCTTCTTGCGAACGTTTCTATCGCTAAAAATTAATATTTTTTTCGCGATTTTTTTCATTAAAAAATATAAATTCAGACATAATCGAATTGAAAATCGTACAAAATTAAGGTGCAATTAAGGTTATTATCACGTGCAACGCCTGGCGGATCAACTAGTTTCTAATATAAAAAGTAGTCGAAACTGGGAACTAGTTCTGAAAAATTTATTTGGAGTTATTAATGGACTCAGACAGGTTGGGAACAACTACTTTAATAAACCCCTCCAGGGTTGCCAGTTTGGCCTCCATTTTTATTTAAAAAATTCGGAATCACATCAGAAAATGCAAAAATTATTTTCAGATTTATTTAATGTCAAACATTTCTGATTATTTAAAGTAAAAATTTTTCTTCAAAAAGTTCCGATCAAAAGTCGAAATAAAAACGGACGTCCATCTAGCAACCCTGGAACAATGGAACAATCAATCAGGTGTGTGGATTCCCTAGTTGCATGGCAACTTTACATCCAGGCTAAGAGTATATTGTGTTACAATGCAATGGGAGCCTTGGAAAAAAAGAGCGTTTAAACGCGGCTATAGCCACGAAAAAAAAAATGGAGAGTAAAAGCTAAAGAGATAGACAATTTTTAAGAAAAAATTGTTAGTAGAACTAGTAGGAAAAAAAAAGTTTCATATGATCCACATAAATGTCCAGGACAGGCGAAAAAGCTACCAAAGGAAGCCCCATAAAAAAAAGACTCAATTCAGAGACCATACATTTAATATAGCTTGTTAAGTAAAAAAGTTTAACACAGTGAATAAAAGAAACAAAACTAAATATTTACATATTTACAAGAGAATTTAAATTACTTTAAGTAAAAAAGAATAATAATGTAAGAAAAAGCTACAGTGAGGAGAGTTCAAACCAAATAAACAGTTAAATGCAAAAGCCGAGGGGATCAAACGACAGCAAGAGGACGGCGTCCACCCAGTCTAGTAATTTGAGGAGAAAAAAACATGAAAGTGAAAGAAGTAAGAGTAATATCATGAGAAGAGCATAAAATACAAGAAAAGAAGTTTTTTTTTAACTTTTTAAACAAACAACACAGACAAAAAGAAGGAAAAAAGTTTAGCAAATGAAGAGCTTAATCTTCGTTAATGTTGATCTGACTAGCAAGTTTATCAAATTCAGTTAGTATAACCACCAATTTTTGCATCGGATTATCGAGGTTCTTTGTCTGAGTTGAGATGTTCTTTATACATTTTAGGAATTTAGTGATTTGAAAGATTTGTTTGACTTCGTTGAAAGTATCAAGAATGTCTTTAATATCATTGGTGTAATTAGTAGGAGCATTAGAATTTTCAATAGTAGGGGAGGAATGGGTGTTTGCGGTAGTACTATCATTGTTATCAGAGTTTAATTCTACATTACTTGTAGAGGGTTCAGAGTCTTTAGTATTTTTGGTATAATTATAATTCTTAAATATATCCGCTAAGATTTGGGTTTCTTGGGATAGATTGCTGACGCTATTACTTGTTTTTCGGTTCTGTTTATTTTCGAGTCTATAAGGATTTTTTGGACAACCACGGAAATTCGCTGGGTGCCCCAGTCCACAATTGGCACAAGTGGGTTTAATACGCCCCTTGTGGTGACAATCTGTACTTAAATGTTGATCTCCGCATTTTACACATTTAGCATCGAAGCCACACACTTCTGATGCGTGACCGTAACCCTGGCATTTGTAACACTGTTTTACACGATTTTTGCTAGTAAAAGCTTCAATCTTAACAGAAATATAATGTATATTGTTAATTTGGTAAATTTCTTCAAAGTTCTTACGAGGGATAACATTTACCATGTATATTGGCATTGGTAGGCCAGTTTTACGATTTTTAAGCATGGCAGCCCTAGTGACTGCGAAACCATGCTCCTTGAGACTATCTTCAATAATTTTAGTATCGGTGTAACAGGAGAGGCCCCTAATGCATATTTTTTTGGGTCGAAGTTCTTCAGGATCAAGAGTTGTATATTTCTTTTTGTTTTGGTCTAGCCATTTCTGAGTAGATTTAAAGTCCTTATCAGAGTTACATTGTATAACAATGCGTTCGCCTTTTAGCGTTATTTTTGGTTTTTCCAAGTTTAACACCGTAATTTCATGAGCTATCGCCGCCCAATTGCTGTCGACTTCGACGTAGAAAGGGTTAACAGAATTTTTAACTTTGACAGTATTCTGAGTATTATCACTAACATTTGACTCATCCATTTCTATATTTTCAGTAAGGGTAACTTCATTAGCGATATTCTTATATTTATTACTTAGAGGGATAGGTGAACTCTCCTCTGAAAGAGGACGCTTAACGCCTTTCTTAACTGCATTGAAAATTTCGTTTTTAAGGTTAGTATTAGTAAGAAAAAAATTAGGAGTTTTCGTATACTTAATAGAGCAAAAAAAAACTAAAGATAGCTGAATTTAACAAATTATCATGGGTTGGCTCCCCAAGCAAAGTAAAAACATCATGGCAAGTTTTTCTTACCTCTTCCTGTTCAGAGGCAGAGTCAGAATATCCAGCTTTAGCCTTAATATCCAAGATATATTGGTCTACGAAGGTGTAAAAATCACCCAGTATAGTCTTAGAATAGTCCTCAAAGTTCGAAGAAAATCTATCAAATTGGTCTTTGAAATTACTGTTTAACGTTCCATTACATATTTTGTCGATAACTTCCTTGATATAATAATCTTGATCATCAGTAGCCGTCATAATGCAGCACTAAATAGCGAGCGAAAACTATTCTAACAAACCGCCACACCTGCCATTCACACTGCGAAAAATATGACTAGCAACCCTGCACCCACTACTTTTTTCGGACCGCGCAATCAAACAGTAATGAATGCGATTTCTTGAACTGGAAAATTTACAAGCTGGAGTGGTTTTAGTGATTTCAAGTTTTATATATATTAACAAAATGTTACTAAATATTTCTGGTAATAGATGAAAATTTAAATTTCGTACATTTTGCATTTTGTAAAATAGTTTTAATGCATTATTTATCATTTTTTAAATTACAATACTTCTCGATAGCTGCGTAAACTTTGTTTCAGAAGTTGCTGAAATTGTTATGAATCATCCAAATCAATAAAAATAGACGTTCTTGTTGCTGGCTTTATTAAAGATTGCAATATTTATTATTAATTTTTAAATTTTGTATCATAAATTAAAGCATTTTTCTATAAAATTAACGCATAGATTATTTGACTATTCTTACGGCTTATAATAATTTTGAAATTTAAATATTTCCTGTAATGGTTTCTAATTTTATAAAGGACTAAATGTAAGAAACGTTGATTTTCATCTTAGATAGAGCTGCAGCAAATGGTGCCATAAAATGCTCTTTCGATGTCACATGATAAACATTATACAATTGAAAGACTGTTTCAAAAGTTCGTCAAAGCTAACATAACACTGCATACAACTGTAGTGAACACACAGAATGGGAATAAATACTTTTTTTGCTATTTTAAAAACATACTGCGACACATCGTGCGTTTACTCATCATGAAACAAGAAATTAGCTGTAAATGCAAGGAACTTTTCTTAGTAAGAAGACAAATTGTTATTTATTTATTTTTTATTTTATTTTGTTTATTTATTTATTTATTTATTTAAACTTATACGGAGCAATACTTAATCATACAGACTATGTTAAAAAAATAAACATATGGCACACACACCCGGCGGAAACGATAGAACCGACCATAGGACACATCTTTAAAGATATCACAATTTACACAAATGGGTCAAAATTGGAATCGGAAGCTACAGGTTCGGCATTCGTAGCATATGAAAAGGAAAAGAAAATAAACACATGGTCAGCACCACTAAGTAAGTTTAATAGCGTTTTCCAAGCAGAACTATTTGCTATACTGAAGGCAGCAGAAAGGGGGAACACAACAGGAGAAGAATACAGTATTCGCTCGGACTGCTTGTCAGCCATTCAAGCACTTAGTAAACCTTTCAATGTTACACAACTAATAGATTCGATACAAGAAACAAAAATTTAAACAATACAAGAAACAAAAACATTCGATACAAAAAAAAGGGAAAAAATGCTCACGTTGAATTATCATTATGATACGTATTTCGGGGCAGCGTATGAAAAATCCTCTTCATGCGAAAAAAATAAAAAAAGAAAAGAAAAAAGGTAAATAATGTTAAATCTTTTTATTGTTATTTATATTTTTTTTTATGTATTATTTTTTATCTTTTTTTTTTTTTTTTGGACAACGCCTCTCTTTATATATGCGCTTTCTGCAGGAGCTACCGGACCCGCTCCAATGTCAAAGCCCAGGGAGCCAGGTTTTACCCGGTGGGGTACGGTAGAAAGGCGTAGTCTTATGTCCCTTGCAACGTTAAGTCAGCCTATCCATTCGGCCCAAAAAATTAACAGTTGGTGCAATTTGTCTATCTGCGGAGCCCCATTCATTGTTTTCTCTACCCTCCCCCCATACAAAAAAAAATTAAAAAATAATAATCATTTTCATTTGACAAGTATGCATCAACAATTAGGCTTCAAAAATTCCAAGCTATCCCAATTAGATCGGGCAGCGGTGGCCAATCTTGTAGAGCATTGTACTCGTAGCCGTTGGTCGCAGGACCCAGGCTATCTGCCGGCTAAAATTCCGTCATGTACGCTAATGGCACCTGGTGCATGTAAAATCCGTCGTGGGTGCAAAGTCCTCCAAGTTACCTCTGAATTATACCTCTGGAGGTGCCTTGCCAGGTGAAGGTCTCTTCATCTGATCAAGGTTCTAAATTACGAGACCAACTTAAGTAGAAATATGCAGGTGCCAAACGACAGGATATAAAGTTAAGTAACCGGCAAAACAAAGTATACACAAACGAGCAGTAGGAGCTGCAAATAGGATGACAATCGAGGCAACGATGTCAGGTTTATTGCCGCTTCGTGGCGATTAGGCCGTCACTCGCTGTCAGGTACTAAATGTACTACGTACGCTGTCAGGTACTACCGATATCAGGTACTAAACCCGTTAAGCTGGGGCAACCCGGCTTGTAGGGGACTGGTAATCGGTTAGAAAGAAAGAAAAACCAATGGGAAAAAAGGCTGTCATCGGTGTGTTGATGCCCAAGGGTCATATTTCGAAGTATTTTAGTTCGTTGTACAAAAATGTTTAATAAATTTTGCATTCTCAGACCAGTCTCTAAACTTTGTGAACACACCATGTACGTTACCTTATTCTATAATTACATACTAATACAGAGCTGCCACAGGTGACTATTTCTAATTCTATCTCGCACCGCTTCATAAAAAAATCACATGCACTTTAACAACATCTGCAAGAGAAATATACTACAAAATTTATTTTCTTAAAATAATGGTACGAATAGAAAATAAAAATAACCACCTGTGGCAGTCCTGCTGATAAATTAAAAGAAATATCATCCAGATACAGATAAAATAAAGTGTTAAACTCATATTGTAATTTGTACATATGACTCACAACTAGGCATTTTTAAAGTCAAGCAAATATATTTTAACTAGAAACATTTTTTTAATAAATAAAGTAAAATATCAGCAAAATTTCATCAAATAATTTTAGCCTACATTATTTTAAATGTATTTCCTGGCTTAAAACACATTTACTTAATATAGAAAGGCATATAAGTTGGCAAGAAAAGAAAAATATTATATTGGTCCGTAACTAAAGTACTAAAGGGTCAGATCTTATACGCGGCCGCTGTTTGGCCATTACTGATTTAACACTTTCCGGCGCGGCGCAATTCTGTTTGTAAATTAGGAAATGACGAACTTACACCGGAATTTACAAACGAATTTATTAAAAAATAAACGTTTACTTATTTTCCCGTACTTTATAAAAGTGAAATTTTATTAAATATTCCTGGTGCCAATAATCTTAAAATTAAGTGTCCTTTTTGTGGACACCGCCCGCTAAAAGTTTAACGCGTAAAAATACTAATAAAAATCAATTATAAACCTACAACATATATTATGTTCTGAATACTCTTGAGTATTATTTTAATGATATACTTAAGGGCTAATAACTAACACTAAAGAATTTCTCAAAAAAAAAAAAAAACATTGGATACAAAATAGTTAACCGGGATTTGTTCGCAAATCGCTGAAACCTCAACTGCGTATAACTGCGCTGAAACCTCAACTGCTTTCTAAAGATAAATGAGGGCTAGCTTTAAAAACTCTTTGAAATCACTGATCGTTCTCATCAATTGTAGTTCACAAACGTATTTAATCGCTCTTAACCCTTTAAATATCAGTAACATGGGCTGTATGCTACTTAATTTTTATTTCCCGTCTGCGAGCACACAGATTTTTTTTAAATTAAATTTAATTTTTTAAATGTACATGATGGAATGAGCTCACTTATTTTCCAATCAATTCGTGTCTAAATTCAGGTGAAATTTAATTATTTCAGGATTTTAGCAACTTTGTTCTCATAAGGATCAATAACTACCCCATTACAACATCTCCGGTTTGACAGTTTGGCCTCCATTTTTATTCAGAAAATCCGAAATCGCGCCAAAAATTAAAATATGTTTTCTTTTTTGCTTTATTTGCGGACAGAAATTTTGTGATTACGTAAAGTAAAGATTCTTCTTTCAAAATTTCCTGTATAAATTTAAAATTCGGAAATAAAAAAGGAATTCAAACTGCCAACACTGATCTCCATAACATATTTAATAATTATATCAATTAGCAGTCAAACCAAATGACTACGAAAACTAGAAATATTTTATGAAGAAACACAAGATATGTTAAACTGAACAGGTACTGAACAGGTAATCAGCATTGAGGGGTTTCCTAGCTGTTATCAGCTTAACACCCAGACTAGGAAATTAGAATGTCTTATGTTTTAATGAGCCATTGGGATAAAGTTAACTGTAGCAATGCTACTATAAGAAAATAGAAGTTTACAAGAGAAAAATAAGAAAATTAAGGAAAAAAGGAATAAAAATAGATTTAAATTTAAGTAAAAACTTAAGAAGAAAGTAAGTTAACAATAAATCTTAAGAAAATTTACATGAGTCTTAAAGTAATTAAAGTCTAACTGTAGTTGTAGAACTACTATATGGATATTTGAAAGTTAAAGTTAGTACTGTTCAGTGAAACACTCACCAAGCAAGGGCAAGAAAAGCTAGGGTGGCAAGACCACAACATCCAACCAAAAAAAGGGACAATTCAGGGCCATACATTTTATTTTTATATAAGTTTTTCTGTTTTTATGGTCTCTATGTTATATAGAGAAATTTTTTTTTTTTATATATAAGAAAAGCAAATAAAAAGAAAAGAGAGAAGGCAAAATTAGCAAGGAGAACTCAGATGTTACTGAGTGTCCATAATTATGGAAAATCTGGGCCGTTTCCGATGGTGGGGTTCAAAAGCGTCATAGTCCGGTAGCTCCGCTACAATTTCATTAGGGAGGTCAAAGATTTTTTCATAAAATTTTTTGGCTAAGTCGTTTATGCGTTTTCGTAATGTAGTAGTTTTAAGGTCTCTACGGACCGTGGAGTTGCGAAGGTAACGAGATGCGTTACGGACAGTACGCAGGTTGGAATTGTGCAGGCGACTAAGGTTGTCCATAGTGGTCTTACAAGTGAAGCCCCAGACCGGACTGGCATAGGTGATGATGGGAAGGATGCATGAATTATAGAGGATTAATTTATTGTGAACAGACAAGGTTTTACTGTTAAGGAGAGGTTTTATAGAGTTAAAGGCTCCAGCGACTTTACCTCTGATGGAGAAAGTGTGCTTTTTCCAGGTTAGGCGGCGGTCCAGAATGACCCCAAGATACTTAGCTTGGTCTGACCAAGGGATAGCAGTGTTGTTAATAGTGATTCTGTTAGGGAAAATTATTTTGCGAGAGAAATATACTGCAGTAGTTTTAGTTTCATTTATGACAACGCGCCAAAGCATGCACCAGTCCATGAAGTCATCAACATGAGTCTGTAGGTACCTGTAAAGAGTATACGGGTGGTGTGCCGAAGCGTAAATACAGGTGTCGTCCGCATAAAGAGCGAGGTGAGTGTGCAAGGAGCGTGGGATGTCATTAAAGAAAATGTTAAATAAAAATGGGCCCAACACGCTCCCCTGAAGGATGCCCGCTAGGATAAGGAGAATAATAGATAGAATGTTGTTTATGCGGACTTGAAAAGAGCGGTCGCAAAGGTACGAATATATTAAATGGTCTGGGATGAAAACCGAGCTGAATTAATTTGTAAATGAGGCCCATATGCCAGACCTTGTCAAATGCCTTTGCGACATCAAGAAAGATGGCAGCTGCGGGAATTTTTGCATTGAGTTTCTCGCTGAGAAACTCAACAACCCTAAGAAGCTGGTGTTGTGTTGAGTGTTTTGGGCGAAAGCCGAACTGCTCGGGCATGAGAATGTTGTGCTGCTGAATGAACTCCTGCAACTGGGCACGAATGACACGTTCCACCACTTTACTGATAGAAGGTAGCAAGGAGATAGGTCTGTAATTAGTGGGGTCAGACAGGTTAGTTCCAGGTTTTGGAATAGGAGAGATTATAGAAAGTTTCCAGGGTTTAGGGAAGTAGTTATGTTTTAAGATAGCGTTAGTGAGGTCAGTGATATAGATAATGCAATTAGGAGGAAGGTTTCTAAGAGCAGAGTTAGTAATTTTATCGTATCCTGGGGTTTTACGCTTTTTGAGTTTTTTGATAATATTGTGGATAACAATAGGTTGAATTTTAGGGGGGGGATCTTGAGGGGGGTTAGCCAAAAAATTCCGAACTGTCTCGTTAACATGATCAAGGTGAGCTTGGTTTGCAAGGGTAGGATTAGGAGAAAATTGGGTGGCATAAGAATTAGCAAGCATGTTAGCTTTTTCTTGGTCAGTATAAGCGGTAACATTATTAGATGTGAGGGGGGGGATGGAAGTGTAGTGTTTATTTAGTTTGCGTTTAAGAATCCAAAGAGAGTTGTCCTCGTAAGAAAGAGTTTTGAGAAAGTTGTTCCAACTTTTCTGTTTTTCTTTATAAAGACTGTTTTTGATTTTATTGTTTAGCCTATTGAGAAGAGGTTTAATGGAGGGGTCTCTTGAACTTTGAAATTGTCGCCGGAGCTGATTACGCTGTTTGATAAGGTTGTAAATATAACGGGGTGGGACAAAGGCAAAGTTATTTTTGAAGGTGTTAAATGTAGAAAAATTTTGAGCATTAGTGATATGGGAGTTTAGATGTTCAACAGCCGCATCAATGTCATCGGTATTATTAATGTCAGGGAAGGTGATGTCCTGAGAGTTAAGGTAGTTAGTAAATTTATTCCAGTCAATAGCCACGGAAGGGGGGGGAGAAAGAGGATTAATAATATCTATTTTAAAGCAGACAGGCAGGTGATCAGAGGAGAGGTCGTTAATAACTGTAGAGTAGATAGGGTAAGGAAGATTTTTGGAAAGAGCAAGATCAATGATAGAGTCCCGGGCGCCAGGCAGTTTGGAAATGTGCGTTGGTCTGGGTGGTGCATGAAGATTTAATTTCAAGTTTTGGACTAAGTTGTGAAGAGAGGTACCCCGCCGAGAATTGCCATGGCAATTCCAGCGTCTGCTTTTGGCATTGTAATCGCCTACGAAAAAGCAGTGGTGATGTTGTGAAAAAAGTTGTGTAAGGCTATTAACAGGTAAGTTACCAGTGGGTGGAGCATAAATAGAAGCTAAATTAAAGGAAGTTTAAGATTGATACTGGTATACTCAAGATCATTATAGGTGTGGTTGTTCGATTGGTAGTGTGGAAGATGGTTCTTGATGTAGATAGCGGTACCTCCTCTGTGCGTACCATCCGCACGAGGTGTATGGAATAGCCTGTACCCAGGGATGTTAATGTTGAAGGTGGGGTTGAAAGTCTCTTGAAGGAAAATAACATCAACTTGAGGATGTTCGTGCATAAAGAGTTTAAGTTCGTTAAATTTATTCTGCAGGGAGTTACAGTTCCAGGAAAGAAAAATAAGAGAGGAAAAAGTGGGAGAGGAATTACTCATCATTAAATGTGTTAAATTCCGTGGCTAAAGTTTCTATAGCACTCATAAGGATGAGTATTTTTTCTATTGGATCTTGTATATTTTTAGTTTGGTTAGCAATATTTTTGAAACATTGGATGAATTTGTTAAATTTTAGGAGTTCTTTCATCTCCTTAAAGGTCTTAAATATTTCTTTTAAGTCATTAGCATAATTAGAACTACTGGGTTGTTCTGGTGTTGCATTTTGAGTGTCATTTGGCTTATTTGGTGTAGTGTTTTCGGGGTTAGGGTCTTGGGAGGGAGAAGTGAGCGGAGCCGGGGCTTCCGTTGGTTTTTCTTCTGGTTTTTTGGCCTCTGGCTTACGGACATAGTTATATGTTGATAAGAGTTCCGCCATTGCGTTTGGAATGATTTTAGGGTTTTCTTTTCGGACGGTTTTGGGGTCCTGCTGTTTTTTATGAAACTGGGGGGTTTTGGGGCAACCACGGTAAGTAGCCACGTGCTCGCCATAACAATTAGAACATTTGGGGATGATCTTACCAATTTTATTGCACTGGGGGGTTAAGTGCTCTTCCGAGCATTTGGCGCATTTTGGCGGCAGGCGGCAAATCTCGCTGGAATGTCCAAATTTCTGGCAACGATAGCATTGCTTTACGATGTTGGTGCCTTTAAATCGCTCAATATCTACTTTAATGTAGCAAATTTCGTGAATTTGGTAGATTTCTTCGAATTTTTCGCGTGGGAGGACATTGACGACGTAGAGGGGCATAGGACGACCGGTCTTCCTACTTTTCATCATTGAGGCTCTATTGGCCACGAAATTATGCTCTTTAAGAGCTTCAATTATGACCTGGGGGTCGGTATATGGGGGAATTCCCCTAATGACGACTTTCCTGGGGCGCTGTTCCGCGGGGCTCAGGGTTGTATATGGAATTGTTTTAGAATCAAGATAGTCCTGTGTTTTTCGGAAATCTGCATCAGTTTTACAGTGGATTTTGAGTAATTCACCGTCTAATTTAATCAAGGGATTGCTGTCGTTGAGTTTTTTAATCTCACTAGCAAGCTCCGTCCACTTGCCTTGAAACTCAATATAGAAGGGGTGGATTTTTGGTTTTTTAGGGACTACTTCAGTATTGGAGCTACCGGCTGACACACCTTGAGAGGGCTCAGTAGAGTCCATGATATTTTCGTCTAGGTATTTTTCAGATATACTAGCATACTTATTCTTTAAGGGGATATTAGATTTTAGATCATTTCTCCTACGTTTTAGTGAATTAGCGGGGGTGAATCCGTCATCTGAGTTCACCGCAATTGCCTTGAGTTTTGTTAATATGCCAATTAGATCATAGTCATGATCATAAATAAAAGTTTTAAACTCTCGTAGTTGACTTAATTTTAGGGGGTCAAATGGCTCATTGAACAAAAACATAAGATTATTGAGAAGATTACTCACGCTAGTCTTATGCTGAGGATTCGTCAGGTAGTCGTCTTTACTTAAGAGTCTCATTATGTAGTTGTCACAATCTTGCAGGAATTGCTGTACAATCATTCTTTGGACTTCATCCGCTACTCCGGGAAATTCCATCCACGCAGCAGCTAAATCAGATTTCTCCTCTCCATTCAGGATGCGGAGTGCATTGTCAGAAAATTTAAGCGGGTCCTCAGTACCCATTATTATCGTCGGTGAGCTCTCTATATTGTACTACTATGATGCATCAAGTCCAGTAAACAGTCACCTATTCGTACGAACTAGTTTCTATTACGTGTCACTATCAGCACCACAACACATGCGAAGATACTTGCAAAAGATCACGCTAGTTCTAAAAACATCGAACTGCGAATACGATCTCTTGAGAATAAAACGACCAGCAAGCAGTAACTACGTCTGTTCCCTCCAAGAGGCACCAGTAGACTCGCTCTGAAGATATGTTAAAAACAGAAAATGTCTTTATAATAAACGAAATGCTACTTAATATTTCTGGTTTTGAATATATTTATTACCCCAATTTCGTAAATTTGTCTGCTTTTAAAACTGACTTTCACTTATTTTATTTATATTCTTTTGACCCTTTCAGGGGCGGTGGTATGTTTATGAAACCACTCAATTTTAATCCCCAAATGCCAAAATAGCACACACAATTTTGGTATAAAATTTTTCATTTATTATGTATGTGAAATGTTGACTTTTTTCAAATTTGTGAATAAAAGTGTTCGTAAATTCCGGTGTCATTTATTCATTTCAACATTTCAGCAATGGAAGTGCTTTATTGCTTCTGAAAGGGTTAAGGGGAGATACTACTTCTTTGGTCTAAAATGTACAAGATTTTTATGAGTGTTTTTGGGTTACAAAAATTAAAAAAAAAAAAAAAGAAAAAGACAGAAAAAAAGAAATATCACCTTTGGATACTTTTAATTACATTTATTGACATTTTATTTATATATTTATAATTTGTTTGTAAAAAAATTCATATTATGTCTTCTGGGTTTGCAGTTTCACGGCATGGACTTCCGATCGGGCGATCATTTTTCTCCTGTTCCAAGCATCGGAAACAAATTTGGTCATAATATTATGAAAGGGTATTAAATTCTTATCAGCTTAGATAAACATTTAGCTTTAAAATTTGATTTTGGACACAATGGCAATCATTTGAACAGAAAAGGTAACTTTTAACACTTTTTTTTTTTAACCTTTTGCGAGATCTAAAAAATATTTAATGAATGAAAACTATAATTTTTTGTGGTATTGGCTATGTTCCATGCTAGATATTTTGATTAGGTGTGTCATCTACATGTAGAAATGGTTCCAAATTTTTAAACTTTTCGATACCTATGAATAGCAAAAGTCATTCGTCGAAGTAATTTTGAAATTATGTAGGTTTATAGTTTGAATCGCCTAATAATCAATTTTTAATCATTGAAAAATAGATTTTAACCCATTAAGGACCGGCATGTTGTACAAGAATTTTTACAGTTCACGCCACTTTTTATTAAACACTTACTTTTACTTTATGAATCACTGAAATGCGTTAATAAAATAATGCAAATTTTACTGTTATCTTTTACTGGTAAAGAAAAAGTGCAAACATCACAAATATAATGTTTCGAAAACGCAACGTCAGTCTTTAATGGGTTGCGGGGCGGTGGTATTTGTATGAATCTACTTAATTTTATTTCACAAATGCCACAATGGCACCAGAATTTTGGTGAAAAAAAATTCGGTTTATTTTACATATGTAAAATATAGCTTTTACTTATTTACAAATAAATTTGTTTTCAAATTCCGGTGTCATTCATTAATTTCAACTTTAGCAATAGAATTGCTTTATACCTGAAAGGGTTAATGCGGTAGTTTTTCATCCATATTAAAAAAAAAAATACGTGCCAAAATGCAATGTAATTTCGGATTTGCTTATCTGAAACTTTTAGAATCAATTTATTGAATATGTAGATTACAATTCACGTTTGTTTCGAAAGTAATTTTCAAATTGTGTATTTTTTCAAAGGTAATTTAAAAGAACAAAAATGAACTGTAACCTATCAATTTACAGAAATCGATTTCTAGAAGTCTCAGTGATACAATTCCAAAGTTAAACAATTTGCCGAAAAGTATTTTTGAGTTATGCTTGATTAACTACTCTGAATTTCAGGTATGAATTCAAAATTTCGGAATATAAAGAAGAAAAAAATTTCAAATACTGTTGTCAGGTTTTCCACTGCAAATGGTCTGAACACCAGAATTTTAAAGTAATTTTGTTTGCCTTAGGTAGAGAGTGGCCGAGAGGTTCTGCTCTCGAAGCTGGTAGACGGGAGGTGCTAGGTTCGATCCCAATCGCGCCCGTCGGCCTAATCGTTCGGAGTTTTCGTGGTTTTCTTCGAGCCGTGGATCTTCCATGCGTTAATACGGATTAGGTTCCCTTAGAAAGACCCCCACGGAGGGCACTCTCCCCGGGCCTATATCCCTCGTGTAGATAATTGGCCGTCAAGAATCAACCCAACCCTTAGGTAGAGTTATGTGCTATTAAAATGGCGATATAAACTGTAAGAAATTAGTGGCGTTCAGAGTATTTGAGAACCTTATTTACGCGGGACACCTAGAAATCAATCAAAGAAGAGAGAATACTGTTTCACGAGAATTCTGGCGAGGAATATGCGCAAACCGACTAAACAATTAACTGAATAAAGCGGCAATTTCGATTTAATCGAACGTTAACCTGACATGCTGAAACGAGTTTTCTTAAACACGATTAATCTCATATGCGCATATAGAAGTTGTAAGGCGTATAATTTAAACATCTATTGTTGTTTAGAAGAAATAAATATGTTTTTAGTACTTCGTTGTACATTGTTCGAAATTTCACTCGCGAATTTCGCGACACCCAATATACTATATACGTTGACGCAACTATATGTTTGGGTTCTTTAAGATTTAGACTGGCGAGTGCGAATTTTTTTCCCTGGCAAAATAATAATAATACATCTATCCCAGGGATCGTACGCTTCAGGGAATTTTTCAGGACAAGAATCATATTTTTTTTTTTAGAAAAATAAATCTAGGTTAAACGTACGAAATTTCGTTTTATTTAACCCTTTCAGAGACGGAAGAATTCTGTTCGTAAAATAATGAAATAATTGAAACGAATTTCTTAGAAAATAAAAACTCGCTATTTTGCACTTTCAAACGCAAAATTTTATAAGAATATTCTTGGTGCCATTTGTTTGTCTTGGAACAGATATTAGGTGGCTAAACCATCTAGTCACCGCCTTTGAAAGTGTTAAGAAGAGATTCTCTATAAGAAAATACTGGTACCGAAGAATTTTCTTGTCTTGAAGTTTCAGGGCAAGTACGGCTTTTGGCTTACTAATCCCTTCAGCGTTGTGTCGGATCAGAGTAAACTACTTTTTTTTTTTTTATTATTCAGATTGTTTGATTGCTATCACTCTTTTGAAGTAGAAATATTCACCTTATTTAATGCCAGATAAAATGATGTGCGAATAAAGCCAATTATACTATTTTAAAGAACTGGTGGGAATCAAACAATCTGAATTTTAAAAAAGGCAACCTACAGACCCTGTGAAAGTCACGAGAGCGAGAATTAAGGAATTAATGGAATCTTGGAAATTTTACTTTGGTTTAAATAATTACTAAAAAATTGTTATAATAATCTGCCGTTTTTTCTGTTTAGTTTTTTAATATTATGTTTTTTAAATAATTATTTTGTTGTTTTAACTCTTTCAGTTTTAGGCAATATGTGCTTAATGAGTTTAGCAATATACAGGTTGTTTATCAGCATGCATCCCTCTTAAGTAAAGGAACTTCAACACAAGTCTGATCGACTACAGTTGGCTACATGGTGCACATTTCTTTACGGCTGTATAAAATAATTCGTATGCAAGGCATAAGCATGTATAGATTGGTGCTTTTATATTTTGCATGTTCATTTATCTTCTTTGGAGCAAACACACATTGGGTTTAAAATGTATTTATTTATCTAACGTGTCTTCATTTGGAAGTATTTGTCTAACTTATCAATAATGTTGTTATTCCATATCCCATGGCTTGAACACATATAAGCAGAAAAATGTGCATTTGCTCAAATATATATAAGAAATTCTTTTATCCCTTTCGAGGGCAAGTAACTGTGTTTCTGTAATGTTTAAATCACAAACTAAATTTGTTATTTGAAAATAAGAAATTTGCATTTTTTTTTTTTAGCTTTTTAACTTTTTTTTTTTTCAACAAATTTATAAACGTAAAATTTTATTCAAAAATTCTGGTACAAGTTTTAATTAACATTAAGTAGTATAAAAAAGCAGTTTAAAGGATTAGAATATTTTTTGTTGTAGGATATTACTAGTTATGGAGAATGTAAGTTTTTTTCTTATAAAATCAATCACACCTGGACAAGATAGACTTCGGTCGGGCTGTGTCTGTCAATTGTCATCTACTCAGATCTCTAGGTTATAAATATCACTATTATTTATAGTACATCTCACCTTATGTAATAAAAAAAAAATCTGCTGTTAAGTAAGAAAAAAATTGCTATACGGAAATAGTGGTACCACTACTGCTTCCCTTATTTCGGCTACGCCAGTGATTAGCACCCTACCATTTGCTAAATCATTCGGTGTTATATCGATATGCATCTCTCTAATTTAGGAGTCTTCAATCCGTAACCAGTAACCCAAGGAGTGTATTTTAGTAGGCCGCAGTGTTATTTCATATATTCAGAACGAAAAGTCTCGACATAGGTAGGTTTTTGAAACATCCTTAGGACAAATCCATACCGTCCACATTTAATTTTTTTTCATATTTCCTTTTTAATCAGAAAATTTAATTAGATGTTACTTCATTCTATATGGCAGTTATTTGTCTTCTCTTTTTTTAACCCTTTAGTGCGCAGCTTTGCATATATGGAAACAACAATGTTTTGCATTTAATAGTTTTTTTTTAAATTCATATATACATAATTCACACCAGAAAATTAAAATAGCAATATGTGGTTTAATTTACATCAGACATTCCGCTTTAAAATAAAGCGAAATTATCCATTAAAACTTTCCGGTGTAAAGTCAGGATTCTCTGAACTACGTAATTTCTAAAACGCATTCTATCATGGGAATGAAAGAGTTAAATGTTAAGTTTTACAACATAAATAATAATATAACATAAGGTATTTGGAGACATACTAATTAAAATATTTAGTAATTTGCATTATTTTAGCGTAAAACAGCTACACGACAGTAGTTTTTACTTGTTTTGCAGATGTGCAAGAGAAGAAAAGATTGACGTATTATATGAAAAATGTATCTCTGATTTTTTTCGTTATTTTTTTTTTTTTTGTGTGTGTAATAAACTTTTCAGAGAATCATACATAATTTTTCCGAAACAAAATAAAAAATCGCCCATTTAAGGTTTAAGTAAAACTTATTTAAAGTCGAAATTTGTTTTATATTTTTTATGAAGCATAAATATTAAAATATACATTTAATTTATATTAGTGAAAGAAAATCACAATTACGAGAAGCTCTAATAATCACCGTAATGTCGAATAGGTCGCTGTTGCTATAACCTGACTGCGAGTCATAAGTCTGAGTAAATACGCAAGGAATTCTGAAATATTTTTGTTTCGTCAACTTGTAAATGTCTGTTCATATTTCGCTGACGGTTGCTTTTGCCAATCTGGTACATTTAATTCATTTAGATTACCGTATTGCTATCTGTTCTTACAAGTAGTAAAATTCACCTTATTTGATGACAGATTAATTAAAAAGAATATTATTATTATTTAAATAAGTGGCAAAAATGAAGCAATCCTTATAAAATAAAAATTACAGCAACAATGGCAACACTGTCTCAGTGGCATCCATGTATGCTTTCTCCTGTATCATTCTGGTCCTGTTGTAAACACAGTAATGCTAACGTTTTGCTCTTTTTCATGTGCTACTCGGAGATTTTCTGCCGAGAGATTTAGAACAGCGTGAGGCCTAATTTGACCAAAATTATTTGGCGTGCGTTTTATACTGGGGATAAAAATGAAATCATCAAAATTTAAACTTCTACATTTATGAACAGGAGAAGAAGACGTGATTATTTTAATGGATTCCGCCCTGGAATTCTAGGTCTAAACGCTGACAACAAAATGGCAACTGTCGTGGGCGGATTTTTTTCTGCGTTTGTACGGTCCCTTGAATTTGAATACCAATAATTTATAAAAGTTTTTTCGACCATACTTTCGTGAAATTAAGTAAGTGAAATAAAACTTTTAGAAAATACTCTTTTTTTAATTTTAGATGGCGGTACAAACGTTTGAAAAAATCACTTGCGACAGCCACCATTTTTCTGTCAGCACTCAGGCCCGGTATTTAGGGGACGGTGCGATGGGCGGTAAAACATATTTGGAGATTCAAGCAAACAGATTTTGTACTGATGTTCAGCGTATATCCTCAGTTCGCGTTTCCTTATTTTAATTGTCTTTTTACTAGATATTATACTTTTCATTGATGATTAGTTTATTGTCATGCTACACATCTCATGCAGTTTTCTTTATAAAAAAGGGAGATGTACGTAATGAGGTGAATATACTAAAAAAAAATTACGCCCTCAAATCATACAGGCGCGTTATGCACCAACGAGTGTTATACACTGGAATATCCGGTAACCGCATAAAATTTCCGTTGTTAAATATTGGATGAAAAAATAAAATAAAACGATGTTTTATGTATCAAGAAGATTCTGCAATTGCGCAGTGCCTAATCTGCAACCCATCACTTGTCTTGAAATGTTGGGTTGTATAAGACATATACAACGTATATGTGGCATGCTAACTTAGAAACCAGGCTCTTTGCAAAAAGACTAGGCTGGTTGCATAGAGACCGGTTTAAGAGAGAATGGTCATCCCTTTTCTAATCGGCTTGATAATTATCAGGCTTGCTGCAAAGCGCCTAAGCATTTCAGACTAATTAGAAAATAATCATTTGCTTCTCCATCAGCCTGATATTTTTCAGGCGTATTACAAAGCATACGCTGAGTTAGGCTAATTGGAAATCGTCCATTTGTTTCGCAATCAGCCTGTTTTTTTTTTTGTTTTTTTTTCAGACTCATTCAAATGAGTCTATGCGTTTTTAGTTTAACTATAAAATGGCCACCATTTTGTACAAATAGATTAGTTTCCTCCAAGTTTATTATAATATGTCCGAGATATAGTGAATGTTTATGCAAACTTTTAATATAAAAATTAGGAGCTGGAACAGTTCTATTGACAGATTTCTTAAATGCAAGTTAGTGTAAAAATATATTGAGTACTTCATTTTTATGTTAAGAGATTTTTTTTTTTTTTTGCAAACATTTTCTGCAAAAATAACAATAAAATCTGCAGATGAGGCAGATTTTTATTGTATTCCAAATATTAAGTAGAGATGATGGGATTCTAAATGGAAATAATTATAAAAAAATTATATATATAAAATATGGCTTCATCTAACAAACCCACAGGTGACACGCATAATTTTATGTTTTTCTAACATTCTGTTCGGAAGATAGGTTAATGAAGAAAAACATATATAAAAAATACTTTCATTATCTCTTATAATGCAATCAGCAAATGAACGAGATTTGTTTCAGTTTTATATAAGAAAATGGCTGTATAGCAAAAATTTACAGATTTTTAACGTATCTCAACCTTTTGCAGAGAAGATGTGTAACTAATAAAAATAATAACAATTTTCTATCAATAAAATCGCAAAAGAGACAGATTTTTAATGTCTCTCACCCTTACATAGAGGAGATGGGTGGTTAAATTAAAAGAATTATAAAACATATATAAGAAAAATTACTGTATCAATAAAAATCAACAGATGAGGCCGACTTTAATATTTTTACAGCGTTTAGAAGAGAATGTCAGTTAATGAATGAAAACATGCATAAAAAATATATATGAAAATTTCTGTAATAATAAAATATACAGATGAGGCAGATTTTTTTAATATTCTTATCGTTAGGTAGGGAAGATGGGTTTCTAAAAGAAAATAATTACACAAAATATATAGGAATATCACTGTATCACTAAAATCTAAAAATCTAATGATTTTTAATGTTTCACAAAACTAGTCGGAGAAGACTAAGGAAAATGATAAAATTTTTGCATCAATAAAATCGCAGATAAGGTAGTTATTTTAATGTATCCCTCTGTCTGGTAGAAGAGATGGGTGGCTGAATTAAAATAATTAAAAAATTATATATAAGAAATATTGCTGTATCAATGAAATAATCAGATGAGGCCGAATTTAAAGTTTTCTCAGCATTATTGATTAGATAGTGAATGAAAACATACCTTAAAAAATATACAAGAAAATTTCTGTAATAATGAAATCTGCAGATGAGATAGATGTTAATGAATTATTCTAGCGTTGCGTAGGGAAGGTGGGTTTCTAAATGAAAACAATTATAAAACATAAGGTCATTGTGCCTAAATGCGACGCGATTCCCCATAGTTTTGTCACATTTAGGGAATATTTGGGATTTTGTTAATAATTATATATTTTTATAAGTAGAAAATTGTTGAATACTGTGCCTTTAGTGCAAAACTAACTTGTTTCGTAAAAACTGAATCGTTATTTTTACTATAAGCCAACAATATACTATTGTCGTATTTAGGTCATTTTTGTCGCATTTACTGTAGTTAAATCCTAAATGAGATATTCAATGTCCTAAATGTGACAATGCGTTTTACACATGTCATTTCATCTTAAAATAGTCATTTAATTGCTGTACATATTTTAATTACTTAGTAAAGAGTTGAAATACCTGAAATTGAATGTTGAATATCTTATTATTGAACAATTGAATAAAATAATAATTTACATATAAAATTATAATGGTACATAATCTTGAATACATTTTACTTAAATAATGCATACTTCAAAATCCATATTTAACAGACTTTTAACTTTGACCATCGATAAAACAGGAAGTAATTAATGAATGAATGATTCAACAAGTTTTACCAAATATTTTAAGTTTTCTTTTAACGCATTTTGATTTTCACATTCCGTGTAAGCCTTAATTTTTCTTTATGATATCTGAATGGTATGGATCAATATAGGATTAGGTTTAAGTTGTTTAAGCTTTATTTCCAGGTTGTTTTAGTGACTGACTTCAGGTTTTTAACAATTTTGTTTTTGAAATGCTGTTTTTGATTTTTTACGTATTCATTATTTTTCTCTTTTTCATTTGTTGATGCTGTTTTCGCTTTTTCATTGTCCTATTTTGTTTTTCCATATTATGGCTACAGTTTTTAAACATGCAGCAAAGATTGACTGTACGGATTTTTGCAGAATTTTGAATTGTCTGCGAAACTGTTTTCATCAAACGAATTTCAAAAGTACAGGATGAATTGGTTTCCGCGGAGGACGAAAATGCAGGAATGTCACACGGATCCATTTCAAACGAGCATTTGGCATTAAAAAACCACTGCATGGGATAGCTACCGTTTACGTTCAAGGTACACACCAGAACCTGGCAAGCAGAAGACCAAACACGTTATCCTAATTTATATTTCAACGTTGCTTTTAGTGGAAACTGGTGGAAATGAAGATTTGCATAAGCAGATTAAAAACATCACATTGTAAGCATATTTAAAAGCAAATAAACATTTTAACATATGGCGTAGCCAAGGTGGGGGTCCAACTTATCTAGATATCACTAATATTCAAAAGTTTACTTCGTATTAATGAATAGCAGAAAATTCTCAGATCTAATAAGGCGAATAAAACTTTACAAAACTATTGGTACACAGAGCATCTGGACCCCAACCCTGGCTACGCCACTGATTTTAACCTTAGACTAAAAAAAAATGATAAAGTTCCACGTATATTCCAAAGGCATTTGTTCTTTTGAAACTTTTTGATAGCAATTGCAGCATTTCTTAAAAATTCTTTTTTTTTCTTTTAAAACCATAATTTCTGTCATTAAATAAATTGCTCTTCAGAAATGGGGATGGCAGTTTGTCCACTGGCAATGGGATTGCCACCCCTGCTTTACAAAATACAGATTTGTTTTATGAAAATTAAAATTTTAACAATTTTTGAAATTGTTTACGATATAATAATTTTTCCCGGATTTGACTGACAAATAAAAATTGATATTCCTACCAATTTACATTAAAAGCATTGTTCAGATATTCATTTCTCTCTGTGCTTCTAAATTTATGCTGGTACAGGGTGAAAAAGCGACGCCCGTAATCCTTGACACTTCATTTGAATAGACAAACAAACACTTTGTAACGCGAATTGTGTTTGCTGGCGGTGCACTTACGTTGTGCTGAATGTCTTTACTTGAGAAACGCCAGAAATGTTTTAAACTAACTTAAGATTTCCTAGAGCGTTCTACTGAAAAATCTGTAAACTTCCTGTGAAATGAATAGATACATTGGTGGCGATTGCACGTGCTAGCGAGTTAATTGTTACTAGTAGTAGGAATATTTCAGAAGGAAAATTAAAATTTCCTGTTATAAAAACTTGTGAAAAGGGGAAACGATCCCGGAATAAACGCGGAACGTTACCATTTTTTTTTTTTTTACGGTGCACTGGCTGAATTAGAATATGGCATTTTTTAAATTAAAAATTTTAAAGATGAGTATATCTCGATTTTGCTCATTTCAAATACACGTTTAAATGCGCGTAAAAGAAAACACTATTGGAGAATCATCTTGAATTTCTTAGTTTATTGACTCAACACAGCTTATTTAAACACAATTTCTGCTTTAAACATAATTTAAGACAATTTATGAAAATACCACATAAATATACCTTAGATTATATTCTAAAAGTCTCTCCGCATTCAAAGCTGAAACTCTTCCGCTTTTCTGTACCACAAAACTTTAATAGAAAGTTTTGCCTTATTTAATCGGCCAATTTTACTATAAAATTTTTGTGGTACAGAAAAGCGTAAGATGTTGGCAGCTATGCCGCAATTAGGACATATCTTTGTCGGTAATAGGCGACTGAAAAAATAAGTTGCCTAAATTCGTGGAAAACTTCAAAACGCAAATTTGAAAACTTTTCGCGTTTTCACGAGCTAACTTTGCTGGTACATGAAACACACATGGTAGCCATTGAGGTCTGTAATTTTATTTAATCTTCAAAGTTAACAAAAAAAAAAAAACTTGAACCAATTTCGGGATTTTTTATCGCATTTAGGAAACACTGGGACGCCAATGTTGCCAGATGGGCTACTTTTTTAAATTCAGTTTTTTGATCGGCCGCACTTTTTTGAAATGGTAAAATTCGGCTCATCTAATGACATATTAAATAAGGCGAAAACAAAGGGAACTGTGGGGCTCTATGAAAGGAGCGATTTCCATTGGAACGGGAATTTGTTTAATATAAAAAGTTTTAAATGCAGATAAATGTTTCGGGTTTTGTTAATTAAGATCGGATGCATCATTATACAGCATTTATTTATAATTCTTGCATTAAGATTACAAGGAAACGAACATTATCGCATTTAGGGGTCATCACATTTAGGCGCACTGACCTTATATAAGAAATTTACTGTATCAATAAAATTTGCAGATCAGGCAGCTTTTTAATGTTTTACTATCAATATGTCAAGAAAAAGGGTTATTTGAATAAAAACATATAAAAAAACATACAAAAAATTACTTTAAAAATGAAATCTGCAGAATAACATGTTTTTAATGTTTTATTAGTATTGTGTAGAAAAGAGGGGTTGCTGAATGAAATTGATTAAAAAAAGTAGAAAAAGAAGAAAATGGTTTTATTGGCAGATTTGACTTGTGACCTGGATGATAATTAACATTAATAAACACTATTTTTTGGTAGAATTTTCTCTACGCTATCCAACTGGTAAAAAGAAAATCTGCCATCAAGTCAAAACTTTATTTTGTTATCCAACATTACTTACAAACAATATATTGCTGACTGAGTAATCTAGGCATTTGTGCGCATTGCGATCTTATTTTTCTTTGAAGTACGCTACAGACTTAAAATTAAATTAATCACTAATATCAGGGGATGAGAAGCATAAATCATATCTTCCAATACGGCAGTTTTCAAATATATTTGATGTGACTAATTTCATTCAGCAATGCATCTTCTCTACTTAGTGCTGAAAAAACACTAAACATTTGCCTCATCTGAAGATTTTATTGATACAGCAATTTTCATATATATATGTTTTATAATTCTTTTCTTTTAGCAAAACGCATTCTCTATGTAATGCTGGGAAAAATTTAAAAATCTGTTCCATCTGCAAATTTTGATTCTTCAGGTATTTTCTGACATATTTTTCTATTTATTTTCATTATCAGTCAATCTTCGCTACGGAATGTTGAAACAAAAATTAAAAATCTGCCTCATGTGCAGTTTTTATTGATGCAACAATTACCATTATGTATGTTTTATAATTATTCCAATTTAACGACTCATCTTCTAAACGTAATGTTGGGAAAGGTTTATAAATCTGCTTCATCTGTAAATTTCTTCGATACAGCAAATTTATTTACATATGCTTTAAAATTGTTTTCACTGAGACGCCCATTTACTGTACGAAATGCTGAGAAAGCATTAAAAATCTGCTTCACATGCAGAATTTTTTTAATACTTCTTACAAGGGTTGTTTGTGAAAATTATACCCATCTATTATCTATTATCTATATTATAAAGGACAAACATATCTGTGCGTAACGCATACGTCATTCTGCGAATGGCAACACTTTGAAATTTGAAATAAAAATTTGGTTTTGCAATTTTCGCTACTGCAAAATTTTAAACGTCTAAACATACCACGTTTTAAATGTTTACACCGTCGTATGCAGAAAAAAATGCACATTTAAATGCAATTTGTTTGAAAGCTGTACCTCAATTTATTTTTGAGATATTAATTTTTTTATAGTTTTTAATACCAATTTTCTAATCGTGGCAACTGAAGTACTTCATTTCTATTAAAAGTGGTTTAGTTATCTTTATTGATTATATTCTTACTGGTGCCATTTTCTCATTACAATTAAAAAAATATTTTTTAAAAATTTGAACAAAAAATGACGTTACGCTTTAAAAAAGACACAATTTCCCTGATGATGCTGTTATATTTCACTATTTTTTCAATTCGCTGACTTTGAGTTTGAGACAATAGGCAAAATATTTCAGCGACTGAAAATGGCGTCATATTTAAAAGAAATCGATAATTTTATTTGATAAAACGAGATATTTCACCATGAATACGTCTAAAAGTTATAAATTTCTGGAATTTTTACGCGCAGGTACAGAGATTGTTATAAGACCTCAAATCACGAGTCGGAATTTTAACATGGCAAGTTGTAATAGTTGACAGGCGTGACTTAAAAATTGAAAATATATATATCAATAACCTATTGCGCGTTAAAATGTTTTTAAATGGTTAGTATTGATGTGAAACGTTGAAAATGATTTGATTTGTTTAGATTTAAAGAGGGGGGGGGGGTGGATTCTATGATTATGTCAAGGTGGAATCCTTTTTGCTGATTTTTTCATTCCGTAATACCAAGCATCAATTGATAACTTAATCAAAATTACTTACCTTGATTATATGTTACTGATTACGTATATGAATAAAGTTTAATTTTCCAATAATTTTAACAGTTGAAGTTTATGAAAAAAGTATTTTGTTAATCTTAGGTTAAAACATGTCTTTGGAGAGTTAAATTAACAAGTGTAAGATGGATTTTTTATTGTAATTATTGTTGTCGATGTATTATAAATTTGATGCAACAGTTCCTTAGTAAACATTTTCTTTCGTCGAAATTCGACGGGTTCCACCTCGTATATATAAAATCCAAACGGAAATTTCGTTCCGAACGCCGAGATTTCGAGTTCTACCGCATAGATTTTTACGGAACTTATAGCGTTAGATAGGTATCGTTCCAGGGAAGGTTTTAAGCGATAACACATCATTCTACCTAGATTAGTTATAGAATTATTACGAAAAATTCTATTATTTTGGAATTTGTTACTTCACATTTCCTTAAATATCTGGGCTCCTATTGGTCGTAGAGCTTAGATCTCGCGCCAAAAGTAGCTCCGCGGCACCCAAGCAAACTTTCCCCCGTGATTATTTTGACGTCTTCCGATTTCCTCTAACTCTATTAGGAGCCCGCGTAGGGGCCCTTTAAAATATTTTTCGTAGTAATTTCAGCAATTATCTTAAATTATTGGTTAAGACCGCCACCCTCCCGATTCATGTATCTACGGAAAGGTTGCATGAAGGAGTTTCGTTCAGATACGCTTTCGTTAAAAATAGAGTGCGCTCCCTGGTGGTGGAATGTGGAACTAACATAACGCGATATTGTTAAAATTAGGAAATCTAACAATGCGATCTGTTTTAAACTTTGAGATAGTTCATAACACATAATCTATTATCTATTCTATTATATATATATAAAATCTATTATCTATTCTATTATCTATTATCTATTATGTATATAAAATCCAAACGGAAATTTCGTTCCGAACGCCTAAATTTCGAGTTCTACCTCATGGATTTTTACGGAACTTATACCGTTAGATAGGTATCGTTTCAGGGAAGGTTTTAAGCTATAACACATCATTCTATCTACATCAGTTATAGAATTATTAAGGAAAATTCTGTTATTTTGAACTTTGTTACTTCATATTTCCTTAAATATCTGGGCTCCTATTGGTCGTAGAGCTTAGATCTCGCGCCAAAAGTACCTCCCAGGCACCCAAGCAAACTTTTCCCCGCGATTATTTTGCCGTCTTCCGATTTCCTCTAACTCCATTAGGGGTCCGCGTAGGGCCCCTTTAAAATATTTTTCGTAGTAATTTCAGCAATTATCTTAAATTATTTGTTAAGACCGCCACCCTCCCGATTCATGTATCTACGGAAAGGTTGCATGAAGAAGTTTAGTTCAGATACGCTTTCGTTAAGAATAGAGTGCGCTCCCTGGTGGTGGAATGTGGAACTAACATAACGCGATATTGTTAAAATTAGGAAAACTAACAATGCGATCTGTTTTAAACTTTGAGACAGTTCATAACACATAATCTATTATCTATTCTTATATATATTTAAAATCTATTATCTATTCTATTATCTATTCTATTATATATATAAAATCCAAACGGAAATTTCGTTCCGAACGCCTAGATTTCGAGTTCTACTGCATGGATTTTTACGGAATTTATACCGTTAGATAGGTATTTTTTCAGGTAAGATTTTAAGCTATAACACATTATTCTACCTATATGAGCTTTAGAATTATGACGGAAAATTCTGTTATTTTGGGCGATAAGGTTACCATTTTATTTCTTGGCGAAATTTAACGTTCATAAAAAAAAAAAATTGAAACGGCTATTAAACCTCGAAAAATAAAAGAAAAACTGCTACTAATTTTATTTAAATGAAAAAGAAAAAGAAAAAAAGAAGAAGAAAATCCGTTTTAATGAGTGATAATATTAAAAAACGGAAACATTTAATCAAAACCTGAAAGAAATATTTGTAATGCTTAAAAATGAATTTAATAAGAAATATTACACTTGATACGCAATATTTGGCTCTTTATCGCTTGCGTTAGATTTGGAAACGAATCTGAAAATTTGATTAGATGAAATTTTAACGACATTTTCTTTCTGTTCTGTTCTTTTCTTTCTTTTTTTTATATCTAATTGTCACATCACGTGACTTATAGAAGAAACAAGCAGATGTAATTGTGAGTCACATGTGTAATTACTATTTGTTTCTTTACAATTTTTTATTTTTCTTTTGTCGCCAAACAATGTGATTTTAAGCCAAAAATGCATAAGCGTGACATTAGCTTGAGGATGTTCTCACAAATGGTGTTTTTTTAGGTGAAAGAGATCATTTTTTGAGTACATTTTCATATTCAATTGTAACTTATATAGATATCAGTTAATATTTTAAAAATAGAATCGAATACTTAAATTTCAGTGTGAATTTCTGCCACACATACATATTGTAAAATAATTTCATACTTTTTAAAATGTTTTTCGCCGTAATTCCGAAAGCATGTGATATTTATAAACTCGAACTCAGATCAACGAATATTACCCATTTTATTTAAGCAAATATTATCTATTGTTTATTTCATTTTTTCTCAAGTCATATCGCCAATTTCATTTATAGGAAAATTCAGAGATTCGAAATCTAGGAAATAAAGATAATTTTTAAGGAAATTTATGTTTTAATACGTTATTACTATCGAATAATTCAACATTTTGGAAAAAAAATTACAAGTCTTTTGTAATTCGTCATTTCTTCTTCGTCTTTCTTCGTACTTTCTCCTCTGTTATGTAATGTTTCAAATGATATCGGACTAATTTTCGATCATCGATTCACCGCAAAATGGCATATCTAATATAGTATATAAAATAAAGTCTGGATTAGGGGACTAATTAACGCACAGCGTAAACTACTGAACCTAAAATCTTGAAAATCGTGGTAAAAATACTTCTTATGACATAGACTTCTGCTAAGAAAGGATTTTCTAAAGTGTCACCCCTAATGGTTTTTGCACGGGGAGGGGAAAAAAATCGAATATCAAATTTATGAGTCAAATGATAGCATATTTTAATGTAGTTTTGTATGCTGAATCGAATGCTACCAAATAAATTTTTATAAGTCCAACAGTTCATGACACATTTCATATTTTTCTAATTTGGCGGTGTCTTTGGCATCTGAACCTCAAAATATCTATCATTACATCCGTTACTCTAGCAACGGAAAAAATTCAAATCAACCCTTTTGGCTAAAAAATAAAAACTGCTCTATGAGTTTGAAATAAAAATGCAAGTATCTTAATTTTTTTAAAAAATAGTGATTTTATGTAAAATAAAAGGAAAAAAATTACTGAGAATTTAGCGTTATAAAACAAAAATGGAAAAGGTACTACTTAGATATTCCGTCGACCAAAAATCTATCGTCAAACTATAAGATTAAATGCCAATAATGGTTGATCGTAAATATCAAATTCACTTGAATTTAAACAAGCTACACGTGTTTACGTCATCAAGTGATTTTAATTTCGACGTTTTATTTGTATTTTTATTAATGTTATACTAATTTATTTGTTATTTCGTTATTTAAAATAAAGATTATGTCAATTTATATAATTTGGCGAATGGTTTGGCGATTTATATAATTTGGCGAAATTGGTCGACGGGATAACAAGTAGTACCATTGAAAATATTTAAGTATGAAAGCAATGTTTGTAACGACTTTAAAATTATTTTCATATATATAAACTCGGTTTATGGCGTAAGATGCCGTCATCCGAAGAATCTACAAGAGTCTTTTTCTATTTTTTCCGTTCATAGGTTCCTCAATGAAAGAAATTGGAATTGGAATAATATTGTGCGATTTATTAATTGCTCCCCGATAAGAAGAAAAAATGGGTACATTTATAACAACCGTGCGCACATCTCGCTGATAGCATTTTAAAAATTCCCAGTAGCAGTAGTTACATTTTGCGTATGTAAATTAAAAACATTTTTTTGTTTTTAATTATGGCATTATTTCCTGTTATTGTTTATCTTTTCAGTTTTTTAAATGAAATTAGTATAAGGCATGCATTTTAAATGAAATGAGTGAAAGGTTTGTGTTTTAAATGAAAATAATAAAATAAGAATATGCTATGAAAACAATCTTTATTGATTTATTACCTGCGCCCGGCTGACATAAAAGTATCACAAAAGCCACATGTTCGCTTTTCTTTGAGTAGTTGCTCATGAGAATTCAAGTTAACCTTCCGTAATCGGATACTTCACATATTGGTGTATTAGCTTTAATGTTGAAAGCATCGTTTATGTTTGAAGCGAAAACTTTACTATGAATTCTATTACACAAAATCGCATCATCATCATCTACTATATATTTACAACGGAAATTTGTATTTCATTCCGATTGTTTATAATACTTTCGTAGGATATACCACAATTAGTTAGGTAATAATTTTGGAAAAGTTTTAGTGTATACATATTGTTCAAGGGTACTTTGTTATAGAGCAACAGTAAAAGTTCAATAATTAAGTGAACCTGATTATGAAAGTTTAGCCTTTTTAAAAAAATCTACAGAACATATTTTGTTACAAGTGGCCCTGTTCCATGACTTTTAGGAATGGTGTTAGTATATACGATTTCATTATATGTTGATTAGTTACAGATGTATTAATTCCTGTTGTCATAACGGTCTCATTACCCGACCATAAGTGCGCTGTTTATAATCAACTAAAACAATTACTTCTTAATTGCTAAATTTTGTCCAACGCTTAAGATAACATTATATCGCAATGGTGTTCGCATCGTTTTCAGTAATGAGCAAGGTCAAGCTGAAGATCCATATTGTTTAAAATACAAGTTCAGTTTCACCATTTAGTTTAATCCAAGGTTCATTTGGAAATATTGACCAGCGCAGCGGGCATAGCCTGCTAGTCTATTATATATATAAAATCCAAACGGAAATTTCGTTCCGAACGCCGAGATTTCGAGTTCTACCGCATGGATTTTTACGGAACTTATACCGTTAGATAGGTATCGTTCCAGGGAAGGTTTTAAGCTATAACACATCATTCTACCTAGATTAGTTATAGAATTATTACGGAAAATTCTGTTATTTTGGATTTTGTTACTTCATATTTCCTTAAATATCTGGGCTCCTATTGGTCGTAGAGCTTAGATCTCGCGCCAAAAGTAGCTCCGACGTACCCAAGCAAACTTTTCCCCGCGATTATTTTGCCGTCTTCCGATTTCCTCTAACTCTATTAGGGGATCGCGTAGAGCCCCTTTAAAATATTTTTCGTAGTAATTTCAGCAATTATCTTAAATTATTGGTTAAGACCGCCACCCTCCCGATTCATGTATCTACTGAAAGGTTGCATGAAGGAGTTTCGTTCAGATACGCTTTTGTTAAGAATAGAGTGCGCTCCCTGGTGGTGGAATGTGTAACTAACATAACGCGATATTGTTAAAATTAGGAAATCTAACAATGCGATCTGTTTTAAACTTTGAGATAGTTCATAACACATAATCTACTATCTATTCTATTATATATAAATAAAATCTATTGTCTATTCTATTATCTATTATCTATTATATATATAAAATCCAAACGGAAATTTCGTTCCGAACGCCTAGATTTCGAGTTCTACTGCATGGATTTTTACGGAACCTATACCGTTAGATAGGTATTGTTTTAGGGAAGCTTTTAAGTTATAACACATTATTCTACCTATATTAGTTTTAGAATTATGACTGAAAATTCTGTTATTTTGGGCGATAAGGTTACCATTTTATTTCTTGGCGAAATTCATCGTTGATAAAAAAAAAAATTGAAACGGCTATTAAACCTCGAAAAATAAAAGAAAAACTGTTGCTAATTTTATTTAAATGAAAAAAAAAGAAAAAAAGAAGAAGAAAATCCGTTTTAATGAGTGATAATATTAAAAAACGGAAACATTTAATCAAAACCTGAAAGAAATATTTGTAATGCTTAAAAATTAATTTAATAAGAAATATTACACTTGATACGCAATATTTGGCTCTTTATTGCTTGCGTTAGATATGGAAACGAATCTGAAAATTTGATTTGATGAAATATTAACGACATTTTCTTTCTGTTATGTTCTTTTCCTTTTTTTATATCTAATTGTCCCATCACGTGACTTATAGAAGAAACAAGCAGATGTAATTGTGAGTCACATGTGTAATTACTATTTGTTTCTTTACAATTTTTTATTTTTCTTTTGTCGCCAAACAATGTGATTTTAAGCCAAAAATGCATAAGCGTGACATTAGCTTGAGGATGTTCTCACAATGGTGTTTTTTTAGGTGAAAGAGATCATTTTTTGAGTACATTTTCATATTCAATTGTAACTTATATAGATATCAGTTAATATTTTTAAAATGGAATCGAATACTTAAATTTCAGTGTGAATTTCTGCCACACATACATATTGTAAAATAATTTCATGCTTTTTAAAATGTTTTTCGCCGTAATTCCGAAAGCATGTGATATTTATAAACTCGAACTCAGATCAACGAATATTACCCATTTTATTTAAGCAAATATTATCTATTTTCTCAAGTCATATCGCCAATTTCATTTATAGGAAAATTCACAGATTCGAAATCTAGGAAATAAAGATAATTTTTAAGGAAATTTATGTTTTAATACGTTATTACTATGGAAAAATTCAACATTTTGAAAAAAAAAATACAAATCTTTTGTAATTCGTCATTTCTTCTTCGTCTTTCTTCGTACTTTCTCCTCTGTTATGTAATATTTCAAATGATATTGGACTAATTTTCGATCATCGATTCACCGCAAAATCGCATATCTAATATAGTATATAAAATAAAGTCTGGGTTAGGGGACTAATTAACGCACAGCGCAAACTACTGAACCTAAAATCTTGAAAATCGTGGTAAAAATACTTCTTATGACATAAACTTCTGCTAAGAAAGTATTTTCTAAAGTGTCACCCCTAATGGTTTTTGCACGGGGAGGGGGAAAAAATCGAATATCAAAATTATGCGACAAATGATAGCATATTTTAATGTAGTTTTGTATGCTGAATCGAATGCTACCAAATAAATTTTTATAAGTCCAACAGTTCATGACACATTTCATATTTTTTCTAATTTGGCGGTGTCTTTGGCATCTAAACCTCAAAATATCTATCATTACATCCGTTACTCTAGCAACGGAAAAAATTCAAATCAACCCTTTTGGCTAAAAAATAAAAACGGCTCTATGAGTTTGAAATAAAAATGCAAGCATCTTAATTTTTTTTTAAATAGTGATTTTATGTAAAATAAAAGGGAAAAAATTACTGAGAATTTAGCGTTATAAAACAAAAATGGAAAAGGTACTACTTAGATATTCCGTCGACCAAAAATCTATCGGCAAACTATAAGATTAAATGCCAATAATGGTTGATCGTAAATATGAAATTCACTTGAATTTAAACAAACTACACGTGTTTACGTCATCAAGTGATTTTAATTTCGACGTTTTATTTGTATTTTTATTAATGTTATACTAATTTATTTGTTATTTCGTTATTTAAAATAAAGATTATGTCAATTTATATAATTTGGCGAATGGTTTGGCGATTTATATAATTTGGCGAAATGGGTCGACGGGATAACAAGTAGTACCAATGAAAATATTTAAGTATGAAAGCAATGTTTGTAACGACTTAAAAATTACTTTCATATATATAAACTCAGTTTATGGCGTCAGATGCCGTCATCCGAAGAATCTACAAGAGTCTTTTTCCATTTTTCCGGTCATAGGTTCCCCAATGAAAGAAATTGGAATTGGAATAATATTGTGCGATTTATAAATTGGTCCTCGATAAGAAGAAAATATGGGTACATTTATAACAACCGTGCGCACATATCGCTGATAGCATTTTTAAAATTCCCAGTAGCAGTAGTTACATTTTGCGTATGTAATTTAAAAAATTTTTTTTTTGCTTTTATTATGGCATTATTTCCTGTTATTGTTTATCTTTTCAGTTTTTTAAATGAAATTAGTATAAGGCATGCATTTTAAATTAAATGAGTGAAAGGTTTGTGTTTTAAATGAAAATAATAAAATAAGAATATGCTATGAAAACAATCTTTATTGATTTACTACCTGCGCCCGGCTGACATAAAAGTATCACAAAAGCCACATATTCACTTTTCTTTGAGTAGTTGCTCATGAGAATTCATGTTAACCTTCCGTAATTGAATACTTCACATATTGATGTATTAGCTTTAATGTTGAAAGCATCGTTTTTGTTTGAAGCGAAAACTTTACTATGAATTCTATTACACAAAATCGCATCATCATCATCTACTATATATTTACGACGGAAATTTGTATTTCATTCCGATTGTTTATAATACTTTCGTAGGATATACCACAATTAGTTAGGTAATAATTTTGGAAAGGTTTTAGCGTATACATATTGTTCAAGGATACTTAGTTATAGAGCAACAGTAAAAGTTCAAAAATTAAGTGAACCTGATTATGAAAGTTTAGCGTTTTTAAAAAAATGTACAGAACATATTTTGTTACGAGTGGCCCTGTTGCATGACTTTTAGGAATGGTGTTAGTATATACGATTTCATTATATGTTGATTAGTTACAGAGGTATTAATTCCTGTTGTCATAACGGTCTCATTACCCGACCATAAGTGCGCTGTTTATAATCAACTAAAACAATTACTTCTTAATTGCTAAATTTTGTCCAACGCTTAAGATAACATTATATCGCAATGGCGTTCGCATCGTTTTCAGTAATGTGCAAGGTCAAGCTGAAGATCCATATTGTTTAAAATACAAGTTCAAATTCACCATTTAGTTTAATCCAAGGTTCATTTGGAAATATTGACCAGCGCAGCGGGAATAGCCTGCTAGTATCTATATTATAAAGGACAAACATATCTGTGCGTAACGCATACGTCATTTTGCGAATGGCAACACTTTGAAATATGAAATAAAATTTTGGTTTTGTAATTTTCTCTACTGCAAATTTTTATACTTCTAAACATCGCACATTTTAAATTTTTACACCGCCATATAACGAAAAAAATGCTCTTTTGAATGCAATTTGTTTGAAAGCTGCATCTCATTTTAATTTTAAGATATTAATTTTTTTTTGTAGTTTTTATTACTTTTTTTGTAATTGTGGCAGCTAAAGTACTCCATTTCTGTTGAAACTAAAGGGGAAAAAATGAAAATAGTAGATTGTTGTATCTTTTAGTTGCCATTTTCTCATAAAAACCGAAAAAAATTGAAATTATAATACGTCCCATGTCAATAATATCGTCTGTTATAAAACGCAATGAGTTTTGGCTTTATTTCGTTGTTATTTATCAATTAAATGATTTTGCCGTGCCGGCTCCATTGCTAAAGATTAATAAACAATTTGCACATAAAAAAAGTTCAGAATTTCTCTCCCGCTAATTTTCTACAAAGAAATTAAAGCTTCATCAATAAATAAATAAAAGAATAATATATAAAAAAGCACGAATTTAACATATATGTAGTCGAACAATTTAAATTTTTAGAGCCGAATTGTGAAAAATATGTGCTTTTAAATGTAATTTGTATGAAATAGAGTTGCTAGGCAACTGTTAAAGTGAAAGAGAAAAAATAATCTATGGATTGAAAACACAAGATAGCTTTTTTAGAAATCATCCTTGAACTTTCTACTGTACCAATTTTGCTAATAATTATTTTTTTAAGTGAAAGCTGTTCATTTGTACATGTCCTCACACTAGCTATTTTTCTAAATATTTCCACTTTTATATTTTTAATTTAATTTGAAAAGATTTTTTGAAATTTCATCAAATGGTAGCAATCGTATTATTTCCACTGTTGCAGAAAATAAAATATTGGGGTTTATTTATCCTTATTGATATCATTTACTCATTGCAATTAAAAGTAACTATTTTAAGTCTGAACAGAAAATGACGTCACTATTTAAAAAACATTTTCGCTAATAAAGCTAATGTTACAATATATTTTCATTCGGCTGATACCGAATGTGAGACACTTGGCGTAATGCTTCAGTAAGTGCCATATTTAAAAGAAAACAATCCTTTTCTTTGATAAAACTATATATTTTTACACGAATACATCTAAAAGACATCTGTTTCTGGAATTTGTACTTCGCGGTACTGAAATTAGACCCTCAAGTCAAAAGAATACATTTTCACATGCAAAGTTTTAGCTGGCAAACGGAACTTCACGTTTGAAAATCTATCTAAAGGGAAAATATGTCCATGCGTACGGCTGACGCCATTTTGAGAATGGCAACGCTTCACGATTAAATGTCGGATTTGCAATGTTTGCTACTGCAATTTTTTGAATTTCTAAACATCGCGCATCTTCAATTTTTACACCCGTTATATAGGGGGAAAAATCTACTTTTAAATGCAATTTTCTTGAAAACTTTATCTTAATTAATTTATTTATTATGTCTTTTTAAATAATTTTCAAGAATAATGTTTTTTAATCTATATCCATTGCGTACATGCTCATTTAAGGAATAAGCCATTTGCACTTAAAATAATATAAATAATTCAGCATTTGTCCCTCACTAATTTTTTATAGCGAAATTAAAACTTCATCAATATATTACATTAAAAAGTGACTGTCCATTTGTATTTCACAGCTGTTCCTCCTAGAATATGGAATGTTGGACGTTGGGCGATCAAATTAATGCCAGTTATCCGCATGGGTCCGAGGATGTTAAACGTGGTCCTATAATTTTAAAATTTGTTTAGTTTTCGAGATATAAATTTTTACGTTATTTTGATGACATTTCTGTAATGATAGAAACTAAATTGCTCCATTTTTGTGGATAAAAGAGAGAAAAGGGAAAATGACAAGGATTATTAGGTATCATTGTTTGAAATCATTTTAAAATTGAAATTAACGTATATTTGAATAAATAGTGAAAAAATTATTGTAGTTTTCATGAAAATTTCACGAAATACGAACTCACACATGTTCAAGCTTCCGGAATTCGTTTACTTTAGAAACACAAATTCGACTCTCGACTGGAACATTGAGATAAATTCTGTTGACGTCAAAAGAAAAAAAACACCGTACGTTATTTTCATTTAATTTAAAGTCATAAAGTAGATTTTCAACCATTGCCTTAAGATGGCTAATAAAACTTTTCAGAAGCGGACATTAAAAATGCGAAAAAGCGAGAAAAAAAGAGAAAATTTTTAGCGAGAAAAAAAAATAATTCTTTAAATATTTATTTTAATTCATAAATATAAAATGCTTCTGAATAAATTCGTCCAAACAAATTCATTTTTGTATAAGTTGACCCAAATGACATCATTTCTACGAACTCCGAAATTCAAAGCAAAATCTTGGAAGAGCAAAAAGCTCTAGGCAAATAAAGTTATAGAATATGTGCATTTTTATTGGGAAAGTTTTGACTTAAATTGTAAATATAACTTATTATTTGAAACATTGTATTTAATAAAGTTAATATTGCAATGACTTTCTAAATTTACAATAAAGTTAAGATTTCATTTTTCGGAAAAAGATCGATTGTCTCATGCAATTCAAAAGCAACACAACGGGTTGCTACGCAACTAGTCTATATTATAAAGGACAAACATATCTGTGCGTAACGCATACGTCATTCTGCGAATGGCAACACTTTGAAATTTTAAATAAAATTTTGGTTTTGCGATTTTCTCCACTGCAAATTTTTAAACTTCTAAACATAGCACATTTTAAATTTTTACACCGTCGTATAAGGAAAAAAATGCTCTTTTAAATGCAATTTGTTTGAAAGCTGTATCTCAATTTAATTTTGAGATATTAATTTTATTGTGGTTTTTAATACATTTTTTGTAATTGTGGCAACTGAAGAACTCCATTTCTGTTGAAAGTCGTGGAGGGTTGAAAGTAAAGGGAAAATAATCACGGAAGAATGAAAATATCATATTTCGGTACCGTTTGTTGCCATTTTCTCATAAAAACTGAAAAAAAAAATGAAATTAAAATACGTGCTATGTCAGAGATTTTTTAAATTTCTAAATATCACACATTTTCAATTTTTAAACCGTCAAATAGAGAAAAAAAGCTACTCTCAAATGCAATTTGTTTGAAAATTGTATCTTAATTGACTGAGTATGTATGCTAGGCATCATGTTACTTTTATTCATAATTTAATTTACTTGCTCAATCCTTCGCCAAATTGGAAGATTCTGAAAGTGAAATCGAGAACTCGCTACTTTTATGTTAGTCGGGCACAGGTGATAAATCGCCAAACATTGTACCCGTCGTATTTTTTTTGCATACTTCGTTAATTCAGATTAAAATATAATCCTTTCTCATTTTATTTAGAATAGATTAATTTAAAATTGAAACCTTTAAAATTCATGACTTTCACTTAAAAAAAAAAAAAATCTTTAGAAAAAGAAAAAAGAATAAATACTAATACCATAAACCATTTAATTTCAGCATCAAAGCATTGTTGTAATTTAACCCTCGATAAATAAAAAATGCTGCTGGCGAGTTAAAAAATGATATTGGCGAGAATTGCACCCAGCTAACATAAAAGTACGAGTTCTTTGCAATCATGATGGCGACTTTTATGTAGTTTTATTTGAAAAAAATATTTTGATTAAATCGGTTGCTAGAAAAAAAATTCTTTTCTCGCCATGGACCTTATCTCTATTTCGCCAAGTACCTATACTGGAAAAGTGCCTTCATTTATTTATTTATTTACTGTATTTTAAATTAGATGAATTAAAGACGGCACAGGTGTCATATATGCACTACATTGGCGCGTCTTTTTTTCTGACGCCAATGTCATATACGCACCGGGGTACTTAACTGGCGCCAAAGTGTCGTTATTTTGCTTGGCATGGTAAACCGGATATGTTTGTTTATTTATTAATAAATTGTTTATTTACTTTTATTTTATTTTTTAAAATTAATTAATATTTTTTGTTCTATAGTTAATAATTAAACTTTTTATTTGTTTATTGTTATTCCCTTTTTAAAAATATTACAAAATAACCAATGTGATGCGTTTCATTTGGGCTTTGCCATTAAACAATTAACAAATAATCATGGTTTCTGTGCCACGTACGATAGCGTAATACATATATAGATTTTGAATCATAATTTATTTTTAAATTTATCTCTATCACGTGTAGCTCGATTACAAAAGGTTAATCCGCTTGCCCTTAAAACAATGTAAAAAGTTCAGCATTTGTTTCCGTCTAATGTTCCATAACAAAATTGAAACTTCCTCTATAGAAAAAGAAATAAAATAATGCAAATAAGAAACAAATTTAACAGACATGTGATTGAACCACGCGCTTAAAGCACCGAAATGATCGGAAAGATTGACGTAAGTCGAAAAATCTTTGTTTAATAACTCCTGGCATGCGGTGACACATGAAAGTATCGCTTTTAATAAATTTCGAAACTTTATTTGATTGCATAATTGAAATTTTGATATAAAAATTCTTTGTGATGTTAGTGAGCAATCTAAAATATATATTACATGTAAAAAAATAATTAGAGTTAAAAACTAAAATAAATGATTTTCACCTATATTCTGTAACCCGAGGAGCTCGGGTTCGATCCCCTTGTATATATAAAATCCAAACGGAAATTTCGTTCCGAACGCCGAGATTTCGAGTTCTACCGCATGGATTTTTACGGAACTTATACCGTTAGATAGGTATCGTTCCAGGGAAGGTTTTAAGCTATAACACATCATTCTACCTAGATTAGTTATAGAATTATTACGGAAAATTCTATTATTTTGGACTTTGTTACTTCACATTTCCTTAAATATCTGGGATCCTATTGGTCGTAGAGCTTAGATCTCGCGCCAAAAGTAGCTCCGTGGCACCCAAGCAAACTTTTCCCCGTGATTATTTTGACGTCTTCCGATTTCCTCTAACTCTATTAGGAGCCCGCGTAGGGTCCCTTTAAAATATTTTTCGTAGTAATTTCAGCAATTATCTTAAATTATTGGTTAAGACCGCCACCCTCCCGATTCATGTATCTACGGAAAGGTTGCATGAAGGAGTTTCGTTCAGATACGCTTTCGTTAAGAATAGAGTGCGCTCCCTGGTGGTGGAATGTGGAACTAACATAACGCGATATTGTTAAAATTAGGAAATCTAACAATGCGATCTGTTTTAAACTTTGAGATAGTTCATAACACATAATCTATTATCTATTCTATTATATATATATAAAATCTATTATCTATTCTATTATCTATTATATATATAAAATCCAAACGGAAATTTTGTTCCGAACGCCTAGATTTCGAGTTTTACTGCATGGATTTTTACGGAATCTATACCGTTAGATAGGTATTCTTTCAGGGAAGGTTTTAATCTATAACACATTATTCTACCTATATTAGTTTTAGAATTATGACGGAAAATTCTGTTATTTTGGGCGATAAGCTTACCATTTTATTTCTTGGCGAAATTCATCGTTTATAAAAAAAATTGAAACGGCTATTAAACCTCGAAAAATAAAAGAAAAACTGTTACTAATTTTATTTAAATGAAAAAAAAAGAAAAAAAGAAGTAGAAAATCCGTTTTAATGAGTGATAATATTAAAAAACGGAAACATTTAATCAAAACCTGAAAGAAATATTTGTAATGCTTAAAAATTAATTTAATAAGAAATATTACACTTGATACGCAATATTTGGCTATTTATCGCTTGCGTTAGATATGGAAACGAATCTGAAAATTTGATTAGATGAAATTTTAACGACATTTTCTTTCTTTTCTTTTTTTTTATATCTAATTGTCCGATCACGTGACTTATAGAAGAAACAAGCAGATGTAATTGTGAGTCACATGTGTAATTACTATTTGTTTCTTTACATTTTTTTATTTTTCTTTTGTCGCCAAACAATGTGATTTTAAGCCAAAATTGCATAAGCGTGACATTAGCTTGAGGATGTTCTCACAAATGGTGTTTTTTTAGGTGAAAGAGATCATTTTTTGAGTACATTTTCATATTCAATTGTAACTTATATAGATATCAGTTAATATTTTAAAAATGGAATCGAATACTTAAATTTCAGTGTGGAATTTCTGCCACACTTACATATTGTAAAATAATTTCATACTTTTTAAAATGTTTTTCGCCGTAATTCCGAAAGCATGTGATATTTATAAACTCGAACTCAGATCAACGAATATTACCCATTTTATTTAAGCAAATATTATCTATTTTCTCAAGTCATATCGCCAATTTCATTTATGGGAAAATTCACAGATTCGAAATCTAGGAAATAAAGATAATTTTTAAGGAAATTTATGTTTTAATACGTTATTACTATGGAAAAATTCAACATTTTGAAAAAAAAAAATTACAAGTCTTTTGTAATTCGTCATTTCTTCTTCGTCTTTCTTCGTACTTTCTCCTCTGTTATGTAATATTTCAAATGATATTGGACTAATTTTCGATCATCGATTCACCACAAAATCGCATATCTAATATAGTATATAAAATAAAGTCTGGATTGGGGGACTAATTAACCCATTGAGCGTTTCACTAGATTATAAAAATGTAACTTAAAAAGGCCTTGAATAGGAAAAAAAACTTGTTCGAAAAGGTAGAAGGGGTTATGTGATTTTGTAGTTGAAAAGTGCTAAGGGATTTAGTTCTTTCCCCTTCTTTCTGACACTGAATGATTGAAACGTCTGTCCACTGTCTTTTATGAGGCGTGAATGGGCGTTTAAAACTAGTTGACTAATAGCTTTCGAAAACGATTGTCTAGTTAATCCCAGGCAACATCTGAAAGTATGTAACGAAATAGCAGTTTTCAGGAATACAGGTGTGTGTTCCGTGTTGCTTAGAATAATGTTTGCAAACTGTTAATGTAGTATAATTTGCTTTATATGCTATTAAATTTTATCTAAATTTGAAAAGAATTTATATCTTCGTAATAACAAGCATGTTTCATTTCCTCTAAATGCATTCTTTTTTTCTAAACAGTTTCTGTTACATAAACTTGTAAATTTTATTAATTTGTAATGATTTAATTACAAAATTAAACTGGAAGTAATCGATTTTTTAAATAAATTTACATTTTATAAAACGCACGCATAGCGATAGATCTCACTATACAACGAATCTCAATTAAACGTTTAGTACACTTTAGTTACACTTTTAGATAGGGTTATTCATCGTATCTCAATTTCAATTAATGCTAATATTATTTTTTTTCTTTTATAAATAATAATAATAATAATAATAATAATTTCTCATTATGCAAATTAGTGTAACATCTGCCTTCTTTGATTTTCTATGATATAAATCTGAGATAGCTGATATATTGTACATTATCCTGATGAATATACCAGTTGAAAATACATTAAAATATTCTAACACCCCCCCCCCCCCCACACCAAAAAGAAAAGTGATTTATTATAAAGTATTTCAAATGCGCACTCAAAATAAATGGAAAAAACTTCTTCTAAATGATAATTCTTCTAACTTATATTTTTTTTTTTTGTGAGCAATAAAAGAATTAAAACAAATTTTAATAAGATTATCAAAATGTGCAAATTCCTGTTTAAAAAAAGAAGAAAAAAATACAAACTGACAACCTTTTTTCCAGCCATACATAAAAAAAAAGAAAAAAAAAACAGGCGGATTTTTGGATCTTATAATTTAGCTTCCAGATAACAAATTTGAATTTTTATTAATTCCTATTATTTTACTGATAAATGTAGAACATTAAAAGAAAAACATTTATTGATGTAATCAAAGTGGCAGTAATTATTTCAACCTTTCCTTTCGTCTCGGCAGGCAATTGTTTTAGTACAGTAAAACCAAACATGTTAAGGCGTTTCTTTTTTATAAAGTACACTATTTCTTATACTTAAATCATGTTTAGAGATAGTAAAGATATATTATTTAAGTTTTGCACAATTAATTAATCAGTAACACTGCACAGTACCACTGTATATTACAATAAAACCGGTTAATACGAGATCACTAGGTACGAAAACAAATTCTGTTTTAGACAGGTTTTACTAGGTGTAATTGTGTAATATTTTGTATTTGGGAATATAAAATACTCCGTTTAAGGCAGGATTATGTTATACATGGATTTCATTTTTACATGTTTTACTGTAATTAATTAGTGATCATAGTATTGCATCATTAACGAATTATAGGTGTAATACTTGTGCATCCTCCCCACTTAATCGGGTCACGGATAATCGAATACCCCGCTTATTCGAATAGAATTCTCCGGAACCGAATTTATTCCTATTGGTTCTATGTTATTTTCCCCCGCTTAAACCAAATAACTTTTACGAACCTCCCCGCTTAATCGAATAAGAACTGTGTGACCGATGTTTGAAAATAGGCGCAGAAAGCCCGTTTCAGCTAGAATTTCCTTCCACCTTTTGTCATTTCCGGTTCCTTTACGCTGAAAACAAATTTTCAGTTCTTCCTGCAATGATTTTGGTCGGCAGGTATATAATGGACAGGTCAAATGATTTCCCCACCTTGATCTCACCACCATCGCTTCTTGCTGTTAATCAGGCTTTAATGGCAATGCGTCGTCACTTCGAGACTCGAGATGGTCGTTGTGATATATTGCACTCATTCGAAAAATAACTCTATATTTACTCCTTTAAAATTTCACTTAAACAAACAACTTTAAACGATTTTTTAAAGGCAGTATAAGTAACATAAATTAGAAGTAGCAAAGTTTTGACCAAACTCAAACGAGCTGCATTAAGTGTGATGTAAACCATATAAATGAATATACTGACGTTAAATTAATAAGTATTTACTTTATATTAGCATTCGTATTTATTTTAGTTTATGTTATTCTATTAACGATTTATTATTTTGTTAATTAAACATACCGTAGATGGGTATTTTCCCTTTTTATTACGCATATTACAGTTATGATTCCCCGTTTAATCAAAAACCCCGCTTAATCGAATATTATTTCTGGAACCAAAAATAATCGTTTAAACGGGAACGACTGTATTACTGATGAAATGCAAGTTTTAATTTTAACAATGAAACCCTTTAAAACGAAATGATAAGGGGCAATATAATAATTTTGAATTAGAAATTTTCCAAAGAACTTTGGATTTTTTTAAGGCAAGATTCCGCTTAGTACAGGTATTACTATGTATAAATAGGTCAATGGAGAGTCTGCATAGTAATATACAAAATAAATGTGCTTTTTGTAAGTTCCATTGTAATAAAAGTGCCCTTTTTTTTCGGGTGTCATTTTTCTCCTTCTCACCACCTAGGAAAAATAATTACATTTAAAATTTTCCAATAACAGGAATTATTTTAGGTACCTAATATATTCTCCTATTGAAAATGAGAAAAATACAATCCATTTCAAATATCTGTGAAGAGTAATACCCCCCCCCCCCCCTCACTTTATCTCCCATAAAACTTCCAGCGTCCATCGGCCATAAAGAGATAAAAAGGATTTAAACTTTACAACAATAAGTTCGCAACTCCGCGGGCCACAAGTTGAACATTCTTAGACCAGATGGAAACTAAGCACTATTTTTAATAATTTCGAAATGCATTCATGTATTTTTTCTTATATTTAGTACAGTAAGACTCCGTATTTTTTCAAAAATTCTTTGGAGAAATTGAAAAAGAATATTTGTAAAAAGAAACATGAGCTAAAAATCATGTGTCTAGCATAAATTATGAAACACTTTCCAATACATTCAGAATATTGAAACAAAACTTTACAGCTTATTACGGAGAAAGGTGGTGTCTAAATAAATAAATTAGAAAACACATAACGCATTTGAAAACCCAATTTCTGCAATTGCTGTCAGTTAGTTGGAAAAATATCTATTTTTTGTGCAGCTCTGTATATGCTCTATAACTTTGTATGTATGTATGCAAAAATTTAGTTCCGCAGGAAAATTCCCATTCAGCAATTTCTGTCAATAAACGGAATTGTACTTGCGATAGTGATTCCCAGTATATGACCTATTGAATTTATAAACACCACATAATATAAAAAAAAATAATAATAACAACAGTCAAATTTAAAAACGTATACCGCAACTGATAACGAACTTATAGCAATTATTGGTCATAGGCCAAATTTTTTTGTATGTCCCTGAAAATGAAATATAAATTCTATGCACATCATATTCTACAGTAATCGCCTTGTAGTGTACAACTCCTTAGTGAAATATAAAAATTCCAATATGTTTAAAATAGTGTAATATCATTAAACTACACCATACACGATTTATCTAATTCACCGTAATGTGACGGCATTCTTTTGCGTGTCCCTGTAAACGAATCTTACATGCTACACATTTCATTTTCAATAATGAACATGCCAAATTAAACAAAAATAACATATATCAATTTTATGGCAATTGGACTAAATTTATGTGAATTAGAGCACGGACAGAAGGAAAGACAGACAAACCGAATTTATAAACGCTTTTCAACTATACTGGAAAGAGTTAAAAAAAATCAAATGACACTTTTTATCACTTTTTAAGATTTATCCTTTTTTTAAGTTTTAGGATTTGGATGAAACCAGTTTTAATTTTCCTTCTCAAGATATTTTTATTTTTTTCATTTAATTTTTAAACAAATAATATTAATAAACAAATAGTAGTAATTATTATCTCTGCGTATTTGTATGTATGGAAACTTTGAAAACTTTCTCCAGCATAAAAAATAAAAGCTCATAAAAATAAGAACGAAGAATAGATTGTGAGAATAGATTTCAAGAATAGATTGTGAAATACTTTCCAACACATTTATCTATCTATAAAACTGTACTGAAATTTTACCGGTAAATAAGGCGCAAGATATGTGGCAGGAAGATATGTGAGTAAACAGTATGGTAAACATATAACACATTTAGAAATCCAGTTTTATCAATTACCTTCTATAATAATTAAAAAAAAATAATCAATTACGTACCCAAACGGCCATGTATCTTGTTGGTTTGCGTATCCCTGTATAAATTTTTTTATGCTCCACAAACTTCTATTGGCATACAAATATAGTTCAGCGAGAAAATGCATCACACAATTAAAAGTATTCTCTAAGCAACTTCCATAGTCAGTAATACTTATATTTTGTTTTTCTGCGTTTCAAGTAAAGCAGGTGTATCTGTTCTTTCAACGCGCTACTTTGATAGCTTATGTATAAGAACAGCGAGTTTTATATATTTATGGAATCTTTGACCAAGGATAGTCTTTGGGGTGAGAAGGAAGAGAGTGGGGGAACATAAAAAAACTTTACATACAGATATTTTAAAGGGGTTGAAATAAACATGTTGACTAACAAACGGAAATTTTATCATCTTGATCTTTACAATGTAGGAGAGGGCAGAGTTAAAGGGGTCGGGGGGTAACAAAGTATGAGTAAAAAATTCAGTATTTAGCGCAAGGAAACACAATTTAGGCAATACATTGCATAAATAAAAATGTTTTACAAAGATCTTTGAAAATAAAGTTTAATATATAAAATTATTGGTTATGGTGGTCCATTAAATACATACATATATATATGTATATTACATATATATTGTCAGGGCCCGACTTATGTAGGTGCATGCGGGGAAGCTTCCCCGGGTCCCCCTTTTTAGGGGACTCCCATGAGAGTAGTCAGGATTTTTATTTAAATGGTGTCAAATGTTTAAAATTAAATAAAAGTTACCAAAATTCATACATTTTCGAACTTTTAAGAAGGAAGTGCGGTCCCCTTCCCCCCTCCGCTTTCAGTAACCTCTCCACCTACGCAAATATCATTAGAAAACTAATGATTAATATTTTATTATGACAATTTAGTATTCTATAGTTTTCAAAAGCAATTCTTTATTAACGTTTTTCTCTTAACGTGGCAAGTTAAAACCAATACTTATAACCAATTTGGGACGTTTTCTTTTAGACATCTTATAACGTACGTAGATAAGCAAAGTAAATGTTTGCAAAGAAATACTCGTATCAAACAATCTATCATTTTTTTTCTACTATTTTCCTACAAGTATTTTTTTCTTAAAGTTTTGATTATCTTTTTGAGACACTCTGTATACAGATGTGAGCAGTACCGGATATAAAACTTATGCATATAATACAATAGTATGAAGTTTATTACTAGCTACTTCCTCATTATTCACAAAAAAATCTATAGATAGATAGATAGAGGGGGGGGGGGGCAGAATGATTCTTACCTTTCCCCCCATACCCTAATTCGGACCCTGCCCTGTATATGGTGGTTAATTAATGCTCTTCCGCCTGCCCTACCGCTAACTTTTGTAAATATTATTTAGATGAAAAAAAATTGCTCGTTTAACAATAAAAACTTTGACACATTAACGAATTAATATATAAGTGTAAAAGCTTGACAAATGCAGGTATGACTATGTAAATGATTTGAGACCAAATGTTTTTTTTTTCTTTCACTTTTTCTTTTTTTCACTTTTCGACAAATAAATTACATGAGAAATACAAGCGTTTTCCCATTGTAACCTTTATCGGGCTTCCGTGTGCAGAATTTTTTTTTCAAAACGCCAACTTTAACAGCATTTTCTAAAAGACTTCCTTCCTATGTTTATCGAAAATTGAAAAAAATTGTTCGACTTTATGGTTTCTGAATAAGAGTACCTGCCAATTCCATGTGTTTATGAACAAAACTGAATTCAGGAATGTGTCACAAAAAAAAATCAATTTGGAAGATTATGCAGTTTTTGTACGGGGCATTCGCCCAGAGCCCCCCAAATTTAGTGTCATAGACCTTGAAGCAATTGCAATAAGTTGGATTTATATGATGTAACAATTATCAGTCAGCATGAGCAGGAAAGAAATCAACATTAATTGTAAAATATATTTGTGATCTCTAAGTAATCTATAATTAAAAATGGATATTTAAATACGTTAAAATAAATGTGCATTATACAGTATTAGTGTAGTTTAATGCATTAAAATAAATGTTTTCTTAGTTTAATTCTCATGGTAACGAAATGAAAAGTTCAATCATCAAAATCTAGTTTAACTTCTTTTTTTTTCCAGTTTCAATACATTCATTTCATTATGATTGTTTTAATCATACTTATCATGTAGTATTAGCATTAATTCTGATCATATAGTATTAGTCTATATGAGATATATTTATAAAAAAATAGATTGCCATGATTTAATTTGTCATTTAACAAACATGATTGTACAAAGTAAAGTAATAATAATAATAATAACAATAAATTAAAAAAGATAATGCTTTCATTTGCATTAATGTAAGAATCTTTTAGATAATGATCTTCCCTGTCTTTAAAGACATATACTTACACTTAATCATATCTACTGCTTTAATTGCATCCATTCTATTGATATTTTTGAATAATTCTATACTTGTACTGTTCATTGGTATCTTTTTAAACAATATATAGTTACACTTGAATATTTTAGGCTAATTGTGAGCTTGGTGTGCCATCGCGGAAAAAGTCTAGTACTACTTTTCCATCTGACCTTTGTAAATATTACTTGCATTGCCATGAAATCGATATATGATATGGAGGCCTGTTCACTATTGGAAATAGTGAGTGTGGCCTTTATTGTTTGTTTACATGGATGTATAAAATAATTCGAATAAACTCGAATTACGGTCTAGATCGATATCTGCTTGTAGTACTTTTTTTATAGTAGTATATTATTCCAACCGCAATAATTGATACACATTGCTAATGTGCACTGCAGTCTGTTTCCCATAAAAATTAATAGTAATAATAATGCGCGTAGTGTTTGCTGATCATTAACAGAGGAATTCCAAGACAACCGAAGAACAGTGCACTAAAAAAGGACGGTTTTAAAAGGGCACTTTTGTGAATATTTAAAATATTTTTTAGTAAAGGGTGGATTGCTGAAATTAAAATAATTTTAATATCTATAAAGAAAACTGTCTTATTTTGAAATTTGGTTTTCACACTCGAGTTCAAAATTTAATAAAACATTACTTTCATTATATCTTTCTTAATTTTTCGAATGGTGAAGAAAAAAAAAGTTTTTACTTTCCAGTTCTTTGTTTTTGTTTTTGTTTTTTTTGCGTGCGCGTAAAAAATTAGAGGAAAATCAAATGATTAAGAGGAAGAACGATAATAGTCCAATTGTGGGAAATTTTGTATGACAGTTTTATTTAATGGCTTGAACGACGTAATATCGTTTGCTTATCTTAGATAGAGGAATAAGATGAAATAGTCCTTTGACAATGTAGTTAAAGACAGGTCGATCCACAGCTGAAGATCGTATATTCACAAATGTAAATTGAAATATAGCTCTGAATAAACGGTCTATGACTATCATAAATTTTCCCTTCGACCTACAGATCCCATTTTTGTAATATGTCTGTTAAATTGTATTAAGACAAGCTTAATAAAACTAGTTTCTAAATTATTTAGATTTTACAATTTTCCTTGTGTATTCAATTTTTCCATTTCTTTAAAAACTGTTATTGTATGCAGATTTTTCAACAGAAAAAATATTTTAGAAATTCTTTGAAAAATCGGGTCAAGCCGAACCGGACCCGCAAGAGACAAAACCTAACCCGAAACAATGGATATCAATCCGATTTGCAGCAAAATTGTAGAAGTTGATCCAACCCCCGACAAAAAAAGAAAGGTTTCCCGACCCGATGCAGGACTCTACGCGATACTCAATAAATTTAGATCCTAAGTATTATTTAAATTATTTTCGAGAAAATATTTTCATTTCTGCTGTGCATTCCTTAAATTTTGTTTTCTTTGTTGAAACTTCAAAATTTTGACTCCCACTTATTGTTACCCCCCTCCATACACACACACACACACACACGTACACTCCGCTCTTAACTCTGCTCCCCTCTTACATTATAAAAATCAAGATAATGAAAAACCTTCACTTTTGAAAAAAGTACTTTTGTTTATGTTTTGACCCCTTTAAATGTATGTAAAAATTTGTTTCTTTTAATTCCATGTCCTCCCCCTTTCTCTTCACCAAAAGGCTGTCTTTGGTCAAAGTTCCCATAAATATATAAAAGTTAATAGCCTTATACATAAGCTATCCATGTACTAAATTGAGAGAATCTATAGATTGTATTTTCTGTTTACCACCCCGCCCTTTCTAGGGGCTTACTAATGAACAGCCGGCGTCTCCAGCAGAATATATTTTTTCAATACACAGCACCTATTTGTTAGTGTCCTTTAAGTGTAACGCTATGTATAATATACTTTTTTGATATCAATAATAGATATGCGGACTTACCACGGGCTTTAGTTGAAGCTTAGAATTAGTTTTCTATAACTGAAAATATATGTAACTTTAATAACTAATAGATCTGAATTTTAGGTTCATCTAAGTATATATAATAATTATTATTTTTACCACTGATTTTTTTTGCTGAGACCTTTTCACCGTTGACCTTTTTACCTAAATTCATTTGAAATAGAGTATCTACATTAAAATATACTGCAAACGATTTTCCCGCGTAGATCATTATGTAACGGAATTCTTTTGTGCGACTCTGGAAATGAATAATAAATTCTTTGCATTTCATATTCTACAGAAAGCATGTTTTAGTGCTGCACTTGAAACGATTTTTTCCCATTGGTCGTAATTTAACGGCATACTTTTGAATGCCCCTGTAAGGGAACTGTACATGCTACATATTTCATTTTCAATGGTGATCGTGCGATAGTAAATGTCAATAACACACAAAATTTCAGGGAAATCGAATTATATTTGCGCAAGATAGAGCACTGACAGACAAACTGAAGTCATAAACCCTTTTCAACTATGTTGGAAAATGTAAAATAAATAAATTCCTCGTAATTTAGAATTACAAATTGTCATTAGTGTGTGACTTAATCGGAGAAAAATTTTCTTGATTTTACGATATCGGAGGTAACATGCGCATATCAAATATCACGAATTTGATTTTTTTTTAAAGTAGACCATTGAAAGTGATTATTTAAAAGTATTTAGGTAGAATAACTAAATTACTAAATTCTTCTATAAACACGCTTGCGGAATGGGGCAGAATTTGATAACATACAGAAAATGTGCAACAAAGTTTTTATTATTAAAAATAACCATAAGTTTAATAATAATTCTTAGGCTACAATAAAGATAACTCTTCGGCTATCAGTTTTTATTTTCCGTTGGGGAGGGGGGGGGGGAGTTATTCTAAGATTTCTGCTGTGATGTCAGAAAAGATTTTTTTTTAATGATGCCCTACTTTATTTTTATATCAACAATCTTTTATGTTACATTGTGCAATATTCATGATTTAATAATTATTGATTAATACTAATTTTAAAAGAACTAGTTTAAAACATAAACATTTCATAATCCTTTTATTAAATAAGCGACAATGAAAAAAATATGTAGCAAGCTGCCACTATTTGGAATTTTACTGTTCCCGTGAACTGTTTTCTTTAGAAATCATCTTTACAATGGAAGGGGTGGGGCTGACAATCATAGTTTTCTCAAAGCTCAAAGCGTCACTTACAGGTAGTATTTCGATGTCATTCATGGGTTGCAAGAGTTTGGATTAGATAACAATGGGAGATATTTACTCTCTTTCAAACCTTACTTCAAAGAAAACTCATAGAAACTTTTAAAGTATCATTGAAATTAATTACACTGGAATATTTGGTCAACTCTGTTGTATTTAGTAGAATGATTAGGTAAAAAATAATGATAATTGTAGATATCGTTCAGGGAAGTGTAGTCTCATAAGCATTTTTCTGGCTACACCTCTGGTTCTTCTCTGTGAAACACAACTGTGAGAATAAATAAGATTTAGGGCTTTTTAATATGGCAGTTTTAATGTAAGAGTCGCTATATTGGGACTCGTTATATAAAGAAAGCACAAATAATACACAATGTTTTTAATTTTCCAAGCGGACACAGCCAGTGATATAAACATAAGAATGGTTTTTGGATTCTCCCCCCCCCCTCAACTTTCAAAAGAAATCAAGTATCCAGTTATTCAAAAATATAAGTAGGTCGAATATAATGAAAACCACACATATAAATATGTGTAAAAATACACCTTTATTTATTTTTTAATGCAAGTAAAAACAAGGAAGAGTAACTTTTGTTAAGATTATCTGTCTTTGATGCATATGAATGCATTACCTATCTTAAAATGATTATTATTGTTTACTTTGCTTAATCATATTGGTGAGATGATAGGTTATATCTCCCAACCTGAGAAGTACTGTGTAAATATCATTTTATTGATTGAAATAATTCTTTCATGGCAAATCTCTTTGTATGTAAACTGCCATATAAACAAAAGGAAAATCGAGATAAGAACAGGAAAAAAAAAAAAAATATGATACGTTTGTAGAGATTTTGAAATACAGCCTTCACGGTAGAATTATCATTAACTTTGTCTCATATGATAAAGGAAAAGTTTCAAATTGAAAAATAAAATTACTTTACTTTTGCTCTAAAATATTAAAAAAGCATTGCAGATTACTGCGAGCAATTGCACTTAATAAAGCCGTCTATGATGTTTAATTGCGTGGAGTTTTTGATCTACTTCCAACAATTAATAGGCTACTTCACTCACGCGAAAGCACCCGCTCGCTAATGTTTATTTGGTGGAAGAATTTTTTTAAGATACCTCGTTTTTATTTCCATTTTTTTAAACAAATCTTTTGCATTGGCTACCTAAGATCGATCTATAGAAAGACCGTTTTTTTCTTTTTCGATTTTGTTTAAAGTTTTTTTTTTAATTTATTTAGGATACATTTACTTTCGGAACCGGTTTCGAAAGTAAAAGTATCCCCATTAAAAAACCTTGCAAATAAAATAGAAGGAGTAAAAAAGTCCTTTGTACAGATCGACCTCAGCTACTCAAATCAAAGAAAATCGTTTAAAAATACTGAAATGCAAGCACGCTATCTTTAAAAATTTCTTCCTTAGGAATAATATTGAATCTAGGAAAAAAGGTGACCGGAAAAAACGTGACAGAAAAAACAAGAGCGGAAAAAACGGGATAAAGAAAAAACGAGACCGGAAAAAACGTGACAAGGAAAAAAAGGTGACCGGAAAAAACGTGACAAGGAAGTGTTAAATATTGAACTTGTCGATAAATAAATGCTAAAAACTAAAGTAAAGTTTTTCCACTGTCAGTTTCTTACAGCGTAGGGGGGGGGGGGGCAGAGTTAATGGGTGAGTTTGACAACTCTAAGATTTGGTCCAAGAAAATACAATTTTAACATTTCATTAAGAGAAGTTTATTATGACTTCTACAAAAGACAAGTTAGTGCTATCCACGGAGGGGGGGGGGGTATTAAGGAAATACAATTTATTGATTCTTTCAATTCGCTATTGATAGTTTATATATGAGTAAAGATGTTTTATAAGGCGGAGGGGGAAGGAAAAAATTGCATACACAGCCTGTAAAGGGAACAAAATAAAGACGAAGAGAGGAGGCATTTTCTTTAGAGGAATTTTTTCATTATCCTGCTTTTTGCTCGCAGGCTATCAAAGCCCAAGGATTAATGTGCACGCAGGTTCTGTATGTATGTATGTATGCACTTACGTCTGTATGTACGTAACGCGATAACTCTTTACAGAAACATCCGATTTGCTTTAATTTATTTCCAGGTTCATTGTTTCCAAATTCAATATTTAACACTTCCTTGTCACGTTTTTTCCGGTCACCTTTTTTCCTTGTCACGTTTTTTCCGGTCCCGTTTTTTCCGGTCACCTTTTTTCCGTTTACCAATCTACCTATAATGAAATTTAAAACCTATCTACATCGATGCTTTTTCTGGCCCATTCAGCGTCATTATAGACAGGTTTCACGGTGCTAGTTTTAAATTATGCTGGAATTTGAATAAAATTTGCGCAACAATAATAAATAAAAATATTATTTTTGAAATGTAATGTTAAATTGGATATTTGAGATTTTTATTATTATTACACAACAAAAGTGCTGTAAGTAAAGAAAAAAAAAACAGTTTAGTTATTTAGTATTATAGTTAAATGAAAAAAATGACATACATTTGGAAGTAAAAAGGAAAGAAAAGAACGTGTATATTCATTAAAAGAGCAAAATAAATAAATATTACATAATAAATAATGAACATGCAAAATAAATAAATATTATATGGCAAATGATATAAAATAATAATTATTATAGTAATGAATTAGAATCTTATGGACAGAAATAATAAAGTAAAATAAGTAAACGATGATATTCTATAAAATTGCCTAGTATATGGTTCGAAATACAATGCCATTCTTAAGCATTAACAGAAAACGAAATCCCCTAAGGCATTCGACTTAAAATACGGTAATCCAGTTGACAAATAGTCTGCCTAACGCCTATTGTGTGCTTGGAAAGAGGGGGTGATTGATAAACGCCTTCTTTAACTCCCAGTCTCGAGAAGTGGGGGGAAGCACAAACGCGCAAACGCGTTCATAACCATCTAGAAGTAGAATATTTTGACCGCCTATACGCGCTTGTGACCATCTACAAGTACAAAAGTCTGACCGCCTATATGCGTTCACGACCACTTACAAGTACCAAAGTGCGACCGCGGATACGCGTGCGTGACCACGAAAGGGTTAACGCACAGCGCAAACTACTGAACCTAAAATCTTGAAAATCGTGGTAAAAATACTTCTTATGACATAAACTTCTGCTAAGAAAGGATTTTCTAAAGTGTCACCCCTAATGGTTTTTGCACGGGGAAGGGAAAAAAATCGAATATCAAAATTATGCGTCAAATGATAGCATATTTTAATGTAGTTTTGTATGCTGAATCGAATGCTACCAAATACATTTTTATAAGTCCAACAGTTCATGACACATTTCATATTTTTCTAATTTGGCGGTGTCTTTGGCATCTAAACTTCTAAACCTCAAAATATTTATCATTACATCCGTTACTCTAGCAACGGAAAAAATTCAAATCAACCCTTTTGGCTAAAAAATAAAAACGGCTCTATGAGTTTGAAATAAAAATGCAAGCATCTTAATTTTTTTAAAAAATAGTGATTTTATGTAAAATAAAAGGGAAAAAATTACTGAGAATTTAGCGTTATAAAACAAAAATGGAAAAGGTACTACTTAGATATTCCGTCGACCAGAAATTTATCGTCAAACTATAAGATTAAATGCCAATAATGGTTGATCGTAAATATCAAATCCACTTGAATTTAAATAAACTACACGCGTTTACGTCATCAAGTGATTTTAATTTCGACGTTTTATTTGTATTTTTATTAATGTTATACTAATTTATTTGTTATTTCGTTATTTAAAATAAAGATTATGTCAATTTATATAATTTGGCGAATGGTTTGGCGATTTATATAATTTGGCGAAATTGGTCGACGGGATAACAAGTAGTACCAATGAAAATATTTAAGTATGAAAGCAATGTTTGTAACGACTTAAAAATTATTTTCATATATATAAACTCGGTTTATGGCGTCAGATGTCGTCATCCGAAGAATCTACAAGAGTCTTTTTCCATTTTTTCCGGTCATAGGTTCCTCAATGAAAGAAATTGGAATTGGAATAATATTGTACGATTTATAAATTGCTCCTCGATAAGAAGAAAAAATGGGTACATTTATAACAACCGTGCGCACATCTCACTGATAGCATTTTTAAAATTCCCAGTAGCAGTAGTTACATTTTGCGTATGTAAATTAAAAATATTTTTTTGCTTTTAATTATGGCATTATTTCCTGTTATTGTTTATCTTTTCAGTTTTTTAAATGAAATTAGTATAAGGCATGCATTTTAAATTAAATGAGTGAAAGGTTTGTGTTTTAAATGAAAATAATAAAATAAGAATATGCTATGAAAACAATCTTTATTGATTTGTTACCTGCGCCCGGCTGACATAAAAGTATCACAAAAGCCACATATTCCCTTTTCTTTGAGTAGTTGCTCATGAGAATTCAAGTTAACCTTCCGTAATCGGATACTTCACATATTGGTGTATTAGCTTTAATGTTGAAAGCATCGTTTTTGTTTGAAGCGAAAACTTTACTATGAATTCTATTACACAAAATCGCATCATCATCATCTACTATATATTTACAACGGAAATTTGTATTTCATTCCGATTGTTTATAATACTTTCGTAGGATATACCACAATTAGTTAGGTAATAATTTTGGAAATGTTTTAGTGTATACATATTGTTCAAGGGTACTTAGTTATAGACCAACAGTAAAAGTTCAAAAATTAAGTGAACCTGATTATGAAAGTTTAGCCTTTTAAAAAAAATCTACAGAACATATTTTGTTACAAGTGGCCCTGTTACATGAGTTTTAGGAATGGTGTTAGTATATACGATTTCATTATATGTTGATTAGTTACAGAGGTATTAATTCCTGTTGTCATAACAGTCTCATTACCCGATCATAAGTGCGCTGTTTATAATCAACTAAAACAATTACTTCTTAATTGCTAAATTTTGTCCAACGCTTAAGATAACATTATATCGCAATGGCGTTCGCATCGTTTTCAGTAATGTGCAAGGTCAAACTGAAGATCCATATTGTTTAAAATGCAAGTTCAAATTCACCATTTAGTTTAATCCAAGGTTCATTTTGAAATATTGACCAGCGCAGCGGGCATAGCCTGCTAGTAAAAAATAAAATTTTCCGTAACCTTACACGCTGACGTGTTTGGATTTTAATACATTTTTATGTACCTTTTTAGTAAACAGATTTTTAATTTTAGTTATTTTAACGAAAGGTGAATGTGCCATTCTACTCTGATCTCGTTCTGAATTTTATATTTTTCAATTAAATATTCACACCAGAAATATTAAACAAGTTTTCATGTGATACTTTTTTTATTTAACAGTGATCCACGTTACTCGTGGCCCTCGAGCGTTAAAGAAGGGGGGTACCATTCGTGTGATGCGCCAACTGTAAAGATTTCTAAACTGCTCGCGCATTACGTCATGTGGCGGACAGATTTGCCTCGCTTCGTCTGTTTCAATAGTATTCTGTATGCTGTTCTGCGTTGGAGTTTTTTTTCTGTGAATCAAAGCCCCCTTGAATATACAAGCCTTCTCACTACGTGTTAAATTTGCTAGCGCACATCAGCGCCAACAGCGGCTGGTGGGCGAAACAGAATGCGCGGCAGGGAAACCAGCCACCAGGTTTTTATACGATTTTTGTCGTTTGTATCGGGTGTTTTGTTCCTTTAAAAGCCTGCTAATTACTGATACATCAAATCTAAAACTTTTACGAAAATAAAATAATTGGAATTAAAAAAGAATTTCGTACATATATTAACAAAAATCTGCTGATTTAACAAGAATATTTTATTACTGTATTTCATGACTTTTTTTTTCTTTTTTTTTGTGAAATAATTATTAATCTTATGAAAATATAGTTTTTTCAGACAAATTCATCAATAGAATTGCGATTTTTTTATAGCAATTTAGTATGTTAAAATCTCATAATTTAAATATTTGATTTCTATGAAATAAATTCATTTGACGATTTTATGTACATACAGGATAAGAAAAGGAAAAAACTGTACACACACATATATATATATGTATTTATTGGGGGGAGTTCAGAAATATGCAATTAAAAATTTTATAATATTTTCCCATCTAAATCAGCCATATGTCAAAAAAAAATTTTATTCAGCATATTTTTAGTACCATGATACAATTGCAAAAATGTATACTCATAAAAATGTTACATAAATTAAGCTTTAAAATTTATTAACAAGTTTAATTTAACATTTTACTAAGTATAAATTTTTACAATTATATCATGGTACTAAAAATATGCTGAACTAAAAAATATTTGACATAGGGTTGAGTTCGGTGAAAAAATATTTAAATTTTTTTAATTATACCCTCCCCACAAATTAAAATAATATATATATATATATATATATATATATATACATGTATACAATTTTTCTCTTTTCTTATCTTGTATGTACATAAAATCTTCAAATGAATTTATTTCATATTAAGCAAACATTTAAATTACTAGATTTTAAAATACTAAATTGCTATTAAAAAAAAAAAAAATGAAATTTATTTCGAAATTCTATAGATGAATGTCTTAAAAAAAACTGTATATTTTCATAAGATTAATCATTATTTCACAAAAAACAATTTGCATCATGAAAGGCACTAATAAAATATTCTTGTTAAATTATCAGATTTTTGTTAAAATACGTACAAAATTCTTTTTTAATTCCAATTATTTTATTTTCGTAAAAGTTTTAGCTTTGATGTATCAGTAATTACCAAGCTTTTAATAATTTTTCTTAATTTATTTAAATAAATTAATATTTTTGCCCCCCCCCCTCCTTAAAAATACACATTTCCATTAAATGCAGTAAAAGATATATACTTTTTATTAAGACAGGACGTCATAAACTTTTGTCGTAAATTTTTCTAGTAATTTTTTGTTCAAATATCCACTACTAAACTTTTTATGCTTTTTTAAGCTTCAGGTAAGATGCTTCATTTAAGACTTCAAACTTTTGATGAAAATAAATAGATCAAACTAATTAGCAGATATTAACTATTTATCCACTTTTTGACAATAAATTATAAAACGAGTAATTTTAATAATTTACATCAAAAATGTCATTTTGATGCAAATGAACTGGGAAAATATCAATAAGAAATTGAAAAGATATAATTCAAAATCATTCTTAATATTAACTATTATCTTGTTTTAGCACACTTGCAAACATTTTTAAAGAAAATTATCAATAGCAAATATAGGAATTTGTCGAGTCATTGCTGCATTACAAGTTATACCAATAAAAAATATAGGGGTTGTCTAAGGGACACAAAATAGAGAATTGGTAATTTTATGCTTATAATGCTTGTGTAATATTAACTATGAATTTTGAATTATATCTTATCAATTTCATTTTAATTTTTCCAGTTATAAGAATGAAACACATCTCGCCCTCTTCAGAGGAGGGTGCCTGAATTCTATACTTAACTCTACAGCACCATTACAGCAAAAGGAAAAGAATAATGTATATTTAAGGAAGTTTTCATTATAATGGAATTAAACTTGACATAATTTAAAATATGAAAACCCAATAAAGATTCATATTCATTATTGATGAACAACATATTTTAAAGTTGGATCATTTTTATAGTTCTTGAATAAAACTTCTATCATAAAATAATCCATAAGATTTTGACAAAGGATCACTAACAGCATTACATAATACACAAGCACGATCTTTCCACAATGTACCAATGTAATGCTAAGAAACAGCAGTTGAAGTCAGGAATTCTCATACCGAGTACAAAATTTAGAAAAATAATTAGAAAAGAGATTCCATATATATATTTATTTAAGCTGAGTACATATCCAGTTTGGATGTTTGAAGTTCACTGATGTCAGCAAATGTGCATTAGCCTAGTTGGTCGTTTTATTATTTATTCTGTAAATATTAATTTTTGGGACTATTGGCCGTAAATATATTTTGGTTATTTTTCTGAAGCAAAGTTTAATGTTGATCATTAAACTTAAATAAAAAGATAAGAACCTAAAAAATGGTTTTTATACACAATATGTAATGCAGAGCTGGGCCTCAAATATCTCATAAAAATATTGAAACATTCTGGAAATACTTCTTTTCCCCAAAAGGATTAACAGACAGATTTATTATGTACATCTGGCAGATTCACCATTTTATTTTTTAAAATGTCAAAGCTGCAAATGGGTCATAGATTACTACGAGTATATAATTACAGGAGGGGATATACAGGGTGTTCAAGATACATCCTTACATGTAAAGAGAATTTGACATACACAGAAATCCTGTGAGGTGTTCATGTTAGGGTATTATGTTTAGCAAAGTAAAATAATGATAGCAGTTTGAAGACTCATTTAATTTTATTTGAATAAAATAAAAAAAAACAAAATTACTTGAAGTAGCATGATATTTTTTTTTTTTTATTTCACACACAACACAAACAAAAAGATGCACCAAGTAATTAAATTATAATGCTTCAGTTTACAAATCTAAGTACATATTTCAAAAATATTCTTAAAAAACAAAACACATATTTTAAAACTGATTGATATTCAACATAAGTTGTTCTAAATAATTGTAGAAAACATTTTGAACGTGTTAGATTTTTTATAAACTACAAAGTATATTTCAATACAGGTATACAAAGTATATTTCAAACAATTAAGAATTCACACAGCGCACGCATGTTTGCATAACCATAGGCAAAAGATAAAATCAAGCATTTTTAAATATCAGTGAAAGATTTTGCAGAAAATTTGATCGTAATAGTCAGTGTTTTCATTTATCATATGCTAATCATCGTCATTTATCAGCAGAGCAGACACCACTGATGAAAAAACAAAAGAAACCTGCAAACTTTACTTACTGTAGCTAAATATAAAAACTAACCTGTGTATATAACACAACCCCTCGTGGTTATTGATTTTCAAATACATAAAATAGTATGTGATGTAGCCAACACAAAACTTTCTTCTCTATTATATTATACTACAAAGTAGAGAACAAACACCTCTTTGAATTTAACTTTGAGTTACAGTGATCAATGAATAAAAAAGACAGTTTAATAACATCCTATGTTGGGTATTCAATTACCAACATATCTATATATATTCAATTAAAAACTTGAAATTTAAAATTTGGTGCCTATATATTTAACATAAACTAAGACATTGCCATAATCTTCATTGTGTATGTATATCTATATAAATAAAAATACATAATAAAGATGAAATCACAAAGATATGAACAAATTGGTAAAATTCAAAAGACGAACAAGACATGAACATTTGAAACCAGTATGTGAAATAAACTATAAATAACCCACAGAATCATCAGAGGAGCTAGCAGGTTTAATTCATAGTGAAGATGCGTTATTTCATCCAATTTCCTCTGCATTAAGCGTAAAACGACAAAAATATACTAGCTGACCCACCCGGCGTTGCCCGTAATTATAACCTTAAACAAGTTTGTATGATTTTTGAAAAACTTCTGAAAATCTTTTAAATGAACGTTCAGGGGATCCATTGCATTCCACAGCACCTAATGTATTCCGAACAAATCCCTTTCCGAATGAACCTGGGATTTGAGTCTCCGCTACCTAAAGTAGCATGCACCAGAAGTGATCTGCACATGCCGGAGACAATAAAAAAAATAAAATTGAGTGAGCCAAACCTCATAGTAATCAAAGCCCATAGAGCCCCCAAAAAAATGCACCATTAATGTTAAAAAAATGTTGCTAACTTAAGGCTAAGATAAAATTTCATACTACAGAAAGTAGCCGAATTGTAATCTAAGTTTAATGAACCAAGTCCAGCTAAATTTGGAACATTAGAACTCGAAGACAGAATGCACTCCCAAGCAGTGGAAGGTGCCCCCATGTAAATTTCACAAATTACTTTTAACATTAACACGATATTTAATACACGGATGAAATCCCTTGTCTATAGTTACCTTTAAAGTAACGTGACTTTTAATTTACGGCTGTAGTGAGTAAACGTAAGTATTTGCCGAAAAAAGTACTAGCTGAGGTAAGAAGGAGTGGGCCATGGGCAGGCCAGGATCTTAACTGGAATATAGTTGCCTATAAGAAATTTTTTTTAGTAGTTTTAAAGTAGTTGGAGAATGTTAAAACTATGTTACAGAAAATTGAAATAAAATCCAATCTTTTTTAAAGAAGATGCAACAAAAGCTCCAATAAGATTAATAATCTAAATTAGTAGTAGCTGAAGTCTGATAATTTTTTTTTGTTGTTGTTCATGTAGTAGGTGAAGGACCTAAAAATTTGTTTTTAAAAAAAGCTAGTGAATTGAACCATTTTAAGGGAGCTATAACAGAGGGCCCAAAGGGGGGCAATTGATTGTTAAGAGCAGGGCCCTCACATGAAAACATGTTAAATGGTCTTAGTTCTTAGCACTTTAGAACTTCAATTGGTCAAAAATAAGCGTAGGTATGAATTAATCATTAGAATAAAATTTTGAAGAAGTGCTTAAAAGAGGGCCATAGAATCCCAGTAAAAATATGAGGGTGTTGGTCCGGGGAGAGGAGTCCAATACTCAACTTTCAAATTTTGCATTGAGAATGAAAGAAGATTAGGAGGTTAAAAATGTATGCCGCACAAAATGTTTAAGAGGTGCGGGAGGCCCTATGTAACCCTTGGAATTTTGGGACCCTGGACTGGGTCCAACGGCACCCTAAGGGGCACCAGGATCTAATCTGGAATGTTGCAACATTAGAATAACTAAATGGAAAAAGATCCCAAAAATGAAGATCAGATTAAAAGGAAGCAATTTATTTGCACAAAAAATTCAAGGGACCCTATATAGGGCCCCAAACAGCCAGAGTCTTAACTGAATGATGGGAATAACTAAATGGAGAAAGGTCTCCCAAAATGAAGAATATTGAATAAAAAGGTGGCAAGTTATTAAGAATTCAGTGCTTAACACTAGAACGGCGGGAAATTTTGCTCAAGTTTTATAAAAATATTTCACATCAGAATTTTTATTTAGAACTATTTAACTTATTTATTTAAGTTATTTTTGTGCAGCATATATTAATCTTATATTATAAAAAAAATTCTGGTTCGAATCGAAATGCATTCATTCGGCAAGGGTCAAAATGACCCCTCGCCGCCGTTCTAGTGTTAAAAACTTAAAGCATGGCCCTTAAAAAGTTAAAAATCTGAGCCCTAGGTGCATCTGGACCTGTCTTTGACTATCCTCACATAAACTTTTAGACTTCTATGTGCGATAGATTTTTCTAGCCATCGCGAACAGACAGACAGACACACAGAGCGATGTGTTTTTTTTTTATTAGTATAGATATAGCAGAACAGCACCGCCTGTTCATCGAGCAAAGTTAAAAGTGAATCAATATAATTTTAACTACTTGAACAAACAAGCCGAAACAAACATAATTTCCAATGACTTAAATATTAAATTTGATGAAATTCCTTTTCACCATTCCAAATAGCTGAAAACACAACATAGTAATGTCACCTGTTGACATCGAGGAAGATACATTAACTTATATCAAGATCAAACTCAATATAAAGTTAAATGAAATTCCGTCCCACAGATGCTGATATGCAGCTATCATGGAAATTGTGAAAAATACAGCCAATGGCTCACCTGTTGAATTACATACACTAAAATCTAATCCATATATATTTGTGTATAGGTGTAACTAAATATAAAATTTTGATGAAATTCCATCCCATATATTCCAAGATATAGCAAAAATATGCAAAACATCGCATACTAGTTCTACACCTGTTTGGCAATAAACATCAAAGTCTAGTATGATTATTTTCATAGCAAGCTGTAAGAAAACACAGTTTCTTGAAATTTTATTTGGACAGTGATATACACCCAAACATAATGAGCGCCAGTTCATACGAAGGTGTAAGAGAATATACAGTTTTATATAGAAAGGTTGGTGGTAAATAATTCACAACAGATGTACAGATGCCTTGATATAATATCTAAGGGGACAAATGTGGGAATCTCATGACAAATATTATACACATTGTAGGAAATTTTACAACAGATGCACAGAAGCCTTGTTATAATACTGAATATTTAAAGATAACATAACATTTTCTGAAATTCCACTTTTACAATTACATACATCCAATCATAATGAGCACGGGTTCATGTGAATGTTTAATAGTTTTAGGGTTGGCGATAAGTAATTCACAACAGATGTACAGATGCCTTGATATAATACACAATAAATATATTAATGACAAATTTAAACACATGATTGCAAACCACATTTAGTCAGTTAAAATCACAAACATATATATTCAACTTATGATCTCAGATGAGAAAGGAAACATTATGCAGGACTGCCATTTGTTACTAAAATGCTACTTTTTGCTCTATTTTGAGCATCAGGAGACTAAGGCAATTTTCCTTAGTGAAAAGGTGCTCAAAAGCAACTATTTATGGCAAATAGGCAACTATTTTATGAAGGAAACATTTTTGAAAATTTTATGCTACCTTTGCCCAATAAATATTGCAATAACAGTAGAAAATATGAAATCAAAAAGAATCATTAGACCGTTTCAGTACAATTCAAATAAAAAATTGTGTAAATATATCTGTACAAACAAGTCAAGATGTTCACGACCTGCACTTTTCTCATTTTCATTTATTTTTCTCTTAATTTCATTGTTTCTTTAAAGGGAAACAGGAAAAAAATGAATATCTTTTGATATTGTGATTATGCAATACACGCTTTTACTTAGCACAGAGGTACCTTTGAACATTTCTTTTAAAACTTTGAAACTCAATTTTCTAATTTACATATTTTATGCATTTACTTCTTTTAAAATTATGTTGCTTAATCACTGATAGCCAGGAAAAAGGTGAGTATCTATATTATAAAGTACAAACATATCTGTGTGTAATGCTGACGTCATTTTTCAAATGACAACAGCAGACGCACATTTTGAAATTTTACACCGGCGAGGGACAGTTTCCATTTTTCAGTTGTAAATATTTGTATTGCAGATTTTTGTATTATTTTTATGATGATTGTACATAAAATGATAAGATACATGCAAAATATAAAACTTTAAAAAAGTCTAAGATTTATTTCGATTTCATTTGAACGGAATCTAAGTTTTTGGGGTGTTTAAAGTATCATGTTGTATGAATTTTATCTTTATTTTTTAATGTTCAATTGGTTTAACTTATTTGTTACAAAAATTTAACATTAAATGTAGAACGAATTGAATGAAATATCATAATATCTGTCCCTTCTCAGGCTTAAACAATGTAGGAAATAAATTTTGTTTTTTAATTTGCTCTTCAAATTAGGTTTTTGTTTAATGTCAAGTTTTTTACTACTGCATTCAGACAAACACATTTCAAAATTAATGGAGGGTACCAGTCTTTGATTCATGCGGTATCTTATCACAATTTGTGATGCAATTTACTTATGTATAATTCAAAATCTTTCACCAGTGCAGCAATACAAGTTGCTGTACTTTGGGCAAAAACTTCCAATCTGAACGTAAAAAATCTGTTTGAAAATGTCATTTTTATTTCTACTATGGCGCCATATTCAACTTCTTTTTAATTCTTAAAAAAACTATTTCAGTAATTTTTCACATGAAAATCATTCAACTAAAAATAGACAAATTATTAGTGCGGCTTTTGAATTATTGGCAACAATGAAAAAAGAAAATGTTAAATTTTATTGGAAAAATGTTCGTTGATTCTCAATGAAAAAAACGAAATTTGGTATTATTAAGAAAAATATTTGAATAATTTAAACAAAACATAGTCTGTGCTACTTTCTGGGTTATAATTCACCCATATGCAAAGGCATTTTATCATCCGATTTGACCCTCACATCAGGCAAACATTTTCACACTATAAATTTGTAATATTATTAGAATTAGTATAGAAAAAAAAATGAGTGGCATCAGAGACAAAAAGGTGGGAAGAAAAAAATGAAAAAATTATGAGCTCCATAGGCTTTTCTATGTTAAATTAACATTGAGAAGTGACACTGGAAATAAATAAGTATTGTGCTGCCGCGCAATACTTAAATAAAAGCAATTTTTAAAGTTACAAAAGTTGCTAAAACTATATTATTTGTTACCACTTGATTATCCCGTCAAGCAATTTCAGGAAATTATACAAATGTGAGAATGCTGCCATTCTAAAATTTTCAGAAAATAATGAATTTAAATAAAAAAAATATTTTCATGAAAAAAAATATTTTCAAAAAAAAAAAATATTTTTATGATTGGAAAATATTGTTACTAAATTATATTCATTAATACTTTTGAAGTTAGTTGGCAGCATTTAAAAATATATAATAGAGAACGATACATATTGCTATAGATATGCAGATAAAAAGAACTTTCTTACCGTTAGATAAATAGAAACAAATAGGGAGTTTTTTTTCCCCTTGCAGAGTCCTTATCATAAAAACAAGTGCCTGAGTTGCCACCTTCTGGCATCTCCCAAGTTCACCGAAATCTTCAAAACCGCAAACATTATCTGTTACTGGATTATGTGTTAACTTAGGTTTTATCGACATTTCGTCAAAAACCAGGGCGCAGGATCTTTGAGGTAAAGATCTTGTTCTAAATAATGTTTCGATGCTGTTTAACACATTTTGTGTCACTCCGGGTCTTGTAATTTTTCTAGCAACAAATCTTCTTAAAGTGCTTTCTGAAGGCAACGTAATCAGACTTTGCAAAGCTCTATATGCATTCTTGCTTTTACAAACAACATTATATGCAAAAAATTCCTGTCGAAAGTGAAGCGATGACTTTTTGATTTTTGTGCACTTAGATCCATTTGTCGAATGAGAAAATTAGCTAACTTCGGTTTAATGCAGCATTTAATCAACACTTCCTTAATTACGGATTTCTTGATCTTTTTAGGCTTATGCTGTGCCTTGTACCACCTTAAAGAATCTTTGGTTCGCTTCAATTCTCTGGCAATTTGCAACTTACGTGGTGTATAGTTCTTTCGTTTCTGTGACATTTTATGGGTTGGAGTGGATGTCAAACAGACAACCTCATCAAGACTTTGTTTATTCTCCTCTATACTATCCTCCATGAAGCTATTCAAAAGTGAGGTTGAAGTTTCAGCAACAGCAGCACTGAAACTACCTGAAAACATACCTGCTTGTTCTTTAGAGCCTGTTCTCAAGTCAGAAATAGGAATGTTGGTTCTCGTTCACTGTCCAATTATAAACATCTACAAAAAATTATGGGTAGGACGTCACTATCTCAGAATAATAGACAAATGCAGCAAAAAGAAATCAATTCATTTATATTCTTTCAAAATAGCACATATTTTAATTACTTTTTTCAGTTCTTATGAGAAAGTGGCAACAAAAAGATATAATTGCTATTTTTCAGCTATTTTCCCTTTACTTTCTACAGAAATGGAATACTTGAGTTGCCAAAATTAAACAAATGACGCTAGAAACTAGAAAAAAATAATATCTCAAAAACAAATGGAGATGCAGTTTTCAAACAAATTGCATTTAAAAGTACTTTTTTTCCCAATACGACGGTTTAAAATTGACAAATGTGTGATGTTTAGAATTTAAAAAAAATTGCTATAGACTATTTAATCGTACTGATTTGATTTGCGGCTTTCTTCTGTAAGGTAACGCTATTTTTTGGATACGACACAAAATAAGCTGGGAGAAAGAAATAGCATACTGCACCGGGGGCTAATTAAAATATTGAAATAGGAATGAGATATTTAAAAAAATTTCTTCCATAGGATTAAGATTACCAGGCAGTGAGAAAAGTAGCCCCTTAAAGAATTATTAAAGAATTGACTCTCTAAATAGGAACATAAGTTTTATGCTTTAATTACTAAAACGATAATTAATAATTTAGTAATTATTACTGACAGAGAAAAATGACATGGTGCTAGTTCTAATACGATACAAGGAAAAAAATAATACTTTTTTATTCATTTCATTTTTCTTTAGCTCCAATTTGCTATAAATTAATTATTTCAAAAGTAGAAGGATAAAAAAAAATACTGGCTATTTATTCTTTTATTTACAGGGCTTTATAATTTTTTATCTAAACCGTGGATGAAGATAATGCTTTATCAGACATTTTATAATTCAAATAAGATTTATTCAACTAATGTAAGATAACAAATTTTACGCACAACTTGTACTACTTAGTTATCCCGTCGGGCAATTTCGCCAAATTATATAAATCGCCAAGATGTTGTCTCGGTTTATCGGAATTCGATTAGTTCGGTTGGTTGCCATTGTCATACAGATCGAAGAAGCTGAAATATAACATAATGTATCCCAATCGAGCTCAATATTGGATCACAAAATTTTACGAATAAGAGAGAATTAGGAGATTATCGCAAAAGAAAGATTAAAATGCATTATAAGCAAAACTGCCGATGGTAAAATTATAACAACTTGGAAGTCAATTCCAAATTTAGAATCTAAATAACTATGAAAAAAGTTACAGTGAGCGCAATATAGTTATACCGATAATAGCATTAACATTGTTCTCCTTGCTATCACTAGATTGCAGCATAGGACTTTTGGAATCGATTTCATCAGTTATAATTTAATATTTTTCTAAATTTTTATTTTACATAATTATTTTAATAATTACTTACTTTTAAACTAATAAATTATTTTAATGTTTTACTTATTTTAATGTTTCACTTTATGGTAAGCATTCATTATAATTCCCCTTGCTTAACCACCAATCAAATTTAATGTTTCAAAAATATAAACAAATCAATGACCAGAATTCCGCAAAATTCTAAAATCCGCACAACATCTGGTCCCAAGCTTTGCGGATTTGAGGGAGTCTGCTGTATAATATAAAACAAGCAAAACTAAAATACAGCTCAGATGGATTCAAAGTAACTTTTTATTTACATAACTGAATTTATACATATCAAGCATTTAACTTTTTTTAGACTTCTACTATCATGTCATTTATTTGCGTTGTTTTAGAAGCAGTTTGTTGTGTCAAAGTTTCAATTTTTTGTCTTTTAACATTTTAACTTCAGCTACAGCTTATTGTATTAATTTATACTTAAATTCTAAAACTATTAAAATTTTGTATTACCATTGGACATACACTGGTTTCAAATTCTAGCACATCATGAAGAGGGCTACAAATTTATTATAAAATTCCACCTTTACACACTAAAAAACCTCAATTATTTTACATAAAACATAAATAAAAGAGTAAAATATATACAAAAATTTATAGGGCTGTAATAAATACTGATTTAGTCAAATTGCACTATATTAAGTGATCAGGTAAATGCTAACACAATAACAAATTAACACTAAAATAAAACTCTATTTTCCCTGCCCTATTTGTACTTTTATAGTACTAATAGTAAATAAATAATGAATCATCAAATCAATCGCCCCTTCCCCGCTAAGAAACTGCCACCTTCTGATGTTTTTATCACTTATTTCTAACAATAAATAAATAATGATCGAAATCCTCTACTCCCTTTGAACTTTCAGTTTTTCCTTATGAACCTCCACCCCCCCCCCCCCCCCCTCACAGAACACAAAGTGCAAAATTTTTAAATCGTGATTAAAAAAAAACTCTCCCTATTATTTACTTTTTTGTAGGGATGCACCGAATATTCGGTATCTATTCAGTATTCGGCCAAGTTACCGAATAGCAAACTATTTGGTATGCTGAATATTCGGTTTGGCCGAATATCAAAATATTCGGCTGAGCCGAATACTTACAAAAAACTTTTTAAACATATTTTTAAAAACCTTATACAACTTCTATGTTTAAGAGTCAACTTATAAAGATATTCAGAATAATTAGAAACAAAATCATATTTAAATAAAAGGAATGTTTTTTACATTATTTATTTGCTGTTTGTTAAGTATTTTTCAAGAAAATTAACCGATCACGAGGATTTTCATAGGAATTAATTGTGTACAAAGGCAAGTTCCTGAACATTACCCAGTAAATAACATGTTTCTTGCTAAGATTTTCAGAACAATGTTTACAATCTCTGAAACTGATTGCCCACTCCAAACACCAATCTAGGATGCATTTAAAAACTTCCTTGCTTTATCAAAGGGAGTACAACAGTTATTCTTGCTAAGTTACAACCATATAAAATTTGAATAGATTGTATTATTTATTTACTTTTACTTTAGTCTCTTCCTGACAAACAAATAATATACGATCCTGTACAATTTTTCTTCCAATATTTTCACAATTTTTCTTTGATTTTAAAATGTTTCTTTTGAATTTAACAAAATTTTATTCATCTGTTTTAATTCTCAGAAGAAGCCATAAAATTAAAAAATTTATTAATTAAAAAAGTTTTGGCCTAGCAGTTACTATTCGGCTAGTCGAATATTCGGTATTCGGTTTGCCTGTAGGCCAAATATTCGGTATTCGGCCAAAATCACTATTCGGTGCATCCCTACTTTTTAGCAACATTAAATTAATTCAACCATCTAAATCATCACCCCCACACCTCTTTAATTCTTGTGGCAATGACACTAATAAAGAATAAATGAACGAAATTAATCTCATAAATATTTTACAGACTACAGACTCTTCATTAAGAGGCTTTACTTTAGTTTTGATTCTAAATACAATCGTGAAAATTATAGAAACAATAATAAAATGTCATCATAAAATGAACAATTTTATAAAAAATTAAGTCACCAGAGGAAAAAGAAATTACATAAGTAAGAACAATAAGTAAAACTATTTACATCACACATTTGAAACAACGATTTTAGGCCTAGCCTAATATAAATAGCTATATTAAAAATATAACAATAAGTTTAAAATGAAATACCTGATTACATCTTTGGAACATCATGCTATTACAGCATATTTTTTACTTGAGTACTAGTTAATCATACAACTGAATTTAAAATAATTAAATGTCAGAAATCAGAACGTCACGCTATCCCTCCATTAAAGCCTCTCTCAACAGCAAAGCCAAATATGTAAACAACGAGAAGTTTAACCTCACCAGCCGCCAGAGGGCGCTACCTTCAACTCGCTAAATTTCTCCCATTGAACTGACAAGGCTTGTACAGGGTTAGCGAAATTAAACTTCCGCTACTCAAAGGGCCCTGGAGGCCGTTCTACTAGCCCGAAGAGAAAAATATTTGGACAACAGACACTTCGGATTATGCGCTCGAGATTTCTGAAATAAAAAATTAGTTTAAAAAATCGCTACTAGATGGCGCTACGAGTTATCGTGTGAAGAGAGGACAAACTGAGATCCCGAAACACCGAAGGACCAATGGTTTTACACAAAAGGAACACAATAAGGACAAAACGTGGGCACAGAATTTCCATGGCCAGGAATCATCAACTGCCATTCTCGCGAGAAATTGTAGCGTGAATGATTTGCGAGTGTCCGGGTCTTGTCGTTCCAATTGCTGAACCGCTTGAATCTTATACGGGTAGAAATTCAGAATTCTACGCATTGTCGGACAGTGGAGTAGGACATATCAAAGATACGTGAAATCGTCGGTATAGTGACAATTCCATGAGGCGATTCAGTGCTTGCTTCCACGACCGCTGTAGCAATATCATCTACGACGGTGGTGGTACCCTTTAACTTCCACTTCCCGGCAAATAGCCTAACTTCCTATTCGCCCGAATTTCACCATCATATCTTTAAGAGTACGCTCCGATATCAGTCCACTTCGTTGGTTCTTAAGACGGAAGAACTCTCTCACGACTGCCTCTGCATTCTCACCGTTGCGGTAGTACAGTTTGACTAGCAGTGCTCTCTCCGGCAAGGTCAGCATTTTGGAATGCTCGTCTGATTAGGGCACGAACTTCTTCCTTTTATAGTGCGTGACATTTGCATATGTTGCTGCAATGTGCGGCTCCGCTGCGCCATCTGGTAGCGATTTTTTAAACTATTTTTTTTTTATTTCGGAAATGTCGAGCGCATCCTCCGAAGCGTCTGTTGTCCAAATATTTTTCTCTTCGGAGTAGTAGAACGGCCTACAGGGCCCTTTGAGTAGCGGAAGTTTAATTTCGCTAACCCTGTATATTCAAGGGCTTTGGTTTATGGCTACTTATAAGCCAGGTTGGGAACAGGGCTTTAATAATCTTTTTTCTCTCTCTACGCAGCCAATCATAAGCGGTTGCGATGGCTTGACCTGATCTATAGATTGAAGCTGAAGTAGAGTTATACGTTTTAAATGCATAAACAAAGTACTACTAAATATTTCTGGTAACAGTATAAAAGGTTAAATTTAATATTTTTGAATTTATTTAGTATCTTTTATTTTTAATACTTCAAAAATCTGCATAAACTTTGTTTTAGAAATATTTAAAATTATTTTTATTGATGAAGTAAAATTAAACTTCCTTACTTTTTCAAAGATATATCTCTAGCAATATTGTATCGTAAAATTTTGTATCAGAAATTAAAGCATTTTTCTTTAACATTAACAGCCGGTTATTTTGATTATTTTTATGGTTTATAATAAGTTTAAAATTTAAATATTTATGGTAATGTTTTTCTACATTTATAAAGGACTAAATGTAAGAAATATTCACTTTCATTATAGTTGGACATGAAACTTATCATGTCATTAAATGGGCTTTCAATATCACACGCTAAATCTATAATAAGAAAAGAAAGAAAGATTATTTCATAGATTTGTACGAGCCCACACAATATTAGATTATTACTGTATTCTACACAAAGGATGGGAAACAATACTTTTTTTCTCAGTGTTTCAGAAACGTACGAAGATGCATTTTTAGTTTGCTCATGCACATAATGAGATTGATCGGCAAACGTGAAATTGATTGCAAAAGCAAGAAACGTTTTCAACTTATACACCAAATTAGTTTCTTTCTTTCTTTCTCTCTTTCTTTTTGTTGTAATGTGCATTAAAAAATTAATTCAATTTCTTATACGAAATATTAAAGGTTATTTTTTAAAATTCAGTCATTTGAAATTTTGAAAATAAGTGAAACTTATTCTCACGATCCTCCAGGTGCATACATTTTAACCAAAATTTTTAAAGAAATTCTTCACCTTATTTCATCACAGGAAAAACGGTAAAAATTCTAGCATTAAGCAAGTTGATTGCGAATTCTGCGATTGAAATATTAAATAGCAACTGTCTTAACTGAAATAGCGATACAAGACTGCTCAGAAACACATTGGTCAACTTAGCCACCTTTAGTAAAAAAGGTGATAAAATTAACCACCATGTATCTGAATTAGAAATTCTAAATTAATACCAGAAATGCTCGATGAAGGAATGAAGGTTTTTTGAAAATTTTAACTCGTTAATCCTCGCTCCCGTGATTTTCACGGGCTGTCTTTTATTCAGATTGTTTGATTCGCACCAGTTTTATAAAATAATGTATTTGGCTTTATAATGGTATCATTGTACCTGTCATAAAATAAGGCGAATATTTCTTTTTCAAAAAACTGAGCCCGATAAGTAGTTTGAATTTTTAAACCGTAATTTAATGCTACTTAAGGGGTTAAGTAATCGATTAATGTCTGCAATAAAATAAAGCAAGAAATATTTATTAACAGTTTTTGCTGTAAATTCGGAATTTCTGTTTAACCATCCAGCCGCGGATAACGCTCATTCCCCGTTTCACATGTACTATGAATTCCCCGGAGCACGCTCCAGTGCGTTTCCGCGTTCCAGTGTTTCCAGTGGGTTACATTTTTTAAAAATTCAGATTGCTTGATTCTCACTACTTTTTAAAAGCGTATAATTCGCCTTATTCTCGCATTATTTAATCTATTTTTAACCCCATGGTGACGAGCGATACGTATATGTGCCGCATGAAGCGCTCAAAATCCTTGTTTATCCTCACCAGTAAAATTTTTTCTGTAAAATTTGCCTTTTTCAACTCCTCGAAGGTCGGTGATGCCGTCACGGCATCACATAATTTTAATCACTAATTGCCACATTGGTGCCGGAATTTTATAATGAAAATTTCACCTTTATTAAGTACGCGAAAATATGCTTTTACTTGTTTACAAATAAATTCTCTTGTAAATACTGGTGTCAATAAATTATTTGAACATTTTATGAATACCTTGCCCCTGAAAGGGTTAATCAGCGCATTTTCTAGATTAAAGAAGACACAAATTTCTGTTTTTAAAAAATGGTGACAAACGATTAAAAATTTCGTAAAAGTCTCCCGTCCCGAAGGGGTTAAATAAAGTGACTATTTCTACTTCAAAAAATCGGTAAGAATCAGACAACTTGAATTTCTAAAAAGCAACACACTTGCAACACTTAAAAATATGCCGCGGATTTATCCAAGAAAAAGAAAAAGTCGCTTGCGGTTGGAGGGTTCAAAAGGGAGGCCAAATGGCAACCTTGCTTAGAAATTCCAAATCGTGTACGCATCTTGGATCGTGCTTCGAAAGAGACCACATGAAAATGTCGTCTTATTGGGTTGATGGATCAACATTTCCGGATTATCGGCAAATTACTGAGGTTTTACTATTTTAAACTCGACAAATATACTTATTCAAAGTTTCTTACTAATTAGGTGTTTAATGGAAAATTGCTGCTATATTTAAAACATTAAACTGATTTTCTTTTCCACATTTAAACGTATGTGAAAATCAATGTTGAATTCACGAATTATAACCAGATTTAATATAAATAGCTTCGAGACGGGTGCAGGACAACGATAAATGATAAATTTAAATTATTCTAGGGAGATATTTTGAGGGGTATGAGATTTATCATATACTGAATTCATCATTAACATCGTTCGTAATTAATTGACATTTTGAGATATTTTCAGATTGATCTTGCAGAGGTTAGCCTAGATTTAAAAAGGCAGAAGGTGCAGATGATGGGGAAAAGGGCACATGTTATACGAAAATGCATATTCATTTATTTAAGTTCATCATATATTAGTTAAGACACTCTTTTGATTTTCAAAGGCCCTTTTTCTATCTTAAGGTCGAGGCACTCATTTCAAGTTACAACAATAACACCATTCGAAATATCATTTACATTTCAACCGGGTTTTTTAGAGAAATACAGTCGGACCTCTATTTAACGAACCTCTATTTTGCGAATTTCTCTATTTTGCGAACTTTTACTTGGAACCAAGAACATTTTGCAAATTTCTTCGTAAAATAACCTCCAAATAGCGAAGTACATTCTCTATTTAACGAACTTTTCCTTGGGATCTAATTTTTTCTTCTCCCTATTTCTTAAAATATTACTGGACATTTCAAAATTATTATTTCTCTTAACACATTTTATGATGATCAATGACCATGAGCAGGTCTTACCAAATACCTAACTCACAGAGAGCAATAAAATTACTGTGATTCTTTGCTTTCCATCCAAGAAGTGCAAACTTTCAATATCCCCTTTTAACCCTCAATGGAGCTGCCCTCCTTAAACTATAGTTTCCCGTTTTCTAGATTGTTGATCATGATCAATCGTGTTGATAATTTCAGTTCTTGTAGCTCAGAAATGTCAAAGCGAAAGTGCTTGAGCATCAAAGAAAAAAAAAATATTCTTGATGAGGTGGATAAAGGGGTGAAGAAAAAGAATACTTCTTTAAAATTTGGTATTCTTCCAAACAGCTTATCAACGATAATAAAAAATCGTGATTTTAATGTAAAATTATTTTTTTAACTGAAAATACAATTTATTTCCAGACAATGTTTTGTTTTATTCTTATTCCCTTTGCAGTTTTCATTTTGATGGGTAAAATAAATAAAACAAATAGATATAGTTTTTAAAAAAAGTGTGACTAATTACTTTTTTTAATTATATTTAGTGTTTAAGGACTTAATTTACGTTTTATGTAGTTTAAAGTATTTTAAAAAGTGACTCTCTATTTAACGAATTTTCCATTTAATGAACTTTTTTTCGGGATTTAGCTACTTCGTTAAATAGAGGTCCGACTGTAATTTACATAATACTGTATATGTTTCTTTTTAACATGTTAAAAAAATACTTTTTAATGTTTTGTGCACGTTATTCGTGTTATTTACTGTGTAACCAACTATCCTATCTAGGTATGAACAACAAAATAATAATTTTCGTCACTACATGGACATTTCAGACATTACACAGATTATTAAAAAATCAAGCAATTTCTTGTAACATAAATTTAAAAGTCAGCAAAACTTTTATTTTAATTTGCTACATTTGCTTCCATTTTTTGATTTAATTCTAATTAAAGTTTTAAACATAATAATAATGTTCTAGTAGTACTACTTAAATACTTTTAGTTAAGGTTTCATTCTTATCTGGTATTTTTCTTGTGTATTTCTTTAATGTAAATTTTAAAGTAAATGAATCGATTTCAAATTTCATTTCCATGGGCTTCTCAAACAATCAGATTTCAGTCTAATGGAAAAGCGGGCCGCGGGCTTTTAGAAGGTGTTCCAAGCAGGATAAAACGTAAAATATAGTTTTAACTTTTGAAGAAACAAAGTTTTTATCCGGATCCGCAACTATGTCTCTCACTTAGAAAGGAATCCTTTTCGCATTTTCCGGAAACGGTTTTTTTTTAATTAAAATATTTGGCTTTGCACAATCGAAAAAGGTATGCCATTTAAGAAACCAAAGGTTACAATAAAATTAAGCGGCATCTAAAAGCTTTTAGTATTCGAGATAGCAAACACTTTTTGCTCGAGCGGCACTCGGACAAAACATTTAACCCTTACCGGCGCGCAGTAATTCTGTTTATTAACTGATGAAATAATGGACTGACACCGCAATTTATAAACGAATTTATTTGAAAATACGAACTTGCTTATTTTCATGTACATTATAATTGGAAAATTTTAGTTAAATATTCTTGGTGCCGTTTGTCAGTTTTGGAATTAAAACGAGGTGTCCTTTTTTAAGGACACCGCGCCGGAAAGGGTTAATGGGTTAATCACTTAACTCCTTGAAGGGCGGTGTGATATATTTTATCCTACCTACGGCTAATGAAGATTTGCACCAGAAAAAAAATTATGAAATTTTACTTTTCCAACTTTGGTGAAAAAAAGTCGTAGAATTGCTTTTCCTTATTTTGAAATAAAATTTTTCTGTATTTCCGGTGAGAATTCAGCATTACACAAACGCAATTGCTTGCCCCTCAAGGGGTTATGAGTTCTTTTTTTCACAATAAACTAAAAAAAATAACGGAACATCACTTTTTCCACATTATTAAGCCCCACCAGTGGCTGAGAGGTTATGCTCTCGAAGCTGGTAGACGGGAGGTGCTGGGTTCGATCCCAATCACGCCCGTCGGCCTAATCGTTCGGAATTTTCGTGGTTTTCTTCGATCCATGGATTTCCATGCGTAAATACGGGTTAGGTTCCCTTAGAAAGACCCCCACGGAGGGCGCTCCCCCCTCGGGCCTATATCCCTAGAGTAGATAATCGGCCGTCAAAAAATCAACCAACCAATCCATATTATTAAAATACTTCCCTTATATAATCGAAAAATATCTGACATTAAATAACAACACGGTTACAGTTAAAAAGTAGTGATATACAAAACCTTTAGTAATAAAGCAAGCAAAATCTTTTTGCACCTACGGTGTACGGGAAAAACTGTCAAGTAGTTAACTGCTGTTACACATTTCAAGGACGCTGGTATGCGATATATACCAATATATATATATTTTATTTCCAACCAGAGATGCCTGTTTGCATTCCATTTTTATTCGGAAATTTTGAATTCATACCGGAAGTTCCAAAAGAAGAATTTTTATTTTAAGTTATCACGAAATGTCTCTCATTAAACAAAGCAAAAAATGCTATTCTTAATTACTGATACGAACCAAATTTCAGAATAAAAATGGAGGTCAAGCTGACAACCCTGTTCCCAACAACCAAATGACAACAAGAATTTTTTAATAAAATTTCCTTTATATTGTACTTGAAGAAATTGACGCTCCTTCCTTCAAACAAGTTCGTTCATAAATTGGAGAGAAATTCAATTATTTTAACGTTTTCGGAACGCTGCTCTTAACCTCTTGAGGGGTGGAGGGATATATTATATCACCTAAAAAGAAGCGATATAGCAGTGCGCACTACGGGTGCCGTATAAAAATCTATCACTACTCATAATGTTTCCAAAGGACTGGGAGTGAGGTACAGTATGTGAAAACTGCTTGGGTTTTTATAATGCTTGTTCTTCGTTCTTCTGCACTTACTTATGACTATTTGTTTAACAATTTTCTTCTTGTTTTACTTATCCCATTAAAATGTGAAAAGTGCAAGTTTCTAGTGTTTACATGCACATTCTTACTTAACATCGTGGAATGGATTTGTTGATTTTATTTACCATTATTTGAACGAGAAGAACACTTTTATGAGGAGGATATTCCAAGTAAACACGTAATAATATTTTGAGTTTGTAATATAATAATAAAAAATAATGATCATATGAATATTAAAAGCGATGCACCTAATAATAGACTTTAACTAATCTAAGATATATTGCAGTAACTTTAACTGTTTATATTAAACATTTTCATTTGATGGAGCTAGTCAGGTTGACTTCTGAACGCCTCATATATGCACAGCCTTACCCTCAAAAGAGGGTTGCTTTTATTTCAGAAATCTTTTACGAACAAAACAGAGTCGAAATCTGTATATGAAAACATAACATCTAACGATTACTTTACATTTTAAACAATCATCTCATTCAAAGATGATTTTGCAAGAAACAGCAATGGAATTCATTCCGCAAAGTGTCCTAATTATGAGGTTGTACAATACTGGTATATCTTGCAGTATAATTTTTCTGGTGTTTATTTTAATGAAAAAAAGGGGAAATTACTTCTTTTTATAAACGAGCATCACGTGTATGTGGTGCATACAGTGCTTAGAATCCAGGATTATTGCCACCAGTATTCTTTATCCTAAAATACTTAATCAAAAAATTTCTAAGATTAAACTAGGCAAAATATTCTATATTGTAAATGTGTTGATAGACAATTAAAAATTCTGCAAAGGACGTTCGTCGCGAACGGAGTTATTTATTTCCTATAGCATTTTAATACCGCTGTTTTCGATTACTCTTCCTTTTATTTAATTGCAGAATTTCTATATTTAAATAATGTGAATCTTAGTGCTTAGAAATAGTGGTAGTAAAGACCTTGGAAATCTTGATAACATATATCATATTTTGAAAAATAATTAACATTTGATGGCATTTAAAAAATTAATTCAAAGACTCTATTTATCTCTTATGATATAATTAATATAGGACACTTCATACACCCAAGTATTGGCTCGCTGCTATAAGCGATATACGTGTATTGATACCTCCGGTTGAGTTCTTTTCTCTTTTTCATCTTTCATCAAGATTATTCGATGAATTTTACTGTCGTTCTTTTCAGAACTTTTTTCGCCGATTTATGTGGTTGCTGCTGGTTCACATTATATGAACTTCCCTTTATTGTTTCCTTCATAATGCCCGCTACTCCGGGGACTTAAGTCTCCTACCAGATATTAATAAAATTACATAGTATATCGACGGTTCCTTACCACTGGACATTCTCGGCGGATATAACAACTTCCCTACTCATCATTAACCAGCTAATGGAGTTCTCCAGGAAATCTTCTTAGGGGTCGAAGATGAGATTCGACAACTGCAAGCCAAGGCCGATTATACATAAAGATATGACTTGACTCATTGATGAAGTAAGAAGAATTTACTCTATCGTTGTTTCTATTTTTGGGGAGAGACATTTTATGTTGATTTAATTCTTAGCACCGGGACTTTTAAATATTTTAAGAATTGTTATATTGAAAGCCTAAATATTCTTAAAAGTATTAGCCCCCAAAAAACCCCTGGGAACCTCCATTACTCTTGTGACCATTAGAGCAAATTTTCACAAATACTTCCAATTATTTTATTACAAAATATAATTAAAACAAAAATTGATATAACCAGTTAAATACAATTATGTTCCACTCGCATGAAATATATCTAATTAGAAACAAAAAGCATTTCCCTTGTCTATATAATCAATCAAAATTTTATTACTCTTGTGACCAGAGTGTCACAAGAGTCATTTAATATATACATAAGTAAAATGCTTTTTGTTACAAATTAGATATATGTGTGTGTGTAGAATAGAGTGGTATTTAACTGGTTATATCAATTTTTATCTTAATTATGATGTGTAATAAAATAATTGAAATTATATATGAAAATGTGCTCTAATTATCACAAGAGTAACGAATGGACGTTCCCCCCTACCCGTACAGGCAAAAGATACCATTCTGAGTCTGACTGTAAAATCCCATTAGCAAACAAATTTATTGTTCTTCCATACAAGGAAAATAGCGGTAATCAGGATGACATAGAATATGATTCAACTATTCCAAATTCTAATGCTACTGAAAACTCTACATCTGATGAGAAAAAAAAAATAAATCCACCCTTTTCATGTTGAAGTCAGTGATATAGACTGGCATACGAGAATGAAATTAAATATGTTGATAATGACAATCCTCCTCTCGTTTGTTTGAAAGGTGAACTTCTTAAAGTTCAGCCTAAATCTGAAGATCAATTCATACAAATACATCGATCGCTACTTAATCAACAAAACTCTAAAATTCACAACTACACATCCTAACCACCAGTGTCCAAAACAAAATGTGTATCCGCGATATTTCGCCTAACGCGGAACCCATACTTGTTATCGACGAGCTTTCTTTACATGGATTTACTGCCATACGTACAGCCACGCTTAAAATCAGAAAAACTTGTATGAGTATTCTACTTTATATAGCAATTGTGCTACCTTCTAAAGACTTAGAGAGAATCTTCAAAATTCATGAACTTTGCTACATTAGCGTATCTACTGAGCATTTCAGAAATGCGAACAATACTAAACAGTGTTACAGATGTCAATGGTTGGATCGCGCCAAGGAAATTTGTAACTTTACACCGAAACAGTGACAGTTACCCGTGACAGCTTTACTTTAAAAACTAATGTACGGAATTTAATCAAACTTCATATTATGTTACACTTTCACATAAATAGATCATTATTAGGCTAAGATGTACACAGTGCGAAAGGTATCGCTTTTATGACTTTGGATTGGGAATTTTGGTTGCAGACACCTAAGAGGCTGGGGGCCAAAATTCAATGATTTGTTCGAAAGATGCGATGTTTATATGTCCTTTAAAATACACAGAATGCAATGAATCCATATCTTCCGGACCCTCATTATGGTCGTAGATTGATATTTAATTTTCGCACTGCAACAGTGAATTTTGAAGTATAAACATGTATAAGATTGAAGAAAGTTTTGGGATTGGCATACTCGACTAGTTTATGATTGTACCATTTGAGACATTTGATCAGCTTTGCATGATCTCCAACAAATCGAATTTTCAGTAGTTTTCATGGGCCACATTTCCATATAATTTGTGTGTGTTTCTTTGACAACATTTTCCAAAACTTTTTCTGTCTCCATCGAAAAAAATAGAAGTGGCTATTCCATTTCATAGTTTACGAATAAGAATGAAACTTACGAATTTTATGCGTTTTCAAATGAAAATTAATTCAAGAAACTGGCAGAAAGTAATCAGCAGAAAATCGATAAAATCACTTCAATTATGTAAATATTATTTGTAAAAAATAAATGTAATAATCGGTGAATGTTAATTTTTTTGTTACTACACAAACACATGGTCCTGCACCAACCGATATTAAGTAGAAAACGTTTTTGATAGCTGTTAAATTTAGCAAACATATAATTCGAATGAGTATCAAGGTAACTATCCAACGTTAACATAATGGATTGTAGAAAAGCAATGTGAAATTTAAAATTTCTATCGTAGATATATTGTGTTTCATTTTTAAGGCATTTTGAATGAAGAGTGTCCTGAGAGATATTATTAACCCTTTCAGGGGCAAGGTACTTATTTTCTTAAAATGTTGAAATAATTGAGGGACACCAGTCTTTACGGGAAAATTAATTTGTAAACAACTAAAAGTATATTTCCACGTACTTAATAAAGGTGAAATTTTCATTTAAAAATTCCGGTGCCAATTTGGCAATTGGGGATTAAAATTATATGATGCGATAGTGGCATCACCGCCCTTCAAGGGGTTAAAAAATATAAGTAAGAAAAAGCTTTAAATATTAGGTTGTCACATCTGTTTTTATATTTGAGGACGCTAGGATCATTGTTTATTGGATTTTTTTCACTTTTCACTGTAAACAAATAAAAGAAACTTCTGATCTGATATTATAAATCCTGCTATGTCTTTCCAAACTCAATTTGTGCTTTGTGAAAGCTGATGTTTTCTTTTCTTGCTCACTTTCACTCTAAAGTTTAGAAATATACCTAAAGTTCTACGATACTTTTCACACCTGATTTGAAACAAATATATACATGCCTAAGACAATTTGAAGAAAATTAAAAAAAAAAGAAAGAAAGAAAGAAAATAAAAACTATTATGCAGTTAAACTCATATCTTATAATTCCAATTTTCGCAACGTTCCCAAATATTCGTACTTCTATTATCACTATTTAATCAAAAGTAATTTCCCAGGTAAGTTCGTTTTATATCTGCTACATAAATCAGACACAAAGATTTTCGTTTTAAAATAGTGTTGCGAAATGTTGACATAGGCAAAACGTATACGAAAAACTTAAAACTCATTGAAACATAACAAATTTATTAAACATTTCACACCAGATATACTTTCAAATTTCTAGTTTTTATATTTTTGTATATCGAGGTACTTACACTTCTCTTGTGACATATCGGTATGTATCAAGTTATTACATCTGAGATCAGATGTATTAAAATTAAACATGAGAGAAGGATTTATTAGAATGTACTTCTTATAAAAATTTGTCCCTTATTAACTCTTTCTTTGTGTACGTTAACGGTGAGTTAGTTTTTAACAGCATTTATTTAGGACAGATGTTTTTATTCGAGTGTTAGTATACGAATGAATAAATATATAACGCATTAGGATGATTAAGAACTGATTGAATTATTTTGACATTTTCTACCAACTATCAAGAATTTCCTCAGCTTCTACATACATAGCTGAAACTTCTTACGCTTATTTGTACCGCACAAATTTAACAGTAAACTGTTAAACTGTATCTTTTTTAATCGCAGAAATGCCGCGGTTGAGCGAGGCAAAAAATTTTACAAATTTCTTGTGGTACAAAAAAGCGTAAAACTTTGCAGTTATGCATATATATGCGTTAATGTGTTTGTAATTTTCATGTTGTTTCAATTATTCATCACATGGAATTAATAGGATTTTTCTCCTTCTATAAATATATCAAACCCAGTTTTTTTCTCAGAGACTCTATTCATATATAACGTTGTCAACTTTTTGCAATATTCGACTCCATCCCCTCCGTCCGATATCATGCATTATCACTCCTCGGACACACACACCCCATCCCCCAAATGATGTCCTCATCAGTGTTTGTTTTTTAGAATTTTTTTCTTTGTTTTCCCGTTTATACGAATAAGATACAGGTATGGTTATACATTTATTATTCCCATACTTTATTGATTTAAAGGAAGAGAAAAAGTCAATAAAATATCGCTATTATATATTTAAAAACTTTATATAAAACAACTCAGAGAGATACTTACTAGTTAAAAGTATTTAATATTACCTTTTTGTTATATAATACATTCAACAATAATATTGTCTTCTTGCATTTGCCCCTACACTGGGGTAAATAGAATTCCTTAAACAAAGCAGTTAGACAATATTCTTCTCTATTTTTTACTAGTAAACATAACAAGCTTAATTTCGAAACTGGTTTTTCTAGCAACGAATAATATACGTAGCACAAAAAATGTAATTGCGAAATTTGGGGTATGCCATATTTTGCAAAGAAAGGATTTTACAGTCACTTAATGGTTTTAATAATAAGTTTGTATTTTCATAAAAATAGATAGCAGATTTTAAAAAAAAACAGACTATATTGACATAAATAAAATTTTTAGGAAATTTTTGTAATAAATATTCAAATTGAACAGCATAAGACAGGAAAAAAATAATGTTTTCTGATAAAAGTGCTTTCAGGCTCATCAGAGGAGGTCAGATGAAGATGAGACGACCTAAAGTTTCCACATGGTATGACGCAAAGTTTATTGCGAAAACGGTAAAGCCTCCAGATAGCGTCGTGGTATGGGATGCTTTTAGCTTCGAAAAACATAGAGATGTATTATATTTCATTCCCAAAAATATGACTATGAGTGGTAGTAAATACTTAGAAATTCATAGGGTAAAACTAGTGAAAGAATGATTACATGATATTAATACAGCAGTTCTTGAATGGCCAAGCAACCCACTTGACTTTAATCCAATAGAAAATGCTTGGAACCACAAGAAAAAATAAAGTTCAAGAGGCACACTTAGCCAGCATCAAGGAACTACAGGAGGTACTAAAGCAGTTGTTGGTTCATACCCGTAAGGCATGGTGACGTCACAGCGACGTCGTTGTGAAGTCACACTGTGATTTTGTGACAGTCGATGTGATGTCATAGTGACTAGAATGAGAGGTCGTTATGGCCGTTTTAGAGGCCGTTTGTGACGTCACATTGTGACCACTATGTGAAGTCACGGTGTGACAAATTTGTGAAAAGTGTGTCATTTGTGACTATTTTGGCATTAACTTTGTGACGAACTTGTGACGAAAGTGACAATGCTTTGAAGTCACATTGTGACCAATTTGTGAAATATGTGTCATTTGTGACGAACTTGTCATAAACACTGTGATGATTTCAAATGAAAATCAAATTTCAAATTAATTGCTTAAAAGGCGCAAAGGCGAACATAATGAAAAAGATTCCATGCTGGCACTCGATCCCGGGCCATCAGTATAGCGCACTGACATTCTACCGACTAAACCACATGGAACGATACCCGGCCTGGAAAATTTCTCACTATTACATGTTGACAAGGCTACAAACGCAGCACAAGATGGGATATTTATCGTGAGCCACCGACATGGGGCAAACACGAAACTTAATTAAATCGAGCATCGATTGAAACTATATTAATACTTGGAAATTTTTCCAGAGAGAACCATTTGCCTTGCAAACAATATTTCAAATGAAAATCAAATTTCAAACTAATTGCTTAAAAGGCAATTTTAATTTGAAATTTGATTTTCATTTGAAATACTGTATGCAAGGCGAATGTTTCTCTCTGGAAAAATTTCCAAGCATTAATATAGTTTCAATCGATGCTGGATTTAATTAAGTTTCGTGTTTGCCCCATGACGGTGGCTCACGATAAATATTCCATCTTGTGCTGCGTTTGTAGCCTTGACAACATGTAACAGGGAGAAATTTTCCAGGCTGGGTATCGTTCCATGTGGTTTAGTCAGTAGAATGTCAGTGCGCTATACTGATGACCCGGGATCGAGTCCCGGCGTGGAATATTTTTCACTATGTTGACCTTTGCGCCTTTTAAGCAATTAATTTGAAATTTGATTTTCATTTGAAATATTGTATGCAAGTCGAATGTTTCTCTCTGGAAAAATTTCCAAGTATTAATATTGTGATGATTCTTATCGTAAACACTATGATAATTTTAAAGTAAAGTTTTGTTTGAAATATAAAATCTTATCTTTTTACCGTACTTTTTAGCAAGATATCCCTATTTTGGAGTCCTATTCTTCTAAAATATTTTTAATTTTCCATTTAAAAAACAATGCTTATCAACTGACATCTTTTTTTAATAAGTTCTAAGCTTGATCTTGAATTCAAGCTTAATATTAAGAATGTGATAGGCCCTATGATAGGCCCTATTTATTTAAATTTTTTATTCCCGTATATATTGTGTTTTGTGAATATGAGCTAATTAGATTTTGTATGTTTTATAGAAAAAGACTGATCTGGGAAATAGATACAACAAGTAAGATATATCATGCGTTAAGCATAAATTATAAAACACTTTCCACCTCTTTCTGAATGTTTTAACAAGACATCGGGGGAAATAACGTAAACAAGATAACTAACTAAACATGAAAACGCATAAAACATTTGAAAAACTGATTTCAGCAGTTACCATCCATAGCCAAATATGTTTTCCAATTCTTTTAAACAGTCCTGTATTTGATCTGTAGATTGATATATATATACTATATAATGGAAAAATTTAGTTTATCAAGGAAACGCATAACAGGTTTAAATTCTCTTTCCGAAATTTGTACTAGTATATGGAAACATACTTAAGTAAATTTGTACAACCCTGTAGTTTACCTACAACCTTTATTACACGCCACTATTTAGTTAAAATTTAATTCAAGCTAAAACACTCTTAAAACTGCTGAAATCACATTTCCAGAAATTATAATTTATAGACGGCAACGTATCCAATTCTTTGCGTGACCCTGTATATCATTTTATCTATATTCTACAAACATTTCTTAGTAAATTAAATACAGTGCAGCGTAAAAATGCATAACTTATTTAAAAACCACCTTTACGAAATACCCAGTAGCCCTTACGAATACTTTTGTATAGTCCTGTATATGAATTATAGCATGTATATATATACCATATACTATGGATAAATGTAGTGGATCATAAAAGCGCATATCATAATTAAAAGTACATTTCCAGCAATCATCGCTAATGAACAGTACTTCGGATACAATATAGTATCTGAAATATTTTGTGTGTCCCTGTAAATGCTATATACACTTCGTATTATACATGAAATAATTCATAGTACGTAAACCTCAACGACGTATATCATTTTCATTACATATCAAATAAATTAACATAAATATAGTACGCCGCAAACAATTCCCTCCACCCCTATATCATGTATTGGAATGCCTTTTTTAGCCCTGTAAATAAACAATAACTATTCTCTTCATTGCATATTTTACGGAATGCACATTTTAGTGCGCTTCATAAATGCATATCAATTTTATTTTGTTTGAAAGCGTGTAAAATCATTAAAAATCATTTGAAATGATTTTTTCCCCACAGGCTGTAATGTAATGGAATACTTTTGACTGTCCCTGTAAATGAACTAAACATGCTACAAACTTCATTACAAATAGGGACCTTGCTATGGTACAATAACATCCAAAAATTTCAGGTTAATCCGAGTATATTTACGCGAGTTAGAGCGCGGACAGACGGACAGACAAACCGAAGTCGTAAACACTTTTCAACTTCATCGGGCCTGAAAAACACTTTATTTCAATGCTTAAATATTATTTTTTTATTTTTTAATGCCAATAAAATAAATGAATCGAAAACGTAGAAAATGAGTTTACAATCAAAGAAAATTTAATAACTGATTCTGAATGTCTACAATTAAATGTTTGATTAAAATCACAAACAGCAAAAAAAAAAAAAAAAAAAAAATGCTTAAATACAATTAAAAAAATAAGTATATCAATTTGAAAAATACTAAATAATTAGTGTTTATAATTGCACTATTAAACAACAACAAACTACAATAGATGAATTAAATGCATTTAACAATTTCTCAAAAATCTTTCCATATGTTATAAGGAATTCCTATTATTTTATAATTTTGGCAAATGTTAAATCTGAAAACATTGGTATGAAGATTTAAGATTTTAAATACTAATTTAAAATATTATTAGCAATGAAAAGAAATTCTTTCAAAAGTAAAAAGACTTTTTCCCAGTATAATGTTAATTTCAAAATTGAAACAGTTTCCTAATATCATTATAATCGAATATCATATTTAACTCCAAAATATTAATGACGATAAATAGTGTTAGAACCAGTCTCTGCAACAGATTTTTTTTTCTTCTAGCGATGGCAGATTAAGATATTTTAAAGCATCGAATCGGAAACGAATTCTAGATCAGTCTCATTGCATGTATCATACTACAACTATTTAACTCATGTAATAATCTATCAAACGGAAATAAAAAAATTAAATTAAATAAGACATACCTTTTAAGTTCCATAAATAGTTTAATAATATCCGTGTTTTATCCTAAATTGTCAGACATATTTCTGACAAAACGACAAAATTGTCAGACATACTTCCCGCGTCAAAAGTTCTGATCCTTATTTTATTCTGTGGTTTAATCGAGCGCAGACGATATTGACAAGCAGATGCTTATGCTGTATTATTATAATTTTTTTTTTGTAGACAACAGATTTTTAGAGTTTAAATGCGCAATCATTTTATCTTTATCTGAGCGTAATGAAAATTTTCTATTTGAATGAAACACCTGCCTTTTTTCTTTCTTTTCTTTTTTTTTTAAGTAAAGTTTGTTTTACACGTAATAAATAAAAATTAGGCATATTCTTAATAAATGAAAAGAGAGTACACAGGATAAAAAAAATTTCTTTGTCAATCTGTCATTTTTTTATATTCATTTTCTGTAGAATAAAACAATTTGTAAAAAAGCTCTTTTTAAAGTCGTATCTCTAAAATACGAATTTAAAATACGAAACATTATATCATGGGTTTTGTATAAATATTTTTTCGTAAAATGCTAATTTTATTTAAAAAGTCTGAAAGTAGTAGAATTTTTAAAAAAATAGTTATTTAAAATAGTTAAACACTAACAGGAAAAAATACGACTTGAATGTAAATTCTAAAGCAAGAAATGCATATATGACTAAACTCTGAATACTCTTTCTACGTGCTCATTAAAAGCTACAGACTTAACTGTAATAGAAAATTTTAGTTTGAAACCACAGAAGTGTTTTAAATACCACTAGTCGACAAAAAAAAAAAAAAAAGAAAAAAAAGAAAAAAAAAAAAACAACTTCTTCCCTGCAAACTAAATATGTAAAGTGTACAGATTTAATATTCCTAATTCTGAATATGTTATCCAAATTGCGCCAGTACGTACCATTTTTCCGAGAAACACTTTTATAATAATAACAATCAGTGAAGGATTAAATTGCAATGGTAGATAAAATTGAAATCATAAAAAAGTATACTTTCACTGTCTTAGATAACAAATTGATAAAATATAGCATGGAAATCTAGTTTGTTGATACTTGTACCGTGCATTTTCCTTTTTATGCCCCCTCCCCCTACCTCTTTTTGTGTCCGAATTTACTACTTCCTATCCACTAATATATTTTCATTCCTTATGTTGCTGTAACTCGGGCATGTTTAAAATATTTCTGTTCATTTTCAAAGATTTTTGATGTTCATATTTTTGTCACACTGTGACTTACAATATGGTGGTTTTTTTCGTCACATATGTGACGTGACGTACGTTACATGCAGTGACATAACAGTGACGTCACAATTTTTTTTTTTAATTGCCAGAAAATATAATTTTACATAAATAACATGTTTTGAATATTTTTTGTATTTTTTTAAAGTTTTCTAAGAAGTTCACATCTCAGTCACAATGTGACATCACTGAGTGGTGGCATTTTGGTCACAGATGTGACGTGACCACAGTGACTCACAGTGACGTCACAACGACGTCACCGTGACCATGCATGCTATGAGGGTATGGACGAAGACTATCTTGAAAAGTTGGTAACTTCTATTTTTAATAGACTGCACCGTGTCTTAAAATCCAAGGGGAATATTATGAAATATTAGTTATCAACGAGTGTCAAGATTTTTTTTTTTTTTTTTTTTTTTTTTTTTTTTTTTTTTTTTTTTTTTTTTTTTGCTGGCACTGTAAAAAGTAGGCCGAAGTGGCAACTCTGCTTGAATTATTTATTTGGCGCGTTTAACCCTTAAAAGCATAGTGATGCATATATGCATCACATAAAATCAAATTCCTGCACCCACTATATTTATATAGAAATATTAATCGCGTAAATATAACAATAGTATACAATTAAATAAACTTAAAAATCTACCTTAAAATTTCTGGTGTCTAATACTTAATATAAGAATAAAAAACACAATTCCAAAAGAATAATTCATGCATTTAAGGGTTACGTTTTACAAAATAAAAATTTATATAAAACAAGATATTTAGATTCATACTTATTAAAATATTTCCTATTTGCCATATTTTAGTTATGACAGTTGTTTTTACCTGTATTGCAGATGTGCAACAGAAGAAAATGTTGACATATTATAAGAAAAATGTATCTCTGATTTTTTTTTCAATATTTCTTATGTGTAATAAACCTTTCTGAGTATATAGTATAATGTTTTGGAAACAAAATAAAAATTCATCCATTTAAGGGTTAACGGCTTCTTGGAAGACGGGTTGAGAACACGGGCTAAAACCGTTTTCTTTTTCTCTTCGCAGTCAATCATAAGCGACTGCGACGACTTAAACAGAAATACAATGGCACAATTTACACATTTACAGTTTCATGTTTCAAATACATCAACAAAGTACTACTAAATATTTCTGGTAACAAAATTAAAGATTAAATTTAATATTTTTGTATTTATTTATCCCTTTTTTATAATACTTTAAGAAATCTTGCATACGCTCTGTTTTAGAAATATTTAAAATTATTTTTATTGATGAAGTAAAATTAAACTTCCTTACTTTTTCAAAGATATATCTCCACCAATATTGTATCTTAAAATTTTGTATCAGAAATTATAGCATTTTTCTCTAACATTAACAGCCGGTTATTTTGATTATTTTTATGGTTTATAATAAATTTAAACTTTAAGTATTTCTGGTAATGTTTTTCTACATTTATAAAGGACTAAATGTAAGAATCATTCACTTTCATTCTAACTGGACCTGAAACTCATCGTGTCATAAAATGTGCTTTCAATATCACACGCTAAATCTACAATAATTAAAAGATTTTAGTTTTGTAGGAGCCCACAATATTAGATTATTACTGTATTATACACAAAGGATGGAAATAAATATTTTTTTTTCGATGTTTCAGAAACATACGAAGATGCATTCTGCTTTTACTCATGCACATACTGTAATTCAGGGGTGTCAAACTGTGGCCCGCCGGATACCACTAAAGTTTTACAGTTATCCTTGCCTTATCTAATCGTCGAATTTCTGCGATTCAAGTTGTCGACTATTTCTTTAAAATTTTAGTAGTATCCGGCGGGCCACAGTTTGACACCGCTGCTGTAATTGATCGACGAAAGTGAAAATGGTCCCAATAGCAAGAAACGTTTTCATCTTAGAAAAATGTTTCTTTCTTCTTTTTCAACCCCCTATATGCTATTTCTTTCGACCAACAATTAAAGCGTCGTCTCTAAAAAAAATAACGTTTCGTTACAGAAACCAGCCGTAAAATAAAGTAGGTGTATCATTGTACTGTTAAATACTGATAACCTCTATTGCAATTTTTTGAACTTCTAAGCATCGCACATTGTCAATTTTTATACTTTTGTATATAGGGAAAAAAGTACTTTTAAATGCAATTTGTTTGAAAACTGCATCTTAATTAATTTTTGAGATATTACTTTTTTGCAATATTTAGAGCCATTTTTTTTTTTATTTTCAGAACAGAAGTACTCCATTTCTGTAGAAAGTAATGAAAAAATTGTAGATTATTCAGGGCTCGTACGCATAAGGAATTAAAAATACATTTACACATTTTTGTACCTGGGTATTTTTTAAAGTATTATTTGCCTTAGTTAATGCAAACCATTCCCAACTTCCAATATATTGACCACTACGTTATGAAATTTCTGGTACAACAATGTCTAAAACATTTTTTGAATTCGCGTACGAACCCTGATTATTATAGCTTTTGTTTGCCATTTTCCCAAAACAACTGAAACAAATTGTAATTAAAATACGTGCTATGCTGAAAAAATATAAATTTATGATTTCTGATAAAATCTGCAGCTATTTTAAAATATATTTAATTTTATCTATCCATATTAATGTTACAAACATATGAATCATTAGATCCCTTTTTTTTGTTGAGTTTTTTGACTGACGACATCGCTTTTTTGCTGTATTTGTGTATTATTCTGCAATAGTGACGTCCTATGCACACTTTTTTGTAGATGTTGTTTAAGACTCGATCGTAAATATGGAAGCGATCTTCAGCGGATGCGAATGGCGTGTTTTATATAAAATTAAAGCTTTTGTTTTATGTCTTCACATTGAATTATGCTTTATACTATCTATATGTATATATATTTTTTTTCTTTTCATTTCATTGGGGGCGACACTAAATTTTCCCGTTTTCTTTTTTTTTCTTTTTTTCTTTCTTTTTCTTTTTTTTTTTTTTTTTTTTTTTGGTAATGTGTATTTGAACGTAATTCAATTTCTTATATGAAAAATTTAAGGTTATTTTTTAAAGCTCGATCTTTTGAAATTTTGAAAATAAGTGTAACTTGTTCTCACGATCCACCATGTGCATACATTTTAATCAAAAGTTTTAAAGAAATTTTTCACCCGATTTCTTTGCAGAAACACGCAAGAGATTCTACAATTACACAAGGTTATTACGAATTCCGCGATTAAAATATTAAATAGAAACTATCTTATCTGAAATAGCGATGCAAGACGGCTCAGAAGGAATGAAGGTTTTTTAGTTTGCATAATGCCAGCAATTAAATACGGCAAAAGTTATTTAATATCAATTTTTACTGTGAACTCGGAATTTCTATTTAAAAAAGTAGGTCAAATGGCACAAATTCCAAAGCGTGTACGCGCCTTGGATTCTGCAAGGTAAGAAATGACATAAAAATGTCGTCTTATTGGGCTGACGGATCAACATTTCCGGAGTATCGGAAGATTACTGAGGTTATACTACATTAAACTCGACAAATACAATAATTAAAAATTTCTGACTAATTAGGTATTTAATGGAAAATTGCTATATTTAAAACACTAGACAGATTTTTTTTCCACATTTAAACATATGTAAAAATCAATGCTGAATTCACGAATTGTAACCAAGTTTAATATAAAGAGCTTCGAGTCGGGATACAGGACAACCATGAACGAAGTATTTTAAATATTTTAGAGAGATATTTTGAGAGGTATGAAATTTTCCATATACTGAATTCATCATTAACCCTTTCCGGCGGGGAGTAAAGGAAAATTTTAATTAAATATTCTTGGTGCCGATTATCAGTTTTGGAATTAAAATTAGGAGTTCTTTTTTTGTGTAACCGCCCAACAAAGAGTTAACTTCGCTCGTAATAACATTGATGTTTTGAGGTATTTTCAGATCGATCTTGCAGAGGTTAGCCTAGATTTAAGAAGGCAGAAGTTTCAGATGATTGGAAAAACGCCACTTTTTATACTAAAATGCATATTTATTTATTATTTTGTTAAGACATTCTTTTGATTTCCAAATTCTCTTTCTCTATCTTAAGGTAGAGGCACTCATTTCAAGTTACAACAAAAGTACCATTCGGAATCTCATTTACATTTCAACCGTTTTTTTTTTTTTTTAGAGAAATGATTTAAATTCAATATCTTAAAAAAGTAAACTACCTTTTAATGTTTTGTGAATGTTATTCTTGTTATTTGCTGTCTAACTATCCTATCTAGGTATGAACAACAAAATAATAATTTTCACCACTACATGGAAATTTCAGACATAACACAGTTTATAAAAAATCACGTAATTTCTTCTAACATAAATTCAAAAGTCTGCAATTTTTTTAAATTTATTACATTTGCTTCTGGAACAATGGAACAATCAAGCAGGTGTGTGGATTCCCTAGTTGCATGGCAACTTTACATCCAGGCTTAGAGTATATTATGTTACAATGCAATGGGAGCCTTAGAAAAAAGAGCGTTTAAACGCGGCTAGTAGCCACGAAAAAATAGAGAGTAAAAGCTAAAAGGATAGACAATTTTTAAGAAAAAAAAATTGTTAGTATAACTAGTAGGAAAAAAAAAAAAAGAATATCCATATGATCCATATAAATGTCCAGGACAGGCGAAAAAGCTACCAAAGGAAGCCCCCATAAAAAAAAGACTCAATTCAGAGACCATACATTAATATAACATGATAAGTAAAAAAAGTTTAACACAGTGAAGAAAAGAAACAATAATTGAATATAAACATATTTACAAGAGAAATTAATTTACATAAGTAAAAAAGAATAATAAGGTAAGAAAAAAGCTACACTGAGGAGAGTTCAAACTAAAAAAAACACATAAATGCAAAAGCCGAGGGGATCAAACGACAGCAAGAGGACGGCGTCCACACAGTCTAGTAATTTGAGGTGGATTACAAAAGTATGAAAGATAAGAGTAATGATAACATGAAAAAAGCATAATAAATAAGATTTTTTTTTTTTTTTTTTTTTTTTTTTTTTTTTTTTTTTTTTTTTTTTTTACAAACAGCACAAACAAAATGAAAGAAGGCAAAAAGATTATCAAATGAAGAGTTTAATCTTCGTTAATTTTTGATATGACTTGCAAGTTTATCAAATTCAGTTAATATAACCATCAATTTTTGCATCGGATTATCGAGTTTCTTAGTTTGAGTTGAGATATTCTTTATACATTTTAGGAATTTAGTGATTTGAAAGATTTGTTTAACTTCGTTGAAGGTATTAAGAATGTCTTTTATATCATTAGTGTAATTTGTAGGAGCATTGGAATTTTCAATAGTAGGGGAGGAATGGGTGTTTGCGGTAGTACTATCATTGTTATCAGAGTTTAATTCTTCATTACTAGTTGAGGGTTCAGAGTCTTTAGTATTTTTGGTATAATTATAGTTCTTAAATATATCCGCTAAGATTTGGGTTTCTTGGGATAGATTGCTGACGCTATTACTTGTTTTTCGGTTTTGTTTATTTTCAAGTCTAAAAGGATTTTTTGGACAACCACGGAAATTCGCTGGTTGCCCCAGTCCACAATTGGCACAAGTGGGTTTAATACGCCCCTTGTGGTGACAATCTGTACTTAAATGTAGAACTCCGCATTTTACACATTTAGCATCGGAGCCACACACTTCTGATGCGTGACCGTAACCTTGGCATTTGTAACACTGTTTTACACGATTTTTGCTAGTAAAAGCTTCAATCTTAACTGAAATATAATGTATATTGCTAATTTGGTAAATTTCTTCAAAGTTCTTACGAGGTATAACATTTACCATGTATATCGGCACTGGTTACCCAGTTTTACGATTTTTAAGCATGGAAGCCCTAGTGACTGCGAAACAATGCTCCCTGAGACTATCTTCAATAATTTTTGTATCGGTGTAACAGGGGAGGCCCCTAATGCATATTTTTTTGGGTCGAAGTACTTTAGGATCAAGAGTGGTATATTTTTTTTGTTTTGGTCTAGCCATTTCTGAGTAGATTTAAAGTCCTTATCAGAGTTACATTGTATAACAATGCGTTCGCCTTTTAGCGTTATTTTTGGTTTTTCCAAGTTTAACACCGTAATTTCATGAGATACCGTCGCCCAATTGCTGTCGACTTCGACGTAGAAAGGGTTAACAGATTTTGTAACTTTGACAGTATTCTGAGTATTATCACTAACATTTGACTCATCCATATCTACATTTTCAGTAAGGGTAACTTCATTAGCGATATTCTTATATTTATTACTTAGAGGGATAGGTGAACTCTCCTCTGAAAGAAAAGGCTTAACGCCTTTCTTAACTGCATTGAAAATTTCGTTTTTAAGGTTAGTATTAGTAAGAAAAAAATTAGGAGTTTTCTTATACTTAATAGAGCAAAAAAAACTAAAGATAGCTGAATTTAACAAATTATCATGGGTTGGCTCCCCAAGCAAAGTAAAAACATCAAGGCAAGTTTTTCTTACCTCTTCCTGTTCAGAGGCAGAATCAGACCCAGCTAGAAAATGTTTGCACTTTTTTTGCAAAATAGTATAGATTGTACACAATTTGTGCATAAAAAAGTGACTATTTTTGAACACTTCGAAAAGTATGCACCTTTTGTGCAAACTGTCTGTATTTTTTATACGTACAAAAAAGTGTATATCCTATGTTGTCAAAAACTGTGCACATTTTTTGCATAAAATAAATTAATATTCCGTGTTCGCGAAAAGTGTGCATTTTTTATGCAAAAAAAAAAAAAAAAAACTGTAGATTCCAATTTTCCAAAAATTATATATTTTTTATGGATGTAAAAATTAGTACTTTTATTTTAAATAGTATGTTTCCCCCCCCCCCGAAAAAAAACGAAAATTCTCAATTCTATTTTAATTTTAAGGTAAACGAAATAAATACATTTTACTATGTTTTTCAAAATAAGAAAAAAACAAATTTTAATTATTTAAATTTCAAAATCCAGGAAGAGACAATGGGGCTCCTCCCCCCCCCCCTCTTTCTTTAACGGAAATTTCCTGAGTTCCCCTTTATTTTAAGACGCTTGAAAAAATTAATTTTACTATGTTTTTCAAAATAAGCAAAAAAGAATTTTAATTAATTAAATTTTAAAATCTGCGGTACGGGTAATGGTTCACCTAAACCCTCTAACCTTACAGAAAAATATTTAATTCCTCTTTTATGCTAAGTTACTCGAAAAGAGAAAATTTTACTGTGTTTTTCAAAATCATTGCAAATAAAATTTAGAAATAATTTAGATTACATCAAATTCGAGGGAGGGGCAATAGCTCTCATATTACCCCTTCTACCCAAGTAAAAGTTCTTAGTTCCTCTTTAATGTACTCGAAATAAATAATTTTGCTGTGCATTTCAAAATTGGTGAAAAAGACATTTTAATTAAATAAGTTTCAAAATCCAGGGAGGGGCAAAAATGGACCTCTCCTCCCCCCCCCTCCTTAACAGAAAATCCACAGTTCCACTTTTATTTTAAGTTACTTGAAAGAATAAGTTTTACTTTTTTTTTTTTCAAAATCGGAGAAAAATAAAATTTAGTTAGTTAAATTTTTAAATCGAGGGAGGGGAAATGGCCCTCCTAAGCCCCCTTCCCCCAAAGGAAATTTCTTAGTTTATCTTTATTTTAAGTTACACGTAAATAATAAATTTGACTCTGTATTTCAAAATAGGAAAAAAATAAATTTTAATTAATCAAATTTTAAAATGCAGGGAGGGGCAATGGCCCTCCCATGCCCTATCAGAAAATTCCTTACTTCCTCTTTTATTTTAAATTCTTCGAAAAGAATAAATTTTATGAAGTTTTCAAAATTATCAAAAAGAAAATTAGCTAGTTAAATTTTAAAATCGAGGGAAGGGCAGTGGACTCCCCCCCCCCACACACACACTCACGCAAACTCTCTCTTTTTGATGATTACTAAATGCATCCCTTATCATCGATCAAGCATAAATTCCAGTTATTATGAAAATTACTTCTGCTTTCAAAAATCAAATGAAAAACGTTTATTTCTTATTAATTTCTTTCAAATTTCTATTTAAACATTTGGGCAGAGATCCAGATACATTTTTCGATATCAGCCAAACGAGATTGACCAATCAGAAGCCTGCATATTTGCAAACAATGAAAAGGTCGCAAAAATACGGGCTTCTGATTAGTGGATTTCGTTTCGCTAACAGCGAAAATCTATCTCGATCACGGCCTTGATTTTTATTTTCGCATGTGTAGCTGCAATTCAACTCAATACTCCTTTCCTTGTGTTTACATGCATCGAGCCAGACATCGAGCTGCGTGGCCGGCGTGGCGGGCGTTATTAGTAGCGAAATTTGTAAGAAATAAGAGAAACTTTTACTAGAATATGAGCTCAACTGGATTGAAACTTCGGACTTCAAAAAGGATAAAGCCTAATACTAGGAAAAAGGGATTGATATCTTCTAAAAATGAAAGTGAAGAAAGTGCAATGTATTCAAATGCCCTCACTGAGAATAATGGAGAAATGAACGACAGCAAGATGGAGGATGACACCGTAGCAAACGGCGTATCTTCAGTTCAGGAAAACAACGTTTATTATTTGGATATCTCACCAAAGGAAATAATACAAGCAGGGCCCGTTTAACACTTGGAAGTAGGGGAAGGCCGACGTCACACAGGGCCCCCTATTACTCTACAAATTGCTTTTTTATTTACTAAATCCCTTTTTCGTATGCTTAAATAATTTGAAATTTTACCATCAAAGTTTAGAGTTAATAACACTTAATATTAAACTAAAACTAACTACCTATATATACATACTATGAAAAAGTATTTTATTATATTTTTAATTGTAAATAACCAATTTATTTTGTAAATGACAAATATGGAACTACAGTTGAGGATATTTGAACTTCAAAATATCATTTGTGATTTACAAATTGCCACATAGTAAGAACAAAAAAATTTCAAAAGAAAAAAAATGCATTTTTTACCCTGATTGAGTTTCTTTTTTCTAATAATTAGTTTTGAAAAGTAAAATTGGGGGCCCTTTCGTATCTCAGTGGGTAAGCACGGGCTTCATGGGCCTATTCCGTAAAGAGGGCCTGAATACAAGTTCTGCAGAGTGATATGTACGAGGAAATTAAAATCGGTACTTTTCGGTTAGCCGGGTGCTAGTATTATGTATACATGTATATATACATATGTATAGATATACATATATGTGGATATATGTGTATATATACAATATATGTATATACATACATGTGTATATATATAATATGTGTATACATACATGTGTATTAGGGTGGGCCGAAAATGCACTTTTGCACAAACTTTCGAAATCGATGAGGCTTGGGGGCGGAAAAGTTGTGTATTGGGTTGCTCAGTAACCATGTAAAAATTTTTTGAAATCGAACAATATCTTCAGGTGGCGCCGACGCCTTAAAAATTTGAAATTTTGACTAAAACAGACCTTTTTCTTCTAAAAACACGATTTTTGGCATTTTCGAAATAGATTACGCTCTAGTGCGGAAAAGTTGTGTATTGGGTTGCTCAGTAAACATGTAAAATTTTTTTGAAATCGAACAATATCTTCAGGTGGTGCCGGCGCCTTAAAAATTTGAAATTTTGACTAAAACAGACCTTTTTCTTCTAAAAATACGATTTTTTGCATTTTCGAAATAGATTACGCTCTAGTGCGGAAAAGTTGTGTATTGGGTTGCTCAGTAAACATGTAAATTTTCTTTTAAATCAAACAATATCTTCAGGTGTCGCCGGCGCCTTAAAATCGGAGATTTTATTCAAAACAGACATATATTTTCATGAAAAGAGAATTCCTTATCGGTTTTCTATTTCACCCCCCTTCTTCTACTAAATGAAATGCTCTCGCACCTGCAGTCCACGTGACAGTCAACGTGACCCTCAGTGGTACAGGATTGTCTCTTACATTCCTTATCAGTTTTCTATTCCACCCCCCCCCCTTCTTCTACTAAATGAAATGCTCTCGCACCTGCAGTCCACGTGACAGTCAGTGTGATAATATGCAATACACAGTTATCGTTTAGTTCAGTCTAGTACAGAAGCAATCAATAAGCTTACTTTATGTCGTTTGTTCATCGAAGAGCAGTCTCTTTCGATATTTAAATGTCATTAACTAGTAAGTTATAGTTATACTTTTGTCACAATGGCCGGTTGTCATTCAACTAGAAAAGTTACAGATTGTTTTCTTTTTGGTTTGCCAGAAGAGCTGAAACCTAACGTCTTACCAACTTACAGTCAAGTTATGAAATTTTACTTCCTTATAAGAGAACAAGTGAAATCTTCAAATCACGGCAAAGATCCAGATTTTACTGACATTGCCAATGTTGTTGCTGAGAGGGTAGCTGATTTGTGGAAGAAGTCCTCGATTCCTACTATTTCTCATTGCAGAATTGTGCGCATCCTTAAATCATATCATGCTAAGTATAAAAATATCCTGAAAAGTAAAAACAAGTCTACGGAATCCTATAGGAACAAAGTAAAGGAATTTTTGGAAGACGCCGAGAAAACTCTCTTTGAGATTGCCACATGCAAATGTCATTCCTTTAAAGCATGCTGCTGTGAAAAGGATAGAAAAGTGCCACATTTAGAACAACCATTTTTGATTGATCAACGAACCGTCAGAAAAATGATTATCGGGGGCATTGATTTAAAAGTAACTGAGAAGCTGCTCCGAAAGCAAAATAGGCAATCCAAGACAGTGTTGAAAGCTGCTACAAGTGAACAGCAGTTCCAAACACCAAAGTCTATGTTCGAGTCGCCTGATTTCGAGGATTGTGAGAACGAAGAATTTGAATATGAAACGCGTAATGATGAAGAATACACTCCTCCTAGATCCAGAGAGAACCATTCCAGAAAAACGAAAAGAGAGACCAAGGTAATCAGCCAGATGAGGATAAAACTGCCAACCACAGCACTCGCCTGCGATAGTGCAGGGATTGGAGACAGGCCTGCAGCGAAAATTATTTCTGCAGTTCTTGAAGATGTCGGAATGATTTCTGATAATAATCGTTCCAAAGTTACAGATAAAAATAAAATAAGAAGAGAGAGAAAGAGAAAACGAAGGGAACTACAATGTAAAGGAAAACCAGAAGAGCTTCAAGCCCTCTTTTTTGACGGACGAAAAGATAAAACTTTAGCAGATCAAATCAAGGGAAACAAAAAGCACAGGACAACGGTTATTGAAGAACACGTAGTTTTAATACAAGAACTTGGATCTGAATATATCGGCCATGTTTCTCCAGCTAGTGGTTCTGCAAAATCTATTAAGAGCAGCATCGCTGAATATCTTTTACAGAATGATATCAACACTGAAAATCTTTTGGCAGTTGGCTGCGATGGGACACCCGTTAACACAGGTTGCAAGACTGGAGTTATACGTCTCATAGAAGAAGATGTTGGTAGACCTCTTCAATGGCTCATATACATGTTACACGCAAATGAGTTACCGTTGCGGCATCTTCTAAAAAAGCTAGACCGTCAAACAAGTGGTCCTGAAACCTTTTCTGGTCCAATAGGAAAAGATCTCGAAACCTGTGAGCTGAAACCGGTAGTCAATTTCAAAAAGGTTGATGTCGTAGAGTTAGTAGCAATATCAGAAGAGCTTCGAAAAGATCTGAGTACAGATCAACGATACATGCTGCAAATTTATGAAGCTGTAACATCAGGTTACTGCTCTGTTGCCCTAGCAGAGAAAAAACCAGGAAAGCTAGCGCACTCCCGTTGGCTAACGGCAGCATGTCGAGTTTTGCGCCTGTACATTTCAGTTACAAATGTTTCAGCAGAACTGAAAACCTTAGTAGAGTTTATAATTAAAGTGTATGTGCCGATGTGGTTTGATATAAAATCCAAACCGCATTGCAAAGATGGTGCTAGACACTTATGGAAGATGATTAGCTTGTCACGTTATCTCCCAGATGACTTGAAGACTGTCGTGGATGGCGTAATAAGCCGAAATGCTTTTTTTGCGCATCCTGAAAATATTCTTCTTTCGATGCTTACGGATGAACGAAATTACATCCGACTGCTTGCAATACGAAGAATTTTAAAAGCCAGGGAAAATAAACAAGAAGGTATCCGGCGGTTCACTGTTCCTGTAATAAAATTCGAAGCAAAAGATTATACGGACCTAATTGATTGGCACCAATCAGTTGTTACGGAGCCACCAATGCTTCGTGCAGTCAGCAATGAAGATTTCCGAAATATTCTAAAGGAGAAAATATCTTTACTAGAAATAAAAGAGTTTCCATGCCACAGCCAAGCAGTGGAGAGGGCAATAAAAATAGTGACAGATGCTTCAGCTTCTGTGGTGGGACAAATCGAAAGGGATGGCCTTATAAGGGCGAAATTAGAATCACAAAGAATAATTCCTTCATTTGAAAGCAAGACGAAATACAAAAAAGGCCAAGTAGATCAGGCAACAGAAAAGTGAAATATTTAATAAAATCTCAGTGTCCATTATATGGTTGGGTGGTTGGGAGGGCACGGGTGGAACTCGATATGCAGCCACCTCCTCGTGGTGAGTTCTGGGTTATCTCAGTGAATTTCCTCTGAGATAAGCAAAGAGCTGCATTGCTTCATGTTTGTTT